>CM076581.1:1102301627-1102901627 GCA_034641835.2 Pinus albicaulis
TTTCTTTGATTTCTTTGAGGCTGTAGGTGGCTTTGTGACGGCTGGGGAATTTTAATTAGCCCCTGATGTGGCATCGTATGCTTTCTGTCCGATAAGACACTTATGATTTTCTTTAAATTGTGTTTCAGGCTTCTAATAATCCATTTTTAGCCATAATCACTATAGATCTATCTTTAATTTTCTGTCCTGATATATTTTGTCCTCAGCACTGATACTTCTCTGACTGTGCTTGTTTTACTGTGTTTTTTGCTGGTGTGCAGGGTTCTGCAGGGATGATATGGCATCAATGCCTCATGAATCACTGATGAAACGTGAATTTTAAACCCTGCGAAGGATTTTCTTTCATGAATCGAACGCGGGAGGATCGTCACCCTCTGCCTTCAAATTTTCTTTCATACATAGCGGAAAAACCATAAAACCCTGCAAAAATAAAAACAACTATTTATAAAATCTTGCATGTATAGGTTAACTGCTTCAAAAGGCACGTGGACGAAGCACGTCGAGATTCATCAAAGGAATTAAAAGGAAAGGCGGAAAAATAAATTTAATTGGAGCCATCGATTGCGCAGAGATCGACGGTCGAGAGTGGAGGCGAAAAGTCAAAGTGGAGGAATTAGGGCGATGAATTATGGGTCGTCGATCTGCAGATCAGATCGACGGCAAAGATGTTTCAATTACCGCGACATATCCTAGTTAACTGTCAGGCTTCTTCAGTGAGCGATCACCATCCGATGAGCGGCCTCAGATCGGATGGTGGACGTCAATATCGTGCCGATTCCACGTTCGATCTTTAACGTGCGATGGACGGCGGTTTTATGAACAGCACCCAGGCCACGCATCAAGCGGTGTATGGAATCACTGCAAAATAAAAATTACCGCCCCGCTCTTAAAAGCGGTGCGATGGATACCACGCGGTTTTGCAGCGGTGAGTGGATGGCGGGGACCACCGGGGTGAGAGATTTCGCACCGTAGATCTGTGGATCAGATCGATGGTGGAGATCGCCTTGAACTTTGGACTAGTGGAAAAATATAATATAATAAAAAGCCGACAGATTTAATATATAACCAAAGGTTTAAACTTTGGGCGGACATAATTAATATTCAAAATGGCTTGGCGCCCAATTGCAGGGCCTTTGGGCGCATGGAGAAACATATGACCGGGGGTTAAAAAGGAGGGGCTAATCGCAATTGGGCAATGCAATAAGTGCTTGGAAGGCTGGCACTTGCTTCCAGCACCAGGGCGTATGGAAGGGAGGGATAAAGACTTAGCCCAAGGGGGCTTAAGTCCATAATATGAAAATGTGATTTTAGGAATTTTTCAATGATTTTCAAAGGAGTTGGTGGGTTTTGATAAGGCTAAGAAAGGGTCTTACACCTTATCAAAGGGGTTTTGATGAAGGGAGAAGGAGAAAACATGATAATGAAGGATTTGATGGGAAAAGAAAAGGCAAAGATGAGGTTAGCATTGGCAGAAGGGGGAAAAGGAAAAAGGTGGTTGCAGGAGTATTCTTTCTTGGGAATCAGCAGGATTTCTGAGTTGAAAAGGGGGAAAAGCAATGACTATTATCCAAAGGACAGGATATTATCAAAAGAATTTAAGCATAAAATTTTTTTAGCAAATGAAATTGTTTCTTGAAGGCTATCCAAAATCATTTAGCCACCACTTGATATAACAGAATTTATAGGTGGCTAACAGTGGCTCCACTTGGGGATGGTGCCTTTTTTTGAAGGCATCAAGAACTTCGGACTTGCATTTTCTTGGAGGCTTACCTGTGCCTCATCCATTGGGTTGCCTTTCTTTCTGTGGGTGATCTTCTTTTTCTTTGAAATATATTAGCAGCCATAAAAACAATGGATCTTCATCAATACAATATTTCTACCTACCCAATCCTACTAATCTAACATTTTTTCTTCATCGGAGTGCACTTGGATTGGCAAACTCTTTCACAACATTTTATTCTGTTGAAAATAGGGAAAATGATCTATTTCTACTCCTTATTTCTCCATGGGCTCAAATTAAACAGATAAGCCCATATGATTCTCTACCTAATCTATTATCTGTTGGGATTAAACTATCCAACATACTTTATTTCTCTAATTTCTAAAACATAAATTTAAAAACAGTCAAGTCAAGATTGAGCTGTTTGACTTGCTGTGATCTATGGCATAAAAACAAGTTGCACATAGACATTTATTTTGTAGAAAATTTAAAACAAAAATGGAAGGTTTGAGATCTAATATTTTAAAACATTTCCTTCCTCTTTTCTTCAGCTCTATTTTGACTCTTTCGTGAGCTGTCTTTCCTTTGTTAACTAGTTCAGATTTTGAGCTGATCAAAACCAGATTTTTACATATTTTGACTCAGGACTTGGAACAGATTTTGAGTCATTTTCTCTTTGGAAACCCAGGTTCAGATTTTAAGCATGTTTGAACCTTTAATTTCTATCCTAAACTATCTACTGATGAGCCAAGATTAAACAGTTTTGCCAATCGAATTCACTATTATATCAACAGAAAATTTAAAGCTAATTAGTCAAGATTAGGCTGTTTGACTAACTAGAAGTGTGTTTTCTAGGAGTGGTTTGGGCTTGCACACTTTCAGAATTTTTTTCTCTTTTTTGGTATGGGGCAATACCTTTCTAGTTTTTACAATCTGCCCTCTTTTCTTTCTTTTCTTTTTTTTTGTATTTTTTGATTTTTCCAACTTGGAATGCAATGTCTATACTATGATCTTTAAAATGAAAAATAAAATGTTTTAAACTCAAGAATCTTGGTAGAAGTAATTCTTTAGCATCTTTCCATTGATAGGACCTCCATATATATCTTCTCCATTCAATTCTTTTAAGAAAAATGCATTGTGACCCCTCTCAGCGTGAATAATATAGGGCCCTCTCCACAAGTTCTCAAACTTGCCATGTTTTCCCTTTTATTCTCTCCTTGAATCCCACTTAAGAACAACATTTCCAACTTGGAAATTGTTTGCCTTAGTCCTCTTATCAAATAGCTTCTTCATATTTTCTTGGATTAACTGTGTTCTTCCGTAAACTTCTTCTTTGTTCTGTTGCAAATGGATGGTTTGATTGATTCTCCTCTGCATATCATTCTCTTCAACCTACAATTCTTGAAGGAGCTTCATGACTGGCACTCCCAACGAGGTGGGAAAAACTACATCCATGCCATAAAATAGCTGATAGGGGGACATATTTATTGATTTCTTTGTAGTTAACCTATCAGCCCATAAGGCATGAACCAGTTTACTGTGCCATGATTTCTGATTTTGTTCCAACGGCTTTTTAAGGATATTGATGAGGCTCTTGTTGGAAGATTTAGCTAATCCATTTCCTTGGGGATAGTAAGTAGTGGAATGGCCCAAGGTTATGTGGTATTTGTAAAATAAGTCAACCATATTTTTATATTTAAAAGCAGCAGCATTGTCTGTTATGATTTTTCTAGGACAAAAAAATCTGGATAGGATATTTGTTTCAAGAAACTTGATAATGACAAAGTCATTAGCATTTCTGGAGGGTATAGCTTCTATCCACTTGGTAAAGAAGTCAGTGGCCGTGAGGATCCACTTATGTTGAGCTAAGGAGGATGGATGGATTTCCCCAATGAAGTCCTTCCCCTATTGTTGAAAAGGTGCCTCAACTTTGATAGGATGTAAGGGTAAGGGAAGGAGTTTTCTTTTGCCATCAAAGATTTGACACTTATGGCAAGACATGACCAACTTCTGAGTTTCTGGGAAAAGGGTAGGCCAATAGTAACCTGATCTAAGAATTTTGTTTGTTGTGGCCTTCCAGTAGAGGTGTCCTCCACATTCTCCGTCATGCAACTCATGCATGATTTTTCCTGCATCATATTCAAGTAAACATTTAAGTAAAATTCCAACATCATTTTTCCAATATAACACCCCATCTAGGATGCAAAAACTCAAAGCCCTTTGTTTCAAAAATCTAGCTTTAGTTTTAGACAAAGAAGGGGGGGCATTTAAATATAAAAGCACATAAATAATGTTAGCATACCAAGGAGAATTCAGAAATGTTTCTTCAATAAAAGGAGCAATAAATTATTCTATTTCTTCCAACACATCTACCATATTCATATCTAGTGCTTCGAAGTTAGACTCAACAATAATTTTTTCTAATCCTTGCCCTTTAACTAGTTTGGTGGGCCTGATCTCTAAGTCATACTCAAGAATAGTAGAAATCCATTTGCCCCTTTTACCATCAGGGTCTTGACTCAGAATGTCCTTGACAACAGTATGGGGAACAAAAGCAATTATGTGAGAGGGTAAAATATAGACCCTAAAGTCTTTTAAAGCTTTCACTAATGCTAAGGCTTGCTTCTCCATGATATTATATTTGAGAAGAGCATCTCTTAAGGCCCTACTAAATAAATATATTGGTTGTTCCTGCCCCAAAAAATTCTTTTGAAGTAAAACTGCAGCTATTGTATGTTCAAATGCAAAAGAAAAGATGTAAAAGTCTTTGGTAAAATCTGGACTAATCAGGACTGGTGTTTGAGTAAGAGCTTGTTTGACCAGTTCAAACGATTGTTTAGCTAGTAAAGTCCACTTTACACCGACTTATTTCTTAATCATGTTTGTAATTTTTTTTAATAGCTCAGCAAGATTAGGAATAAACCTCCTTAGAAAATTAATCTTTCCGATGAAAGATTGTAATTCTTTGAGGCTCCTTGGATGGCTAATCTGCAATATGCCATCTATCCTTGTAGGGTCTATTTTGATTCCCTCTTCTGAAATTATATGGCCAAGAAGTTTACCTTCTTGGAGACCAAAGAGTGTCTTATTGGGATTCAATGATAAGCCAAATTTCCTACACTTCTCAAAAACTTTTCTCAGGTGAATCAAATGTTCTTTATCAGTTTTTGAGAAAAAATTTATGTCATTAAGGTAAATTATTATGAAATAGTCAATGTCTTCAAAAAAGGCTATGTCCATGGCCCTTTGGAAGGTGGCCCCTGCATTCATTAATCCGAAAGGAATTTTGACATACATAAAGGTGCCCCAAGGTGTGGTAAAAGCAGTTTTGATTTGATCACTTGGGAGCACTAACACCTGGTTGTAACCCGAGAACCCATCTAAGAGGGAAATCCTTATTGATCCAACTACCCTTTGAATTATATGGTCCATATTGGGTAAGGATTAGTTGTCTTTTAAAGAGGCTCTATTTAAATTTCCGAAGTCAATACAGAGCCTGATTTCCCCTGTTTTCTTTCTAACAGAAACTAAGTTTGATACCCACTCTGAAAATCTAATGGGTACTATGATTCCAGCATCATGCATTTTTTCAATTTCTACCTTAAATAAAGGTAGTAAGAGAGGATTTATTCTCCTTAGTTTTTGTTTAAAAGGATTTTGATTTTCCTTTAGGGGAATCTTGTGCTGGATGATGCTGCTATCATAAGATTTCAGGTCTTTGTATCCCCAAGAAAAAACATCTTTAAACTCTTTGAACAACTCTATGTATTCCGATTTTATGTGAGCTGGGAGAGTGTTGGATAGTTTGATCATTTTGGGTTCTGCTAGACTACCTATGTTATGCTCTTCCACGTTGGTTTCCATAGGCTCCATTCTCGGTTCTTTGGCTACATCGTTGAAATCGAAAAGGTGTTCTAAAGGTGTGAGACCTCTTGGAATTTGGTCATTTTTGCATTGTAAAACTTCCAAGTCTTCTTGGTTTGTGTTATCAGTTATCTCTGCTTCAAAAGGATTCTCATAATGATTTATATCAGCAGAATATGTCATTCCAACTTCTAGGATTTTTTCAATATACAAACAGTTTTCTTCATGGCTGGTTTCTGATATTGGTATGGTGAAATCATTTTCTGATTTCAAGAAATCATCTATGTGTTTGTTAGATTCAAAAAATTTCCAGTGATCCTCGTTATCAGGCACAAAAGGCCTGTGTTTTACCTTTACACTGAGTCATTCATTTATCTTAGGTATTTGGCAGTTACTGGCATTGAAGGCGAGTTCATTTACTAGATGATTCAGTGCTCTGGGGATGAAAATGAGTTCATATTTTTCGAAGGTTTTTAATAAATCAAGGGCAGCGTTCCGATATTCCCTAAGCCTTAGATTTCTAGCTGAGTGTTCTCCTTTGATTTGTTTTATGATAAGTTCAAAATCCCATAGGATGGATATCTTTTAGGCTTCTAATTGTTTAAGCAATTTTAAGCCTAGGAGAAGGGCTTCATACTCAGCGATATTGTTAGTGCATGGGAAATCCAATTTGTATGAAAAACTTTGATTCGTATTTTGGATCCAAACACCTGCCCCTGCACTTGTTTTGTTACAGGATCCATCAAAGTTTATTGTCCAAAGTACGTTTTCCTCATTTTCATTTTCTTGTGGCTGTTGATTGTCAATGTTTTGAATTTGATCGAAGGGAAGATTTGATTGTTCTGGTGAACTGATTGGGTGCATGTTTTCCTTATCTAGTTGGGTGATTTCATCTTCGTTACATAAGATAAAGGAATCTAAACTTGATTGAATAGAGTAGATTGGAGTGTTGTTTGGTTTGTCTAGGTTACTCACCATGTACTTCATGTGAGATTCCCTGTATAGTCTTATGTTTTGGTTGAAAACAAGGATGGTGGCATAAGACATGTCCATTTGAAGGCTTCCCTAAAGTTTGGCTCCCCAAGATATTGATAAGAGCATGCCATACTTAGGGGGAATGTCAGCTACAACTATATCCATTACTAGACTCTTAGTAGGGATTTGAGCTAGATTAACACATAAATCTTTGATTAAACCCAAAAATCTGACTCTGCTTGAGTCAAAGGAATACAAATCTTTGTATGGTTTAGTAATCTCTAAGCCTAAGCTCTCCATTACCACCTTGGGCATTAGATTGTGTGAAGCTCCTGAATCTAACATGGCATTGTGTAAAATTTTCTCGTGTATGTTCAAGCTAACATAGAAGGGAGGGACAACCCCTTCTTGGTATTTTCCTTCAACTTCAGGACCAAACAACAGCTCAGGTTTATCATCTGTCAAGTTCAAGGTGTTAGTATCACTTCCTAAGTTCAAAGCTTTCAAAACTTGGTTTTTGTACACTTCTTGGGTTACTAGTTCAGCTAGGGGAATGGCAATTTTTATCTTGGCAATCTCTCCCTCAAGGCTGAAAGGAATAATTGACTTGTTGATATTTACATCTATCTTTTCAATTGAATTCTTTTCAGCAACTTTGATTTTTTGAACCTTGTTTGGACTGGTAATTGGGATAGTTTTCTTAGGACCACTAGCTGAAGTGATAGGGGTGCTCTATTCAACATTTGGCTGGACACTTTTGTCCTTGTTTAAGTCTGGTTTCTTGGCCAAAATGTTGGTTTTCTCTGCTGTCTTTTTGGGCTGGTTTTCTGCGTTTTTCTTTACAGCAGTGCCAGTGTTCTTATCCTTTGAATTATCTATGATTCCCTTGCTCCTAAGATCATACTGTTTGTGTACCTCCATGATTGCATTTTCAAAACCCAATCTATAGTCATCAAAATATTCATAGGTGTTTTTATTTTGATCATAAGAAAAGAAACCTTGTTCTTCCTCAGTGAGGAAAACATCGTCCCCACTGTCTAATCCAATAAAGTTTACGTGAGATTCTTCCAACCTTTCCAACTCCCTATCTTCCTCATATTGATCTACATATTTCTGTTGGAAGGGAGGTCTAAGCTCTTGGTCGCTTTCCTTTTGCTTTTCTTGATTGTTTTCTCTTCTATAATTCTGATTTCTATTTCTGCTTTGATTTTTTTGAGGTTCTCTTGGTGGCAGTCTCTCATTTAAATTGATCTTTTCAAGCATCCTCTCCATCACCTTCACTAGGTTGTCAATTTTTGTGTCAGAAGCTGAGGTTGAGGGTAGTAGGTCATCATTATAAGTTACTCTCTTCTCTAATCTCAACCTATTTCTTTTCTTGATTATGTTTTCTTCTACACTTAAAGCTCCTTTCTACATGTCTTCCAAGGTTAAGTAATCTCTCCCTCTTAATTCATAAGTCATTTCAGCATCAAGGCCTTCGGGATACCTTACCAAGGCCATGCCTTGGGGAGGTTTCATGTGAGGTGGGAGAGCATTGTAAACGCTATTGAACCTAATGGAGTAATCATGGACACTCTCCCATTTATTTCTCTTGAGGCTACTATACTCTGCTAGTATTTGGAGAGGGTTCCTTTTGAGTTCCCATTTGTTGATAAATGTTTGATGCAAAGCAGGGAGATCACTTATGATGTTATGAGGTAATTTTTTGAACCATTTCTTTACATCTCCTCCTAAACTTTGGGCGAAGATCCTCATCTTCACACTTTCTTCTTCTATCTCCATGTAATCAAATGCATCTTCCATCCTATCTACATGATGTTGGGCTGTTGTAGACTCTTTTCTAGTGAAGTGAGGGATTTTAGATTGGTAATCATTTGGTAAGGGAAGTAGAGGTTGTGGTAACACTAATGGGGCATACCATGTTGCCATGGCTGGAAATAAGGGTGGATTTACAAGAGGCAGATTTACAAGAGTAAAAGTGTGTTGAACATGAGTGTTTTGAACAGTGGTAGTATGAATTGGAGTGGAAGAAATACTTGGGCCAACAAACTGACTTTGAGCAGACTTGTTATGGAAAAGACTAAAGTGATGAAGAAGCTGGGAATCAAGAGGATTAGAAGGTGAGGCTTCTCTACTAAAGCTCTGTTGCAAATATGTAAAGTTAAGATCAGTCTTGTTTAAATCACCTTGAGATCTAGTTCTAAAGATGTTCTGGGTATGATGTAAATCAAAGTGTGAATCCTGTAGGACAACAAGGTTTTCAAGGATGGAAATTGTTCTTAAGAGGCTCCTATTTGCAGCTGATTTTCCTGAGTCAAAAGTCTGCCATAGAATTCTCTCAGGATTGTCAACGATTAAAGGAGGATTTGGGTCTGGATGGGATCTAGTGTTGATCCTATGTGAAGCCAGACTGCTCTTCAGAAAATGAGAGAGGTTGAGGTTTTAAGGGCTGTTTTTTGGAATTTTTACCTCTCACGATGTCTTATCTAGTAAGGGACTAGGCTCCTAAACTTCTTCAAATTTGGTTAACATAGTCCTAAAGAGACCTGGGAACCTAGATGAGTAATAGTCCTACTGGGGCTAGTGGAGTCGCTAGGTGGAAACTTTTTAGCTTTTATGAAGGTAGGATATTGGATGGTTCCACCACCATGTTTATTTGTGAAGCCAAACTGAATTTTTTTTTGGGTTTTTCTAAGTTATTCTGGTTTTATAGGTTATGAGAGTGTGCTAAATCTGACCTAACACTTAGCTAGGGTGTCAAACCGTACTTATGTCTTGGTAACTAAATCCTTCAAGGTTTGATAAGGCTTTATGAGAATCCTAAGGGTTACTTAGTTTGTCACTGATTCAAAAGGTCCTATCATGATTACCATTGATCGGTAGTGCTTGAGGAAGGTTACTCATTTTATACTAGACAGTGAGTGTTTCATTTTGAAGATTTTACTCAATGTCCCATCGTGATCGCCATTATGTTGGTGTCCCATGTTTTGATAGTTTGGCAAATCAAAAGACAAGGCAACATCAGAAATAATCTTTAGAGTCCCAGGATCTAGTCCTCCTGTTCTCAGAGAGGGATATCCCGAATATTTGTTTGCAAAGGTTTATCTTGTGTGCTTAGATTATGGATTTTAGACTAGTTATTAAGTGCAGGTGTTTGTTTGTTTGTTTGGTCGCATTGATACAGCAGAACGTGAAAGACTTAGGAAAGATATATAGAATGGAGGAACATCTGTTTCATTGGGAAATGGAGTCAAAAAGAGGTCATAACATACTTATCAATGGATATGGGATATCAGAGGGAAAATCTAACTTAG
Organism: Pinus albicaulis; assembly: GCA_034641835.2. Lineage (NCBI taxonomy): Eukaryota > Viridiplantae > Streptophyta > Pinopsida > Pinales > Pinaceae > Pinus > Pinus albicaulis. Next base: position 1,102,311,501 of record CM076581.1, read on the forward strand.
CCACTGGATCTTTTGGTTTTTGGAATGAGATGGACATCAATGATTTGAAAAGAGAAGTTTAATTCTCAACAAAGGGAATTTGAAAACACAATTTGAACAATAAAGAGCTTTTTGATAAACAAGGCTAACCATGAATTCTACAAATCACACCTTTAAGCAAAAAATGATTTCAAAACAAATTTTAAAATGAAATCTAAGATTCGTGGAACACCCTATTTCCTCAAATATTTTATTTCAAATGACTTAGAAAACATAAAAGATTCACTGATAACTGCAGTCATAGAAGAGGGAACACCTAACAAATCTATGATTACAACTACAAAGACCTTTAAGACAACTGTTTAAGTAAGGACAAAGGGAAATATTAGAACATAACTCCTTAACTCACTATAAACAGAAAACTACAAAGGGAGACTTCCATAACAATTTTAAAGTGGCAACAGACAAGCAGGGAGAACCATAAATCATGCTGAAACCAACTATTCGAACTATTAAGGAAATAAACAAGCATGAAGACTAAAGAGAGAGATTAAAGACTCTAAAATACTTTAGCAGAAGAAAACATGAAACAGTGAAGGATGAATAGGTCTAAGGTGCTTCCAAGAGTCATTTCTTAGCCTAAAACTTTCAACCTACTGTACTAAGAAATCATGGAACAGAATGAAAATAGGAGAAAACATTAAACAGTTTAGAATACTTCACCAAAAGCCAAGCTCATGGATCCAATAATATAGCCTTCACAGTAATAAGCATGCAACGACATCATCAGGGCGTCCAAGACTTCAATTTATTCTTCAACTTCAACAGACTATGTATTATTTCAGAGAGTTCCAATATTACAACTAGTGATAAACCAACCCCTCACTCATCTTCTTCATAAGTATATATAGAATAATGAGGCGGTTATATCTAATAAAATATCTCAAAAACTAATTAATACGGACTTAAATGGCTTCTCAGCCTTTGGGGGCTCAATGAAAAATCTTACATAGGTGTCTTCTATATTAAATTACTTATATTAACTATTAGGTTTGCTGGAAAGAATTTGTTGACTTCAAGGCTCCTTGTTATCCTTGTAATAACTTCTGTTGACAGCTGACAATAAGTTCCTTTGGTTGAAATAATTGTTCGGCTGTATTGATGCAAAATATCTCTGAGTCTGGTAATAACTTCGACTTTCCTTTGATTTCTTTGAGGCTATAGGTGGCTCTGTGACGGTTGGGGAATTTTAATTAGCCCCTGATGTCGCATCGCATGCTTTTTGTTTGATAAGACACTTATGATTTTCTTTAAACTGTGTTTCAAGCTTCTGATAATCCATTTTTAGCCATAATCCCTATAGATCTGTCTTTAATTTTCTGTCTTGATATATTTTGTCTTCAGCACTGATACTTCTCTGAATGTGCTTGTTTTACTGTGTTTTTTGCTGGTGTGCAGGGTTGCGCATGGATGATATGGCATCAATGCCTCATGAATCACTGATGAAACATGAATTTTAAACCCTGCAAAGGATTTTATTTGATGAATCGAAGGCGGGAGGATCGTCACCCTTCGCCTTCAAATTTTCTTTCAGACATAGCGGAAAAACCATAAAACCCTGCAAAAATACAAACAACTATTTATAAAATCCTGCATGTATAGGTTAACTGCTTCAAAAGGCACGTGGAGGAAGCGTGGTCGTTGGATGGCATCATCCAAAGGTCAAGATTCATCAGAGGAATTCAAAGGAACGACGGAAAAAGAAATTGAATTGGAGCCGTCGATCGCGCAAAGATCGACGGTCGAGAGCGAAGGCGAAAAGTCAAAGCGGAGGAATCAGGGCGATGAATTATGGGCCATCAATCTGCAGATCAGATCGACGACAGATATGTTTCAATGACTGCACCGTATCCTGGTTAATCGTCGGGCTTCTTCAGTGAGCGATCATCGTCCGATGAGAGGCCTTAGATCGGACTGTGGACATCAATAGCACGCCGAGTCCACGTTTGATATTTAACACGCGATGGATGACGGTTTTATGAACAGCACCGAGGCCACGCATCAAGCGGTGTATGGAATCGATGCAAAATAAAAAATACTGCCCCGCTCTTAAAAGCGGTGCGATGGATACCGCACGGTTTTGCAGCAGTGAGTGGATGGCAGGGACCACCGGGGTGAGAGATTTCGTGCCGTTGATCTGTGGATCAGATCGACGGTGGAGATTGCCTTGAACTTTGGACCGGCGGAAAAATATAATATAATAAAAAGCCGATAGATTTAATATATAACCAAAGGTTTAAACATTGGGCAGACATAATTAATATTCAAAATGGCTTGGCGCCTGATTGCGGGGCCTTTGGGCGCATGGAGAAACATATGACCGGGCATTAAAAAGGAGGGGCTAATCACAATTGGGCAATGCAATAAGTGCTTGGAAGGCTAGCACTCAGTTCCAGCACCAGGGCATATGGAAGGGAGGGCTAAAGACTTAGCCCAAGGGGGCTTAAGTCCATAATATGAAAATGTGATTTTAGGCATTTTTCAATGATTTTCAAAGGATTTGGTGGGTTTCAATAAGGCTAAGAAAGGTTCTTAGACCTTATCAAAGGGGTTTTGATGAAGGGAGAAGGGGAAAACATGATAATGAAGGATTTGATGGGAAAAGAAAAGGCAAAGATGAGGTTAGTTTTGGCAGAAGGGGGAAAAGGAAAACGGTGGTTGCAGCAGTATTCTTTTTAGGGAATCAACAGGATTTTTGAGTTGAAAATGGGGAAAAGCAGTGACTATTATCCAAAGGACAGGATATTATCAAAAGACTTTAAGCATAAAAAATTTTTAGCAAATGAAATTGTTTCTTGAGAGCTATCCAAAATCATTTAGCAACCACTTGATATAACATAATTTATAGGTGGCTAATAGTGGGGATTCAAATGGAGTAGGTGGGTGGCCACCAATATCCACCTGGATCATTAAGGTCCCAAAATGGCTCCAGGAGTGGAGGACCCAAAAACCTACTAAAAATAGTAAGTTGTGCTGAATGTGAAAAGCTGCAAGAATTGATGGTGCTGGTCCAAATGGAATAGGTGGGTGGCCACTGATATCCACCTGGATCATTAATGGCACTACTCCCATGCATGAGATCTCCCACCAAAACTGCATTGTCTCTCCATAAATGTCCACTCCTCCATGACAACGTTGTTGATTTTGTCAAAGTTGACCCAGTCTAGGTGTTCCAGCCCCTTTTCACACATAAGGTTGCTTAATTAAGCTGCCAAGATGTCCTCCTTTCACATTGGCATTGATTTTATTCATATTAAGGATATTTATGGATCTGCATACCCATTTATTCATCAAACAAGAAAGAAAAAACAAAAATTAATATTCCAACTAGCTCATGGCTAATTGGAAATATTACAGAAGAAAAGGAAGATGATGAAGAAAGTCTTTCAGATGGAGAATATGCTTACTTTATGAGAAAACTAAAAATTGGTAAGGGAAAATTCAAAGGTAAACTTCCATGGATATGTTTTGGTTGTGGTGAGGTTGGGAATTTCGCAGCAAAATGTCTGAACAGAAGTGATGGAAACACAAAAGGAAAGAAAGGCTTTAAGAAATTCAACAATCAAGGCAAAAATAAAGGATTCAAAAGGAATTTTATCTCTAAAGAAGATAGCTCATCATCCGATGAAGACAGTGACAATGAATAAGAAGCCAATGCGAGAGTATTGTTTATGTCCAAGCACAATAAACAATAGGTATCAAACACCGAAGAAGAAGGGTTGACCATAGAATAATTTTATAAGGAGGCAATCAGGCTTATAAAAGAGCTCAAGGCTGAGAATATCTGTTCCAATACTCTTGAAGGACAAGTTCAAGGTCTCAAAATTAAAGTTGAAGAATGCAAATGTATTGAAGAGTCATTTCAAAATAATTTGGAAGAAAGAAACCAAGAAAGGGAAGCATTAGAAGCCAAAGTAGTCTCGCTACATAAGGAAGTGAAGAAGGGAAAAATTGTCCAAAACTATGCCAACATCTCAAGGAAATTGTAAGAAATCATCAACAATCAACTATCTTTCAATGACAGAATTGGCCTCGGTTACAAAGAAGAAGAAGTAGGACCTTATACAACAAAATAAAATGACCCTATGAGATATGACATGCATGTAGACTTCATTGGACAAGATTCACAAGAAAATCCTCGGAAGACAATTCCCTAATGAAGATTTCCATCCAGGTACCAATATATTTTTCATGGTTGTTGTTATTCATGTGGAAAATTTGGTCATAAAGCTATAGAATGTTGCACATACCCTAGGAACCAATACAACTCCAGAAGATCTGTAAAATATGAACCTCCCAAGGCTCAACGAAAAATAAATAGATTTGAACATTTAAGAAATAATATGGAATTTTACAAATGTTGAAACTTTGGACACATAGCCAGAGACTACAAACTTGAAAATATTCTAGAAGAATCTTCGAAGCCACCAAACAAACGAACATGAAAGAAGAACAAGACTAATAATTGTGCTCTCGCTCTCAAGGCTCAAAACAACAAAGATGTGTGGTATGTTGATAGCAGTTACTCAATGCATATGACTGGAGATAGAAAGAAATTTGTATCTCTAAAAGAGAAGAAGGAGGGAACTATATCCTTTGGAAATGATGGATCTTCAAATTTTATAATATCAGGTATCATGACTCTTGGAAGCAAAGATTTTCTAGCCAAGAATGTTCTATTGGTTGAAAACATGAATCACAATTTGCTCAGCATTGGACAAATGTGTGATCAAGGACACACAATGCTATTCAAATCCACAAAATGTGAAATCAGAAAAGGCAGGTACGGTAAAATTGTTGCTATAGCAAGTCAAGCTCCAAACAACATATATGTTTTGGATGAAGCAACTAAAGCATGTCTACTAGCTAAAGAAGATGAAAATTGGTTATGGCACAAATGAATGGGTTGCATAAACTTTGAAAATCTTGTCAGGATAAGAAAAAGGGAAGTAGTACAAGAAATGTAAAAAATATCAAAACCTTCCAACACACTATGTGAGGCCTGTTGGCACAAAAAGCAGACAAAATTTGAATTTAAAACAAAAGAACACTTTGCATCACATCCATTGGAATTGATACATACTGATCTATATGGTCCTATGAGAATAAAAGGTTTAGATGGAGAATTATATTTCATGTTGATGATAAATGACTATACCAGGATGACAACCATCAGTTTCCTAAAAAAAAAAATATAAAGCATTTGGGTGCTTTAAGAGCTAGAAGGAGTTGGTCGAAAATGAAACTTATTTGAAAATAAAGTGTCTAAGATTAGATAATGGTGGAGAATTCACTTCCAAATTATTTCAGCAATATTGTGATGAAAATGGAATAAAAAGACAATTTTCAACAGCATGAACACCTCAGCAAAATGGAGTTGATGAAAGAAAGAATAGAACCATACAGGAAATGGGTAGAACAATGTTGAAGGACTCAAAATTGGATGAAAAATTATGGGTTCAAGCAATTGATACGAGAGTCTTCATTATCAAGCGAAGTCTTCTTAGAAATAATTTCAACCAAAACCCATATGAATTATGGAAAGGAAGACCGGCTAATGTAAAATATTTTATAATCTTCGGAAGAAAATGTTATATCAAAAGAGAAGATCAAAAGTTGGGTAAGTTTGAATCACGTGTTGATGAAGTTATCTTTGTTGGTTACTCATGTAAAAGAAAGGCATATAAATGCTATAATCTAAGACTAAAACAAATAGTGGAGAGAATAAATGTTACATTTGACGAAGATGGTGTTCTAACGAATAATGTTGAGGACCTATAATCATTGAAACTTGAGATAGAGGCTGAAAAAGACACAGAGAAAATTCTAGAACAAGAAGCAACTGTAAACGAGGAAGAAGTAAATAATGATCATCAAGATATACATGAAAAACAAAAAGAATATCCTCCAAAGAGAACAAAATAATAGATTCAAAAGAACCATCCATCAAATCAAATCATTGGTGACATAAATGAAGGTCAACAACTTCGTTCATCACAACAATCTCACATTTCTTTTCTAGCAACCTTTGAGCCTAGTAGTTTTGAAGAAGCCAGCCAGAATGAACATTGGGTAGCAATTATGAATGAAGAATTGGATCAAATCAAGAATAATAACACTTGGGAATTATTTCCATGACCAAAATATAAAAATTTCATTGGAACTAAATGGTTGTTTAGGAAAAAATTGAATGAAGATGGACAAGTTACCATAAAAAAAGAAAGATTGGTTTGCAAAGGCTATGCACAAGTGGAAGGAATTGATTTCGACGAAAAATTTTCACTATTTTCCAGAATGGAATCCATATAGATGTTTCTCACCTATGCATGTTCAAGAAAAAGCAAATTCTACCAAATGGATGTTAATTCAACATTCCTGAATGGCGAATTAGAAGAAGAAGTTTACATCGAACAACCTGAAGGTTTTCTACTATCAGAAAAAGAAGACTATGTTTGCAAGTTAAAGAAGGCTCTATATGGTCTCAAGCAAGCTCCCAAAGCATGGTATGCTTGTTTTGAAGGATATATACGTCAACAAGGGTTCAAGAAAGCTACTGCTGATAGCAATATTTATGTACAAATATAAAAAGATAATTTAACAATCGTTGAGGTATATGTGGATGATATAATATTTGGTAGCAATGATGATCGACTAAGTAATAAATTTTCTACAAAGATGCAAAGTGAGTTTGAGATGTCTTTACTTGGTGAGCTGACATACTTCTTAAGGCTTCAAATATCTTAGCAAGAGAAAGGAATATTCATATTTCAAGCCAAGTACATCAAGGAAATGCTCAAGAAATTAAAAATGGAAGATTTCAAACCCATCCTTACTCTGATGGTAACAAGTTGAAAATTGAGCATAGATGAATCATCTAAGGATGTGGATCAAAGGTTGTACATATCTATGATTGGTATTCATCTATATCTAATAGCCTCACGACTAGATGTTATGCAAGCAATTCGACAAGTAGCAAGATTCCAAGCAGCACCAAAAGAATCACATATTATTGTCATCAAAGGAATTCTTCGATATCTAAAGGGAAAACACAATATGGCTTGTGGTATCCCAAGGGTCAAAATATCATTATTCAAGCCTTTACAGACGCAGATAGGGCAGGAAGCATTGATGATCGTAAGAGTACTAGTGGAGCAGAATTCTATCTAGGTGTTTGTCTCATATCATGGTTGAGCAAAAATCAAACCTCAATCTCGTTATCTACAACGGAAGCATAATACATTGCAGCAGCAGCTTGTTGTACTCAAGTCCTTTGGATGAAATAAACGTTGCAAGATCTTCAAGTACAATTTAGTGAGCCTATTCGCATCTTATGTGATAACACTAGTAACATCACCATCTCCAACAATCATGTCATTCATTCAAAAACAAAACACATTCTAATCAAATATCATTTTGTTTGAGAACAAGTTTCTGAAAATAATATCAAACTTGAATATGTTGGTACAAAATAAAAAAATCGTTGATATCTTCACTAAACCCTTACATCGTGAAGCATTTGAATGTCTTCACCATAAGCTTGGGATTATCCCAAGTTCTCATTAGATTTTCCTTATTCATAAAATAAGGGGGGAGTGGAAGTATGTACAAGTCCATAGGATGGTTGTGTGTCAAGGAGAGTTACCCTTTGTCATTGATGTCAAAGGGGGAGAGAATGTTTTAGGAAGAGTTTTCATTATCACAGGGGGAGTACTTATGTTGCCATCATTGGCAAAGGGGGAGATTGTTGATCAATAGTTTCCATTGATGTCAACCCAATCAGCACCAGGGGCTAACCCAAGCTTGCATGGGAATTTTGACCTCCCAAATTACTATATTCTGAGCCAAGGATATTTTTGATGTTTTCTACTTGTCGATTAGTGTCCTTTGATATATGTCATGCCACGTCATTCTTCACGATTTGAGAGATATTCATGTTTGAAGTTTGTAACCCCAGTTAGTGGGCTAAAACCCCATGGGGTTGTGGCATGACACTAATAATTGGTTTTGGTCATTGAACTATCAATAATTAATAATTTATAAACTCCTAAAATCCCTCCCACGTTGTTATATTCCAAAATTTGCATGCAGCAAATTGGAATATTAAATTTTTCTGATTTCACTTAGGAGATGAATAATTGGGTAAAAAGGCCCTTGCATAATAAAAAAAAAGAATAAAATCCCTCATATTATGAAAGGGGATCATCATTGGAGCTGGATTTCACACCCTAAAGTGTGAAAGAGGACATTTGTATGGAGAGAAGGTCAAGTTTGACCAAGTCAACAGCGTAGTATGAATGGGAAGAGGGTTATTTGGTGGAGGAAACCCTAATTAGTGGGACCCATGGAGAAAGGGCTTTCACTTTTTTAAAAGGAGGGCAAGGCATCCATTTTTGTTCATGCTATTGATTATTGATTTCATTGTCTATTTATACTTTGTGCATTCTCCTGTTGTTTAGCAGAGTTGCAATGTTGCTTAGCACAAGGCATTCCTGTTTAGGAATTCCTTATCCTTCCAAGAGAGGCCTCTTGAAGGAGTTTCTCTTCATTTTTCCACATTCAGGCTTGATTCCAAGCATCCTCCTTCAACTACAGTGCAGTTTCTATTTAGAGCTGAGTTGTGTTGTAGGGTGTTGTAGTGGAGGTTACTGAACACCACTTCCTGTGCTTATTTTTTAAAGGAGGAAATCTTATTTCCTTTGGAGGATTAGTGAGGGATAATTTGAGCTAATTCCATCATATTTGGCACCAGGCCAATCATTTCCATGATCTACAGTGCAGTCCCTCTCTTAGACTGTGTTATTTTCAGTGTGTATCTGTAGTGAGGGTTTGCAATATTGTTTGGAGGGTCATATCTTCAGTGTTAGGATCAACCTTTCACTTGGAAGATCCATTGGAGGAGGCATATTCATCTTGTGTATCATATACATCCATCTCCATCTAGTTCTTGAGTTTTAGCTGCTACTCAGCCCTGCTACTCCGGCATTTTTTCCATTTTGTATATTTCAGCCAATCCTTCTAGGATTGACTTGATATTTTTTTTCAGGGGTTAGAGCTTTACTCCCCACATTATTTGAGCCATACATTTCCATATCTTTGTATTGATATTATTTCTGTAGCAGTATCTCCTATAGACTACGTAGTCATAGCCTTGGTCTTTCTATATGTAGTAGTGTTCTTCATTTTCTTGTACATGCTCTATTTAGGCTTGCATTTCCTGGCTTGAGTGATCATTACCTCAAGGATTTGTATACATTTTCTGCTATAAGATCAATTTCATGGCTATTTGGATCCTCTCATTATTTTTGTATTGATATAACTCTACTACTCCAATTTTTGTTTTACATTTCTACATCTCCAACTCTAGAATATCTTAAGATATTCTTATTGTTGTAGAAAATACCTATTTTGGGATATTACAGTGGTATCAAAGCATCCATCTTGGCTCAGACTGTGAGTTTCAACCAAATAAGATAGAAGAAGATCAGAATGATGAAGAGGGTAAGTTTTGTCTCATCATTCTTCAAATCTATGAAGAACCTTCCCAAGGAGGATAAGAAAAAAGAAGAGGAAGGACCATGCACTTCCTATTCTCATCGGGAAGAAGAAAATGGGCATGAGAGATACTTGGATCATTTGATTCTAAGTAAGTATCTTGTTGAGTAAAAATCTCAACCTAGAACCTTCAAAGAGACTCTAGCTCTTCCATAGTTCATTCAGTTAAAGGAAGAGAGGAATTCTTGCAACAAAAGAGGAATCAAAGGTAATAGATTTCTATTGCCTACATATGATGGATCATCTACAACAAGAGCTTGGGAAAGGAAGCTTAAGGAATTATTCATACTACATCTAGTGGTAGAGAGGGAGGTATTAGAAGTTGTAGCGCTACACTTGGAGGGTGAAGACAATGCAACGGTGAATACTTTTGTAGAGTTCACTCAAAGGTTGATTAGAACCTTTGATAGAGAGATATCAGAGGAGAAAAAGCCCACACCACCATGGGAGGAGACTTGTACCAGCGTTGTCATAGCCTTGGGGGAAAAACCTTCTACATCTGCAAATGGGGCATACATTTCATTGAAGGAAAAAACTATTGCAGCCATATAAGGAGATCCCGAGTTCCATCAAGGTATGAATGAAGTTCCACTTTCTATTTCAGCAAATATTTTGGAGAATTGTGGAAATTCATATTTAAATGACCAAGAATCAACATACACTGCTAACCTAGAGCAGCAATATTGCACTGCGCTGTGCAACATTGAAACATTCAAGGAAGAAATAAACCATTATCCTCATGAGCCATTTTTGGAGTGCATACCACATTTGAGGTTGGGGTTTGAAGACTTGAAGGAAATTATGATAGATATTAGACATCTTGACATGAGAAAAACTTTCTCCTTTCCAGATGACACTTTCTCAATGAGCACCTCTCACTTCAAAGAGAGACTTCTACTTTCAGTATATCCAAGAGCTCATTGGTTTTGGAGGACTATTGATGAGAGGGAGATCTCATGGAGAGATTTCATTGGAGGTGCACTTCAACACATCATGGAGTGCAAGGTTCTTCAACAGTTTGAGGAGGCTCTTCCTTTCTCACACTTGGATCTTTATGGATTCAAGGAGGAGAAGATAGATGATGGAGGATATCTTAGGATGGATAACATCTCTCATGCTTGTGTTGGACATTCCTTGAGCCCTACACATCATGATGGGAGGTTTTTTCCTACCACCTATTTGGGTCCTTATGGGATCAACTTGATCCTTGAGAATATTGCATTTCAATGTCCCATGAAATGCAAAGACAAAAATCTGATTTGGGAAGATGGTAGCCCTCATGGGAGGAGTACCTAGATGGAGGATGGAAGGAGACATCCACAAGTGGTTGAGTGGATGTGGATGGAGAGCAAGAAGATGGTGAGATACTTGCAAATTTATGATACCGAGCAGCAGGAGGCTTGGCTGCGCTAGTTACTCTTGAAGGAGTTTGGCCATCACTTGGCATATACTCTTTCTAAGGGTAAGTGGATGGAGAAGATATGGTAGGATACTTGCATCATGGAGCAGAAAAGAGTATGGATGCATGGTTTTGGTGTGATCTTTATATCATTCATTATGTTTTCATCACATTATTTGTATGATGAAATTATGAGGAGGTAGAAAAATATTTTTTTGCTTTGGTTGTTCTTGGGAGATCAAGAGAATATTTTCTCTCACACTTTGCATGATGTTGCAGGAGTAGGAGATGGCACTATCATGATGCAAAGGGGCTAATCCTTGGCCTTAGATGATCAATAGGTACTTCCACCTTGGGATGAACTTCTTATTTGTAGCAGCATTATGGGAGATGTCTTTGACAAGAAGCATGCCAAATAATGGAGCTATGAGTTGGCAGGAGCTTATTTGCATGGACCAAAAACGCTGTCACTTGGGAGGTTGGGGTTATTGATGGAATTTCCCCAGGATCACTTCACACTTGATGCACTTGGTGGACAAGGAGGCGGTGAGAATGATGCATTGGTGTATGGAAACATCTATTACATTGATGTGATCTTCTTAACTTCGATTTCCAAGCATGAGAAGAATGGTCTTCATGTGATAGCAGGTTACCCTGCTAATACCCACATTCTCCATTTATGAGTACATATAAAAATGCCTCATTCAAGTTTCAACCAAAATGTTCCCCAGATTTGATCTATCCTACTCGCGGAAGCTCATCCTTTTTAAAATACATGTAACCATACATTCTCATTCTTAGATCAAATCATTCATAAACTGAGTAACTTGTTTGAAGACGGAAGCTTACTCTTTCATAAAAACTTATGGTTAATAACCATGCCAAAACCCACTGCATTATTACTCGAATTAACATTCGACTTTTACATCTTAAACCCCAATTTAAACTCACTTCATAGGCTTCACTTCTTCATTCAAAATTCATGTTAAACCCATTATATAATGGTTCATTATATGAAATGAATATGGCATAAACTCCAAATGTTTACAAAGTCCGCTTCACTATGGTTAAAACCATTATATAAGTCTCACTCACAAGACTTCAATTTCCATTCAAAGTTTGATTTTGTTTTAATAAATAAACACCAAAATTTTTAATATGAACTTTTGGTCATGGCATATGTAACTGTTACCTCTTCACCCGTTAACACCTCCGCAACTTGGTGATGCGAATGTCGTCAATTCCCGATGAGTATTCATCGAACGGATATCGTATTTCTTTAAGCCTTGTGACTTATCTACTCCAAGCCATGCGAAATCACTGGTTTTTCAAACCCAACAATTTCTACATGTCATCTGTTGACTACTATCGCGTTCCAAATTTCAAAACTACTTACCAGTCTTGAGGCCGTGCGATACCACCGGTTTAATCTTTCAAAACTGCCTTTACTGTTTCAACAGTTCTGGTTCCACTTTAACTTGTGGTTCTACCCAATTCTTCAGCACCTTTATTTGTATAAACTCCACCCTCACTCTTGCTTTTTCTTTTCACAACTGCGCCAAGAAGTTTCATTCAATTCAAACTTCCCAAATTATGGTTCCATTCTCCAATGCAATTCAATTGTTTCCTAATTCTGTTGATTTATTTGCTCCCTTCTGGTTCAATTCAACTTCCATCAATGGCGCATAGTCCCATTGCTCTGGTTCCATGTGTGCATCGTTCCAACTCATTCATGGATCCATGTTGTATCAACGCACAATTCCATTCACTTTCATGGTGGTATTACTCCACAGTTTCACCTTCGTTCCAATTTGTGCCGGAACACGGGTATTTAAACCAGATATCAGCATAATATAATCAAACAGATATTACACATCAATCACATTTGATCCTCGTCCCAATCTTGGTCTGAGATTGCATGTTCGATCGGATATGCTTTTGCTGCATATATAAATCATCGATCAATCGGCTCTATACACAAAGCATTTCTTTCACGAATTCCTCTGTGTCATTCTCACTAGTTACCAACTTTGATTTACAACTCCGCCATTATTTATTAACTTTGCATGAATTCTAATGTAACTACTCTACATGCATTCCATATTTTCCCCATCATTGCAATCCAAAGTCGATATGTCCAAATGTCAAACCTGAATTGAAAACTCGATTTCAATTCTCTTCATGGGTGATCGATCCTTCCAGTGATCGATCCTCTCAGTTATATGAAAAACCCTTATATTTCATCTCGCTATGAATCGAAATATTGATATTAACTCTTAACACAGAGTTTTATCACTTTCTCACAGAAACTCAAACATTCCTCATACAGAATTTGATCAAAGAATACACATATATTTCACACAGAATTCAGAAACAAATTCTTCATCAATTACAAAAGCCTTCTTGGTCCTGGCCAGATATTCAAATCAGTGGCCCTATTTTACAATTTCCCATAGGCTCGACAAACAAAACTCTATTTGTCCTATTCTAATTCCTGTCTACTACCTCCCTGTTTCTGCCTTTAAGGCTTGATAATTTATATAAATTGGGATGAACCAATTTAGGTTCAATTCCTTCAATAACTCAACAAAATCCTCAAAATCTGCAAACTCCTAAAATCTATATTCTATCCCTAAAATCTTGAAACTGAATGTAATTTAGGATTTACAATCAATTTCTAAATATCTCAAATCTAAACTATCTGATTTCCCTCATATTCTCCAATCATTCGGGAACATTTTCAAAATCTCGCAATACTTAATATCTCTCATTAATTAATTAAAATCACTAAAAAGCCCATTAATATTTACATAAAAACAATATTCTTTCAAAAACATACGACCCCCTATATTTAATAAAATATAAGGTATTTTCTGAATCTAATGCCCCTGCATCATACTCGCAAGCTTAAAGATGATCATGATCTCCTGATCATGTGTTTTAATTCTGTCTTCTTCGATCCCACTCTTTGTTCTATAATTGATCATCAATTTCTATTGTTGTTTGATGCTTTTCTCCAGGTCTCCATACTTTATGCTGCTTTGCTCCACTGGCTGCACTTTCACAATCTATCATTGTCTTCCTTTTACTGCTATTGTTGCTTTTATTTCTTGCTGATGTCTTCCTCTGAGACACTTTCATCATTATTCTTCTAATCAATTCAATCTCTTTTTCCAATAAATATTCTGATTGTTGAACTCTTTCTTGTTGAACTCTTACTTCTGCTTGTTTAGTTCTTACTTCCTACTGAGCTCTTACTTGCCGAGCTCCTACTGCCACCCTATCATCCTTACCCTCTTTTTTTCTTCAACTAAAAACTTCTTCCAAATTTTCACTTAAGACAATTTCTCTGCCTTCTCCTATCAGCAATTTACTAGACTAGTACATTGTGTACTCTCTTCTAATGTCTTCATCTCTTTGCATCTGTAATTCCCAATTCTGAAATTGAGATTCCTCTTCCTGTACTGAATTCTAATTATTCAGCATAATTTCCAACAAATTAATTTCTTCATTCCATGGATTAGATAGTTCCACATAATTTTCTTCCTCCTCCTTCATTTGACTTCCCAACTGTGTCAAATGTTCTCCAGCACTTGCAACAAAACCTGCATTCACAAAAAAATTGTTAAAACAAAAATCATAAGGCCTCAGTGCCTTTCTTTCTCCTGCCAGCATTTTAGTATGTTGTCTTGAATTTTCCTCCTCAATCAACACATCAGTATGCTAATTTTTTTTTTCCAAAGAATTCTCTGAAGAATTCTCAAGACTGTCAACAAGTCTTTCTTTCACACCATCTACTTCCATGATGTCTTTCTGTTCACTGTGGTGAACTTTACCTTCTTCTGCAATCTCCCTGTCACACTCTAAATTATCTAGCAAATATTCTAACAATGAAATTTCTCTCTGGCATTCTTTAAGAAATTCATCATCACTTACAGTCCTTGCATTCATACAAAAATTTTCAGTTTGAAAATTACAATTTTCAACAGTCTCAGTTGTTGCTCCACACATCAGTGCTTCAAACTGAATCTCATCTTCTTCATCCACAAGAATTTATTCCTGTGTTGTAACAGCTTCAAACATAAATGCATCACTATTGTCCTCTTTCAAGAGACATTCCTCATCATTCCTTTCTGCTTCAAAGTATTTATCTTCTGAAAGATATTTACCCATACTTGTGACAACTTCACAATATTTCTCATCCTCCTCTGCAAAACCTGTAATCACATCAAAATCATTAGACTAAAAAATACAAGGTTTTACATCATCCAGCTGATCTGGACTTGCCGAATAGTTCAAGAAATCATTAATAATTCCCTCTTCTGTTTCACCAATGGAGACTTCCACTTTCAACTCAACTACTCTGAGTTATTTACATCCCAACTGTACACTCATCCTCTGTTCAAGCTTTCTCATGTTTTCTGCCCACTGCATGTTCATTTGTTGTTCTATCTTCTGTTGTAGCCTCTGCCACTTTACTCTCTTCTTCATGAGACAACCAACTCTCTGGCTTTATTCTATCATCATTTTCAATTTATTAAATTGTTCTCTTACCTCAGCTAATTTTTTCTCATATTCTGCATCAGCTAACTGCTGCCTTATGCCATTTTCCTTGGCATCTGCTTTCTCCTTTCTTCTATTGTGGTCTCTCTCTGAACCTCTGCCATATCTTCTATGACTATCAGTATTCATCTTCTTCTCCATGAGTTCCTCACTCATAAGCTGCACTAAAGCCTCTGCAACAGCAATCTCTCTTGCTGCCACTTACCTCACTAAATCCCTCTCTGGATTTTGGTCTTTTGGTAAATACTGGTCCTCTTTCTGCTGGAACCTTTTGAGCATTTTTCACTGCTCCTTCAGGCTTCAAATCATCTACAACTTATAGAGCACAATTGTCCTATTCATCCAACCTCTGTTTAATTTCCTCAGGTTCTGCCACATTTTCTTCTTCCACTTTAGAACCCTCTATTGGAATCCTTCATCATTGTTCTCAAAGCTGTGATTTGCTTCTGCTGAGATTTTATTCAACTACCTGCAATATGAATTTTGCAAACAGATTCTTTAAACCAGAGTTAAATAATACTTTTCAACTCACCTTCAATATTACTGTTGATCTTGCTTTACCTTTCAACTGCACTGCATCTCTGTATGCTGCAATTTATCAATTTTAAAATTTGATCTTTCTTCACATGCATTCAATTCAAAAAACTTGAGCCTTCAAAAAGAGCTATTCTAGCTCTGATACCACTTGATGGCAGGTTACCCTGCTAATACCCACATTCTCCATTTATGAGTACATATAAAAATGCCTCATTCAAGTTTCAACCAAAATGTTCCCCAGATTTGATCTATCCTACTCGCGGAAGCTCATCCTTTTTTAAAATACATGTAACAATGCATTCTCATTCTTAGATCAAATCATTCATAAACTAAGTAACTTGTTTGAAGATGTAAGCTTACTCTTTCATAAAAACTTATGGTTAATAACCATGCCAAAACCCACTTCATTATTACTCGAATTAACATTCGACTTTTACATCTTAAACCCCAATTTAAACTCACTTCATAGGCTTCACTTCTTCATTCAAATTTCATGTTAAACCCATTATATAATGGTTCATTATATGAAATGAATATGGCATAAAATCCAAATGTTTACGAAATCCGACTCACTATGATTAAAACCATAATATAAGTCTCGCTCACAAGACTTCAATTTCCATTCAAATTTTGACTTTGTTTTAATAACCAAACACCAGCATTTTTAATATGAACTTTTGGCCATGGCATATGTAACTCTTACCTCTTCACCCGTTAACACCTCTACAACTTGGTGATGCGAATGTCGTCGATTCTCGATGAGTATTCATCGAACGGATATCGTATTTCTTTAAGCCTTGTGACTTATCTACTCCAAGCCATGCGAAATCACTGGTTGTTCAAACCCATCAATTGCTACGTGTCATCTGATGACTACTATCACGTTCCAAATTTCAAAAATACTTACCAGTCTTGAGGCCATGCGATACCACCGGTTTAATCTTTCAAAACTGCCTTTACTGTTTCAACAGTTATGGTTCCACTTTAACTTGTGGTTCTACCCAATTCTTCAGCACCTTTATTTGTATAAACTCCACCCTCACTCTTGCTTGTTATTTTCACAACTGCGCCAAGAAGTTTCATTCAATTCAAACTTCCCAAATTATGGTTCCATTCTCCAATGCAATTCAATTGTTTCCTAATTCTGTTGATTTATTTGCTCCCTTTTGGTTCAATTCAACTTCCATCAACGGCACATAGTCCCATTGCTCCGGTTCCATGTGTGCGTCGTTCCAACTCATTCATGGATCGCGTTCTATCAACATACAATTCCATTCACTTTCACGGTGGTATTACTCCACAGTTTCGCCTTCGTTCCAATTTGTGCTGGAACATGGGTATTTAAACTAGATATCAACATAATATAATCAAATAGATATTACACATCAATTACATTTGATCCTCGTCCCAATATTGGTCTGATATTGCGTGTTTGATCATATATGCTTTTGCTGCATATATAAATCATCAATCAATCGGCTCTATACACAAAGCCTTTCTTTCACGAATTCCTCTGTGTCATTCTCACTAGTTACCAGATTTGATTTACAGCCCCATCATTATTTATTAACTTTGCATGAATTCTAATGTAACTCCTCCGCATGCGTTCCATATTTTCCCCATCATCGCAATCCAAAGTTGATATGTCCAAATTTCAAACCTGAATTGAAAACTTGATTTCAATTCTCCTCATGGGTGATTGATCCTTCCAGTGATCGATCCTCTCAATTATATGAACAACCCTTATATTTCATCTCGCTATGAATCAAAATATTGATATTAACTCTTAACACAAAGTTTTACCACTTTCTCACAGAAACTCAAACATTCCTCATACATAATTCAATCAAAGAATACACAAATATTTCACAAAAAATTCAGAAACAAATTCTTCATCAATTACAAAAGCCTTCTTGGTCCTGGCCAGATATTCAATTCAGTGGACCTATTTTACAATTGCCCGTAGGCTCGACAAACAAAACTTTGTTTTTCCTATTCTAATTCCTGTCTACTACCTCCCTGTTTCTGCCTTTAAGGCTTGATAATTTATACAAATTGGGATGAACCAATTTAGGTTCAATTCCTTCAATAACTCAACAAAATCCTCAAAATTTTCAAACTCCTTAAATCTAGATTCTATCCCTAAAATCTTGAAAATTAATCTAATTTAGGATTTACAATCAATTCCTAAATATCTCAAATCTAAACTATCTGATTTCTCTCATGTTCTCCAATCATTCAGGAACATTTACAATGTCTCGCAATACTTAATATCTCTCATTAATTAATTAAAATCACTCAAAAGCCCATTAATATTTACATAAAAACAATATTCTTTCAAAAACATAAGACCCCCTATATTTAATAAGATACAAGGAATTTTTCGAATCTAATGCCCCTGCATCATCATGCAGCACATGGTTTATTCCTCTTCATGGGAGTGTGTCATACCACTATGGAGGAATCATTCCTATACATTTGAATCATCTTGCTCTTAACACATGGTAAGAATATTGTTTTTGCATCCATGGGTTATCTAACACAATATTTGGATACTCATACCATTCATATTCAGTGCATTGCTCCACAAGAGGGCAAGCTTTTCATTGAGTTCCATGGTCAACATTGGGCCAAATTGTATGATGGAGACATACATCTCTTATATGGCCTTGGGCAAGTGTTTTCTTTCATGTATGTTCAGTTGATGTACCTAGCCATTTTCTATTTATCAATATATGTCATGGCATACATAATTATCCATGTAACAAAAAAAAACAACTTGCCATGTAATTTTCTGAAGCAGTAGTTTGGAAAATTGCGTTGTCACTACTGGGAAAACTATTGGTACCTTATTGCACCACATGAAACCTTCAAAATTTTCCTCATTTTGGTGCTGATCATGATTTCATTTGTTTATATTGGTCTCATATGTATTGGAATCATGATTTGGAGAGAGACACATGATTTGGGTGTGTCCTTTGGGAAAGAGGATTCCCACACTTTTTGCATTGCATGTTCTAATGGGAGCATGAGAAGAGATATGGTCACCACAGCCAAACACTTGTTTCCTTTTGTTGAGGTGGGTCATGTGATTGATGGGATGCCATATGGTGATGATTTCCTATCCATCACATATGATTTGATTTGGGCCAGCTTGATTCACAGCGTTGGAGGAAAGATCTTTGGAGATCTAGTCTTCATCTTGCCACTTGAGGGAAATTATTTTGCAGCCCAGGATCAACATCTACTCTGCACTTATCATAAGTGGAGAGGAGGATAGCGTGGGGTAGGCTCCTATGTCTACCATTTTCAGATTTTTAGCCCACCTACATTGTATGAGCTCAAGGTGGAGGAGCATTTTCAGGAGTTTCCATGTTGGGAGGTGACTCATTTTGTATGGATGATTTCTTGGGGATGGAGAATCCACTTCGAGGAAGATGTTTTCCCAACACTTTTTAGTCTCCATGCATTGGGAGGCAAATTCTCAGTTCTATCCTTGCAGTTGCTTGAGGACAAACAACATTTGGGAGGGGAGGACTGTAATATTCCAAAATTTTCATGCAGCAAATTGGAATATTAATTTTTGTTGATTTCACTTAGGAGATGAATAATTGGGTAAAGAGGCCCTTGCATAATAAAAATATGAATAAAATCCCTCATATTATGAAAGGGGATCATCATTGTAGCTGGACTGCACACCCTCAAGTGTGAAAGAGGACATTTGCATGGAGACAAGGTCAAGTTTGACCAAGTCAACAGCACTAGGATAGGAGGTGGAGAACACTTTGATAGACAACAAAATATGAATAGGAAGAGGGTTATTTGGTGGAGGAAACCCTAATGAGTGGGACCCATGGAGAGAGGGCTTTCAACTGTTTAAAGGAGGGCAAGGCAACTATTGTTATTCATGCTATTGATTATTGATTTCATTGTCTGTTTAGACTTTTTGCATTCTCCTGCTGTTTAGCAGAGCTGCAATGCTACTTAACACAAGGAATTCATGTTTAGTAATTCTTTTTCCTTCTAAGAGAGGCCTCTTGAAGGAGTTTCTCTTCATTTCTCCACATTCAGGCTTGAGGCCAAGCATCCTCCTTCAGCTACAGCACAATTTTTGTTTAGAGCTGAGTTGTGTTGCAAGGTTTTGTAGTGGAGGTTACTGAACACCACCTCCTGTGCTTATTTTTCAGAGGAGGAAGTCTTATTTCCTTTGGAGGATCATTGAGGGATAATTTGAGCTGATTCCAATCATCTTTGGCACCAGGCCAACCATTTCCATGGTCTACAGTGTAGTCCCTCTCTTAGACTATGTTATTTTCAGTGTGTATCTGCAGTGAGGGTTTGCAGTAATATTTGGAGGGTCAAATATTCAGTGTTAGGATCAGTCTTTCACTTGGAAGATCCATTGGAGGAGGCCTATTTAGCTTGTGTATCATCTACAACTATCTCCATCCAGTTCTTGATTTGCAATTGCTACTCAGCCTTGCTACTCCGACATTTTTTCCATTTTGTATATTTCAGCCAATCCTTCTAGGATTGACTTGATATTGTTTTTCAGGGGTTAGAGCTTTGCTCCCCACATTATTTGAGCCATAAATTGTTATATATTTGTATTGATATTATTTCTGTAGCAATACCTCCTATAGACTGTGTAGTCATAGCCTTGGGCTTTCTATATGTAGTAGTGTTCTTCATTTTCTTGTACATGTTTTATTGAGGCTTGCATTGTCTGGCTTGAGTGATCATTACCTCAAGGATTTGTATACATTTGCTGCTATAAGATAAATTTCATGGCTATTTTTATCTTCTCATTATTTGTGTATTGATATAACGCTACTACTCCAATATGTGTTTTACATTGCTGCATTTCCAACTCTAGAATATCTTAAGATATTCTTATTGTTGTAGAAAATCCCTTTTTTAGGATATTACAGTGGTATCAAAGCATCCATCTTGGCTCAGCCTGTGAGTTTCAACCAAAGAATATAGAAGAAGATCATAATGATGAAGAGGGTGAGTTTTGTCTCATCATTCTTCAGATCTATGAAGAACCTCCCCAAGGAGGATAAGAAAAAAGAAGAGGAAGGACCATGCACTTCCTATTCTCATCGGGAAGAAGAAAATGAGCATGAGAGATACTTGGATCATTTGATTCTAAGTAAGTATCTTGTTGAGTACAAATCCCAACCTAGAGCCTTCAAAGAGACTCTAGCTCTTCCATAGTTCATTCAATTAAAGGAAGAGAGGAAGTCTTGCAACAAAAGAGGAATCCAAGGTAATAGGTTTCTATTGCCTACATATGATGGATCATCTACAGCAAGAGCTTGGGCAAGGAATCTTGAGCAATTCTTCCTACTACATCTAGTGGTAGAGAGGGAGGCAATAGAAGTTGCAGTGCTACACTTGGAGGGTGAAGCCAATGTATGGTGGTTTAGCCACTTGAGCCATTCAAGGGTGAATACTTTTGTAGAGTTCACTCAAAGGTTGATTAGAACATTTGATAGAGATATTTCAGAGGAGGGAGCTTCCATTCCTTTGGAAGGATAGTGAGGAAGGTTTCAGAGCTTATTGCAGATCTTGGCATTGGGCCAAATAATTCCCTTGCTCCTACAGCGTAGTATCCATCAGAGACTGTGTTATTTCCAATGATCCTTTGCAGTAGGGGTTTTTTAGATTGTTTGGAGGGTGAGATATTTAGTGAGAGGATCAGAATTTCACTTGAGAGATCCATTGGAGGATATTTATTCATCTGATGAAGCATCTTCAGTCATCTCCATCCAGTTCCAGTTCTTGAGTTGTAGCTGCTACCCTGCAACTCCGACATTTCTGCAAGTTTTCATATTTCAGCCAATCCTTCCAGGATTGACTTGAAATAATATTCGGGATCTTAGATCCTCTCTCCCATCATTGTATCATCCATATATATGCATATCCATGTTTTTATGTATTTCCTGTAGCAGTACTCCATCTTGGACTGTGGAGTTTTGATCCACAGACATTCTACTATGCAGCAACATCTCACTATTCAAATGTGTATTCATGGGAGGCTTGTTTTCCTTGATCATCTGATGTGTATTGTACTTATTTTCTACTGATATATACAATAAAATGGCTTTATGGTTTTCATACATTTTTCTATGATGCTGTTCACTGCTATTTCCAATTTGTGTTTACATATTGCTAGATCTCCAATTTAGGAATACTATAACATATTCCTAACATTGTATATTTTCCCTATTTTGGGATATTATAGTGGGATATTACATCTTAAGATATTCTTATTATTGTAGAAAATCCCTGTTTTTGGATATTACACACGTTCATTTGTTGAATACCCTCTCAACCCAAGCATTTATATAAATTGTGATCATCATATCCTCCTCATGTAGGGATTTTGCTACTTGAAACAGGTCATCGTGGAAATTTCGATATAATTTTTTTTCTATGAAGGTTCAGAAGTTGAAATTATTATCGCACAAAGAAAAAATCTTAAGGAAGTGCATGTAAAAATTTCATATTATGGTTTGCAATATTTTCGGAGATATGATCTGTGGAAGTTAGGGTTTTCGTAGGATCCTGAACTTCATCTCAAAGAGGTGACCATGGGAAAATTGTCATAACTCTCTCTCTAAGCATCAGATTGGAATTATGTAAAAAGTGGTGGATAGGACATGGAATGTATTTTTCTGTATATTTATTTCAGAGCCAAAGGAGGAAAAAGTGACACGTGCCACGTTGTACAAGTTTTCTCTACTGAAATAGCCCATAATTAGGTCATTGTGAGAGATTGGGCATAAATTTTCCTTGAAGAATCCAAATTGGGTCAGACCTATGGCATTGCAAAGAAGACTTAGACGGATACTACAGGACTAAAAATCACAAATTGGGGATCTGAAATAAAAGAGATACATCATATTCAATATCGAGCTCCTAGAAGGAAACAAAAACAACAAGAAGTTCACCAACAACAACAAGAAGAATTTTACCACATGAAGTCTTCAAGTGGACAGCACTGAATACAGTCATTATAAAGGTATCATTGTACTGAGTAATTGTAAAATCATCATTGTAAAAATTTTACAAGTGTCTATTTTCCAAGAATTGAAGAGGCAGTGTCGTGAGGTCTAGGATCATCATTAGGTGGTTGTGTCATAGTTGGGGTTATGGTCTGGTGTGTCTTCTTCTTCTACATCATTCTGTATCATTGTAAAGTGGAACATTTTCCCTGGTACGAGAGTCCATTCTTCTTTTATTATTATATAGCGTGGTGGGGTGGTTCTAGGCTGGTGCATGAAGTCACCAATAGGTTCAAGCCTGTGAAAAACTCAGGGTGGTAGGGTGGTGCTAGGGTGAGTTGTAGCTCATTGGGTGTTGGGGCATCTGTTTAGTTGGCTACTGAAGAATATCAGGTGTTGGAGTGTCCATCCAACGGGAGATACAGAAGAATGCTTTTCTAGATTCTAGGAATTTGGAGCTTTCTTTTCAATTGGAGTTTAATATTAAATAATTATTAGAAAAGCATTCAGATGGTTTTTTTCCCAGAGGGGGTTTACACCTTAAAATATGTGTGCATTTTTCTTCATTTTTTTTACTACTATCATTGTACAAACACTGATAATAATTTAAGATTATCTAATGCTATGAAAGATTAATGATAATACTAATTGAAGGGAATACTAATTCACCCCCCCCCCCCTCTCAGTATTTCCAACAGAATGCACTGGTGGTTTTCTCAAGAAGAGTCATAACATCATTCAGGGAATACATACATAGATTTATGGAGGTTTGCATGGATGACTGGACCATATACATTTTATTTAAGAAACATGCAATTTTTCTCCGTATAGTGTTTGATCGGTGCAGGAAGCTCCGGATCTCTTTAAAAATAAAGAAGTGCATATTCGCAGTTCGATTTGGAAAATTGTTGGGTCATGTGGTCTGTAAATAAGGAGTGTGTGTGGACCCCACCAAGGTAGCGGTAATTGTTAATATGTGCCCTCTTGAGAATTTTAGGCAACTAAGATCTTTTCTAGGGCATATAAGATACTACAAAAGATTTATCCACAACTATTCCCGTAACACCGCCCCATTGGAAAATTTATTAAGGAAAATGGAACAGTACACGAGGATTGATTATTGTAATAAAGTGTTGGATGCACTAAAGGAAAAACTAGCCAATGCACCTATCCTGAAATATCTGAACTGGGACAAGAAATTCCATGTAATATTCCAACTTAGCCCAAGCTAAGAGGAATATTCAATTTTGTTTCATTTTCTGTTGATTGAATAAATGAATCAAGGAGGACATGTAAAACTCTTGAAAACAATGAATAAATCCATGCCTATGTGAACAAAGACAAATATGGGCCATATAAAATAAACACTTGCAGGTGTGAATGGGTTTGAACTATGAGACTGGGTCAACCTTGACCAAATCCACAATGCAATCTAGATGCAATGTACCTCATGGATTCACAACGCAATTCTAGATGGAGGCTCCACATATGAAAGGAGCTAACTCATTGAAGTGGTTTAGGGTTTGACAAGGCTTTTGTCTTATAAAAGGAAGAGGAGAGAAACATGAGAAGGTTGTTGATGATAATAATTTTCTGAAGATATTGTCTGTTTAGACATTTCTTATTCTCTTTCTGTTTAGATGAGAATAGTGTTGTTTAGCACTGGGTGTTCCTGAGTGGGAATCCCACCTCCTTCCTAGAGCAACTCTTGGAAGAGCCTTGTTTGTCTTGTCCACTATCTAGCATTTGGACAAGCTAAATCTTACACCTACAGTGCTGGTCCTATTTAGGATTTGGTTTTCCTTGTGAGCTGCAGCAAGTGGAGGATAGATCTCTTCAGATCTATGCAGCTCTAGCACCCCTTCTCACTAGGAAAGTCATCTATCCCTTTGACAAGAGTGTTCTAGACCTTGGGAGCTTCATATCCAGATCTTGGCATTAGGCCAAAACACACTTAGAGTCTACAGCGCAGTCCTTTTTTTAGTACTACGTTATTTTCGGTAGCAGATTTGCAGGGAGTTTTGGCAACATCTTGGAGGAGAGATCTCTAGTGATTGGATACTTCCCTTCACTGTGGTGATCCATGGATTGGCCATCCAATCCATGTTTGTTTCAGATCTGATCTATTGTACATCATATACTTCAAAATTTTCTGAATATTACTGCAGATCTGTAACTTAGATCTCCGATCTACTCTTGTACTTTCATGTTTTGCTGAGATCCCCAAGGGGAGTGTATAAATGAGCCTTTCTTGTATACAAATCTGAAATAGATCCATCATTTTGTGTACAAATCTGCTCTAGATGTGATTTTTAACATACTATTAGTTCAGCCAATGAAAATAATGATGTCAAGCTTATTCAGTCATTTCATGTGGTTGTAGCACCTCATTTCTAAGGGTTTCTTCTTGTATAATCTTCTCATTTCTGTTATACATTGTATAAGCTTCTGTGTAAAGTTATTTTTATGATGTATAGCTGAAATATGGGACTCCATCTTGATCTCCTACAAGCATTGGGCTAAACTGCGCTATTTTCCAGCAGTGTTGTTTTTGTATTGCTGCAATCCCCTATTTGGGCATTTTCTAGCTGCACTAGGTGTGGGGAGACCTATTTAACCCACCTAGAAGGATTTTTTTTCAATCCCTCCTAGATTTAGGTCTTATATGGTTAGATATAAGGGATCCAAGTTCTGGTTTCCAATCCTGTAGCATCCATTCGTAAAAAATGCGTTTTTCAGGCATGGCTTGCTATCAGTCCCGATTTTTGGATATTACAGTGGTATCAGAGCACGATCTTTGGCTTAGCCTGTGAGTCTCAAATATAAAGATCAAGATGATGAAAATAATGAGCTTTCTCTCATCAGTTTTAAGATCTAGAAAGGACCTCTCCAAGGAGGTTAAGAAGATAGAAGAAGGAGAAGAGGAGGGACCATGCACTTCCTACTCTCACAAAGAAGAAGACAAGAATCATGGAGGACACTTGGATCATCAAATCCTGAGTGAATACCTTGTTGACTACAAGTCTCAACCTAGAGCCTTTAAGGAGACTCTAGCCTTCCCACAATTCATTCTACTGAAGGAAGTGAGGAGACCCTGCAGTAAGGGAGAAATCAAGGGCAATAGATTTCTATTATCCACTTTTGATGGGACATTTGCAGCCAAAGGTTGGGAAAAAATACTCAATGCATTATTCCTACTAAATCTAGTAGTAGAGAAAGAAGCAGTGGATATTGCATCACTACACCTGAAGGGTGAAGCAAGCAATTGGTGGTTCAGCCATGTGAGACATGCAAAATTATCTACTTTTGTAGATTTCACTCAAAGGGTGATCAAGCTATTTGATAAAGAGTTATCCGAGGAAGAGAAGTCCTCACTATCTCTTGAGGAGGTTTGTACCAGCACTATGATAGCCTTGGGGGAGCAGCCTTCAACACCAGTAGTTGAAGGAGCCAACATGGTAGAAGAAGGAAATCTTGCAGCCATATAAGATGTTCCCAAAACCCATCAAGGTATGATTGAGTTTCCACCTTCTATTATTGCAGCAAAACTTTTAGAGGGTTGTGGAAACCTGTTGTTGCATGACCCAGAATCATCACTCACTACTAATATAGAGCAGCAAAGTTGCATTGCATTTTCCAAGAGCAGCAGTGAAGAAAGGAGGACCCATTCCTCATGGGAGCAATCAGATGTCAACTTCATTCAGGAAGCCATGAAGACAAGGGGTAGACATCTTGATATGAGAAAAAATTTATCCTCTCTAGATGACACTTTCTCAATGAGCATGCCACAACTCAAAGAGAGACTTCTAATTGCAACAGATCCAAGACCCCACTTGTTTTGGAAGACCATGCATGAGGAGGAGGTCTCATCAAGAGATCCCATGGAAGGTGCACTTCAACATTCCATGAAGTGAAAGGTTATTCAAAGATTTGAGAAGGTTGGTGTCCTACAATGGGAGGATACCAAATGTTTGCATAATGAGGTCCATGATCCACTGGTCGATGAATGGATATGGATGGTGAGAAAGAAGTTGGAAAGTTACTTGCAGATCTATGATACCAAGTAGCAGGAGGCTTGGCTACGTTGGTTACTTTTGAAAGAGTTTGGTCATCATCCTCTTTCTAAGGGTATGTGGAGGAAAGATGTGTGGTAGGATACTTGCATCATTGAGCAGCAAGGAGTATGGACACATTGTGTTGATATGACATTCTTCATATCAATCGCCATGTTTTCACCACATGATTTATATGATGGGGGTATGGGGAGGCAACAAATTTTTTTGTTGCTTTGGATGTTCTTTGGAGAGAAAGAGAAGAGTTTCTCTCACACTTTGCATGATTTTGCAGGAGGAGGAGATGGCATTATCTCCTTAACCTTGGATGATTTGGAAGTACTTCCACTCCAGAAGGAACTCCTTTTTTTTAGCAACATTATGGAGGATGTCTTTGACAATGAAAATGTCAAAGGAAGGAGCTATGTATTGGCAGGAGCCTATTTGCATAGGCCAAAAATGATGTCACTCTAGAGTATGAACTTATGGATGGAGTGTCCCCATGATCATTCCACTCTTGGTGCACTTGATGGACAAGGAGGAGGTGAGAAATATGGAGTAATGGGTGGAGACATCTATTGTTGTGATGCATTCTTCTTGGCTTGGATTTCCAAGTACATCAGGATGGATCTTCATGCAGCACATGATTAATTTCTCTTCATGAGAATATGTCATATCATTATGGAGAATTTATTCATGGATCCTATCATGATCTCACTTTTAGCGCATGGTAAGGATTTCTTTTTTGCATTTAGTGATCTGCATACTCTTACCATTTCTATGCAGTGCATTTCTCCACAAGAGGGAAAGATTTCCATTGAGCTCCATGATCAACGATGGGCCAGAGTGTATGATGAAGACAACCATATCTTATATGGCCATGGGCAATTGTTGTATTACTTCATGTATGTTCATTTTTTGTATACATCCATCTACTATTTAGTAGTAAATGAAATAACATACATAGACCACCATGTATCCAGCAACCGCTTGCCTTGTAATTTTCTCAAGCTGCAGTTGGAAAAACTGCATTGTCACTTCATGGGAGACAGTTGGTACCTTCCTGCACCATATGAAGCCTTTAGTATTTCCTTTTCCTTTATTCTAATCATGGTTCCAATTGATGAATTTGATCTTGCTTTTGTGAGGAGCATTATTGGAGAGGAAACACATTGGTTAGATGTGTTATTTTGGGAAGAGGATTCCCACATTTTCTACATTTCATGTTCTAATGGGAACATGAGAGGAGATATGGCCACCATAGCCAAACACTTGTTTCTTTATGAGGTGGGCCATGAGTTTTATGGGATGCCATATGGTGATGATTTCCCATCCATCACATATGGAATGGTTTAGTCCATCTTGATTCACAATGTTAGGGAGGAGATCTTTAGAGATCTAGTCTTCATCTTGCCTCTTGAAGGCAACATTATTGCAGCCCAGGATCAGTAAACACTCCACCCTTATCTTAAGTTGAGAGGAGAGGTAGGCACCTATGTCTACCATGTTCAATTTTTCAGCCCACCTTCATTGCATGGACTCAAGGTGGAGGAAAAATTTCTAGAGTTGCCATGTTTGGAGGTGACTCATTTTGTATGGATGATTGCTTGGGGAAAATTGTTTTCCCAATACATTTCAGTTCTATCCTTGCAGTTTCTTGAGGACAAGCAAAATTTGGGAGGGGATGACTGTAATATTCCTTCTTAGCCCAAGCTAAGAGGAATATTCAATTTTGTTTCATTTTCTGTTGATTGAATAAATGAATCAAGGAGGGCATGTAAAACTCCTGAAAACAATGAATAAATCCATGCCTATGTGAACAAAGACAAATCTGGGCCATATAAAATAAACACTTGCAGGTGTGAATGGGTTTGAACTATGAGGCAGGGTCAACCTTGACCAAATCCATAGCGTAGTATAAATGAAATGTACCTCATGGATGCACAACGCAGTTCTAGATGGAGGCTCCACATGTGAAAGGAGCTAACTCATTGAAGTGGTTTAGGGTTTGACAAGGCTTTTGTCTTATAAAAGGAAGATGAGAGCAGCATGAGAAGGTTATTGATGATAATCATTTTCTGAAGATATTGTCTGTTTATACATTTCTTATTCTCTTATTGTTTAACTAAGAATAATTTTGTTTAGCACTAGGTGTTCCTGAGCAGGAATCCCACCTCCTTCCTAGAGTAGCTCTTGGAGGAGCCTTTTTTGTGTTGTCCACTATCTAGAATTTTTCCAAGCTTCGTCTAACACCTACAACACTAGTACTATTTAGGATTGGGTTCTCCTTGTGTGTTGCAGCAAGTGGAGGATAGATCTCTTCAAATCTATGCAGCTCTAGCACCCCTTCTCACTAGGAAAGTCATCTATCTATTTGAGAAGAGTGTTCTAGACCTCGGGAGCTTCAGATCCAGATCTTGGAATTAGGCCAAAGCACACTTAGAGTCTACAGCATAGTCCCTTTTTTAGTACTACGTTATTTTCAGTAGCAGATTTGCAGGGAGTTTTGGCAACATCTTGGAGGAGAGATATCTAGTGATTGGATACTTCCTTTCACTGTGGTGATCCATGGATTGGCCATCCAATCCATATTTTTTTCAGATCTGATCTGTTGTGCATCATATACTTCAATTTTTTCTGAATATTACTGCATATCTGTAACTTAGATCTCAGATCTACTCTTGTACTTTCATGTTTTGCTGAGATCCCCAAGGGGAGTGTATAAAGGAGCCTTTCTTGTATACAAATCTGAAATAGATCCATAATTTTGTGTACAAATCTACTCTAGATGTGATTTTTAACATACTACTGCTTCAGCCAATGAAAATAATGATGTCAAGCTTATTCAGTCATTTCATGTGGTTGTAGCACCTCATTTATGAGGGTTTCTTCTTGTATAATCTTCTCATTTATGTTATACATTGTATAAGCTTCTGTGTAAAGTTATTTTTCTGATGTATAGCTGAAATATGGGACTCCATATTGATCTCCTACAAGCATTGGGCTAAACTGCGTTATTTTCCAGCAGTGTTGTTTTTGTATTGCTGCAGTCCCCTATTTGGGCATTTTCTAGCTGCACTAGGTGTGGGGAGACCTATTTAACCCACCTAGAAGGATTTTTTTTTCAATCCCTCCTGGATTTAGGTATTATATGGTTAGATATAAGGGATCCAAGTTCTAGTTTCCAATCCTGTAGCATCCATTTGTAAAAAATGCATTTTTCAGGCATGCCTTGCTAGCAGTCCCGATTTTTGGATATTACAGTGGTATCAAAGCACGATCTTTGGCTTAGCCTGTGAATCTCAAATACAAAGATCAAGATGATTAAAATAATGAGCTTGCTCTCATCAGTTTTAAGATCTAGAAAGTACCTCTCTAAGGAGGTTAAGAAGATAGAAGAGGAGAAGAGGAAGGACCATGCACTTCCTACTCTCACAAAGAAGAAGACAAGAAGCATGGAGGACACTTGGATCATCAGATCCTAAGTGAATACCTTGTTGAGTAAAATTCTCAACATAGAGCCTTCAAGGAGACTCTAGCCTTCCCAAAATTCATTCTACTGAAGGAAGTGAGGAGACCCTGCAGCAAGGGAGAAATCAAGGGCAATAGATTTCTATTGTCCACTTTTGATGAGACATTTGCAACCAAAGGTTGGGAAAAAAGACTCAGTGCATTCTTCCTACTACATCTAGTAGTAGAGAAAGAAGCAGTGGATATTGCATCACTACACCTGAAGGGTGAAGCAAGAAATTGGTGGTTCAGCCATGTGAGACATGCAAAATTATCTACTTTTGCATAATTCACTCAAAGGGTGATCAAGCGATTTGATAAAGAGAAATCCGAGGAAGAGAATTCCTCACTATCTCTTGAGGAGGTTTGTACTAGCACTATGACAGCCTTGGGGGAGCAGCCTTCAACACCAGCAGTTGAATGAGCCAACATGGTATAAGAAGGAAATCTTGCAGCCATACAAGATGTTCCCAAAACCCATCAAGGTATGATTGAGTTTCTACCTTCTATTATTGCAGCAAAACTTTTAGAGGGTTGTGGAAACCTGTTGTTGCATGACCCAAAATCATCACTCACTACTAATATAGAGTAGCAGAGTTGCACTGCACTATCCAAGAGCAGCAGTGAAGAAAGGAGGACCCATTCCTCATGGGAGCAATCAGATGTCAACTTCATTCAGGAAGCCATGAAGACAAGGGGTAGACATCTTGAGATGAGAAAAAATTTCTCCTCTCTAGATGACACTTTCTCAATGAGCATGCCACAGCTCAAAGAGAGACTTCTACTTGCAACAGATTCAATACCCCACTGGTTTTGGAAGACCATGCATGAGGAGGAGGTCTCATCAAGAGATCCCATGGAAGGTGCACTTCAACATTCCATGAAGTGCAAGGTTTTTCAAAGATTTGAGAAGGTTGGTGTCCTACAATGGGAGGATACAAAATGTTTGCATAATGAGGTCCATGATCCACCGGTGTTTGAATGGATATGGATGGTGAGCAAGAATTTGGAAAGCTACTTGCAGATCTATGATACCAGGTAGCAGGTGGCTTGGCTACGTTGGTTACTTTTGAAAGAGTTTGGCCATCATCCTCTTTCTAAGGGTATGTGGAGGAAAGATGTGTGGAAGGATACTTGCATCATTGAGCAGAAAGGAGTATGGACACATTGTGTTGATATGACATTCTTCATATCAATCGCCATGTTTTCACCACATGATTTATATGATAGGGGTATGGGGAGGCATCAAAACTTTTTGTTGCTTTGGATGTTTTTGGGAGAGAAAGAGAAGAGTTGCTCTCACACTTGCATGATTTTGCAAGAAGAGGATATGGCATTATCTCTTTAACCTTGGATGATTTGGAAGTACTTCCACTCCAGAAGGAACTCCTTGTTTGTAGCAAAATTATGGAGGATGTCTTTGACAATGAAAATGTCAAAGGAAGGAGCTATGTATTGGCAGGATCCTATTTGCATAGGCCAACAATGATGTCACTCTAGAGTATGAACTTATGGATGGAGTGTCCCCAGGATCATTCCACTCTTGGTGCACTTGATGGACAAGGAGGAGGTGAGAAAGATGGAGTAATGGGTGGAGACATATATTGTTGTGATGTGTTCTTCTTGGCTTGGATTTCCAGTACATGAGGATGGATCTTCATGCAGCACATGATTAATTTCTCTTCATGAGAATACGTCATATCATTATGGAGAATTTATTCATGGATCCTATCATGATCTCACTTTTAGCACATAGTAAGGATCTTGTTTTTGCATTTAGTGATCTGCATACTCTTACCATTTCTATGCAGTGCATTTCTCCACAAGAGGGCAAGCTTTCCATTGAGCTCCATGATCAACGATGGGCCAGAATGTATGATGGAGACAACCATCTCTTATATGGCCATGGGCAAGTGTTGTATTACTTCATGTATGTTCATTTTTTGTATATATCCATCTACTATTTAGTAGTAAATGAAATAACACACATAGACTACCATGTATCTAGCAACCACTTGCCTTGTAATTTTCTGAAGCTGCAGTTGGAAAAACTGCGTTGTCACTTCATGGGAGACAGTTGGTACCTTCCTGCACCATATGAAGCGTTCAGTGTTTCCTTTTCCTTGATGCTAATCATGGTTACAATTGATGAAGTTGATCTTGCTTTTTTGAGGAGCATGATTGGAGAGGAAACACATTGGTTAGATGTGTTATTTTGGGAAGAGGATTCCCACATTTTCTGCATTGCATGTTCTAATGGGAACATGAGAGGAGATATGGCCACCATAGCCAAACACTTGTTTATTTATGAGGTGGGCCATGAGTTTTATGGGATGCCATATGGTGATGATTTCCCATCCATCACATATGGAATGGTTTATTCTAGCTTGATTCACAATGTTAGGGAGGAGATCTTTAGAGATCTAGTCTTCAACATTCCTCTTGAAGGCAACATTATTGCAGCCCAGGATCAGTAAACACTCCACCCTTATATTAACTGGAGAGGAGGGGTAGGCACCTATGTCTACCATGTTCAATTTTTCAGCCCACCTTCATTGAATGAACTCAAGGTGGAGGAAAATTTTATGGAGTTGCCATGTTGGGAGGTGACTCATTTTGTATGGATGATTGCTTGGGGAAAGTTGTTTTCCCAATACATTTTAGTTCTATCCTTGCAGTTGCTTGAGGATAAGAAACATTTGGGAGGGGATGAATGTAATATTCCTTCTTAGCCCAAGCTAAGAGGAATATTCAATTTTGTTTCATTTTCTGTTGGTTGAATAAATGAATCGAGGACATGTAAAACTCCTGAAAACAATGAATAAATCCATGCCTATGTGAACAAAGACAAATATGGGCCATATAAAATAAACACTTGCAGGTGTGAATTGGTTTGAACTATGAGGATAGGTCAACCTTGACCAAATCCATAGCGTAGTCTAAATGCAATGTATCTCATGGATGCACAGCGCAGTTCTAGATGGAGGCTCCACATGTGAAAGGAGCTAACTCATTGAAGTGGTTTAGGGTTTGACAAGGCTTTTGTATTATAAAAGGAAGATGAGAGCAGCATGAGAAGGTTATTGATGATAATCATTTTCTGAAGATATTTTCTATTTATACATTTCTTATTCTCTTACTGTTTAGCTAAGAATAGTTTTGTTTAGCACTAGGTGTTCCTGAGTAGGAATCCCACCTCCTTCCTAGAGTAGCTCTTGGAGGAGCCTTTTTTGTCTTGTCCACTATCTGGAATTTTTCCAAGCTTTGTCTTACACCTACAACACTAGTACTATTTAGGATTGGGTTGTCCTTGTGAGCTGCAACAAGTGGAGGATAGATCTCTTCAGATCTATGCAGCTCTAGCACCCCTTCTCACTAGGAAAGTCATCTATCCCTTTGAAAAGAGTGTTCTATACCTTGGGAGCTTTAGATCCAGATCTTGGCATTAGGCCAAAGCACACTCAGATTCTACAATGCATTCCCTTTTGCAGTACTGTGTTATTTGCAGTAGTAGATTTGCAGGGAGTTTTGGAAACAACTTGGAGGAGAGATCTCTAGTGATTTGATCCTTCCTTTCACTGCAGTGATCCATGGATTGGTCATCCAATCCATGTTTGTTTTAGATCTGATCTGTTGTACATCATATACTTCAGAATTTTATGAATATTACTACAGATCTGTAACTTAGATCTCAGATCTGCTCTTGTACTTTCATGTTTTGCTGAGATCCCCAAGGGGAGTGTATAAAGGAGGCTTTCTTGTATACAGATCTGAAATAGATCCATAATTTTGTGTACAGATCTTCTCTAGATCTAAGTTGTAACATACTGCTACTTCAGCCAATGAAAATAATTCTGTCAAGCTTACTCAGTCATTTCATGTGGTTGTAGCACCTCATTTCTGAGGGTTCCTTCTTGTATAATCTTCTCCTTTCTTTTATACATTGTATTAGCTATTGTGAAAAGTTATTTTGCTGATTTATATCTGAAATATGGGCCTCCATAATAATCTCCTACAAGAATTGGGATAAACTACGTTATTTTCCAGCAGTGTTGTTTTTGTATTGTTGCAGTCCCCTCTTTGGGAATTGTCTAGTTGCACTAGGTGTGGGGAGACCTGTTTAACCCACCTAGAAGGATTTGTTTTTGAATCCCTCTTGGATTTAGGTCTTAGATGGTCATATCTAAAGGATCCAAGTGCTGGTTTCCAATGCTGTAGCATCCATTCCTGAAAAATGCGTTTTTCAGGCATGCCTTGCTAGCAGTCCTGATTTTGGGATATTACATTCCATGTGCACATTAACACTTCAGACATTGCATTAGGGGTAGTGCTAGCGCAACTAGGGGAAACAAACGTAGACCATCCAGTATATTTTGCAAGCCAGAATTTGTCAACCAAAGAGAATAACTACACAACCATAGAAAGGGAAGTTCTTGTGATGGTTTACTCCCTCTAGAAGTTCTGCCACTAATTGCTTGGGGGTTCCTTCAGATTATTTACAGACCACTTAGCACTAAAGTATCTGGTAAAAAAACCAGTGTTGGAAGGAAGAATCTGTAGATGGCTATTATTTTTCCAAGAGTTCACATTTGAAGTTATAGTGAAGCCAAGGAAATTAAATGTGGGGCCCAATCATATATCAAGATTGGAATCAGGAGAGAATGGTGGGCCAATCGACGATCAGCTACCAGATGTGGATTTGTTTCACATATAATTTCCAAAATAATACACGAGAGTGCAAAGGAAACACTTGGTCATTAGAGAAGTTGATTGCCAACTTATTTCAAGCCACTTATACAATATGGGACTAGACCAGGTACTGAAAAGGTGTTTGTTAGACCATGAAATGCCAAAGATTCTGTGGGAGTGCCACAATGGAGTTGTGGGAGGACACGTTGGAGGAAAATCTATTGCAAGAAAAATATTACAGGCAGGATTTTGGTGGCCTACAATGCACAAGGATTCTAAGGAGTATGTAAAGAAGTGTGACGTATGTTATAGAATGGGAAAAACTTCACACAGGGATGAACTACTATTACAACTCGTCAGAATGGTATAGGCATTTGAAAAATTTACAGTTGAATTTATAAGACTGATAGGCCCAGTTGCACATCATTCACAGGCAAGGTATATCACAACCACAATTGAATATCTGACCAAGTGGGCTGAGGCAGTGCTATTAAAGGAGTGTACAACAGATACAACAACAAGGTTCATTTTTGAAAACATCATTACAATATTTGGTTATCCAAGGAGTCTGACAAGTGATGAAGGTACAAATTTCATCAATGTTATAGAAAAATCGTTGCTGCAAAAATTTATGATATAGCACCATAAAATTAGTTTGTATCACTCACAAGCAAATGGAACTGTAGAGGCATTTAAAAAAATTCTGGAAAAGGGCCTAACAAAAATTTGCAGTGCAAACCAAGATGACTGGGACGAGAGAATTCTAGCTATGTTATGGGCATACATGACCACGATGAAGAGACTACACAATCAGATGCCATTCCAGCTGGTGTATCGAAAGGAAGCAGTCATACTAACCGAGTTTATTGTTCCCAGTCTATTTATTGCTACAACAACTCAGATGTCCGAGGAAGATTCTATCACAAGGCATCTCCAAGAACTACAAGAATTGGAAAAATCAAGGTTCATTGCAGACTTCCACCACTCAATATAGAAGCAGCATGAGAAAGCCTTGCATAATCTACATATTGAGAAAAATACATTCAACATTGGTTGCTGAGTACTACTCTACGAAAGCAAGTTCCAGAAGTTTCCAGGGAAACTTCAAATGCACTCGTCTTGGGGTCGTTTTATGATCTAATTTTGAATGTTAGTTTTATTGTGATAATTTCATCTTCATAATTATATTAAAAAATCCGATCTTTGCTTCATGTACATGGGCTTATT
This sequence comes from Pinus albicaulis, assembly GCA_034641835.2. Taxonomy (NCBI): domain Eukaryota; kingdom Viridiplantae; phylum Streptophyta; class Pinopsida; order Pinales; family Pinaceae; genus Pinus; species Pinus albicaulis. Next base: position 1,102,348,082 of record CM076581.1, read on the forward strand.
GAAGTGTTTATGCTTATTTAACAAGTAATTTTATGGAGATTGTGTTGAATCCTTGAACATAAAAACACTAAAACATAATGTTGAACAGCAGCAACAAAATATACAGTAAACCATCACAACTAATCCATTAACACAGTGTTTTGATGAAGGAGTTCACCCCTCCAAGGCTACATCTCCTTGGTCCAGCTTCCGTGGCTTCAACCTCTGTATTAGCTCAAATATGAAAAAATTTATGTTTACATTCACCTACTACTCTTGAAACTGCTCCAATGTGTTCAGAACATCAAAATCTGCCAGGATAGACTCTTCTTGAGCCAAAATTGGTCTAAAATTTCTCCAGTTATGCTTCATTTAATTTTTCCCTATAATTCTCCTTCAAAACAGGAGAGAACTCCAATTAATACTGCCACATTTGGGGGCAGCGCTGAAATTGGTGGAACTGCCAAATTCTCCACCATATTAATCCAATGTTTAATTATAGATAAGCTTGCATTAATCTTAAGATAAGCCCTACTTAATGCGATAAAAGCATTTTTACAAAACCTGCGTTAAAATCTGGATCAATGTTGACGTGGGATTAGTGCACTAATTAATCCTCGTATTAAAACTTAAACCTATTTACCATTCTACTTCGCCATTGGTTAAGGTGGTAAGGTCTTATAGGGAGGGGGCTGGCCCCATCCATACCCCCATCATTGAAACATGTTGAAAAAATATAAGTCGGGACCATTACTTTATAAGAACTAAAGTGGTGGCTTGATGGTAATTCAGGTAGTTGGCGTGGGGGTGGTCACGGGGTCAACCCTGATCTCCACCCATCCCTTGTAAAATTTTGTTCCATTGCGCATAATACTTAACCATAAGTTTCAAAACCTTAGTATATATTTCATACATGCGCCATTATATATAATTCAGATTTGACCATGAAACATTGCAATTCGACCTTCCACATAAGTCCACCAGAGGGGGCACGTGGCAGCCCCTGGCTTTACCACGTGTCCACCTTTGGTTGGACTATCCAACCATAAAATTCAACCTTAGGGATATACATAAAAAAATTTCACCTTCAAACTTAACCAGTGAATATTTCATTAACACTTGTCACAGTGTCATTGGGCGAAAATGATAGAATATTCCAGAATATTCCTTTTTTACTGACTGGGCTGCAATTTCGCCATTTTGTCCTATTCTACAAATTTTTTAGTTATGTAGGAAAATGAACAGTAGATCATAAATTCCTCATACAGAGGCAATTTTTTATGAAACTAATTGCACTGAATTCATAACGACGAGATATTGACTAGTGTTCTAGTTTGAAACATTTCCGAGCACTTTCATTTTTGAGCTTAACACTGAGCCTCAAATCATTCCTCCCCACTAGAAGCCTTTTGGACCTCAAAATATACTATCAATTGTTCAGCAGGTGAGGGTACAGCTCCCGCACCTTCTCAATCTCCATCCATTTTTCCTTAGAAGGATTTTTTCCATTGAGTCCCACTCTAAGGTATTCGACATTCCCTCTCCTTGAAGTTCTGGTTCTTCTATCAAGTATGAGATCTTGTTGAAGTTCATTAAGATATTCTGGCAAGAAATCATCTATTAATGGTATTTGAACATGCTCTCCTTGATCATCAGTCAATAGAGGCTCAAATAATCTCAAATTCTCAACATTAAGTACAGAGTATATCTGCATATAAGGGGAAAAATCTAGCTTAAATGTATTGTTACCAATCTTTTCCAGAATTTTAAAAGGACCATAACAGATTGGCCTAAGCTTTTTACCTTCCCCTTGAAGTCTCTCTTTGCTAATATATAACCAAAATTCATCACCAACTTGGAATTTGTGATCAAGATGTTATTAATCATGCCTTTCCTTGTAGTTGCTTTGACTCTTTTCAAGTTGTTTTTGCACTGTGTGATGTACCAAATGAATTTTCTCAATGAACGTCCTTGATTTATCTATATCTCTATTACCATCAACAACATATTTCTCAAATATGAAGTCCAAAGGAGATCTTGGCAAGTACCCAAGACATGCCTCAAATGGCGATGTGTTTGTGGAAGAAGGCTTTTCCCTATTGTATTCATGTTGAATGTAATGCAACTGTTCATCCCACAACTTGGGATGTTTGTTGCAATAATCTCTAAGAAGATGAATGATTTTCCTATTAACCACCTCGGTCTGACCATCTGTTTGCGTATGAAATTTTGTACTCTTGTTCAACTTAGTTTCCATCATGTCCCATAATTTTGACCAAAAATTCCCAACAAGCTGGGAATATCAATCACTTACAATAAAAGTAGGAAGACCAAACTGAACCCACACATTTTGAAAGAAAATATGAGTTTTTTGTTCAGCTGTAATTTTCTTTTTACATGGCATCAAAACACACATGTTTTTTGAACCTATCTACAACTACATATAAGTAATCATGATCTTTCGTTGACATTGGAATACCTTCTACAAAATCCATTGAGATACTCTCCCAAGGACGTGAAGGTACCGGAAGTGGGGTGTACAATCCTAGTTTCCTATTTCTAGGCTTACTTATTGCACACAAAGAACATCCTCTAAGAAACAAGATACATTATCAATCATGCGTGGCCAATAACAATACCTTTGGAGATTCGCTACTATCTTACCTACACTGAAATGTCTAGCAATAAATGAAGTGTGTGCCTCCCTTATGATATTGTTTCTTTCTTCTCGTGGAATACATAAATTTCCCAAGTGATATAACAAATTTTTATGTACATGATAATCTAACTCTTCAATTTGGTTTCCTTGACTCAAGATTTCATACACATCTCTAAAATCATGATCATGTGCATATTGTTCAATGTAATTTTCATGAGTAATTGAATTTTGCTTGAGTATAATAGATGAATTTACAATAGGACTCGAAAAAATATTAGGTACCTTATTGTAAATTCCATTTTTATACTTGATAACCAAATGGAATTTTTGTATAAATCCCATCCATCTGAAGTGTCTTTATTGCTGCAACTTTGATTATGACTGTAGGTACGTCAATGGATGATGGTCGGTATGGATAATGGTCTCCTTGCCCATAAAATAGTGCTTCCATTTCTTTACACTTTGTACCAATGCATATAGATATTTTTCATAGGTAGGAAAGTTTTCACAACTCCATTAAAAATTTTAGAATGAAATGAAATGGGCTTACCATGCTCCATGAGAACTCCTCCCATCGTGTAATCACTAGCATTTGTTTGAATCTCAAATGGTTGTCTAAGATCCAGAAGAGATAATACCGGTGTTGAACTAATCTTTTGTTTTAAAGCATAAAATTATTTTTGCTACATATCTCCCCAATGGAAGACTTTCTTCACACTTTTCAATGCATGTAACGGAGCTGCAATGGAGGAAAAATTAGTGATGAATTTCCTCCAATATTATGTTTCCCCAAGAAATCTTCTTACCTCTGTAACTGTATTGGGCTTGGGCCAATTCACAATGACCTCAACCTTGGAAGGGTCTATCTTCATCTCACCTCCTCCAACAATTTGTCCCAACTACACTAAAGAAGTCTTTCCAAATTCACACTCCGACATATTTAAAAATAATTGTTCTTCTTTCAAGACATCAAGTACCTTGTTCACATGCATGAAATTTTCATCTCTTGATTTGCTGAATATCAAAATATCATCTAAGTAAACAATGATGAAGTCATCTAAAAATTTTCTCAATACATCATTCATTACTCTCATGAAAGTAGTTGGAGCATTGGTAAGACCGAATGGCATAACTAGCCACTCAAACAATCCTTATCTAGTTTTAAATGCGATTTTCCAAATGTCCTCTTCAACTATTCTAACTTGATGATAACCACTTCGTAATTATAGCTTAGTGAAATACTTTTCATACCTTAACTGATCAAGAAAATTATCAATTCTTGGGAGTGGATAGTGATTCTTTACCATGATTTTATTTAGTGCATGTAAATCTACTCACATGTGCCAAGTATCGTCCTTCTTTGGTACCAAAAAAATTGGTGAACCACATGGCGAAGTAGATGGGCGTATGATACCTTTATTCAGAAATTCTTGAATTTTCTTCTTGATTTCCATGCTCTCCATTATTGACATGTGATACATGCCAATGTTTGGAAGTGGAACATCTTTCTGTAGTTGAATCTCATGCTGAATTCCCCTCTTGGGAGGTAACCCATTTGGTTCCTGAAACATCACGCCATGTTGACTTACTGCATCAAACAAATCAGATTTTAATTTTTCATCAAAACCTTCAAAAGATTCATATTCCATATCATATTTTTTCTTGATCATGAGAAACACAATTTTTACTTGCATTAACTATTCTCTTCATCTGCCCTGCATTAACTAAATAACTATTCAGCTTTTTGTGATGAGCTCTCACAATATACTCCACCCCATCCTTGAGAAATTGATATTTTTTTATCATGGTGATAAAATGTTGCTTTCCTATCGTACCAATATGGACTTCCCAAGATAATTCCTGAAATTTCAAGTGGAACCACATCCAACTCAACTTCATCAACAAAGTTTGCAGTAATGGTAAACCGAAATATACATTTCCTTGTAACTTGTAAATTTGCATTCTTGACTATCCAACCCAAATGATATGGCTTATGACATGTGTTAACACTGGAAAATCATACAAGAAAAGATGACATTATTTAATGTCAGGCGGAAGGATTTACAAGGCTGAGAGACATTAGAGATTCTGGAAAGTATTTAAAAATCTCTCAGGTCTGAGGAAAAATCAAATTTGAGCAATTCATAAATACTTTTGTGTGCAAAAACCTTCAAGAAGAGCGCCTTTGCGCACCTTTTGACCTAAAATGTGCTCAATCCTGGGAGTGGCGGAAGTCACTTTCCGGGACCACAAAAATCACACTCCATGACAATGATTTCACACTTGAAGCCACCTAAGGATAGCCACCAAAGCCTCCTTAGACATCAAAGGAGCACACAATGGAATCATCCCCCTCTCTTGGGTCACCATCCACAATGTACCAAGAGAGGGAAGGAGGATTTTAATTCTCTTATAAAAGGCCACCAAGAGATGAACAACTTGAGAGCACATTGTTATGATGGCCAGAATTTCCCCAAGCAATACCACCAGTGTGTGATCCGGAGCTGAGATAGAGGGGACTCAATTGTTGGCCATCCAACAAGTTCATTCCCCCATAGTAGAGAGAGGAAGACTTTTCACCGAGGCAATATTGGAATTAAATACATCCTTGCATCGGGACTTAGAACCGAAGTTCTAAGGGCCCCTTGACAAGTGGGTTAAATTTTCACCCTCGTTTCTGAACCAGTACTCAATAAGACAGGCCGAAAGTGCCGCCATTTGGATTATTATAGTTTTTTGACTCTATTTAGAGCTTTTTATTTATTTATTTTATTTTTTATTTTATTTTATGTTTGAATATGCATGTTATTTCTCTATTAGTATGTTTATTTTCTAGCACGTTCCACTAACTTTCTTGACACCACTTCTTTTTCTGCCTGTGAACAATAACTTGAGAGGGTAAACCACACCCCTTAATTTGGTGTGATTTTGTACATGCGTGCACCAAACACACTAACACAGGATTGGTGACTCCACTAATTTTTATTTCCAAGTTTATGTGGTTTTGCCTTTTTGCAGAGACCTCCGTTTGTGTTGTGGAGTGGGGCTGAATTTCCAAATTTTTCTCTTATAGCCCCTAGTTCATCCCAAGTGGCAGACTGAAGCAGAACAACTCCAAAATTACTTTTACAGGAATTTTCATGCTTTTCCCTCCCACATACGTGCCCAGGGTGTGCGTTCAGAGCTAACCTATGTGCAGACATCGTGCCTGTTGTAGCCTTTTGTGCACAAAAGACAGAATGAGAAATTTCTCCCATATTTCTATCTTTTCCTGCTTGTAAATTGTCTGTCAGCCCATAATACATCTCGCAGCACTGGTTGAGGTACCCCGCAACTTTCTAAAGCTCACTCTTAGCTGCTTTTTGTAAGCTTAGTGTTAGTTTTATTTCAAGTTGATTTTTGCAAAGTTCACACATAGTTTAAGTAGGGGGGGGAAATTAACTTTCATTCTGAAAAAAAATTATGTTTTGCAAATTTAGGTACCAACACACCTAGATAATTAGCCAAATTAAGTGACCAAAGTCCACGCATGCCTAGCTAGTTTCTTTCTTCTAGTGTAAAATTCATTAGTTTAGTTCAATTTTTGCACTAGGATTTCGGGACCAGGATTGAATTGTCGATAGAAGAGCAAGTAATCTATGTTTCCTTTGCACCCTTTGGTGATCCTAGGAAAGCATATGAACACTCTCTATTCACAACTCACCATCTCCCTTTAGTTGATCACATAGATTAACTTGGAAAAATAGAAAGAGGCCCATATCCACACATGTTTTTCTTTTAAGCAAGGAAAAATAGAACATAGTTTAATAGGGTATTTTGAAAAGGATCATTGCATATCCACACGTTCAAACTATGTGCTTGTCCACTTTTTTCTCACACACATCCACACACTAAGAAAAGAAAAGATGCCTGAAATAACTTTAAAAAACTCACTAAATTCTCCCCATAGGGGCCACAAAAGAATTTATAGTTTAAGTTAGGATCAAGGGGGTAGGAATCCAATAAGCCGACTTGATCATTCTTCATCTTGAAACATAGAATTTTACTATTTAGGGAGCTTTAAATCCACCTATCATCCCACGGAAAATAAAAGTCGAGCACGACAAAGACCCATTTCAAAGGGGGTTAGGATTAGGCGCAGTGCGAGCAGGTATCGGTTGGGGCTACCTGACCCAGCTAATACTCAGTACTGTTAGCTGAATTTCCAAGAAGCCCAAGACCCAAACGCTCACATGGGACAGTGGTACTTAGTGGCCAAATTACGTCATCCTTTCCCTATAGGTGATAGTGCATGAAAGCACTAGATCCTCTACCCTTACCTTTGTGGATTGTCTTTGGCTGACATCGCCAGCTCTTACAAGACATTGTGCTAACACTCGTACGATATCTTTTCAAGGCCCAGTTACATCTGAGTGTGTAAGGACAAATAGGTTTTCTAGGATTTTAGTATCATATGCAAATAAAAAAAAACCATGTTTTTTATTGACTGGTCACGTAGGATTAATTTAAAGGGAAAATTAATTTTATTTTCTCTTTGTTTTATGTATGCGATCATAATTTTTCTTTGATGATATTCTCTACCCTCTAAAATTTTTCCAAAGCAAGATATAGTCGACACTATAATGGACCCAATAGGACCTCATCAATCTAAACGTCTTTTGGACCTCCCCCATTACCAGGAGGGGAACTTCCAGGTCTTTCACCATTTAGGCGTCAAAGACGGAATGCTTCCACCATTATTGGATTGTCCTTTATTGGGGCATCCTTAGTTGGGAACCCGGGTCAGTCTCCTGATGCCACACCACATACCACTCCTCCCACAACCCCTAGAGGGCAGAGGAGTGCTACCCATTTGGGAAGACAATCGAATACACAGCAGGGTATGTCACAGACAAACCCTCTTCATAACCAGAACTTTATGTCTTCACAAGTTGCAATGGATTCAACCTCACAGTCACCTTTTTTAGCTTCGTTGAATCTGGAAAATTTAACCAAGTTTATGAATCACCCCATTGCACACAACCCTACATGGCCTCCCATGCCCACAAAGCTCCCTTTGGATATTCCAAAGTTTAAAGGAAATACCCAGGTAATCATGTCATGACCTTCCACCTATGGTGCTCATCGAATAGTATCATTGACAAAAATATTCGATTGAGACTATTTCAATGCACTTTGACAGGAGTAGCAGCAAAATGGCATATGGGGCAGCCCTCTACTACACCTAGAACCTTTAGTTCCCTCGCCACCACGTTCCTAAAATATTTTCAGTTACCCATCCACCATGACTCTGGAATGGAATGACTAGTGCACTTTAGGCAAAGCCCCCCCCCCCCCCCCCGTCCATATCTCGAACCATCTCCATGAATGGAGGCGGCGTCGTAGTTTATGTAAATCCAAAATCGATGATCGAGTACTTTTATACCTTTTCCTAAAAACTCTCACTGCAAATATTTCAAAGGATGTGGCGCAAAAAAGGCCCATATCCGAAGAGTATGCCATCAGCAAGGCCCAACAACTTCAGCTGATTTATATGCAGTCAGGATATATTTACAATATCCTGCCAAATTACCTACACATGCAAACTTATAAAGAATTCTTAGGTGCGTCGAACTCTGTAGATAGTATAATTGGGTCATTGACCCAAAGTTACCTAGGAAGCAGCATTCAAAACCCCGATTACATGTATTATTCTACCCAGAACATACCACAACCCAGTTTTCAAAGTCATCATATGCCTCAGCAAAATTTGATCAGTAGGATGCCAGTGTATCACCATGGAGGACCCTATCCTCCAGCTCATCGGACCCAGTACGTTGATAGACATACTAACGGAAGATCTCCCCCCCAATAGCAAGGTGCAAACTAGGGACCGCGTTATGCTTAGTCCCCAGCACAAGACCCACCTATGCAGAATAATGCACAGATGAAATTTTTGCAGCCTTCCCAAAACCAACCACACCAATCATATAACCAGGAGAACTACCCTCTTAATGTGGTTAAGAAAAAAGGAAAAAAAAAGCACAAAGGGAATATTGGACAGGGGGACAACAACCAGCAACGCCCGCCACGATCTCAGACTAGAGGCAACTCCAACCGGAATCAAAACTAGGAGCCAAGCAATGCCCAACGAAAGAGAAAAAGGCTACCTCTTCGAACAAACCACTCTTATTCAACCTATGGTGAGTACGACCATTATGCTCATGATTTTCCTAATCTCCCTGAGTTGAATAAGCTGCAGAGTAACCGAGGATAAGGAGGATCTTCCCAACAAACAGTTTTGATGCAGGAACCTTTCCCCCATCAAGGGATAGTTAGCACTTAGCAACAAAATCCAGATGACTCGGGAAAAATAGCCACGAAATCTACATGACTGGTGAAGAGATTTTTTTTCAAACATGGAATTGCAATTACGACACCCCACCAGACACCAATGCGTCAGTGGCTAGTACCAATGAACTAAATACACCTTTGACCATTTCAAATATTCCTATTGAACCATTGCCAAAGATGGCCAAGGGACCGAATAGGCGAGCATGAAACTACTCCAAAGCGGCCCATAATTATAGCATCATGGATGACCTTGCCTAATCTCCTACTGCTATGTCATCTTTGGAAGTATTGCAATCATGCCCAAAACAATGGAAAGTTTTGCTTTCTGCATTAAGTGCTATCGACCCTGTCGATACACGCAATGGCTTTTGATTTAGACAAAGCCACCCCTAGGCTTCCTTTGATGGTATCCTTTCAGATACCAGTGTCGATCCATAATATCACCATTCACCGATGTGTCATTGACAAGGGTGCATCCATGTGCATCATGTCAAAAAATGTTTGGCAGAAGTTAGGGTCTCCCGAACTAAAACCATTAGACATCACGCTTAGAGCATACGAGGATCATCCTTCAACCCCCGTCGGTCTCTACCAAAACTTCTCAGTCTTCTCAGTCAGAAATATGGTCCATATATATATCAAAGTCTTGGATTCTCACTTGTAATATAATATACTCCTTGGTCGGAGTTATATGTACGCCATGTCAGCCATAGCCTCCTCCGTCTTCCACATTATGATGTTCCCCCACGAGGACCGCATCATTACTATCGACCAATTGATGCATAGAGAGAAGCGACCCCTAAAAAACACTGATGTAATCCTACCCTATGTAGATACATCCTCAAATATGATTTTATGGTACCAAGAATATGGCCCAGTCCAGTTCAAGCTATCGTCTGTCCTAGGGTCCTTCCTAGGAGAACCCCCCATTATACCTGAGTCATCACCCGATTTCATAGGAGCTCCAGTGTGCATGATGTCCACATAAAATGCTGAAGGTAGTTAGGACACAAACACAAGCAGTAATGACCCCGAGTCCTCGGCCACGACAACCTCTCTAGCCTATGTCGCTTCCCAAAACCCTTTCCTCTACCCCCAGGCTAGTTTTGTCTCCTAGTAGGTTTTGGCAACAGTGGTGTTACCAAACATATCGTTTGCAATACCTATTTGGTATCTCATTCCTCCTACAGGGACAGGAGCCACACACATCACTTCCACAGGGTTAAATCCCCTCAGTCTCGAGGAGGCCCCACCTGTTCAATAAACAGTCTAAAACATCCCTACAAAGGAAATTCCCATTGAAAAACTGATGATTATAGCTAAGAAAACTGAGAAGAGAGGAAAGAATATGGAGAAACCTGCCATACAATGGGAATCACCAGTTTGAGCCATATGCAATTTAATAGGTCACCCTACCCATATCTTCCCAGAGTTGGATGAATTAAAACCACTCCTCGGCTCCGAGGCCAACAACGCAGCGCCACGTTCCCGTAAAAAGGAACTTGCCACCAAAGGTAAGGGAAAAGCATTGTGTACCAATCACGCATGCACTATCTGCATAAATGATGGGCACTATACCCATCATTTCCTTGAGATACCGTGATATAGGGACACCTTACACGCCATCAAGTGATCCTATCAAGAGAATCCCTCCACCCAGTCTACTGGAGATGAACCTCATATCATCCTGTACCTCCAAGAAGAATGACGATCACCTGAAAGGATCCCCGCTAGACCCCCTCCCCCAATAAAAATGTGTGTACTTTGTGATGAGCTTGATCATTTCATCATTGATTGCCCAGCTTTGGAAATTTTCCAATGGTGGTATCCAGTCCATATAGTATATCGCGCCAACATGGACGTCCAATATTCATGTCAGATATGTGGTGACAACCACCCAGTACATCGTTGTCACTACATACTGAGATTCCACACAGCACTAGCCTGTATGCGATCAACCATAGTCTTCCTCTCCCAAGAATATGACATGGACTCGGAATCCATGAACAGCTCAACCACCCAAGAAGATTTGACGAGAAAATCCATCTTATTCTTTTCAGTTGAAAAGCGACCAATCAGGGAGATTTTTCCCCCACCAAATGCCGACGACATGATACACCATATACGATTCATATCATCATGTGTAAAAACTATGACTCGAGCTATCTGCTCATCCACCATAGGTGTCGAGTCAGTTGCAACTACGAGAGTAGTTGTACCTACGACAATGCAGACCCAATCTATCTACACTTTGTCGACCGCATCTGGTTCCACCACATCAACGATGAAATCCTTCTCGTGTCTGTCAACTAGCTCCATGCTGATTGACCCTATCCAGCATAACCTTGCACAGGAACAATCCCCCTTAGGGTCCCTATTTCATTCGGATGAAGACATCCTAGAGGCTATGATGGAACCAAATTATCCATGGGATATAATGCATCATTGTTCGCTCTTTCTCCCCAAACATACATTTAGTCCCAACAAGACAAAAGAACAAGAGATCTATGCTATCGAATCAAAATATTTCCTCCCATTAGGGAAATTCAATTGGTTCAAAAACCCCATCCCAGCGCTCGATGCGTTCGAGGAAGGAAATATGTCAAACATCTCACCTACCATCAAGATTAACATATCCCAAAATCTTGCAAAGGTCGAGGAAATCTCATTGGGGGCAGCATGCTCTCAAGAAGAAATAACCTCTTATACCAAATTGCTACAAGAGTATCAATATATCTTCGCATGGGACTACTCAGAAATGCCTGGACTTAGTCCCACTATAGTAGAGCACCATATTGACACTTGGCCTAACGTAACTCCAATGCGCTAGAAACAATGTCAACTGCACCCATTTAAGGCAGAAGCAATAAAATGAGAAATCGATAAGCTTCACAAAGCCAGGTTTATCTACCCCATCACCTATACATCTTGGGTTTCCAACCCTGTTCCTGTCATGAAAAAACATGGCACTATACAGGTTTACACCGATTTTTGGGATTTGAACAAAGCTTATTCTAAAGATAATTATCCCACCCCATTCATCGAATAGGTTTTCGATGCTTGCCTAGGACACGAGGCTCTATCATTCATGGATGTATTCTCTGGATATAATCAAATCCAAATCTGCCACACAGACTGGTACAAAACCACGTTCACCACCCCCTGGGGCACATTCGCATACAAGATAATTCCATTTGGCCTAAAAATGGTGGGCCCACCTTCCAAAGGGCCATGAACTATATATTTCATGACTTGGCACACCTTATCCTCGCCTACTTGGATGACTTGATCGTCTGCTCCAAGAAGCGCTCAGACCATCTATAGGATCTGTGATTGGTATTCCAACGATGTCGCCAAAACAATATGCTTGAACCCCCTCAAGTGTGTCTTGTGCGTTAGCGCAGGAAGACTATTAGGTTTTATTGTGTCCCAAAAAGGGATTCGGGTGGACCCCATCAAGGTCTAAGCCATCAAAGATGGTACCTCCACCTCGAACCCTCAAGCAACTGCAAAGCTTGCAGGGGAAGGCCAATTTTCTGAGAAGCTTCGTCCTAGATTATGCCACCTACACTCAAGGGTTCATGCACCTCCTTTGCTAGGATATCCCATTCAAATGGGACAATTATTCCCCACAAGCGTTTGATGCACTGAAAGAAACATTATCTTCAGCGCCACCCATCAGACTATGATAAAGATTATATCCTCTATCTATCAGCTTCCGAGCCCACTTTGGCTGAAGTTTTGATCTAGGAAGGCCCAGATGGGAAGGATTACGTTATCAAAACCTTATCGAATCCAGCATTAAGATATGAGCCTGAAGAAAAGGCTGCCCTTGAATTAATGCATGCAGTCCATAAGCTTCGCCACTACATCATCTTAAAAACCACTACGGTCATCACAGATATTAATCCCATCAAATACATGCTCACATGCCACCTAATGAACCATAAGTATGCTCACTGGATAGTCATTCTTCAAGAAAATGACTTACAGTTTCGCTCCCCTAAAAGCAAAAAGGCAGTTACCTTAGCCAAGTTCATTACAGATATCCCAGGAGATACCAAGGGATCACCAGTGAATGATTCGCTACCAGATGAACATCTCTTCTTTGTAGCAATCAACTACACTTGGTACGGAGACATTCTCCTGTTCTTACAAACTAAAAATTTCAGACCTCATCTCACTTGAGACGACCGTTGGCGCATACGCCAGTAGGACCCCCGATATCTCCTCAAGGGAGATGTCTTGTACCGAAGAGGAATCGACATCATTTTACGTCAATGCCTCACTCACGACCAGGTAGAACAAGCCCTTAATGAATGCCATAGAGGTGCTTGAGGTGGCCACCTATCTAAAATGGCCACCGCCCAAAAAATCCTACGGTCAGGATATTTTTGGCCCTCCCTGTTTCATTATTTCTGCTCCTTTGCATCTTGTCATTGTTTCCAACCCCTTTTGTAAATGGGGGATTGACTTCATGACTTGCAACCCCGCATCTTCAAGCAACCATAAATATATCATCATGGTTTTCAATTATTTCACCAAGTGGGCAAAGGCCATGCCCACATACTAAAACACTGCAGAAACCGCCACACTATTTATGTTTAACCACATGATTGCCCGGTTCGGCGTTCCCAAAGAGTTAGTCTCCAACCATGGGAAACACTTTGAGAATGAAGTTTTCAAGGAGCTATCTCACCACCTCGGATTCAACCATGAATTCGCTTCACCATACTACCCCCATTCCAACAGACAAGTAAAAGTTGTTAAAAAGGTACTCAAAACCATGTTACAACGCATGGTGAATAACCATAGAACCAATTGGCACCACATGCTCTTTTCTACCCTATGGGCATACCGCACGGCTATAAAGACATCCACTAGTTTCACTCCCTTCCACTCGGTATATAGGGTCAAGGCCGTGATTCCCATAGAATGCGAGATCCCAAATTTGCATGCCACCATCGAACTCCCTTATGATACCCAGCCTCTAGAACAACACCTAGTACAACTAGAGCTTGTCGACGAAATCCGACGATAGTCACTGCAACATAATGAGGCCCATAAGAAAAGGGTAAAATCATCATTCGACCGCCACATCAGCCCTCGCTCATTCACTGAGGGATAACTAGTACTCTGCTATGATGTTGCAAAAGAATCCCTAGGGCCAGGAAAGTTTGAAACCTTATGGAAAGGACCCTACATCATAAATCATTGTCTCCGCTAGGGTGCATATATCTTGATAGAACCAGACAGGGCATGCCTCAGCAACCCCGTCAACAGCCTTTACCTCAAGAAGTTCTACCCATGAGGACCAAGCTGGCCCTTCCCTAGAGTGAACGTACACAAACCCAACCACTTTAAATTTTTGACCAAAAGAATTATTACGAAACACGCTCAAAGTGCCTCCATGGTCACCAACCTGAACCTTACTTTGGATTTGCTGATGGAGCATCAAGATGGTCTCAAATTTTAGCAGCAGCTGCCTGGGTCATATATCACCCTGGTCGATCACCATTATACACAAACGGTGTGTGCATCGGTTCAGCAACAAAAAATCAGGTAGAATATGAAGTCGTCATCAAACTTATGTGCGACGCCCTCCATCGGGGCATACACCATATATATGTCTACTCCAATTCCCAGTTAATAGTGTTGCAGTTAAACCAAACATTTATTTAGAAAATATGTAATATCCCAAAAGGGAAAATGTAGTAATACTAAAACACAATATAAGAACTGCAGCAAAGTAAACAATAAATCTATATACACAGCAGAATGCACAAAAATAGCTAAGCCATTTTATTAATTTGGAGGTGAAAAGCAAGTACAACAGTGCTCAAAGTATGAGACACTCAAGCCACAAAATTAGCTTAGAATGACCCTGCAATGATATCCCAAGAGGGACTACGTAACTACTGCTTTTTTGGAAGGTATACTGCGCTATCCCTGCTGCAAATGTAGGGACTACAACTACCTAAAATATAAAAAGTCAGATCTAGGGTGAATGGGAGTTCCGATGATGTTGAAATTGTAGATCTGGGCTCTATGATGGACTCCCAAGATAACCCAGGAGGGGTTTCTCAGATCTATAAGTTAAGACAACCTTCCCCTTAGGGCTTCACATATATGCTGCTAGGAAATGTAGATCTGAAGCTAGATCTGATGGCTGCAATGATGTACAATCAGATCTATGCAAGAAGGGCTAATCCCTTCACTAGATCCTTGGGCTAAAATCTCAAGACCAAGCTCCTCCAATCTCCTCCACTAAAAATATTTGTTGTAGGAACAACAGCTTTAGAAAACTATGTTGTCAGAGAGGGAGGCTCTTTAGCCTACTGCTAGATGTGGAAAATCAGCTCCTGAGTGATGGAAACAATAGATCCAATGTGAGGAGGTTATCCCTCATAGGATTTCCAGCTGAAATACTGGATACTTCCTTCCTCCAATAGATCTACAAGACCTGACTGTGAAATCCTTGAAGGAACTGCTACTACATGTAGGTAAAACCCCAAGGCCTGAATGCAGGATGTAGAAATTTGAATAGCTCTTAAATTATTCACCGAGATTATCCTGATCACACACTATTTGAGCTTCATGCATAATACATAACCTCTTCTACTATTGATCATCAATTTGCGGAAATTAAACAATCGCATGTGCACATTAAAACCATAAACAATCACACATATAAACACAGTATTTATGGGAAAGCTTAAAGCTGAAAACCCCCAACTATCTATATATTATAATGATAGAGATCATGTAACAATCATTGTACAAACTCCTCACAAGCTCTCAGTACAATCTCTAATTGTTACACACTACACAAGCTCAGATCTAGCAAAACACATGCTCCAATCTGCTCCACCTGTTAGCTCGCTTCTACTGCACAATCCAATATGGATAATCCTGAGATCTAGGTTCAAATCCCACCATTATGTACCGTGCAATCCTCATTGGCTTCTCCATCAATGTGTGTGCAAATCTCATGCACCAGTATAGTCACAACTGATAGTCACACTTGCTCTTTCACCTACCTCTTCACTGGTCTCCACTGAAACTGTCCATGCACTACGGTTAACTGATGTATTCTTTAGTTCATTTATGAGTTAATAATTAGTGAATTAATTAATAATTAATTCACACCACGCTCACTAATTGTATCAATCAGTTAGACTAGATACAACTAGCTCAACTAAGTTAAACCGAACACAACTCCATTAACTATCTCATCAACTCCACCAAACTCTGTCACATGAGTTCTAACTGAAGTCAACCATGAAATAGCTCCACTAAACCTTAGGAATAGCATAATTCCTTCTATCATCTGCATGTGCCACATCCAGGCATCAAACTGAAGTGCTCCAAGAGGATAAGATAATGTTTAGAGTCCAAATATTATTAAGAGCTAATAATATTCGACATATCTATTTTTAGACTGGCAATCTAAAAATAGATTCCGCCCAGTATGTCTAAAAATAGAAGTCCATATATTTTTTTCCGACTTGACCAACCATCCACAAATAGCATCCTGCAACTCATAGAACATGATCCATATGTCTAAAAATAGACATAGTCTAAAAATAGACTTTGCGCCAAAAATAGCCTGCGGGCCCACTTAGTGAAGGCGACTTCTTTCCACTAAGCTCATCATCTTGTTGCAATCTCAAAACTCCCTCTCAACAAGATAAGGATTATCTGCCACCCCTATCCTGCCTCTGTGGTATTCTAATTTTCTCCTGGTGAGCGCCTTCGTCAAGATATCAGCATCCTGATCCTCCGTGGGAATGTATGAAAGTAACATGATCTTCCGCTGCACACAATCTCTGATATGATGATACCAGATGTCAATGTGTTTAGATCTATCATGAAATATTGGATTAACCGAGAGTTTGATGCAACTCTGATTATCACAATAAATCACAGTAGGCTCTAAGTGTGAACCGAACAACCCAACCAGGATCTTCCTCATCCATATAGCCTCGCATGCAGCCAAACTCGCTGCCATATACTCGACCTCTGCTGAACTGAATGCCATGGATCTATGCTTCTTGCTGTACCAAGAAACTGTTGTTGACCCGATACTAAAAATCCCTCCAGATGTGCTCTTTCTGTCCGTTGGTTTCCCTGCACAATCTACATCCGTGAAGCCACATAGCTTCACCTCATTCGATTGTCTGTACCACAATCCATATCCCGATGTGCCTCTGAGATAATGCAATACATGCTTCCCCGCCTTCCAAAAGAGCTTGGTAGGCTTAACCATAGCTTGTGAAAGCTAGTTAACTACATAGCATACATCGGGTCATGTATTGACCAGATACATAAGCGACCCCACCAACTGTCGATAAGTAGTGGCATCCACTACCTCCACTGAAGTAGCATCCTCCTTCCTCCAACCACCAGGAAGAGAAGTATCAATAGGCTTGCAGCCATGCATGTTGAACTTCTCCAGTATCTCCCAAGCATACTTACCCTGAGAAACAAACAGTCCACCACAACGCTACCAAATTTCCAATCCCAGGAAATAATTAAGGAGGCCCAAGTCCTTCATCTCAAACTCTTTTTGCAAGATCCTCCTTGCATGAGAGTATCGACAGCTCATCACCTGTCAAAATCAAATCATCTACATAAAGTACAATGATCAGCAACTTACCCTCCACCACAATCTGGTATAGGTTCGGATCCGCCTCACTCTTGGAGAATCCAAGTCCGGTGAAATAACTGTCTATCTATGTGTACCAAGCATGAGGTGCTTGTTTCAACCCATACAACACTCTCTTGATCCTGCACACATGCGACTCGCTACTGAAGATCTCGAAACCTTCGAGTTGCTCTATGTACACCTCCTCCTCAATCACTCCATTGAGGAATGCAGTCTTCACATCCATCTGATGAATGTGCCACCCCATCTCCGTTGAGAGAGCAAGAATCGTCCGTATGGAAGAATACCTTGCGACAGGTGCAAAGGTCTCCTCATAATCGATCCCCTCTATCTGTGAAAAGCCTCGGGCAAAAAATCTTGCCTTGTACTTCTCCACACTCCCATCAGCTGCCTGCTTCACTTTGTAGATCCATCTCGAACCCACCACTTGTAGAAATTTTCTTAATAATTATTAATTATCCACCGAGACTATCCTGATCACATACAATTCGAATTTATATGCAACACATAATCTCTTCCACTCAGATCATCAAACATGCGGAAATAAAATCAAGCGATAACACATCAAATCATCATACACATTAACACAGTATGTATGGGGAAATATTATAGCTGAAAACCCCGCAGCTATTGTGTATATTATAATGGAGAAATCAAGTAACAAACTTAGTACAATACTCCTCACAAGTACTCAGTACTTTCTCATACAGTTACCCACAATCTAGCTCAGTTTTGAACAGGTTACTGGTTCAAAACTCACCGCCAATTGCCTTGCCTCTATTGCGCAATCCATGCCTGTCTATATAGAGATCCAAGGTTCGAATCTCCTTGGCTTGACAGCGCAATCATCATGGGAAATTCCTCCAAGTGTGGTGCAAATCTCATGCACAACTGATGTCGCCACTAATAGCTAACTCCACCCTTTCATCTACCTCTTTCACCGGTCTCCACTGAACTGATCATGCACTGTAGTGAACTGATGTGTTCTTGAGTTGAATAATGAGTTACTAATTAATGAATTAAATAATATTTAATTCACTCCACTCATAACTAATTGATTAGCTAGTTAAACTAATCTCAACTAGTTCAACTAAAATAAACAGAACACAACTCCACTATCTGTCTCATTAACTCCTCCAAACTTCTGCCACTGAAGTCCAACTGAATTCAACCATGCATGATGCCATAAAACCCTTGGGAATAGCATAATTCCTCTGTCAGATGCATGAGCCACTTCTGTAGCTCGAACTGAAGTGCTCCAAGAGAGTAAACTGCTGTTTAGAGTCCAAATATTATTAAGGGTAAATAATATTTGACTTCCCTATTTTTAGGAGAGGCAGTCTAAAAATAGACTTCAACCTCTTCGACCTATAGGTCACAAAAATAGAGTCCCATCTATTTTTACCAACATGACCAATGCTCCAAGAATCTCATACTGCAATCCCTGGATCATGCTCCATATGTCTAAAAATAGACATAGTCTAAAAATAGACTTTGCGCCAAAATTCGCCTGCGGGCCCACTTAGTGAAGGCGACTTCATTTCACTAAGCTCCATCATCTTGCTGCATTTTCAACACTCCCTATAAGCAATATATGGATTATCTGAAACCCCTATCCTGCCTCTGTGGAATTCGAACTTGCTCCTAGTGAGCGCCTTCATCAGGATGTCGGCATCCTGATCCTCCGTGGGAACATTTGAAAGCATCATGATTCTCCGCTGAACACAATCTCTGATATGATGATACCAATCTGTGAAGCCATGCTGCCTCAATTGATCCTCTTGTCTGTACCATGAACCATATCCCGATGTGCCTCTGATATAACGCAATACATTCTTGCCTGCCTTCCAAAAGAGCTTGGTAGGCTTAACCATATCTTGCGAAAGCTGGTTAACTGCATAGCATATATCGGGTCGTGTATTGACCAGATACATAAGTGACCCCACCAAATATCTATAGACAGTGGCATCCACTACCTCTGCTGAAGTAGCATCCTCCTTCCTCCAACCACCAGGAAGAGGAGTGTCAACAGGCTTGCAATCTTGCATGTTGAACCTCTCCAGAATCTCCCGGGCATACTTGCCCTGAGAAACAAACAGTCCTCCGATGCGCTGCCAAATCTCCAATCCCAGGAAATAATGAAGGATGCCCAAGTCCTTCATCTCAAACTCTCGTGCAAGATCCTCCTTGCATGAAAGTATCAACTGCTCATCGCCAGTCAAAATCATATCATCTACATACAGTACGATGATCAACAGCTTCCCCTCCACCACAATCTGGTACAGGTTTGGATCCGCCTCACTCTTAGAGAATCCAAGCCCGGTGAAGTAGCTGTCTATCCGAGTGTACCAAGCACGAGGTGCTTGCTTCAGCCCATACAGTGCTCTCTTGAGTCGGCACACATGCGACTCACTGCTGAAGATCTCGAAACCTTCAAGCTGCTCTATGTACACCTCCTCCTCAATAACTCCATTGAGGAACGCAGTCTTCACATCCATCTGATGAATGTGCCACCCCATCTGCGCTAAGAGAGCAAGGATCGTCCGTATGGAAGAGTACCTTGCAACAGGTGCAAAGGTCTCCTCATAGTCAATCCCCTCGATCTGTGAAAAGCCACGGGCGACAAATCTCGCCTTGTACTTCTCCACACTCCCGTCAGCTGCCTGCTTCACCTTGTAGATCCATCACGAACCCACCACTGATTTCCCAACCGGTCTTGGGACAATCTCCCATGCACTGTTCCTGATGATCGAATCATATTCTTCGATCATGGCATCAACCCATGCGAGTTCCTCCACATCTTCCTCAAAAGAGGATGGCTCCGTCACAACACATTGACTCACAAGAGCCATGTATCCAGTGTACCGATCCGGTGACTGTCTCTGTCTGCGCTGTGCTGTAGGTGGTCCTACAACCTTCTCTGCATCTCGAGCCAGTCGCTCAGCTTCTGTAGTGCGCATGCTCCCTCTGATGGTTGGCGCTGCATGGGTGGTTTCTTCCACCTCCCGAACTTCCTCTTGTGGCTGATCCACATCCGGAAGCTCCTCCTTAGGAACTAACAGCTCCTCATCTGCATGCAAGTGTAGCTCCCTCTCAAGCGAACACTGCATGGCTTTCTCCTCCTGAAATTTTATATCCCGTCGCACAACAGTCTTTTGACTGTCTGACAAATACACCCGATAGTTGTGAGGTGTATTAGTGTACCCCACAAATATTCCAACCTCAGCAGTTGGATCCAGCTTCCTTCTCGCATCCTTCATCACATGCATGTAGACAGGAGAACCAAAAATCTGCAAATGGGAAATATCAGGCCTCTTGCCAGAATAAGCCTCCTCCGATGTACTCATGCCAAGAACCTTGTGAGGACAACGGTTCTGCACATACACTGTTGTATTGCATGCCTCAGCCCACAAGTGAAGGGGTAGGCCCTGATCATGCAACATCGCCCGTGCAGCACCCACGATCGTTTTGTTCTTCCGCTCAGCCACCCCGTTCTGTTGTGGGTTATGGGGTGCGATGAGCTCTCTCCAAATCCCTTTTGCGCCGCAAAACTCCTTGAATTCATCCGAGATGAATTCACCACCGTTATCACTCCTTAGAGCAATCACCTTCTTCCCCGACTCCTTCTTGACCAGTGCTTTAAACTCACAGAACTTCGCGAATGTATCGCTCTTCTTCTGCATGAAGAAGATCCAGCACTTTCGAGAGAAATCATCAACAAAGATCACATAATACCTGTGCTTTGTTGTCGAAGCAATTGAGAAAGGACCACACACGTCTGTGTGAACTCTCTCAAGGATCGTCGTGGCGCGACTATCCTTCTCGTGAAAGGTGGCTTTCACATACTTCCTTAAAGTACACCCCTTGCACTGATCTGACTGCGCAAGAGTGCCCTTAGGAAGTCCAGTAGAAATCTGCTGCAGAATCTTCAAAGCTCCATGGTGAAGGTGGCCCAATCTCCTGTGCCACAGTTCGCCCTCATCATCCCGGCTCACCACTTCTCCCGCTTTGCATGCCATAGCTGTGCAGCCATCTACCTGCAACTGATAAAGGTTCTTGGTTTGAACCCCTATCTTCCGGGTCTCTCCAGTAGTCTTACTGCGCAGGAAGGCTTTTCCTTCGCTGAAGACCACATCATACCCCTTATCCTCCAACATCACCACAGAGATCAAGTTCTTCTTCAATCCAGGTACATGCATGACATCCTTCAATACAAATGGCTTACCAGACTCCCTCTGAAAGGATATGGTACCGATACCAGTCGCACTGTATCTACCATCATCGCCCATCTCGATGTGCACACCCAAATCTTTGTCCTCCAGATCTGAGAACAAATCCCGATCTCCCGTCATATGAAATGACGTACCGCTGTCCAAGAACCACACCGATCCCAACACACTTGAAACCAAGCATGCGATCAGTGAAAATTCAAGCTCGAACTGTGAAGCCAAGGCTTCTCCATCTGCAGATCTTCCCGCTTGCTTGTTCTTCTTCTTCTTTGGAAAATTGGTAGCATAATGTCCATGATCATGGCAGTGAAAACACTTCACTTTTGCCATATCCTGCTTCTTGCCCTTTGCACCAGAATGAGAGGTTTTCTTACCCTTCCCCTTCTTTGATTTGGCAACCAAAGCGCATTTTTCTTCATCAGCTCCCTTTGATGAAGATCCATCTCGAGTAGTCCTCCTTATCTCCTCCTGCATGAGATCTACCCAAAGGCGCTCCCATCCCGGCAGCTTCTCCCGACCATTGACACTATCTTGATATGAGTGCCAAGCCTTCGAAAGACCAAGGAGAGCCAGGTCGACCATGTCCTCGTCTTCGACAGTCACCCCCACACTTCCCAGCTCATCTTTGCACTGAGTGAACTTCGTGAGGTATTTGGCGATACTATCGCCCTTCTCCATCTTGATGTTCCTGAGCTTATCTTTGAGCGCCAGCTTCCTTTGGTCACTCTTACTCTGGAATAGATCCGTCAAAGCTTTCCACATTAAATATGGAGTAGCCTTTCCATGCAAGTTGGATACAATATGATCCTTGACGCCCTCCAACAGGATCCTTCGACACTTCGCCATCTTCTTTTGCCATGCATCGACTTCAGCAGGATCAGTGGGCTTTTGGACATCCGTATCTACGAACTCCTTCAGACCATTATCTTCTAATACTTCCTCCATGCGATCCTTCCATGCAACATAATTTGAACTGCCTTCAAGAGCATATTCGAGTCGCAAACCGTTGAAAGACATTTTCAACACCGGCACCAAGAAAACAAAACTGCTGCAAAATTTTGAATTCCACCTCAAAGCTCAACCACTCTAGATCGTGAGAAAAAATTATTTCTAGCACAGAGATCGACTGCAAGGGGCGTTTACCAGACCTTTCACTTTCCGAAGAAAGATGAATCCGGAGGCTACCTGGCCCGCATGCAGACTCTGTCTACCGAAATAAGTTTGTAATCACCGTGATGATCAATCTCTGCTTCAATAGCTCCGATACCATGTAGAAATTTGCTGAATAATGATTAATTATCCACCGAGACTATCCTGATCACATACAATTCGAATTTATATGCAACACATAATCTCTTCCACTCAGATCATCAAACATGCGGAAATAAAATCAAGCGATAACACATCAAATCATCATACACATTAACACAGTATGTATGGGGAAAGCTTATAGCTGAAAACCCCGCAGATATTTTGTATATTATAATGGAGAAATCATGTAACAAACTCAGTACAATACTCCTCACAAGTACTCAGTACTTTCTCATGAAGTTACACACAAACTAGCTCAGTTTTGAACAGGTTACTGGTTCAAAACTCACCGCCAATTGTCTTGCCTCTATTGCGCAATCCAGGCCTGTCTATATAGAGATCCAAGGTTCGAATCTCCTTGGCTTGACAGCGCAATCATCATGGGAAATTCCTCCAAGTGTGGTGCAAATCTCATGCACAACTGATGTCGCCACCGATAGCTAACTCCACCCTTTCATCTACCTCTTTCACTGGTCTCCACTGAACTGTCCATGCACTGTAGTGAACTGATGTGTTCTTGAGTTGAATAATGAGTTACTAATTAATGAATTAAATAATATTTAATTCACTCCACTCATAACTAGTTGATTAGCTAGTTAAACTAATCTCAAACAGTTCAACTAAATTAAACCGAACACAACTCCACTAGCTGTCTCATTAACTCCACCAAACTTCTGCCACTGAAGTCCTAACTGAAGTCAACCATGCATGATGCCATCAAACCCTTGGGAATAGCATAATTCCTCTGTCAGATGCATGAGCCACTTCTGTAGCTCGAACTGAAGTGCTCCAAGAGAGTAAACTGAAGTTTATAGTCCAAATATTATTAAGGGCAAATAATATTTGACTTCCCTATTTTTAGGAGAGGCAGTCTAAAAATAGACTTCGACCTCTTTGACCTATAGGTCACAAAAATAGAGTCCCATCTATTTTTACCAACATGACCAATTCTCCAAGAATCTCATACTGCAATCCCTAGATCATGCTCCATATGTCTAAAAATAGACATAGTCTAAAAATAGACTTTGCGCCAGAATTCGCCTGTGGGCCCACTTAGTGAAGGCAACTTCATTTCACTAAGCTCCGTCATCTTGCTGCATTTTCAACACCACTGATTTCCCTTCCGGTCTTAGGACAATCTCCCATGCACTGTTTTTGACAATCGAATCATACTCTTCCACCATGGCATCTACCCATGCGGGGTCCTCCACAGCTTCCTCGAAAGAGGATGGATCTGTCATGATACACTTGCTCATAAGAGCCATGTATCCAGTATACCGGTCAGGTGACTATCTCTGTTCGCGTCATGATGCAGGTGCTCCTACAACCTTCTCCGTAGTGCGCTTGCGCCCTCTGATGGTTGGCGTTGCATGAGTGGTCTCTTCCACTCCATGAACTTCCTCTTGTGGCTGATCCACATCCTGAAGCTCATCCTTAGGAACTAATAGCTCCTCATCTGCATGCAAGTGTGGCTCCCTCTCAAGCGAACACTTCATGGCTTTCTCCTCCTGAAATTTGATATCTCGTCGCACAACAGTCTTGCAACTGTCTGGAAAATACACACTATAGTTGTGGGGCATATCATTATACCCCACAAATATCCCAACCACTGCGGTCGGCTCCAGCTTCTTCCTGGCATCCTTTGTCACATGAATGTAAAAAAGTGAACCAAAAATCCTCAAATGGGAAATATCAGGCCTCTTACCAAAAAATGCCTCCTTGGGTGTACTCATTCCAAGTATCTTGTGAGGACGACGGTTCTGCACATATACTGCAGTATTTCATGCCTCCGCCCACAAGTGAATGGGTAGGCCCTGATCATGCAACATCGCCCATGCAACACCCACAATTGTTCTGTTCTTCCGCTCAGCAACCCCGTTCTACTGTGGGTTATGAGGTGCTATGAGCTCTCTTCGAATTCCTTCTGCGCTGCAAAAGTCCTTGAATTCGCCAGAGATGAATTCACCACCATTGTCGCTCCTAAGAGCCTTCACCTGCTTCCCCGATTTTTTCTCAACCAGTGCCTTGAACTCACAGAAATTTGAGTATGTATTGCTCTCCTTCTGCATGAAAAATATCCAGCACTTACGAGAAAAATCATCAACAAAGATCACATAATACCTGTGCTTTTCTATCGAAGCTATTGAGAAAGGTCCACACACGTTTGTGTGAATTCTCCCAAGGATCGTCGTGGCATAACTATCCTTCTTGTGAAAGATGGCTTTCACAAATTTTCCCAAGGTACACCCCTTGCACTGATCTGACTACGCAAGAGTGCCTTTAGGAAGCCCAGTAGAAATCTGCTGCAGTATCTTCAAAGCTCCATGGTGAAGGTGGCCAAATCTCTGGTGCCACAACTCACCATCATCCCGGCTCACCACTCCTTCTGCCTTGCCTACCATTGCTGCGCAGCCATCTACCTGCAATTGATAAAGGTTCTTAACTTGAACCCCTATCCTTCGGGTCTCACCAGTTGCCTTACTGCGCAGGAAAGCCTTTCCTTCACTAAAGACAACATCATATCCCTTTCCTTCTAACATCGCCACAGAGATAAGATTCTTCTTCAATCCTGGAACATGCATCACTTCCTTCAATATGAAGGGTTTATCAGACTCCCTCTCAAAGGAAATGGTACCGATACCAGTTGCATTGTATCTACCATCATTTCCCATCTCAATGTGCACTCCAAGATCTTTGTCATCCAGATCAGTAAACAAATCTCGATCTCCTGTCATGTGAAAAGACGCACCACTATCCAGAAACCACACTGATCCCACCACACTTGAGACCAAGCATGCGATCAACGAAAAATCCAGCTCAAAATACGAGGCTAAGGCCTCTCCAGCTGCAGATCCAGCAACATGCTTATTTTTCTTCTTCTGCAAACAATTTGTGGCATAATGTCTGTGTTGGTGACAGTGAAAGCACTTCACCTTGGACATGTCCTGCTTCTTGCCTTTCGCACCGGATTGAGAAGCTTTCTTTCTCTTCCCCTTCTTTTCTTTGGCAGCCAATTCTCTTCATCAGATTTCCTTAATGAAGATCTGTCCCTGGTACTTTGCCTTATCTCCTCTTGCACAAGATCCGACCAAATTCGCTCCCATCCTGGCAATTTCTCCCGACCATTGACAGAGTCCTGATAGGAGTTCCAACTCTTCGGAAGCCCAAGGAGATCCAATCTCACCAAGTCCTCATCATCAATAGTCACCCCCACACTTCCCATCTCATCCCTGCATTGGATGAACTTCATGAGGTACTTGGGAATACTGTCGCCTTTCTCCATATTTATGTTTATGAGTTTATCCTTAAGCACCAACTTCCTCTGGTCACTCTTGCTTTGGAATAAATCTGTCAAGGCTTTCCACATCAAGAATGGAGAAGCCTTACCATGCAGGCTGGACACTATGTGATCCTTCACGCCCTCCAACAGAATCCTTCGACACTTTGCTGTCTTCTTTTGCTAAGCCTCAATTATGGTAGCATCGCTAGAAGTAGGCTTTGGGACTTTAGCATCTATGAACTCCTTCAACCCATTTTCATCCAGCACCGCCTCCATCCTATCCTTCCATGCAATATAATTCAAGCTGCCCTCAAGGGCATACTCCAATCGCAATCTGTTGAAAGACATCTCAACTTCGACACCAAGAAAACACTGCTGCAAATTCGAATTCCACCAGCACAAAACTCAACCGCTTTAATGTTTTGCAATTGTTGCAATGATCAATACTGCTCCAATACCATGTAGAAATTTGAATAATTGTTAAATTATTCACCGATATTATCCTGACCACACACTATTTGAGCTTCATGCATAATACATAACCTCTTCTACTATTGATCATCAATTTGCGGAAATTAAACAATCACATGCGCACATTAAAACCATAAACAATCACACATATAAACAGAGTATTTATGGGAAAGCTTAAAGCTGAAAACCCACAACTATCTGTATATTATAATGATAGAGATCATGTAACAATCATTGTACAAACTCCTCACAAGCTCTCAATAAAATCTCCAATTGTTACACACTACACAAGCTCAGATCATACAAAACACATGCTCCAATCTGCTCCACCTGTTAGCCAGCCTCTACTGCGCAATCCAATATGGATAATCATGAGATCAAGGTTCAAATACCACCAGTATGCACTGCGCAATCCTCATTGGCTTCTCAATCAATGTGTGGTGCAAACTCATGCACCAGTATAGTCACAACTGATAGTCACACTTGCTCTTTCACCTACCTCTCCACTGATCTCCACTGAAACTGTCCATGCACTGCAGTTAACTGATGTATTCTTTAGTCGATTTATGAGTTAATAATTAGTGAATTAATTAATAATTAATTCACACCACTCTCACTAATTGTATCAATCAGTTAGACTAGATACAACTAGCTCAACTAAGTTAAACTGAACACAACTCCATTAACTATCTCATCGACTCCACCAAACTCTGTCACATGAGTTCTAACTAATTTCAACCATGCGATAGCTCCAATAAACCCTAGGAATAGCGTAATTCCTTCTGTCAGCTGCATGTGCCACATCCGTGACTCAAACTGAAGTGCTCCAAGAGGATAAGATAATGTTTAGAGTCCAAATATTATTAAGAGCTAATAATATTCAACATATCTATTTTTAGACTGGCAATCTAAAAATAGATTCCGCCCAGTATGTCTAAAAATAGAAGTCCATATATTTTTTCCGACTTGACCAACCATCCACAAATAGCGTCCTGCAACTCATATAACATGATCCATATGTCTAAAAATAGACTTTGTGCCAAAAATAGCCTGCGGGCCCACTTAGTGAAGGCAACTTCTTTCCACTAAGCTCCTCATCTTGTTGCAATATCAACATAGGATATAGATCTGTTGCTCCCGAAAGGATGGATCTGAATAAAAAATTGGTAGGATGAATCCTCCACTGGTTTCATAGTTGAATGCTAGAAACAACCTCCTGAAGATGGCACCAATTCCTGATATGGAATTAAGAACAATCCTCTTTCCAGAGCTACTCAAAGAAAGAGGTGGGATTCCTGCCCGGGAACACCCTGAAAACTTTGCTAAACAACCCAAGTTTGCATAGAAATGTCATTAGACAAACATAGATCTAAACAGATCAAGAGATGAATAATCCACATCATGCCTTCCATTGTGCCTTCACCTTCATTATATGCATGAGCCTTCCATAGCTTGGGCCCAATCCGAATCTCCGTTTTACATGTGGACAAAGTCTCCATGTTTGATTGCATTGTTGATTTGGTTAATGTTGACTGAATCTACATGATCCATGTCCTCCATCATGTTCATATGGGGCGATCACCCTCTCCATCATGCATGCATTAAATGCATCACTTCCTCCATTATCTTATCATAAGTTCCTAATGATCTTCTTTGAATGCATTATGATCTCAGTTGACCATATCAAAGATCCTCATGATTTTATATTTAAGATGCATGATCTTATTTTACTGGTTCATCCTCCATAATCTATCTCATAAGTGAGACATGATCTCCATTAATGGAGCTACTCCACTACTCCATGATTCTATATCTAGATCTAAAATATCCACACACACACATAAAAAGTGGATTTTATTCATCTTTGAGGTTTGTGGGTCCCTCCACCGTTGTATTTACTTAATTTATTAAGAAAATCAAGGACTCTAATATTCCAAATATGATTTGGAAATTTGGGAATATTAAAAAATATTTGTGTGAAAAAAGATTAAGCAGACAATTTCACTACATCACATTTACACATGTACCAAGGAGTTAAAACCAAAGAGCTGATTGCATAGATAACAATATTCTAAACTGGAATGTATCTCGAATAAACCATCATACACAAAAAAACCAAAAACATAGATATCCATCAGTATAACATCATCCATAAACCAAAACAGGTGACACAACATGTAGAACTGCAAAAAATATCTCTCATATATATATATATATATATATATATATATATATATATATATATATATATATGTATATATATATATCATCGTGCATATGCCTGAGTACAAAAATTGGGTCGTTGCCCCCTCGGCTAGCCGAAATATACATACAAAATCATCAAAAATAGGGGAAGCATCCTCATGTTGCACTGAAAATTGTCATCTTGACATTCTGCTATATTTATGAGCTCATTATCACTCATACTTCCTCCTTTTCAAGTCTAACATATCAGTTCTTCATATCAAGCCTTGAAAATAAGAGAAAAGTTCCTAAAATACTCCTTAACTCTGGTATCGCACTTTCTTTGTATCTTGCCTACGGTCCCGCACCTAATGTTAATGACTCCGGCGTACCTGAACACACTTTCTCTGTGTTATGGGTGTGGACCCCCATAAATATTAAAAAGGCACAAGTAAACTCAAAAAGCTCACTTTTAGTAAATTCTAGAAGCCTCTAGAAAGAATCTTGCGGTGGCAGAACCGCTCTTTTGAGGTTCATGTATCCCTTACCTTACGGAGATAACCCCTTGATGTGAGGAGCTTATCCCTTTGAAGGAGGATTCTATCCCTTCATATTTGGAACTGAAACCTCCTCTTTCCCACTAAAAAAAGAGGCATTGGGTAGCCTCAAGGGGAGTTCAAGCTTTATAATTATTTGAGGTTAAGTGATGTTGGGTTTCAGACTCATTTAACTGAGATTTTTGTGAGGAGAGATCACATACCTCTATCTGTCTTGTTTGGAAGAGTGCAAGGCTTGTAAGAGTAGAGGAGAGTCGTTCTTCGAACCCCTGGAAGGCATGTTCAACATCAAGGCTAATGTTGTAAGGTTTTCCTTATTTCAAAGTTAATACAAATGAATCCATTTTTCTCAATAAGCTGTTAATTAATTGTTTATTTCATGGATTCCTTGATCACCATGATAGGCATGATTTATGATGTTTAATATACAGGTGCTATTTAATGTTTTCTTGTTTGTGACT
Organism: Pinus albicaulis; assembly: GCA_034641835.2. NCBI lineage: Eukaryota > Viridiplantae > Streptophyta > Pinopsida > Pinales > Pinaceae > Pinus > Pinus albicaulis. Next base: position 1,102,378,214 of record CM076581.1, read on the forward strand.
GCAGGTTTACAAAGATAACTCCTTCAAGTGCACGAGGGACAACAACTTTGAACAAGCATTGGATCTACGGTAAGACCTTAACACCTTTATAGTATTCTTTTGTAAATCGCATATGTTTAGATAAAGATAGGTTTATTTGGTTTTTTTTTGCTATATTAGATTTTCGTACTAGGGAGATTGATCTTGCCTACAATATTGATTAATCCACCCAACAAATTGGCGACTCCGCTGGGGAATATTCTTGCTGTTTTTGGTTCTCCTTTATTCTGATTTGAGGAAAAGTTTTTCCTGCTTTTTGATTGATGGATATCTGCCTGGGTAGCTTAGGTTTTCTCTGTTTTTGAAAATTTTGAAGTCTTTTGATTTTTTCTCAAACTTTTCTGTGGACCGCACTTTGTTTTCTTGCACAGTGTGGGTAGTTTCGCAATTTCCTTTAGTAAATAGTGCGGGACCACACCTATTACTACTAGGAGCCTGCGGACCCTGTTAAAAATTTTGAAAAATTCTAGATTTATTTTTCCAATTTATCTTTAATTTGATTTAGATTTTTTATTATCTGCCCAGATTGGCATTGTTTCTGTCAAAAGCCTTTTGTGAATGAGTTCCAGTAGTATTTATGTTTTTGATGATTTTCTAGAAGTTTTGCAAGTTGGATTGTTTTTCGTTTGGGCTATGTAGTGAATCAAAGCATCAGAAGTTTGAAATACCTTAGATTACATTGGTATTTTTTCCTTCTTGCTAAGTCTAACCTGATTGTGAAATCCATCCTTTATTGACAAATAGATCTAGTTGTTTCTTTCCAAATCTTCGAAAAAACTTTGTTATAGGTTTTGAATTTCATTTTTATAAAAGAAAACATATCTGGATGTTTTTTGATTTGTTTTTTATTCTGTACAAATAGATCCTTAGTTTACTGAACAACTAAGTAAAACATTCTTCAAAAAAATATTAAAGCTTTTATTCAATTAGATTTTCAAAGTTTGTAGATCTCAAGATTAGTTTTTGTAGTTTTGAGTGCTTTTAAAATTTGTAGATCTCTTTTGAAGGAAAGTTGTTTTTGTAGCTTCAAGTCTTGAAAGTGAAAGGATTTTAGTGTAAGCATGGATAATTTGTCTCGTTTTGCGTTCTTGTTGAAAAGACAAAAATATTTTCTTTCAGTTATTCTTTATGTTCAAAGAAAGAATTGTTTCTTAAAAGAATTGCATTCTCGAACTCTTTCTTTAGCTAGAATTTCATTGAAAGGAAACGAATTGATTATCATTTTTAGGTGCATTTTTAGTGTTTTTAGAAGTCAAGTTTTCACACCATCAAAGTTTCATTTCCATACCTATTGACTTAAAGAACAGCTCATAAAAGTAACGCTTAATTAAAATTCATCTAGTAATATTTTTATTTCTAGGGCTCTTACCACCAATATAGCTTAGGCTAGTATCTTGGAGTAGGGAGTAATTAACTCTCCAAGATAGTAAAAACAAACAAGTAGATAAATATTGCGGTAGAAAATAAATCCATTTGTAATTGGTACAATCTGGGAAGCTTCTCTTAAAGGAGTTAATCACAAGATCATATCCAAACCTTTGAGACAATCAATTATGTTTCATTGGGAAAGATAGAAGATTTTGCGTGCATTACAAATGGTAAACCTCATATTAACCATTTTCGAGGAGCCTGGGGTCACTTGTCATTAAACCTCGGATTGACCATGTTGAGGAGCCTTCAAGGGGATTGAGCTTTGTTACTCTGCCCTTGTGAGTGGGATCGGATCGTAGACTGTTCTCCCAGTTTTATTTGTCACTGTTGGTAACCTTAGTGTCCATAAGCTTAAGATTATTTCCTAAGGTGACGGTGAAGGAAAGATCTCACTGTACCTGGAGCAGATGTCGACTAGACTCAATTGGACTCTCTGGGGGGTTCTCTTCACACGAGATGGTTTTGTGAAGAAACTTGTGTCAGTCTGTTTCATTAAGCAGGTTGTCGGGGTAACTGTTCCAACCGCCCTTTCTGTATTAAATTTCTACTAAGTTGGATTTCATCACCAACTAGTGTTTTTAGTACGGGAAGTTATTGTTTGTGTGTGGTTTGAACTCTTATATTTTTAGGCTTGTGATTTAGCTATTTATTTCTTTAGCAACTTTAGGTGTTTTTATTGAGATTTTATTTGTTTTCATGTGATTGGTTAATATTTAATCATGGCAGAATTACCGAGACAATCCGGGAGATTTCAGGGGAAGCCCCCTGAATATACACCAAGTCAACTTGAAGGGCTGCGTGCTCTAGTATCATCTAATAGCGGTATACTTAGATCAACAGAAATTGGCACTTCATCTATAGGTGTTCATCCTAATCATCAAATACCCACGACAGAACACATTCAAGAACCAATTTCAGTTTCTGAAGTTACTGGTAGTATTTCTCCTTCCAGTGAACTAGCTGACGAACCTGAAATTTCCGAACCTGACACTGAACCTTCTGTTTTGGAAACATCTTCAGGATTTATTACACCAACTTCTAGCGATCTTGGTTCACCTAAGGTAAGAAATATTGTTACTGAAGATCTTCCATCTGGCCTCATTTCTATTGAAGAACTTGCTAGTCTAGACGAAAAGATATCTCTTCCTGAATCCCCTCAGTATTTAAATCTTAGGGAGTGTGAATCCATTTTCTACAGCCCTATTCGGACTAATTCTTGGTATCTATCTTTGACAAAAAATTTAGAAAACCCGGGTCTTGCTTTTTCTCCACCTTGAATTCCATTTCATCCTACGCCCAGAGGTTACTATCCTTCATCCATTATGGCAGGAGAGTCATCTATGTTTTCCCAGACACCGGAAGCATTTTTACACGGTGGTCCTTCTGTTCCTTCGGGATATCAGGCTCTGTCTGGTACTTTCTCTGGAGCATCTCCTCGACTGATTGAAAAAGTATTATCATCTGGTCTTAATGGAATTAAAACTGAAATGTCGAACGCAGAGAAAATCTTTATGATGTCTGGTAATATTTCGAATCCTCAACCTCAAGGTAGTTAGTTACCGTCTGGAGGACAATTTCAGGGAAGTTAGTTACCGCCTGGGGGGCAACCTCAAGGTAGTCAATTACCGCCTGGGAGGCAACCTTCAGGCAGTCAGTTACCACCTGGGGGGCAACCTCAAGGTAATTTTTTCCTAGGACAAACTGTGGCATCATATTATTTTGGAGAACAACCTCAAGGATAGTACATACCTCAAGGTTATCAACCTTCAGGACAATACATACTGTTTGGTCAATTTAGTGTATCCTAAATTGTTGCATTTAATTTGTCAATCCGGGATTCGTAAGCTGATGAAGTGTGGCGCACTATATGTGCAAGATAACCTATTTCTTAACTTTTTGTCGTTTTTGGTTTTCTAAGGTGAAATGGAAATTCTAAAATGAAAACAAGTATGGTTATATTTTTTCAAGGAAATGATATCCCCTATAATGATTTACCAACTTGAAACTTAAAAAGTAATTTGAAATTTTCAATGACAAAACTTGAAAGGAAATGAAAATGTACTGCTGAAATGAAAAGATGTTGTAAGTATAATAAATAAAAAATAGTGAACTAGTGAGCATGAAACTAAACTATTCTTGCTTCTGTCTAAACAAAAAGAAACTATGCTTAAAGAAATTCAAAATTGCAACAAAGTAAATCTAAATCAGATTACATCAATTTATCTTCTGATCCTTCATCATTAGTCCAGCTATGATTTTCGGAAGTAACCATAAACAACTTGAGTAACTGATATCTAACTTGCATAAAGTAAACTAATATCAAACCATACATTCATAATTCAATCCCTCACCATCAGTCCAGCTGTGGCTTTCGGAGGTAACTGAAGATGTCATGCACAATTTAACATTTCTAACTTGCAGAAAGGAAACTAATACTAAACTACACATTTCATAACACAATCCCTCACCATCAGTCCAGCTGTGGCTTTCGGAGGCAACTGAAGATGTTATGAGCAGTTTAATATATTTAAATTTGCAGAAGGAAAACTAATACTAAACTACACATTTCATAATACAATCCCTCACCATCAGTCCATCTGTGGCTTTCGGAGGCAACTGAAGATGCTATGAGCAGTTTAATATATCTAAATTTAACTACTGAAACAATTAAGCAAAACTGAGTTAAACAAAGCAATACCGAAATGAAACAGAAACTAAGAAAAACACATTAGCAGCAGAACAATGTTAATTCCATGTCATTAGTCAAAAATATATGAAAATTCCCGGGCTGCCTATCTATAACCTGAAACAAGAACACTGATCAGTGATTAACAACATAAAACATGAAAGACAGAAGTGAAATGGAAAGCAGGAAAGTTTATAAACAGAAATGAAAAAAATGAAATGTATAAACATGTGAATGGATTATGGCACAATGAGCTTTAAAGAAATGAAATAAGAACTATACAATAATGCACAAAACCTTAGCTGAGCAGGGGCCCTCTACACCAGCCTTGGCAATGATCTTCAAGTACGAATTAAGTTGGAAAACAAAGTCTTCTTATATTAAAATGCAGTCATAACAGTATGGTAGTATTACGGCTCAAAGGCAGCGTAATTAAATTATAGAGCAGACTTAATAAAATTAACAGAGACTAATCGGGACTAACTCTACATGCGTATGCAAACGCGTTATATATAACAAAAGAAATATAACTGTCTCCTAAAGTTTATGCTGGTGTAGAACACGTAGACCATTACGTCCACGGATCTAGGATCATGGCCGTGTTGGAAAATAAATCTATGAGAAGTGGATGCTTGAATTCGACTATGGAGCCATGTACAGATGTCGACTTGTCCTCAGCAAGCTTAGAAACATCCATATGAACCTTTACGTGACACGGAACAGAGTCATGTCACCGTAAGACTCTATGGTTGACTTCCATGTGGACGCCTTTGACCGCGGCTTCTTTAGATGAGTTTGCTCGAACCAATAGGACACGAACCATGTCCACATCATTCTTGACTTGCCCATGTGGCTCGTTTTCCCTGTAGACACCTGTAACATAGAGTTTCACAAAATAGCTGCGGAAAGTTGCAGTAGTTGCGGAAAGTGGCAAGATTCCGCAGCTGAATGAACAAAATCTAAATCAAATAGCAAACACAAAAATATAATTAAAAACCATGTTAGATGCTCTTTTGCAAATGATATTGACAACTTGGGAGGTTCAAGTGAGTGAAAAAGGTATAGAAAAGTGTATGGAAAAGATGCAGAATTGAGACTCAACACATACCCCAAGGTCAACCCCAAACTCTATATGTTCCTCAAGGTCCTTATCAACCCCAATTTTAGTACGCGCCTCATGGTTATCAACCTCGAGGTCAATACCCAATTCAAGGTTTCCAACCACCTTCTGGTCAATCATTTGTACAAGGAGCCGGAAATTTACCACTTACTTATCAACCCTACGTTCAACCAGGCTATGGTCCTTACATTCAACCTTCTATGGGACAATACCCTGGAACAAACATGGTGTGGGATCCATCCCAATTTCAACAGCCTATGCAACCTAATGTGTAGTTGTCTTCTCAACCTAGACAGCCTTTGGTTTCTGGTCCAACCCAGCAACCTGTTCAGTCTACTATTCAAACCCTTGCACCTGGTTCTGTTCAGTATTCTGGGCCTAGTACACCTCAGACTCTACCTCAAATTGTTGCAACATTTGTTCAACCTATAACACCTGTTTTTGGAGTATCTGTAGCTCTAAGTTCTTCTATCCCTGCATTCGTGCAAATCCCTCAAGTCTCTGTACCCCAGTCAGGACCTTCAGTTCAGACTTCGGTCCAGATACCTGCAAGACAAGCTGGTACAAGTACGGTTATCACAAGTTAACTGCAATTCACGTATCAACTGTACAAGGGATAGCCTCAATTTGGTCTTGTTTCACAAAATCTAGCTTATCATTATCAACCGTACCCTGGCTATACTTATCAACAACCTCAACAACACCAGTTTGGTCCGGTTAATCCTGGTTACCCGGGAGGTTACACAATTCCTAATGCAAATCCGATTCCCAATTATCATGGGTATCCTCCTCCCAGAACTGATTTGGCTACTCAAGGTTTTCGCAACCCTAACCGTCAGTTACCATTTATTGCGACTTTGGATTTACCTGATTTGACACGCCTTACAAATGATCCAATTTTCTATTATCCATACTGGCCGCCAATGCCGCATAAGTTTCCCAGTGATATACCAAAATTCAAAGGTAAGTCAAGAGAGGATCCATAAAATCACGTTATGACTTCTCACCTCTGGTGTGTGTCTAATTCAATAATTGATGATTCAATTCGCTTACGTCTTTTCCAAAGAACTCTTATTGGTCTTGCCGCCAAATGGTACATTGAGTTACCACGAGGCTCTTTTAATAATTTCAGTCAGTTAGCAACTACCTTCTTGACTCATTTTCAGTTGCCTGTTAGATACGATAATGGCACGGAACTATTAACTTCACTAAAGCAATCTACGTCCACATATATTTCTGATCATATTCATGAATGGCGACGTAGAAGACATTTGGTGAAAGTTTACATTCCAGATCAAATTTTGGCAGAATGGTTTGTTAAATCATTGTTACCCAAAATCACTGAATATGTAGCTAAGGCTGGAGTTGTTACTGAGGAGAAATTTATTGCTCAATCTTAGTACCTTGACCTCGTCTATACACAGTCAGGTACTTTACATGAAAAAATCCCTGATCTTCCAAAACAAGTTCAAATAACTGTAGCTCCTTCAGGGTCTCATGCCGCTGATGGTATGATTGGTACAGTTAATACTAAAAGTAGGAATAAATTTTCAAAAAATTCTTTTCCTATTATAACTTTACCTGATTCCCCAAAAGGAGAGTCTCCCCCCGAAATTTCTGCCAACATTCATGTTGTAGAAACATCTACATCCAAATCTAAATATGGCGGTAAAAAGAGAGGGAAAAATAAAAACAAAAAGAATTCAAAAGAGAAAACTGATAAAAATGAATCCAATGACAAAAAACACAAGCCTCGTTATCCTTGTTACATTTGTAACGAGGATAATTTTACTAAAGAATGCCCACATCGAGCAGAGGTTTCGAAATTCGTTAAAGGTTCACAACAACCTACTGTCTTGAAGGATCCTTTTCCCACTCAAGATAGTAAGATGATTGGTTCTACCTCGAATGCCTCAGAAGAACCTATTCTGATGATGTCTCATGTCAGGACTGCGACATGATCACAAGATTATGGTAGTAAGAATCCTGTTGATGGTAATGAAGCAGAATCTTCTAGTGCAAACACATCAACTACACCTCCTCCTGTTTCTGGTCCGCTAAAGATCGAGAAACCTAATCTAGAATTAGTAATCAAACCGCCTACTAAAGGTTTTCTTCGTAAATCAGCTTTCAATCCACATGCGAGAGCTGCTCAGAATTACAACATTGTTGAGGACTTAGCTATTTCCCCTTCAACAATGTCGGCTTTGGAAGTGCTGCAATCATGCCCAGCACAGTGTAAATTACTTTTGTTTGCCATAGGAGCTGTCAATATTCAGGACTCGAACCTAATAATCTTCGATTTATAGAATAGTACACCTTGCCTACCTCACCAAATGGCTTTCCAAATTCCATTATTAGTCAAAAACAAACCGATATTTTGGACTGTGATTGATGAGGGAGCTTCAATGTGTATTATGTCAATCCAGTTTTGGAAATCACTTGATTCTCCTATAATCAATCAGTCTCCGACAATTCTAAAGGCTTTTGATGGCTGAGGTTTCCACCCTTTTGTTATTTTTCAAAATTTACCCATAGGGGTCGAAGATAAAACCGTAAATCTAGATGTGGAAGTGGTTGATGCCCCTCTAGATTACAACCTTCTGCTGGGTCGTAGTTGGTCTTATGCTATGACTGTTGTTGCTTCATCGGTCTTCCAACTTATCAAGTTTCCACATCAAGGAAAGATCATTACAATAGATCAGTTAACTTATTTTTCTTCCGATCCAGCCTCTACAAAAATAATCCAGCACGTCAGTAAAACGGCTATCCCTTACAAGGATGTTGGAGTAGGTTTGATTAAAGATTTTGGTTTACTAGGAACTTTTTCCTTTCATCCTCCTAACGTATCGCCTTCTATCGCAACTATTCATATGATTTCATCAAATACTATTGTGTTTGATGATCCTTGGATCATACCTTCCGACTCTGAGTTAGATTCATTTGATGGCACAATGCCTTTGAGTCCATTTGAAATTTCATATCAGGCTGTACAGTCACTTTCCGATCTTTCTTCAACCAAAACAGATCCAATGAATGGGATCCATGAGGAATCAATTTCTATATCTAGCTCAGCCACAACAACATTTCCCGGTCTTGTTCATACTGATGAGAAAATTCGTGAACTTTTGTCTGTTGATGATTTACCATGGGAAGATCTACATCACCGATCTTCGTTTTTACCTGAGATGGATAATTTTGAAAATGATTTCGCTTCTATTTTTAGTGATGAATATGTCAAAGAACTACATAATCCATTGTGAAATCTTGATTCTGAGTTAAATTTGGAAAATATCTCTCGAACGATTCCAATTGACATTTCAGTGAAGTCAGGAATAATTGAAAACATTCATATAGGTGCTTGCTGTACGGAAGATGAAATTCAAACTTATAAAGCCCTATTTCAAGAATTTCGTGACGTGTTTTCCTGGTCATATGAAGAAATGCCAGGGATCGATCCGTCAATTGTCGTACATGAAATCAAGACTTACCCGGATGCCAAACCTGTCCGTCAACATTTACGTCAAATACATCCAAGAAAAGCTACTGCTATCAAAGCTGAAGTTGAGAAATTACTTCGTGCAGGTTTTATTTATCTAATTCCTTTAACCGATTGGGTATCAAATATTGTTCCTGTTAACAAAAAACAAGGAACGATAAGAGTATGTATTGATTATAGGGATATTAATCGAGCTTGTCCTAAAGACAATTATCCAACCCCCTATATCGATCAAATTATTGATGATTGTGCCGACAGTGAAATGTTTTCCTTTATGGATGGTTTTTCTGGTTACAATCAAATAAACATACTCCCTGCTGATCAGCCAAAAACAACTTTCATTTGTCCATGGGGGACATTTGCTTATTGAAAACTACCTTTTGGATTAAAGAACGTTGGAGCAACTTTTCAAAGGGCCATGTCTTATGCATTTCATGACATTAAGCACATTGTGCAGCCTTATCTCAATGATTTACCTGCTCATTCATCGCGAAGGGCCGACCATCTCACTCATTTATGAGCAATCTTTATGAGATGTAGGCATTATCGAATTCGGCTGAATCCACATAAATGTGTTTTTTGTGTAGAATCAGGTCGCTTACTAGGATTTATTGTTTGAAAAGAAGGCATTCACGTTGATCTGTCGAAAGTCGAAGCTATTGTTAATCTACCTCCTCCTTCAACTTTGTGCCAACTCCAAAGTTTGCAGGGGAAAGCAAACTTTTTACATCGGTTCATTCCTAACTATGCTGAGCTAACAAAGGGTTTTACTAGGTTGTTAAAACAGAACGTTCCATTCTTTTGGGATGAGATTTCTAATCGATCTTTTGATGCACTCAAACACGTGTTGACCCATGCACCATTATTGCATTCTCCCAACTACAACCGGGATTATTTTTTGTACCTCGCCGCCTCTCATTCCACCATTGGGATGGTTTTAGTTCAGGAAGATGAATTCAACAATGAACATGTGATTTACTATCTTAGTCAAAATCTGCATCCAACTGAGATCAAATACATGCATTTGGAGAAATTGGCATTGGCAGCTGTTCAAGTTGTCCAAATATTTCGATACTACTTCTTATTACGCAAAACCACAATAATTTCTGACTGTAACCCTATGATGTACATCTTGACCAAACAATTTCTAGGGGGCAAGTATTCCAAATGGATAGTTATCCTACAGGAATTTGACTTGGAATTCAAAAAATCCAAGGCAAAGAAATCTTTTGTTTTTGTTGAATTGATGTGTGATTTACCCTCTACTGATACTGAAACTGTGGTCGAGAAGCCTATTGCGGACGAATCCTTGTTTCTAATCAGTACTCTTGATCCTTGGTATGGGGATATTATATTCTATCTCCAAACCCAATGTTTTTGGCCTGAAATCTCACGATCTCAGCAACGGAAAATACGTTTCCAATCCCAAAAATACAATATTATTGGTGATACACTCTATCGTCGTGGAGCATATTCTATTTTCCGATGCTGTCTTACTCATGAAGAATCTGAGAAGGTTCTAAATGATTACCATTCTGGAGCATGTGGCGATCATATGTCTGGGTATGCCACAGCCCAAAATATATTGCGCGCTGGTTATTTCTGGCCGTCATTATTCAAAGATTGTATTTATGCAGTCCGGAAATGCCACAATTGTCAAGTCTTTGATCGTAAAATTCGTGTGCCACCCGCTCCTCTTCACCTTATAATTGTTGTCGGTCCTTTCGCAAAGTGGGGTATTGAATTTATTACATGTAACCCTCACTCGGCCGGGGGGCATGCATATATTATCTTAGCGGTAGATTATTTTACTAAGTGGGCCAAGGCGATGCCTACATTTTCGGCAGACGGCAAGACTGCTGCAACTTTCGTATTCAATCATATAATTTCTAGATTTGGTGTTCCTCAAGCCATTATTACAAATCATGGAATTCATTTTTGAAATATTATGATGACTGAACTGACATATCAACTTGGCCTGCGCCATGATAGTTCCACTCCATATTATCCGCAGGCTAATGGTCTAGTTGAAGCTATCAATAAAGTTTTAGTCACTATGATTAAACAAATTATTTGTTTTCATAAGTCGAATTGGCATTCCATGTTATTTTCAGCACTTTGGGCATATCGGACCTTAGTAAAAACATCAACTGGTTCCACTCCCTTTCAACTAGTTTACGGTTTGGAAGCTGTGTTGCCAATTGAATGCGAAATTATTTCATTGAAATTATCCATAGAATTACTCCCAGCTACGTCTGAAGAGGAGAAACGTTTTTTTTTACTTGGCTCATCTAGATGAGAATCGATGAAATGTTGCAATAGCAAACGAGGCTCATGTCAAACGAATAAAGGCTCAGTATGATAGAAGTGTTACTCCTCATAATTTTTTAGAAGGAGACCTAGCCTTAGTGTACGATCAAGCCAATGATAAGCTAGGAGCTAGAAAATTTGTGCCCATGTGGCATGGTCCTTTCATTGTTAAGCGGAAGCTGGCAAAAGGGGCCTATGAGCTGATAGATTTCGACGGTGTCTCCTTAGATAAACCCAGAAATGGGCTTTATCTGAAGAGATATTATGCTTAAACTTGGTGTGGAGATTTATTAGATTAGATTTCTTTACTATTGGTGTGTCCTAGATTAGAAAAGCGTGCTTAGTTTAGAGTGTGTTTTCATCACTATTCCTGGTTATCTGAGTTTTACTCTTGATATTGCAGATGTCGATGACTCTTCAAACCTACATTGGTTTTGCTGATGGTGCTTTTCGTAGTACACGGAAAATTTCTTCTACAGCTTGGGTTATCTATTCACCCTCTAACGAGTTAGTATCCATGAATGGGGTAAGCCTCGGTCAAACAACAAATAAAATTGTGGAGTATAGTGCAGTGATTGAGTTATTATTTGAATCCATATTGTTTGGAATTCAGAGTTTGATTGTTAGGTTGGATTCTGAACTTGTTGTATTATAGCTTAATAGGGTTTATGCCATTAGAAATCTAGTGTTATTACGGTTATTTTTAAGAGTTCGTCTCTTGGAACGTGAATTTGATTACATTGAATATCAGCATATTCCAAGACATTTAAATACACTAGCAGATGCAGTTGCTTCTAGTATGATAAATCGACATTTTCAATAATCAAAACAGTAAATTAAACAACATTCAATAACATGTACACAGATAGCCGGTAATAGTAATATATCATAGTATAGAAGTGTTTCAAAAAATAGACATCGTCTTCAATCATAGGTTGGGAACACCTTATGATCGGCAAAAAAGATATACAAAAAGGTCAAAAATATGAGTCTACGACACAATCATCCTATCACTGATGATGATCACGATAAGAGACAACTGCCCGGGCCACCCTACATAGGAACCTCCTAAAAATTCCTGGGACAGCAATCACATATCTCTGTAATTTGAGCGGAATATCATCTATGTCGCTCTCTAGAATGTCTAGAGTCAGGTGCTCTAGGTGATGCTCTAAATCAGACAGGATATCGGTTGATTGGCCCTCTGGGGTTGGTGCTGCAGCAACTGGATGCCTCCTCTCATAAGGCTAGAGATGGGCTGGTCGCCGTGGGCCCACATCTACATTTAAAACTTTTGATTATTAGTTTTGAGAAGATTAAAATACAAAAAAAATGAGAACTTAGAAATTGTTGAAAAATATTTTTTACCTGATTCATCGCACTGTTCCCCTACTGGGAGAGCCATCTCTCGTTCGTCGTGGAAATCTATCCCGGTGTATGGAAAGTCCTCTATAACAAAAATTTGGCATTCTAGCCAACGAAAATATGAAGGAGGAAATCGAACAATCTCGACGCCCTCAGCAGCGTGACGGGCCATCAATGCAACCCAACGAACCATCCTAGGTTCTCGAGGTCGACCAGCATCAACAAGAATGTTCTGCAGAGCTAACATGGGGATCCTCTCTAGAGAAAAGGTGACTACGATGGATCCATATCCAAATTTATTTAGCTTTCCGTTCTTTGATCTGGTTAGTTGGCCTTTTACATTGGCCAACACAGCTTCGCACCAGTTGAAAATGGTGCCTCGAAAACAGTCTATAGAAATGCGCATCTGGGAACTGGTAGCCACATGCAACACTGCACTCCCACAAAATCTAGTGACAGTAAATGCAATAAATTAAGCTCGGGAAAGATGATAGTTTTTATGTCAATCCATTTGTCCCGGGGGTATGCCTGATCATCACAGAACTCTAGTCGAAGACTAGCGACAGACTGGCGACCTGGCCAAGTCCCAGAAAGAGAAATTTGTTTGCCCCTCTTGGAAAAACCAATTAAAAATAAAATATCCTCTAGCTCAATTTCAAGCCGGTGGTTGCCAATAATGAAACACTGGTCCTGTACATTCCATCTATTCACCAGCCACGTCAGGAGGTCTACCTATGCCCTCATGCCCTGAATGGCCCAGAATTTATACAAACCACATGCTATTAATGCCTGCATTTTAGAAAAATGATTCATTGCGGCATCATCTACATATTCATGCTCGCATTCTCTCCAAATAAGCATCTTGTGTGTCCTCCAATGCATAAAAAGACATATTAGAACAAGATTTTTTTGAAAATTTTTAGGTGGGAATTGAGAAAATTTAATTTGAAATTTCATTGCGCGGGGTCCGCACCTGAATTTCATACATAGTGCATAGATACACATGGGCAGTGTGGAATAGGTGCGGACCTAGGACTTTTTTCCATGTAGAAAAAATTAGGGGTCCGCAGCGCCCACTTGTTGCACCTGCGGACCCCCGCGGGCAATTTTTTCAACATATTTTTGCTTAAAAAATGAAATCTAAGGCCTAAAAATGAAATATAAATGGATGAAATGCAAGATAAGGAGTTTTTGGATTACCTGGAGCTGACTGTTCTCGATTTTGTTGGACGGATTTTCCAGAATCTTTGCAGGAACGTTTTTACCCAAAAGCTTTTACTTTTCACTCTGAACTCAAATGGTAAAAATGAGGTTAGAAAAGTCCTTTTTATAAGTTTTTTCGAATAAATGAATTTTTTATTTGTTTATTTTTCACTTTAAAAAGGTTATTTTTGAAAGAATTTTTACTTATCTTAAACATATATGTGTAATGTTTCAAGTTTTTGTGCAGAAATTGGATTTTTCAGGAAAATTGATCGTTTTTCAACAAAGAGCATACTTTTATCACTTTTTCGAACTCTTTCAAAAATTTACGAAAAAGAAAAAACTTGGAGTCCTCTTTTAAGCTCTTTTCAGACTCTCGAAAATTGAAAATATTTTCGAGCACTTGATTATTCGAACTCGTTCAAATAAATGAATGATCGTCCTTTCAGTATAATCTTTTACCCCTTTTACAGACTAAAATAGACTATTTACGAAAAAGGTATACGTTGACTAATTATGGTCAATAGAGTTCTCTCTCTCATTATTTTATCCTTTTTCGGGCCCAAGAGACTAAATTTATGAAAAATTACCCCCATGGAGTCGTCTTAAGTTTTTTCTTCTAACTCCCTAAAATTGAAAAAACACTGAGTTTCTCCTATACTGGACTCGTTAAAATTTAATAGTAAAGGACCTGTTTAATTTTAAACAAGAATGAACCACTCCTTCTTAGGGTTCGAATCTTAAACTAAGTTGGACTCATCCGAAGGATGAGCTTATAAACAAGCAAATGTTATCCTCCTCAAGCTTGCCAAAAATAAAGAGGTACTTACCAGAAATGGTGGGGGAAAAGAGAGAAAAATGAACCTGTTTGTTGTATTTTGACTTTTTTGAAAAGCCGTTAACCACTCTTGAACATGACACTTTTTTTCACCTGGGTTGGAAAAATCCTTTGCCTAATAGTTAATCAAACTATATTGAAAGTCTTCAGCCAGTTTCTGGGTATTAGCTTTGGGTCAATTGTCACCAAGCCATCTGCAGTGTCATTATGTGTTCAAGAGGATAGTTCAAACAAACCATTCATCTGCAAAATATCTGTCATCCATTTTAACCATCCCTGAGTCAGTCCTTGCCAATATGTTTCTTCAAAACTTGATCTATGATTTCATGTTGTGGGCTTGCCTATGATAGATCACTTTCTATTGACAACAGCTCATTATCTAGGAAGTTGATCTAGAAATCGTCAATACCTTGAAATCGGCATGCCTCAATGGCAGGTTTCTCACCTTCGACGACAGGTTGCATCATTGACCGTCGATCGAATGATTTTGTGACATGATCGACTTCAGCTCATTCATTCACATTTCATGTATTGTACTGAGTACTTTGAGAGCCATTGACATTATGTTGACGGGAAAATATGTCCGGCCAACAGTAGGGGATCTCCCCGGTAGAAAGTCCCAATTAGACTTTGAACCGCTTGGAATAGGGATCCCGTCCGGGGTGTGGGTCCGGCTACCGCTTAAATGACTTTCTCTTCGGTCTCGAAGAACCTGATTAAATCTGCAGACATACACTCATTCACATGATACAGAATACATGACTGATGTGTCAAACCGATATATAACACTGTGCGTAGCAAGGTAATGAACAAAATGCATACGCCCAGGAAGTGTCGTTAGCAACACATCTATGGGGTAATGCATGCAAGATAATCTGACCACTAAAGAAACAGTTCTCCGTGGCAAGGATATCCACTAACTTTCCGAAAGATGCAATGAAATGCTAATAAAATAGTTCATTAACATTCATTATAAGAACAAACGATAAACTTAAGCATCATCAAGCACAATCACAGATAGCTATGAAGTACAAATGATACTATTAAGAACACAGCTTCATTAATCATACGATATTCTGAAACTATACACAGAATACACACAGTTTGGTCACAGCTAAATACATCATCCAACAAAGGGATTTTAACAAGTATCTGAATTTCACATGAGTCAGAGTATGACCCTTCAATTACAATGCAATACTGCTCTTCAGTCCATCAAAAGAGAAGCCCCAACTATGTACCCCGCAGGGGTATTTATAGATTCAAGAAACGCCCCTTCAGGCTTTCCAACGCTTCGGCTTCCCGACGGTTCAGCTTCCCTGCGACCTTTGACGATCATACGACCTGCAATCGGTGGAAACAATTGCGACCTGCGACCCAGGTGAAGGTGCGACCTGCGACCCAGGTGCAGGTGCGACCTGCGACCGAAAGAACTTAGCTATGGAGGCGGTCGTGTGATTGAGAGGTCTAGAGCATCAATTTTCTTCCCCTTCAGGAACTCTCACCAGGTTTGGTAATCCGCTGCTATAGGGGAGACTTGAGGGGATTCTTCTTTTAATCGATGCATACATTCCAGGGCATTCGGTATCAGAGTCTCCTTCTTCTGGGAAATCTGGATTGAGAGGGAGGCAAGCTTGGTATGGATTTGTACTGGAGTGACAAGCAACTGATTTAGGTTCTCTTGTGATGCCTCAAATTCTGGTGCGGCAGCAGCTTGTCTCACGGGTTGCAGAAAAAACTGAATTTCCTGATCTACTTGCTCCCAGTCTTTAGTTTCGTCCAGTGCCCCTAACGACGGAATGTGATGAAGAGCGTTCATGGAGTCTATCCCACTGATCAGGTGATTATATGCGGACACCACTTTGTCCAAGTCTTTGGCCAGCTTGTCTTTGGACTGCATCTTCATCCGGATTTGTACTTTGGCGTCTTGTGTGTGACCCCAATCCTTCCTAGGCACATTTTCGGGAGCTTGCTGGTACTGCGCTGTCCAGTTTATCATTTTGTCTAAAGCTACCGAGGCTTCCCTGAGCTGCTCATGCTTCTGTTTGGTTTCCGCTCATGCCTCTGCCAACGGGGCCACTGTTTGTTTTAGGGTGAGCATTTCCCTATATACTTGCTTCATGGTCGTTTCCAACACATCACACTCTTTCATGACCGCCAGTGGGACCTCATTGACCTGGGAAGGCTTACCTTGAAGCTGTCGTATTTCACCCTCCAGTATTGATTTCTCCTGTTCCGCTGCTTTTAGCCTATTTTGTAGGGAAATAATCTCCCTACTCATTCTAGTGACATTTTCCTTTGTGGCCGCGGCAAAAGCGGTGCCTGCTGATGCTATCATTACCGGGTTAGTCCTGGTATCCGGGACGATGTCCTTTTCAGTGGCGACCGTAGATATGGCGGGATGGCTTTGCGCCAAGGATTTTCTTCTCTCTTGCCGTATTTTGAAAGAGAATTGGTCAAATGTCAATCTAGTCAGGTCGAAGACCTCTTCCTCTTGTTCCCCGGGAAAATCGTCATCAGGGAGGATACTCTTCTTGCCACTCGGAGGAATCTCCAGGGGAGATATGTCGATATCATCTATCAGTTCATCCTCTTTATCCTGCGTTTGTCCTTTTCCTTTCTCCTTTTGCCGGCGCTCGGCTTCTGCCTTGTCATGTTCTTCCTTCTTCCTGCGTTCTGACTCTGCCTCTGCTTCTCTCTCAGCTTTTCTTTTCCTCTCTGCTGCGGCAGCTTGGCCTGTTTTCTTCTGCTGTTCGGCTTTGTCAAGTTCTTCCTTAAGTGCTTGTTCTGCCGCCGCCTGTGCTTCCTTTTCCTGTCTTTCCTTTTCCTCGGCCTGTTTCCTTTTCCGTTCTATCCTTGCATCTCTTCTACGTTTCTCTTCATCCTCCTTCATTTTCTTTTCCTCTTCCTTCTTGGCCTGGGCCTCTGCTTCTTTTAGCTGATCCGAGGTGTCAGGCCCTGTACTGGTCCGTGTTTTATTATCTTTGGAGGAAGAAGAGCCTCCTAGTTTTTGGCTCCTGTCTTCTAAATTTTGGTGATCTTCTTCTTCTTGGTCAGAGTCAATCCCCGGAGCTAGTTACATGTCTGCGTTGTACCAGTTTCTTTTCTCATCATCTTCCGGGCGTTCGACATGCTGATAGCTCCATTTAAAATTGGCCTTCTTACAGTGCTCCGGAACTATCTTGAACGGGTCATATGTTCGGTATTCCAGGCTTTTAAAGTGATAACCTTTTATCTCTTCCCCTTGAGCCCTTACTTCTCTGGAGTCCTTGACTGTATAAGCACCGATGGTGAGGGGCAGAGCGGGCCAAGGTTTCTTCTTTCCTTTGGAAAGGACATTGCAGAAACCCGAGGTCATCTGGAAACATACCTCCTGCATAAGCACCTTATCGGTGATAAACCTAGGCAGAGCATGTGGGGCTTTGAATGTGCCAAATACTCGGATGAATGTATATTCAGCAAACGGAAACCAGTGTGCCACCTGACCTAGTGTCTCCATCGCACGCCAAGACATGCAGGGGGTGTCTTGACCAAATAGCTTCCCGTAAAGGGCGGGAATGAATATCTGAGAGATTTGCTCAATATCTGACTTGTACCTGGACTCCCAGAATACCTTGGTCTGCAAATGGACTGCTTGGGTCTGTTTAGAGTCGTAGTTATGTGGCCCTCCCTCAAAATTCAGCCAAGCACAGACAACATCTAGTAGATACGAAGCCATATAGAACTCTGACGATGTTCCTTCATCTGGGGCTAAAGCCAAAGCCAAATTTGTTTGCATTGAGCCCATTAACATACCGGCCCAGTTGAAATGAGTACCGTGCACCGTTACATACTCCATTATAGTTGCCCATGCGCCGTTGAAGGTGGTGGCGTCCGGACGTCCATACAACCTGCAAAGCATGGCGGCCACTAATTTGTACACTTTCCTCAGAGCGGCCACCGGGTACTCCTGGTCTTTCCTGACCTTAAATTTGTCTGGCTCTGCCCACCACTTCCTGATTGTATCAACCACAGGTACTTCATCGGCAGAAGCCTATCTCGGGGTAAATTTTTCCTCTAGTTGGGGCAGTGAGTAGTAGACATGGGCGTCTGAGCCCTCCAACGTTGCGAAAGCTTTACCCTTGCTATCTCGGATCAGAAACTTCTTAGGATCCGTTTTCTGAATGATCCAGTCTAATATTTCTGGGCATGGGAAGATGGCTGGATGTGCCCCTGCTAGATGTAACTTGGATTTTTTGACCTTTAGGTACACTTCCCGGTCCGGGAGATCTTCTGGAAACTCAGCTTCTGTTATAGCGAACTCGTGGTATACTTCATACCATCTCAAGCTGTCCCCTTTTGCGAAGGTGCAAAGGGTGTCTCTGTATATTGGCGGAGGAGATATTTGCATGTCTGTGTCTGATTCTTCTTCCACTACCTTCTTGCCCTTCTTTCGGGACACTGGGGGTGCCATGTTGCTAGAATCAGAGAGAATCGGTATCGTGTCTGCTCCAAATTCACCTGTTGCATTCAAGAAAGAATCCCATGATGAGAAAGACATGATGATAACAGGCTAAATACAGTCTACCATGCAAAATTTAATTAACATTTCTCTTGGGGTCGCAGGGTCGCTGATTAACCAAAGAACTCACATGCGACCTCGCGACCTTGCGACTAGGTCGCAGGGTCGCAGAGTCGCTAACAGAGGATCGCGCGACTTAGCGACCTTGCGATCGGGTCGCTGGGTCGCAGGTCGCACTTGGGCCTACCCGGGGGTTTTCGAACGCGCGCGGTTTTGCAGATAATCTCTCCCTAACGGGAAACATACGCGACTGGAAAGGGTCTAAACTGGAGATAGGGCATGGCCATGAGGATCTGGGCAAGACAAAGGTGACCTTGGGGTTTATGAGAATCAAAACAACAATAAAACTCAGCAGAAAACCCTACATCCTCACCAGCAAGCAATTAAGACCATGGGGAGGCCCAAAATTTGGCAAGAAATGCTCGTGAAGGAAACACAGGGAGGAAAAGGGCAACTTACCCGGAAGAAAACGCGTCATTCGACCTGTCAGAGCAATTCCACGATTTTCGTCGCGAGTCACAAATGCGACCTAGCGACCTGCCCTTATAAAAAGGAGTCGCACGTGCGAGCACTAAATGAGGTCGCAAGTTGATATTTTGTGACCTCGCGACCTCGCGACCTTAAGGTCGCTGGGTTGCAAGGTCGCTGAGTCGCCAATTCCTCTAATTACTTAATTTTGCGACCTTGCGACCTCGCGACCTTAAGGTCGCTGGGTCGCAAGGTCGCAAATTTCCTAACTTCCGACTCTTGTGACCTGGCGACCTTAGGGTCGCAGAGTCGCATGGGTTGCAAGGGTCGCAAATAGTGGATTCGCGACTTAGCGACTTGCTCTTAAAAACTTTACTTAGCTTCTTCTTCTAGTTTCAAAGGGGCTCCAAAAAATTTAGAAGTGTGTGTTATTATCTTGTTGTATTTTTTGGAGGGTGTTGTAGGGGCTACAACACATTACTGGTGGTTACTCTCACACTTGTTAACAATTTACATCATTGATTGGTAATCAAGTGGTTTCTACCATGTTTTACTTCAACACATTCATTCACATGGATAGAATCGTACAGGTTTGAGAAGTGGAAATCAAGACCCTAGATCTAGTTTCTACCATCCAGGCTGCGAGGAATTTTTCTATTCATTTAAATAGTGGACTATTTATAAATATATGGATGTGTCCATACTATGTCTACACATTTCTATATTGTTGATGTATTCAAAATCGTTCCTGTATCAGAATAGTTTAAATCAATTTTTATTTATTTTTTATCTGAGTATGGGAATGCCTACCTCAGCGATGATATGTACACATATAAATTTTTCATTGAATGTTTTTATAGGTTCCGACTGGGGTGTCCACATGATAATCCTTGAAATGATAAAGTACTGCACTCTTCATATATGATAGACTTCAGCTTCATCTATTCCAGACTTTGCACTTTAGGGGGAAATCTGTTGCACTGAAAATTGTCATCTTGACATTCTGCTATATGTATGAGCTCATTATCACTCATAATTCCTCCTTTGCAAGTCTAACATATCAATTCTTCATATCAAGCCTTGAAAATAAGAGAAAATTTCTTAAAAATCTCATTAACTCTGGTATCGCACTTTCTCTGTATCTTGACTGCGGTCCCGCACCTAATTTTAATGACTCCTGCGTACCTGAATGCACTTTCTCTGTGTTATGGGTGCAAACCCCTGTAAATATTAAAATTGCGCAAGTAAAATAAAAAAGCTTACTTTTAGTAAATTCTAGAAGCCTCTAGAAAGAATCTTGCGGTGGCAGAACCGCTCTTTTGAGGTTCATGTATCCATTACCTTATGGAGCTAACCCCTTTATGTGAGGAGCTTATCCCTTTGAAGGAGGATTCTATCCCTTCATAGTTGGAACTGAAACCTCCTCTTTTCCACTATAAAAAGAGGCATTGGGTAGCCTCAAGGGGAGTTGAAGCTTTATAATTATTTGAGGTTAAGTGATGTTGGGATTCAGACTCATTTAACTGAGATTTTTGTGAGGAGAGATCACATACCTCTATCTGTCTCGGTTGGAAGAGTGCAAGGCTTGTCAGAGTAGAGGAGATTCTTGCTTCAGACCCCGGGAAGGCCTGTTTAACATCAAGGCTAAGGTTGTAAGGTTTTCCTTCTTTCAAAGTTAATACAAATGAATTCATTTTTCTCATTAAGCTGTTAATTAACTGTTTATATCATGGATTCCTTAATCACCATGATAGGCATGATTTATGGTGCTTACTATAAAGGTGCTATTTAATGTTTTCTTGTTTGTGACTGCAGGTTTACAAAGATAACTCCTTCAAGTGCACAAGGGACAACAACTTCGAACAAGCATTGGATCTACGGTAAGACCTTAACACCTTTATAGTATTCTTTTGTAAATCGCATATGTTTAGAGAAAGATAGGTTTATTTGGTTGTTTGTTTGTAGATTACCTTTTGGTACTAGGGAGATCGATATTGTTCGCAATATTGATTAATCCACCCAACACCTCATGATGGGTTCTTTCCTCGTGTACAAGTAAACTCTAGGGCAGTTCTCCCTCAAGAGGGGCACTTGGACCCATAGTTGCTCCCGGTACCACTACTAGAGTTTCCATCAAAATTGAGACTGCCACCCGACGTAAAATAGGCTGATAGTCCCTCTCCCGAGCCATCACCATCTCTAGCCAGACCTCCTTGAGGTTATCCAAAAAACCTCAAGAAGGCATCCCCTGGGTCAAGCAGTCCACTCGACCCCAAGCATCCTCTAGAACTTACACTCGAGTAGTCAGCTCAGCATTGTGAGCCTCCGCCGCATCAGCACATGTCGCCTATGCATTAGCATGAGCTCTCTTGGTCGTAGCCTTGGTATCAGCCGAGCTGCTGCCCTCTCTCGAAGGACCAGCACCACCACCAGGTCCACCAACCTGAAGTTGTGCAGCATCTCCTCCCGGCCCCCCATGACTGCCCCAAGGTCTCTGAAGAGGACCGTGGCCGACCAATCAAGCCATGGGGCGGCCTACCTAGCCAACATCTACAAGAGTAACCAAAACTATGTAAGTGTCACCATAAAAACACATAATCACATATATACTCAAATAAATGCAGAAAACATAAAAACATACATGTTGGCCCCCAAGCATAAACAGGAGGGAGACCCATCTCCAAATCCCCTCGGAAGTCCATCCCCGCATATGGGAATGGCAGAAACATCCAGGGGTTGAACTAAAACCAGGCCTTCGTCATGGTGTTCCAGTAATGCCCCACCATACCCCCACCTCTTCGTGGAATCACAGGAGTGAACCTCCTCATGCGAGGCTCCCGTGGCCCCCTAGGAGGCACCGCCACCACTAGTCTCAATAGCACTACCCTCTCGTACATAATGATGCATAAAATACTAGTGTATTCAAACAACTTTGATCCACTACAAACCTTATTAATTTGCGTCACCATCCCATCATAACAGAAGAGGGAAAAATCAAAGAAGTGCTTGGACCTCAGTCGGCGCAAGACTCCAACCTGCAAGCCAGATGCCTGATGTGGAGCCGACAAACCTGCGAGTCGCACAATATTTTCCAAAGCTTATCGCTCAGCCAAGTCTGTCACCAAAGAAATTTTGATGCATCCCTCTGTAAGGGGTGCCCCACCACAATGACGTGCCCAGAATCTCTCCAAATCCACCCTCCCAGAAGGGAGTGGATAGCTAAATGCCTCACCATGAGGTAGTAACCTGGACACAACGTATACATCCATCTCAGGATGGATGGAAAGGTAAGTCCCACGCAACACAAACATGTTGCACCTCCTGTGCCAATGCTGGATCAAGTAACGTAGAAATCGGTCCTGTGACCAAAGAAGCTCGTTCTCCATGAACTTCAGAAGCCCCCATTGCGCCAACTGATGACGCGCCCCAACATCGGTGGCCAATGCGATACGGAGCTCGGGCCAATCCCGCTCCCTCCACAACAACCTGTCATCCCAATAGGAACCCATCAGCAACAGATAAAACATAAAAAATTAGGCAAAAAACTCAAAAAAATTTGCCTCAACCTTTTGCGTGCCTATCTCTCAGACATGTGCGCTCAAGGCACGCATGTATTTTCCACAAGTGCACATAAGTGTTAAGTCCCTATATTAATAGTGTAGTCCCTTATTATGTTATTGTAGCCCCTCTTGTTGTTATTTTTGTACCCCTGTAACCCCCATATTGTTATTATTGTGCCCTTACATTATTATTGTTAGGTCAGCCAGGATTACATTGTGGCCCCACTAGGATTACATTGTGGCCCCATGGAATCCTATATATAGAAAGGAGGTTTTGTAATTTGTATCATCCAATAATTTTTCATTCGTGTAATTTATTGGAGGTTTCCCTGTTGAAGTGGCTTATTTCTAAGGCATTGATATATCTTTTCTTCTATTTTTGGATCTTCTTTCACAACATTTGGTATCAGAGCTTTGGATTCTAGGGTTTTTGCTGCTCCAAACTAGTCATTATGGAATTTTCATCATAACTTTTTTTCTACGAAGGTTCAGATGCTAAAATTTTTAGAGTGCGAAGCAAAATTCCTGAGGAACATCATCGCTAAATTTCAGAACTTGGTTTGCAAAATTTTTGGAGATATGATCTGTGGAATTTAGGACTTTTTGTAGGCTCCTAAATTTATCCTAAACATGTCATCGTGGAATTTTCTCTATAACTTTTGTTCTACGAAGATTCAGAAGCTGAAATTTTTGGAGAGAAAAACTGAATTCTGAGGAACATCGTCGCAAAATTTCAGAGCTTGGTTCGCAATATTTTCGGAGATATGATCTTTGGAAGTTAGGTATCTTTCAGGCTCCCGAATTTCATCTAAAAAAGGTTATCGTGGGAAAATATTCATAACTCTCTCTCTGAGCATCAGATTGGCATGCTATAAAAATTGGCTGCAAGTAAAAAGACTGCAGTTTCCTGTTTATCAATTTTAGATCCAAAGGAGGAAACAAGAAGACGTGGAAAGTCGTACAAGTTCACTCTACTGAACCAGTCCATAATTGGGTCATTGTGAGAGATTGGACATATCTTTGTCTTGAAGAATCCAAATCAGGTCAGAACTGTGACATTTGAAAGAAGCCTTAGAGGGATACGACAAGGCTGAATTTTAGATATTGAGGATCCACTATTATATAGATAATTCAATTTCAATATAGAGCTTCTCAAAAGAAAGTAAAAGGTGTGTATTTTTTTTCTGAATTGCATAAGTGTTGTTTGAAAAATCAGTTTGAAGTGATTCCAAGGGCATATTGAAGCATAGATATTAGTTTTTGGTTCTAAAATTCCACCTAAAAATAATTCCATACCCATTAAGCCCTCAAAAAGCTATATTATGACGCATGAAGAGGAAGAATTGCAGTATGAGATATCAAAATTACAGTACCAAGTGCAACAAATTTCGATCTTACGAAGAGCAATCGAAGATGACATAGATGGTTTAAAAGCAGAAATGGAGGCTAAGTTGGATGGTTTGAAGGATAAAATAATAGCTAATATGGATGATAAATTAGTGGAAGATCACATCGAGAATCAACAACAAGCTCTCCAACTCCCAAAGGATAACCTAACTTTGGTGCAGAATCTCATGAAACAACAGGAAGATCAACATCACATCGAAAGAAGTTCTAAAGCAGTCACAGAAACAAGAACTCAAAAAGTACGATCAATTTCAGAATATCTCAGAAAGTGGAAGAACTTTCCTATAGAAGATTCCACATGGGAGGATGATAATTTTATACAAAAGCATCAAGAAATAATCAAACGTTGAGGACAACACTTGTTTGAAGGATAGGGGCATGTTAAGTCCCTATATTAATAGTGTAGTCCCTTATTATGTTATTTTATCCCCCCTTATTGTTATTTTTGTACCCTTGTAACCCCCATATTGTTATTATTGTGCCCTTACATTATTATTGTTAGGTCTGCTAGGATTACATTGTGGCCCCACTAGGATTACATTGTGGCCCCATGGAATCCTATATATAGAAAGGAGGTTTTGTAATTTGTATCATCCAAGAATTGTTCATTCATGTAATGTATTAGAGGTTGCCCCCTCGAAGTGGCTTATTTCTAAGGCATTGATATATCTTTTCTTCTATTTTTGGAGCTAGTTTCACAACAATAAGGCGTGCCAAAACAGGGGAACAGAGCACGCGAATCCCCAGAAAATGCACATAGAGGGCGTGACCTTTCCCTGATTGCCTGCACAATCTAGGGCAAAAAATCACTTAGAATCCATACAAATCAAGTTTTTACGGACCTCGACACCCTCAGACTGAAAAAATTAAAGTACAAGACATCATGGAGGTTACCTGGGCATGCTATCGCTAATCCCTGGTGCTCAAGCTAACCACAACGGCAAGAACTACTCTACAGAAGCCTCTGACCTCTCAAAAACTCAACAAGTACAAATGAATTTAATTATGGCCATGTTCACCCATACATCGCCCTTTTCAAAAAATTTGGAGGACCATAACGAGAGATCCAAAGGTCTGTTCTCCAAACCGAAAGCATCACTGTGATCAGCACTCCATAATGAACAAAGGCGATGCCACATATTCACACTCCCAAAAAAATAATTTTTCAGCGCTAGTAGGTATGCCCTCTCCCATCTTCTTTTTTAAAGCTCATGACTTTCAATAATATTTGATATAGAAGATGCTTTCACTTAAGGTATTTGTTTTTGCAGGAAAGCTCACAAAACATTTGCAACTCCATCCATTGAAAGTTCCAGAGAAGGTATCATTCTACCCCCAGCATGATAGAGACCCAGAAAACTCTGCATATCCTGACATCATTTCTCCATCAAAAATCAACCATAGGTTCAACATATCTGACCGTGTTTATCATCACCTCACCCTGTAAATGATAAACATCCTTGTTGGTTGGTAGAGCCTCCCCTCCATGGTGCTCGTCACCCACAATAGACCATATATCACCGCAAAAGTGATGCCATGTCCATACCACTTTAGTCTGGGAAGCACCTCATGCCCATCCATCCACCATGCACAAGGTCAATTTTTAACATAAAAAATAAAACCCCTTTCCCAAATGATCAGGCTGTACAAGAAAATCAAAGGAACACTATCGTGCCTCGAATTTGGCCCACCATACCTCCACCAGCATAGTCCCATCTGCGATAATTTTTCATCCGCATCATCAGCCGCACACATGAGACCAACCAATGGGGCCCCCACCCTTAGAAAAACACCTTCCTCGCGTCATCAGTGAGCGAACACTTTCATGTTTTGGGGCACCCGTCTCTATGTTTTGTACAGACCAAACCCCGTTATTTTATTC
This sequence comes from Pinus albicaulis, assembly GCA_034641835.2. Taxonomy (NCBI): domain Eukaryota; kingdom Viridiplantae; phylum Streptophyta; class Pinopsida; order Pinales; family Pinaceae; genus Pinus; species Pinus albicaulis. The sequence continues at coordinate 1,102,404,583 of CM076581.1, forward strand.
TTTTGGCAAGTGTACAAAGACCGCAAACAGTGCACTATGGACCCCACCCACTCATTCATCTTTTATCCCATGGAAGTAGTCCCTGAAAACCCTTGGTTGAAGTATCACACCCTCACGCAAAGGCCTCCATGAAATTCATAACCAGTTTATACCCACCCTGGAAGTCCTATCGACTCCAGGGATTTCCCCATCAGAAATAGTTGTGACTGTCGCTAAGCTGCTTATTATACTCTGACCTTGGGCCACTGAATCCCCATCATCATTTTTCAGTCACCCCTCGCCACCATTCCTATGTTAAAACCATCACATCCAGGTCCCTGAACCTTCATATCAGCGACCCCTCATTCGGTTGAGGCTTCCTTTTTGTCGACTCCAACACCTATTTTCCAAAAAGGAAGAAATGCCTTGGATCACCCCTCTCCATAATAGGGGAATCCTTCGGTGGCACTTTGGGAAACATCATTGCCCATAGATGTCATTGGTCCTCTTGACATTCAACTACAACACAAGCTTTCATTTCAAGATGGTATCGTACCTTACAACCATTGCACTTTGATCAAATTCATCGAAGACCCATGCCTTCATAAGCATCTCTTTCAGCAATGGTTACACAGGAAGGTCCCAGCCAGCACCTATGCATACAATGAGTAGTTATATTCCATACCAATTTTATGCATATGGGTACCATATTCCACCTATCGTCAAAGAAAAAATGCCCCTGAGGGTGTCATCATTTGTCGTCATAAACCAACAGATCACTACCATATTAGTGAAACATATAGAACATGTATATGTCAAAGAGATTTGTTTAACTATCCACAACATTACAAGCATGGGACATGCCCACCTCGTAGAAAATTTGAATATATTGTATTATATTTTCTTATAGGGGTCCCATAGGACATGGTTGTTCTTTGAACCAGTGCAGGGTGTCTCCAATTCTGAGCTACATGCAGGTCTCTCTCTCTCTATGCACAATATACATAAAAGAAACTATAATGTATTTCGGTTATATAGTTCTTCCTAGACCTCACACAATATTGGGCAACTGTTAACACTAGAAAATCGTACAAGCAAAGACGACATTATTTAATGTTAGGCAGAAGGATTTACATGGCTGAGAGACATTAGAGAATCTAGAAAGTATTTAAAAATATCTAAGTTCTAAGGAAAAATAAAAATTTATCAAGTCATAAATGCTTTTGTGCACAAAAACCTTCAAGAAGAGCGCCTTTGCGCTCCTTTTGACCCGAAATGAGCGCAATCCTGGGAGTGGCGGAAGTCACTTTCCGAGACCACAAAAAGCACACTCCATGACAGTGATTTCACACTTGAAGTCGCCTAAGGACAGCCACCAAAGCCTCCTTAGACATCAAGGGAGCAGCCTCCTTAGACATCAAGGGAGCACATAATGGGATAATTGTGCCACACAATGGAATCATCCCCCTCTCTTGGGTCACCATCCAATATGTACCAAGAGAGGGAAGGAGGATCTGAATTCTCCTATAAAAGGCCACCAAGATATGAAAAACTTGAGAGAACATTGTTATGTTGGCCAAAATTTCCCCAAGCAATACCAACAGTGTGTGATCTAGAGTTGAGATAAAGGGGACTCAATTTTTTTCCATCCAACAAGTTCAATCCATCATAGTAGAGAGAGGGAGACTTTGCACTGAGGCAAGCTTGGAAGTAAAGAAATCCTTGTATCAGGACTTAGAACCCAAGTTCTAAGGGCCCCTTGGCAAGTGGGTTAAAGTTTCATCCTCATTTCCTACCGACACTCAATAAGAGGGGCCGAAAGTGCCACCATTTGGATTATTGTAGTTGTTTAACTCTATTTAGAGCTTGTGTTTTATTTATTTTAGTCTTTAGTTTAGTTTTTATGTTTGAATATGCATGTTATTTCTCTATATAGTATGTTTATGTTCTAGCATTTTCCACTAACTTGCTTGACTCCACTTCTTTTTCTGCCTGTGACCAATAACTTGAGAGGGTAAACCACACCCCTTAAGTTGGTGTGATTTTGTACATATGTACACCAAACAAACTAACACAATATGGTACATTTTCAAGTTTAATATTTTTGACCAAGTCTTCTGAAATCAAGTTTTCTTGTGACCCGTTATCAAATAATGAATCAATAATTGTATGATTTTAAATCACCCTTACATGGAACAACTCTATCCTTTTTCCTTCATTTGGAGTGTTGTTGTGATAATTTTAGGAACTAGTGCTTGCTCTTATGCAGGAAAATCCTCTATGTGGACAGAGACGATCCCTCTAGCCGTAGGATGGTTATAGTAACAATAGGGAACAATTAGAAACCTACTTTCCTAGATTGTGAATGCATGCAGATCGTGAATAGATCACCTACCTCAATTTGATGCTAATTCCCATTTGAATCCTTTCTTCCTTCGCGTTATGTGGTCGAATATTCACTGTCACTGGCACTCAGTTACCTACAGAAGGGATCAAACAATAGAAAATGTGAAAGCATAACATATATTTTTCATATACAACCTACTTAACTGATCAAGGAAAACTAAGAATCCAATCACACATCAAAGACAATAATGGAAAGCATGAACCAATTATATTATATTAAAATAGAGAGGGGGAGTTACAACCTGTGCCTTGATGTTGCCGCTCTACCTCGACGGGTCCTAACACAGGCACGTCTCCAAAGTGCTCTTTAAACTTGATGTGGAGGGGAAAAGGTCTTAACTCTCGCTCAATACCTATAGCAAAAAAATATCTCTTTGTTTTTCTTCTATCTATGTTCTAACTAGCAGAGCTATGGGAGATTGTCCATTATATAGAAAAGGAGCAGGGAGCATGGATCCACTTTAGGTGGGGAAATGGGTTATCCTTTTGGTTGGTTCCACTTTTGTAGGAACAAAGATCCCAAAGGGAGAAGATCGACTCTATCCTTAGGAACAAACAACCAGCTCTCCGCCACGAAGTTTCTAGATCTCGAAGCTTCCCTTCCATTTTTAAAAATCATTCTAGAAGAGGATCGACATGAGTGCGATCCTCATTCCAGCGTCGATCGGTGCAGCCCTAGACCAAAAAGAGGCCATCGGTGCAAGTAAGACACAAAGAGGTTGCGCCACTCTAGATAATTAGGTTATCAAGTATTTGCTTCAGGAATTACCAACAAAGAGTTTATTCATTGTGTTGAAAAGGAAATGAAGGAATATTTTCATGATGGAAAATAGACACAGGGGTAATTTTTAAGGTTCTCCAGGATTAGGAATGGGAAGTAAAGGTATAATGAAAAAAAATTGTGTAACATATGCCCCCTAAAGCATGAAGGTCGAATGAGAGTGAGGGGTGAAATGATTTACGGATAAGTGCCAAGACCAAGATGTCGTCATCAGAAAACCTACACAAACAAGCACACATGTACATAAACTGATATCTCTAAAATAATCACATGAAATAAGGTATGGACGCAACCATCCATAGAAGTTATCATGAACTAGGATCCGAGGTATGGTCGCAAGCATCCAAATAAAAAGGATCACAAATATATACTCAAGGTATGGGTGCAGCCATCCGAATGAAGGATTCATGTGTACAATCATGAATAATACATATCGCCTCATAGCCTAGTCTTTATCAAAAAAAACCTAGGGTCTTTTGCTTTGTCACGACCTGATCAAGTACAAATTCAAGCATGTGAATAAGTGAGCTGAAGTCGAACATGCAAGAAAATCGCTTGATTACCAGCCAATGATGTAAATTGTTAATAAGCGTAAGAGAAACCACCAATGATGAAAATGGCTCTCAAGGTACTAGCAGTACAATCCACAAGATGTGAATAAAGAGTTTTCATAGAGCACTCACGGAATCACCCGATCGAAGGCCAATGATGTAAGCTTGTTTTCATATGAGAACAACCTTCCATTAGGGCATGCAGGCTCTAAGGTACTAAAAATGGGATCTCTAAATCAACTTCTCGGAGAACCTCTTAGTTGTGATTGAATAAGGTATTCCTTTTTCGTAAATAAATTATTCCAACCCAAAAAAGGGGTAAATGTATAATGGGTAAATGACGTTTCATGCACTTTAACGAACTCAAAATAAAAATAACTCAGCAAAATTTTCATGTTTACAAAGTCATAAAAGAGCTTGAAAGGTGACTCCAAGGGGGTTAATTTTTCATTTATTTTTAATCGAGTCTAAAAAGTAGTAAAATAGAACTCGTAAGTGTGTCATCCATGAAAAAATGAAACCCGTCACTGCACAAGAAAAAACCATAAACTATTTTCAAGGTAAGAGCATTAAAATATTATTAAAATAATGGTAAAAACCCTAAAATGACATTGTGCATTTATAAAATATGGAGAAAGTAAAAAAAAAAAAAATACTTTTCACTTTCACTTTGTTGAGAAGGATTTTTTACCTTTGTTTACCTCAAATCTTCAGGAGCACATTGTGGGTGATCCGTGAGGCTAATCAGCAAACTGTTTACGCCAGGTAAGAGGTGATTTCCTTGCCTACATTTCAATACTCATTTTACTGTTTTTTAAGGCATACTTTCATTTTGTGAGAGGATTTCAATTTTTTTAACGCCATAGATCAGTGAAAATATCCCATATTGGGACCACGCCAGCCTGCCCTTTTTACAACGATCAGGTCATCGATCGGTGCTACTATTTTTAAAATAGTCGTCCAGACCGTAGAGCGGAAAAACTTGTAGAAAATCTCAATAAAAAGAATTTTAAGTTAATTTTGTGAGCCTAAACACTGACAAGGGACTTGTTGAATGTTGTTTCATGGAAGAAGAGCCATCAACCATGGTGACTGAGTGGAAAGAAAGAGATCATGATGAAGTTGATCAGGAAGCTATGCAGAACAGAGCTTGCACAGATGCATTGAGGAAATGTGGGCTCCTCAAATTCTTTATGACCTTTGGAATAAGAGCCCAACCAGATCTACTAAAATATTTGATCAGTATCTGGGACATGAGCTGAGAGAGATTTATTCTTGGTGACTGGGAACTAGAAATCAAAGTGGTGGATATCTACGTCATCATTGGACTCTCACATATAGGGGCAAGAGCACAGTTGTCCGAAGCCTGAATCATGGGTGAGAGCATGGACATTATAATTGGAAGAGAATTCTCTGAGGCAACAAGATCCTCGAGTGGCAAGATAGCCATAAGTACAATGGATGATCTAACACTCAAGGTAGTGCTGTAAACTATCACATGCATAGCTGTGATGCAAGCGCCACATGAGGCTACCAAGACTCAACTACAGATGACGGTGGATTGCATGGCACCCACCATATTCAATTGGTTTAAGGCCGTAGTGGAAAATATGAAGAAACAACTCACGAAGTGCAGGAATATCATATTGAAGCAGTTTGGAGTCACCAATACCAGGGGATAGAGATAGAGGCACCAATACCACGAGAGCCAGGGTTGGCAAGGTGGGCAGCATTGATGCCTTGTGGAGGAGGCGAACAACAGATGTCTTTCAGACCTACCTTCTCTACATTGTTGAGGCATCAACTGACCATGGTGGAAGACTAGCCATACTCCAGGACAGATTTTCAAGGTGCCCTTGATTTTCCACTTCCAGTGGGTGAGTGCTAGGATGACAGAGGTAAAAACATGTTTTTGTTATTTTTTCATGTTTTATATAATATTTTTATATATATGAACTAATGTGAAACTTTATGTATCGCATATTTTGGACCACAGAGGTCGGTAGGGATGTCACTGATCGCTAGGAGGGTGGCGAGAGACTTCGAGGGCACCCATTATGTGGAGGGAGCAAACCCCAAAGAAGATATTTCATGAAACTTGGATGCCTTGACCACCGGTATTATAGAGTATGCGCAGATGGGATACATTCCCCCTAGTACCAGTGACATAATGTAGGGGTATATGATCGTACTCATCAATTTTTGACTCGAGTCATTTGAGCAGTAGCCTGCTACCATGATCACCATGCAGATTAGATTAGACTTTCCTTTTCTATAGTTTTTTCGAGACCTGCGAGTCTCGCTATGTACCAGAATATATATTATTTTTTGTGGGGGTTATGATGTACTTTTGAACGCCATTTGAAAACCAATCGATATATATATATATATATATATATATATATATATATATATATATATATATATATGCTATTTTCTTGTTTCGTGCATGTAATAATGATTATAAATTCCACAAATGTCTATATAGAAAATGATTGGCTAATGCATCTGTTAATGTATTCATGTGTCATGTAATGTGATGATATGTAATGTAATAAAAATTTCTTTCTAACAAATGAACACACATATACAATCTCAAGATTTTAGGGTGTCTAATAGAATACTACCCATTGAGCTATAGGAAAACAAGCTATGAATCCAGGTTAACAACCAGTTCTCCAATGTCGAGAGAGATTACTACTAATAGAAGCTCAATAATTTCACTATATTCAGCAATATTATAGGTTGTGTGACCTAAACATATACCTTGCAGATCTACTAACTCACCATTAGGGTCATAGATAACCCAAGCCACAGAAGATATATTTTGGGTAGTACGGTAGGCACTATTGGCAACACTGACATAAGGATCCACAGACATCTGCAAATCAAGTGAAACAAGATAAGCAGGAAAACCTCTTGCAAATGCACACCAAACCAAAAATGTACAAAAATGAAAAGCACACTAATGTACAAGAGTAGATACATGAGAAAAACATACATAATATCTCTTTAGATAAAACCCATTTCGGGGTTTATCCAAAGGATAATCTTCATAATCAATTAGCTCATAGGCCCCTTTCTGCAAAATATGTTTCACGATATACGACCCATGCCACAAAGGTTCAAATTTTCCTGCCTCCATCTTGTTGTGTGCTTGGTCATAGATAAGGACCAAGTCTCCTTCAGAGAAGGCACGTGGAGAAGCCATCTAATCAAAATGGGATTTGACCTGTTTCTTCTATGTTTCAGTAACCAAAGTGGTGACGCATCAAGTTTCATCAAGTTGTTCCAAGTACAAGGGAAGTTCCTCTTCTGGTGAGGTATTTGGAAGTAATTCGAGAGCTAACTTGAGTGAAGGAATTTCACCTTCAATTGGCAAGGTTTCTTCGAGGCCATATACTAACTGAAATGGAGTGAATCCAATAGCATTCTTGGCTGAGGTTCGATATGCCCAAAGAGATGAAAAAAACATGAGATGCAAATTCAACTTCTACATCCCAATAGTGCACTGAAGCATAGTAACTAAAACTTTATTTACTACCTAAATTTGGTCGTTGGCCTGAGGGTAATATGGAGTTGAGTTTTCGTGATGCAAGCCCAACTAAGAATTCAACTTAGCCATCATGTAATGGAAAAAATGAGAGCCATGGTTAGTGAAAATGGCCTGAGGAACACCAAATCTTGCGATAACATGATTGAAGAGAAATTGAGCCGCAATACTACCGTTAGCAGCATATGTAGGCATCGCCTCGACCCATTTAGTGAAACAGTCCACAGTGACAATGATATAAGCATTCCCCATGGTCGAGTGAGAGTTACATTTCATGAATTCAATGCCCCATTTTGAAAATAGGCCGATGGTAACAACTGGGTGTAAGGGTGTGGGTGGGGCACGCATCTTCCACTGATAAATCTGGAAAGTATGGCATTTACGGACAGAAAGGATGCAGTATTTGAAAATAGAAAGGCAAAAGTAACCAAAACGAAGGATTTTTTAAGCTATTGCATAGTCAGACATATGACCACCACATGCCCCGGAGTGGCAGTCGTTGAGCACTCTCTCAGCTTCTTCAAAATTCAAACAGCGACGAAGAATAGAATCGATGTTAACTCTGTATAAAGTATCCCCAATGATACGATATGGTTGGGAATGATGTTGAATCCATCGACAATCAGACTTTCTAACTTAGATTGGAAATTTTGGGTCTAGAGATACACGATAATATTACCGTACCATGGATCAACAGTGTTGATCATGAAGAGAATGTCGTCTGGAATGTGCTCATCGAGATCAGATGGAGCAGAGGCAGAGGGAAGGGAGAATATTAATTCAGCGAAAACTAATGATTTCTTTGGTTTGGTAGCAGTGAATTCCAAAACAAACTCCTGTAAAATGACAATCGATTTTAAATATTTCCCCCCCAGCAACTGGCAAGTCAAGATATAAGCCATAGGATTGTAGTTGGAGATCGCGATAGTGGTACGTAAAAGAATATAATGCCGAAAGCGTTAAAAAGCATGTACCGCCGCTAAATCTAGTTTCTAGACATGAGCATATCGAGTCTTTGTGTCCATAAGGTTATGGCTTAGGTAATATATGACATTTTTAGTACCATCATCGTCGTCCTGGACAAGTACCATAGCTATGGTACCAGAGGAAGCTGCGAAGCAAAAAAAATAGTCACGATGATAATTTGGGGGATGCAGTAAAGGAACATTGATGAGAAAATTCTTTAAATCATCGAAGGAGCGTTGAGTAACTTCGTCCCATAGAAATGGGATCCCTTGTTTTAGTAATCGTGTAAAACCCTTAGCAAGCTCTGCATAATTGGGAGCGAAACGACGTAGGAAATTAGCTTTCCCTTGAAGACTTTGCAATTGTGATAAAGAGGAGGGATGGGGTAAATTAATGATAGCCTCGAATTTCAATGGATCGCGATGAATGCCTTCTTTAGAGATGAAGAACCCAAGGAGTCTGCCAGATTCAATGCAGAAAACACACTTATGCGGATTCAAACAAATAGTGTATTGTCGGAAGCATAGAAAAATCTCTTGAAGGTGTGCGGGATGGTCGCGGTGCTTAGCTGAATGAGCAGGGAGGTCATCCAGATAAGGTTTCATGATGTGCTTAATGTCATGTAAAGCATATGACATCGCGCATTGGAAAGTAGCATTGGCATTCTTCAGACATAAGGGAGCTTTTTGTAAGCAAAGGTTCCCCATGGATAGATAAAGGCAATCTTGTGCTCATTAGTGGGCAAGACGTTAATCTGGTTGTAGCCAGAAAAACCATCCATAAAGGAGAATATCTCACTCCCAATGCATTCATCGATGATCTGGTCAATAAAAAGAGTGGGATAGTTATCCTTCGGGCAGGCCCAATTGATATCTCAGTAATCAACACAAATGCAAATGGTACCCTGTTTTTTATTGACAAGGAAAATATTGGAAACCCAATCTGTCAATGGGATCTAGCCTTGATAAATTTTTCAACCTCTCCCTTTATGGTGGCTGTCTTTCTAGGGTGCACAGGGCGAAGCCGCTGACGAACAAGCTTCATGTTAGGATAAGTTGGTATTTCGTGCACCACTATACTTGGGTCAATCCCAGAAATTTCCTAATAAGACCATGCAAAAAAATCTCAAAATTCTTGAAATATACTAGTATAGAGCTTGACCTCATCTGGAGAGAAAGTCACCCCAATATGAATATTCTTGACAATTCATTGTTTCACAGAAATTTCGATAGGCATAGTCTCAGTAATACTGCCCATGTTCCCTTCAGAAAAAACCTCATGGGTCGACATTGAGGTCAAGAGTGGGTCATGTGGAACATGGGGAAAGAGACTTTCATGACACGACTGATCTACTCCAGTGCTCGAGAGAAACGAAGAATGATGATGGATATCATTCCAAGGGGTTTCCTAGAGAGACATAGTTTCCACAATACTCTCGTCAGATGGAAATGTCTCATTAAGAGGATCAGATGAATCTGAGAAACCGAGCCAAGGAGATTGGGATTACGCACACATGCTAGAAGTAGCATGTTCAGAATCATTATTCTAAGCCGAGATGATTTCAAAATAATTGACCTCTATCGGGCTTAACGACATCACATCACCAAACGAATTGACCTGATCAGGTGAAGGGATGATCCAGGGATCAGAATAAGTGGAAATCATATTGACTCGAGAAATTTTCAGTGGAGGAAAAGAAAATAGACCCATAAGGGAAGAACATTTGAAAATCCCTGCCCCCACACTCTCATATGGCATGGTGGTATGGTCGACATATGGAAAATTGCCTTCAGAAGAAGTTGAAGCGAAAAAGGACAATTGATCAACAATGATAATCTTTCCTTTATACGAGAAATCGAGAACGCGAAAGAGAGTGGACGGCACGCAAAGCATAGCATGAGTCTAGTTGCGACCGAGGAGAATATTATAATTGATCTTGGCATCAACAACTTCAACCTCAACATTGACCATTTTTCCTTCCAACATGATAGGAAAATTGGGAAGAATACCAAAAGGACGAGAATCTCTCCCGTCAAAATCCTCCAAAGTATTTGGAGACTGATTGAGAGTTGGAGAACTAATGGTTTTCCAACAAGAAACAAACATAATGCATGTAGATGCACCTTCTTCAAAGACTACCCAATGGATATTCTTTCCATTAATACCTACTTGGATAATCAAATAAATTTGGTGAGGGAGACGTGGGACAAAATTCTCCAGATAGAAAGTAATAAGGCTTGAATCGTCTAGATCAACTCCTCTGATAGCGGATAACAATGCCTTATGTTGTGGCGGGAAGCTATAAAGTACCTCTAGCATGGACATAAGGGATGTTTCCTGAGCCAAATATTTAACAATATTGTAATGTTGTGTAGTGCGGGCATTCATATTATAGGAGGAATTGCGGAGCACACCTTTAGAAGGTGGTGGTACAACGCGATCAGAACTAGGCCTTTCAATATGAAGAGGGCCAAAAGTGAGCAGAGGAGGAGTAGGAGCATCAATGATTTCTTTCCCCGTTGGTTGACACAGTTCCACATAACCTTCAGATCTGGTAGCAATAGATATGGGTGCAGTACCATTCATCATGAAAAATTGAGAACCGAAAGGGGTGGAAGACTGGAGTTGTTCCACCATCTAAGTTTGTTGTGATGGAAATGGTTCCTTAAGAAAAGTCAGAGTCCCTTGGGTTCCTTTTAGCAATCGACTCACCTCAGCCCATCATGGATAGTCCTTGGTGTAATAATCATCATCACATATCAGGCAAGGATACTTTGGTTTACGTTTAGTTCCATAATCAGTGTGAGGTTTGGAGGAATCATGTTTTGGGGAATCAAATTTAGATTTTCCTTTGCCATTCTTTTTTCCTTTAGAGGATTTATCAGTCACAAAAGACTAGATGGCATTAACCTCTGAATTTTTTCCAAGATTCAAGGGATTCTAAGGAACAGAATTGGAGAAAGAAGATGATTTCTACTTAGAAGCAGAAGAAGACTTTCGTGAAGTCTGGGAAATAGAACCAATGATGTCGTCTACTGGTGGTGTCACCGAAGCTTTTGAGGCTACAAACTGAGAACTCGGGTGCAGAGAATTAGGCAAGATATCATATAACATGCCAAACTAAGATTAAACCAGATCAAGATATTGGGCACAAGCTATGGCTTTCTCTTTTGTGACAACTTCCCCCATAGTGATATCCATAACGATCTGATTGACGAATGATTTGGTTAACCATTCTGTCAGTATTTGATTAGGAATTTAAAATTTTATCAAACGGTGATGCCTTATCCATTCATGGATATGATAATAGATATGTGTGGTATTATTTTTCTTTAAGGATGTCAGGAGGTGGGTTCCTGTTTCATAATGAACAGGCAACTGAAAATGCATAAGGAAGGCCGTGGCTAAGGAATTGAAATCCTGAAAAAGTCTCACGCAGAAGTTCAATGTACCACTTTGCAATGACACCAATCAATGTTATTTGAAATAAACATAAATGAACACAATCATCGACCCAGGAGTTGAAGGAGCACCAAGGATGGTATGTCATAACATGTGCCTGGGGGTCTTCCCTAGATTTTCCTTCAAACTTGGGGCAATCGCTCGAAATTTTGGTTGGAACCGGGAAATAATATGGACTGTGAAGAATTGGATCATTGGTCAATATTGACACATCAGGAAGTTCCAACGTCGCGAGAAATGGAAATTTTGTATTGAAATGCATGCTGTTTGGTCTTTGATACATGCCCATTTGCAGATTCCAACCAGGTTGGGAGAAGTTTTTCCCCCAAGGGTTCTTCCCTGAATGGTTTTTCCCATAAGGATTGAAACCTTGATACTATCCATAAGGGTTAAAACCTTGTGGATTCTGACCATATCCCAGTTGTTGACTCAAAAATGGATTCTGACCCACAACAGACCACTGACGTCTAGGTTGACCATAGTTCGCAGCATACAGATTTTGCGGTTGCTGGAAGGTTTGGTATAGATTTCCCCGGGGCCTGAGAACCAGGTTTTGCCTAAGAACTAGGTTGTGCCTGAGGACCAGGTTGTACCTGAGGACCAAGTTGTGCCTGAGGACTAGGTTGTACCTGAGGACCAGGCTGTGCCTGAGGGCCAGGTTTTACCTGTGGGCTAGGTTGTACCTAAGGGCTAGGTTGTACCTGAAGGCCAGGTTGTACCTGAGGACCAGGTTGTACATGAGGACTTGGTCAAAAAAAGACCAGATTCGGTTGAATGAAGGGTCGTCCTTGCTGGACAAAAGGCTGACCCTACTAAAATTGGGGTTGACCTAGTTGACCAGAAGGTTGTCCCTTATGAAAATAGGAAAATTGACCTTGATGAAAAAAATGTTGATTAGGTTTTACATAGGGCGCTACTTGTTGTACGAAAGGTTGCCCTTGTGGTCCATAAGGTCAATTTTGACCATAAATAAAACCTTGTTGATAGACGTAACCTGCTGGTTGGACGTCGGGTTTCCCTTGAAATCCCTAAGGATTTATCGGATGAGTTTGAAACTGTTGGGAACCATACATGAGATAATGATGCAGATTAAGATTCTACATAAATCACTGATATTGATCATATTTGGACCCTGTTGGACCGGGCGATCCAACAAGCATAGGAATGTTGCCAGCATCTTGAGAGGAACCTAGAAAGTAAGCTGAGGATACACTCACAGATGGTCCAACGGTAGGTTTGGAAACATTTGACATGGTAGGACCTCCTCCAGAAGCTGAATTCGATGGGATCGAAACCGGAGTACTGACAGGAGGCGCTAAAACACATGCACAAGTAGTTGGCTTTGCAGAAGTAGGTGTGACTATAGTTCAAGAAAGCATGGAAACGGTTACATTGGAAACACTTGGACCAGGGGCAGATACTCCAGTATTTTTCCAAATATTATTGTAATACAAATGCGCACCACTTGACATAATCGAGATCAAGTGTCTTAATGAGGTATAATTCTGTGTAATATACGGCTGGGAGGAAGCTTTAGTCATCACATAGGGAAAACCCTCGGGAGGGAATTGGGGTCCCTCATATATAGTCTCATGTACACCACTGATGTTTCTTGAAATCTCCGTGGGGAATGAAACTTCTCCCTCATAAGCCATCAGGAATAACTGATGGGCAGCGCTTTGAGATGGACACGTTGAATTCACAAATGGTACACTAGGCGTATTGTATGGACTATACAATTGTTGAGGGGAGATTTCAATGGGATCAAATAATGGATTCGGAGGGTAGGAAACATAGCCAACTGGCACATTAGGAGGAGATCAAGAGGCGAGAGGTTGAATACTCAGAATGAGAGCAAACTCATCAGTTTGAGTCCCATTTGAAGGTGGATAATTAGAAGAGATAGATGACAATGTCCATTCAGAAGGAGTGGATGGAGAGGAAACTAAACTTGCTGGCAGCCACAATGATCTTATCTCAAAAAATAGAAGAGGAGACAGATAATTAATTCAAGGATTTAAATAATAAATTTATAAGGAGTTACTCATGATGAGGCCTAGAAATATTCTAATAGGTAAGCCATGTGATCGTGGGAAATTAATTTTAGAAAAAATGAAATAAATCAAAAATGGGTAAGCTAGACAAAAAGGATTACCAGGTATATGTGAACTGAAATATACACCTTGGTGATAAAATGAAAGATAAATGACCAAGGACTTAAATTATGGCAGCCAATCTCCATAAATGTTGTGTTCGATGTATCACGTCTACAAGGCGGCCAACTCAGTTACCTATGGAAAGTTTGCAGCATAGTGGTGTCTCCAAAAATATACGCGATGGTACGTGGGAGTCCAAATTTGTATTAGTGTTGTCTGATGTGTAACCGTTTGGTGAGAGCGCCCCAAAATATACTTTCATACATCAATATACTTCCATACGTGGGATGGGATATCACCCCCGGGTTGTAACGCAGACTATTAGTGAAATTGAATACGCTTAACGACACCGGAACACGTCTCTAGCCTAGACCTCTAAATTTGATTCATTAGGTTCCAAATGCTCCTTATATTGATTGAACAAATTTTACAGTTGATCTTGAATTATTTCTCGGTTTCAAAGCCCTACCGATGTCATCAAAATTCCTAAAATGCAGTTAAATGAGAAAAGAACCATACATTTCAATGAATCATACGTTAATGAGGGAGAGAGAAACTCACACAATCAACGCAAAAACAAAAAAATTGCATAAAAAAACATTCACTTTTCTCTTCAAGTGCGGAATTTTAAAGCGAAACAAAAATTTTACAATTTTCTTCCTTTCACCAAATGCACTAAGTGAATCGAAATGAGATTTTCATTTTCTAAAGCGAAATGAAACAAAAAATATTTTTGTATTTTTCTCATAAGCACAATGTGAAATGTAGAATGTGAATTAATGAACAATGCTTTAATTACTAATGAAATATCTCAAACATGCATATAAGAGGCAAAGATTTTGAAAATCAAAGAGAGGCATAAATCGTTTTTTTCAAAACAAAGCACTCTTCATTCACACATTGATTAATCACTCAAAGAAAAAAAACTTCAGTAAGAGGACAGGCAATTGTAATCTATGCTTGATGGTGAATAGAAACTCAAATTCATTTAGATCTGACACTTGAAAAATGCTATCCGTGAGAACCGACCGAAAGATGAAACCTAATTAAACACTAAGCCTGAAATGTATGACAAGACTTGATTCAACGAGAATCCTAGAAGTCAATAAAGTAAGAAACCACTCAGATGACCCGAGGAAACCTAGAAACCCTAGGAAGAAAAGGATGTAATAGCTTTGCAAAAGAGACAACCAAAGGTGAAAAATTCGAACCATACATGCCATTGAACAGAGAAGAAACACAGCTACTCAAACAAGAAAGAACACTCAGAAGGATAAGACTCAATGGCTAACCAAATGAAGGAAACCCTAAAAAAGTCACACACAGGAATTGGTGTGATTTTTAGGGCGTAACCCGTGCTGGAAGGGTGAAAGAGCGACTGTGTAAAATGCTACCGCATTGATCGGTGCAACTGTTAGAGAAATACCAGCGCCGATCAAGGAAAAGATTAAAAAATAAAAGGGTTTTCTAAACAGACACCCGGCTTATCACTTTAGCCGAGAAATAAAGGTATGTAAGCAATTACAGGAGCTACATAGACAAGGAAATGGAGACTGAAAGGCTAGCACTCCCCAATGGCGTCGCCAATTTGTTATGCAGGAAAATCCTCTCTGCAGATAGAGACGATCCCTCTAGCCCTAGGATGGGTCTAGTAACAATAGGGAACAATCAGAAACCTAATTTCCTAGATTTTAAATGCATGCAGATCATGAATAGATCACCTACCTCAATCTGATGTGAATTCTCATTTTAATACTTCGGTCCTTTGTGTTCTGTGGTTAGGTCTTTGCCGTCATCGGTGCTCGTTTACCTGCACAAGGGATCAAACAACAGCAAATGTGAAAGCATAACATATATTTTTCATATACAACCTAGTTAGTTGATCAAGGAAAACTAAGAATCCAATCACCCCTTAAAGACAGGAATGGAAAGCATGAACCAATTGTATTATATTAAAATAGAGAGGGCACGTTACAACCTACACCTTGATTTCGTAGCTCTCCTTCGACAGGTTTTGATCTAGGCACGTCTCCAAAGTGCTCTTTCAATTTGATGTGGAGGGAAAAAGGTCTCAACTCTCGCTCGATACCTATAGCCACAAAATATCTCTTTGTTTTTCTTTTATCTTTGTTCTAACTAGTAGAGCTATGGGATATTGTCCATTATATAGAAAAGGAGGAGGGAGCATGGATCCACTTTAGGTGGGGAAATGGGTTATACTTTTAGGTGCTTCCACTTTTGTAGGAACAAAGAGCCCAAAGGGAGAAGCTCGACTCTATCCTCAGGAACAAACAACCAGCTCTCTGCCACAAAGCTTCCAAATCTCAAATCTTCTCTTCCATTTTTAAAAAATTTCCACAAGAGGATTGGAGCGAGTATGATCCTCATTCCAGTGCTGATCAGCCTAGCCCTGGACCAAAACGAGGCCATCGGCGTGAGCAAGACACAAAGAGGGTGCGCCTCTCCAGATAATTATTTTTTCAAGCAGTTGCTTCAGGAATGATCAACAGAGAGTTTATTCATTGTGTTGAAAAGGATATGAAGGCATATTTTCATGATGGAAAATAGACACAGTGGTCACTATTAAGGGTCTCCAGGATCAGGAATGGGAAGTACAAGTACAGTGAAAAATGTTTGTGTAACACTTGCAGCAGTTTATTTTCCCTTTGTGACCATTTCTATAGTCTTGGTCTCATCACTGGAGTTGGATCCAAGATCATGTTGTGTGGCGGCAATCATCTTTTGTTTCCCCTTGTTGTTTGGTTTCTTAGGCCTTAGTTTGGGATGTAATTTCCAATAGTGGGATTCATCATGCCCCTCTTTGGAACAATGTTTGCATGTAGTTTTATCCCCTTATTTCTTAACACTTGAATTCTTCTTTCCCTTCCATTTTCCTCCCTTCTCTTTCCCCTTACCCTTGAATGGATTCTTCTTACTACCCTTTTCTTGAATTTTCTTTCCCCTTGCTTCAAGATGTGTTGGTGGCACACAAACTTCATATAAATTGCTTGGTTTAAACATAAGGATAGTATGTCTCAAATAGGAATGTAAACCCCCAATGTATTTCAGGAGAGTATCTTAGGAGTTCAATTTTATTCCTAAATACAAAGCCCTTTTCCTAAACTCCTAGGTATATTCTCGAACTGTTTGACCCTTGAGTTTCCTAAAGTTTTGCCAACTCATAATGGTTTTTTCCATGTAAGCTAAAGGATAAAATTTTCTTTTAATTGAATAAATAAACTCGACCCAAGAAATGGATATCTTACCATGGATTCCCATTTCCTCTCGAGTCTTTGCTTCCCACCAGACTAGTGTTGCTCCTTCTAGCCTCAATGAAGCCAATTGGATCTTTATGTCATCTTCTTGTAGGTTCTGAATTCTGCAATAAACCTCCAATTGACAGATCCAATTGTACAACTTATCTGCATTTACCTCACCATTGTACATGGGAAGTTCAAAATTAATGTCCAATTTGAGTGAGGGAGTTTTCCTTTTGGGATTTTTGAATGAGTATGGGTGGTTTTTGTGGTGGAAGTGGAAGATGATACTGATGGAGATGATGAGGATGGTGGAGATGGAGAAGGATTTCCTCCACTGACCTTTGAATCCTTCTCTTCATCCTTCTTTCCTTCTGAGGATCCCTCTCCCTATGGAGACTTAGTACTCTCTCCAACCATCCTGGTGTTCCTCTCTTCAAAGAGGATCCTAACCCTCTCAGTTAGGTCACAGAAAGCCTTCTTGAATTCTTCCTCTTCTGAAATACCTTCAGTCTCTCCTACACCTAACATGGTGGATATAGATTCAAGCTCATCTTCTAGTGCAACTTGTACTTCTTCAATCAACTCAGCGTCCGGCACAAATTGTACCTATTCAATCTCAAAAATTTGAGGTGCTTCAAGTGTAGCTAGGAGTGAAATTTTGGGTGGAGATGGTGCTCTTGTGGCTCTCCTTCTTCTTGTCATAACCTCGGGACTAGCAACCAATAGTTTCACTTCTCCTCTCTGCAACTTCAACCTTGTAAGCAACACAAATGTGCAACCATTAAAACTCTACTTCCACAAAACTCAAGCAAATCAAGCAAATAACCTTTTCTCTAATACCATCTTGATCTGATTTTGAACGTTATTTTTTCCGTGTTAATTTCATCTTCATATTTATATTAAAAATGTTGATATTTGCTTCATGTGAATGGGCTTATTGAAGTGTTTATGATTATTTAACAAGTAAATGTATGGATATTATGTTGAATTATTGAAAATAAAAAAATCAAAACATAATGTTGAACAATAGCAACAAAATATACAACAAACCATCACAATTTATCCATTAACACAGTGTTTTGACAAAGGATTTCACCCCTCCTAGGCTACATCTCCTTGGTCCAGCTTCCATGGCTTCGGCCTCTGTATTAGATAAAATTTGAAAAAAATTATGTTTACATTCATCTACTACTCATGAAACCTAATCCAATGTGTTTAGAACATCAAAATATCCCAGGATAGACTCTTCCTAAGCCAATATTGGTTGAAAATTGCTCTAGTTATGCTTCATTTAATTTTTCTATAGAATTCTCCTCCAAAACTAGAGAGAACTCCGATTAAGCCCACCACATTTGGGGTCAGCGCCGAAATTGGTGGAACTATAAAATTCTTTGTCGTATTAATCCGTTTTTTAATTATAGATAAGTTGGCATTAATCTTTATATAAGCCATACTTAATGTGCTAAGCGTGTTTTTACAAAACCTGCGTAAAAAATCAGATTAGCGTTGATGTGGGATTAATGCGCTAATTAAACCACGCATTAAAGCTTAAAGTTGTTTATTGTTCTCCTCCGTCGTTGGTTAAGGTGGTAAGGTATTGTGGGGAGGGGATTGGCCCCCTCTGTACCCCCGTCATTGAAACCTATTGAAAATAAATATAATTCGGGACTGTTACTTTATAAGAACTAAAGCAGTGGCTTGGTGGTAATCTGGGCAGTTGGCGTGGGGGAGGTCGCAGGGTCGACCCCGACCTTCGCCCATCCCTTGTAAAATTTTGTTCCTTTGCATATAATACTTAACCATAAGGTTCAAAACCTTAGTATATATTTCATACATGTGCCATTATATATAAATCGTATTTGACCATGAAACATTGCAACTCGGCCTTCCACATAGGTCCACCAGAGGGGGCACATGGCAGCCAATGGTTGCACCATGTGTCCACCTCTTTTTGGATTGTCCAACTATAAAAAATTTCAAATTCAACCTTCAAACTTAACCAATGAATCCTGTAGTGACACATCTCATAATGTCATTGGGTGAGAATGACAAAATATTCAATAATATTCCTTTTTTGCTGACTGGGCTGCTATTGGGGTCCTTTGATTTGGCCGATTGGAAAACCAAATGACAAGGCAACATATAAACCAGTCTTTATATCTCTAGGATCTAACCCTCCTAGTCTCAGAGAGGGATCTCTCAATATGTTTGCAAATATATGACTTGTTTGCTTGAAAAAAAGTTGATTTTAGGCTAGTTATTAAGCATGAGTTTGTTTTATTGTTTTGTGGGACATGATGATCTAGGCAGCATAGATAGAAAAGGGAAATCTCTAAGTCATTGGGCAATGGATTCAAGTAGAAGTTTGTAACAAGTTTGTAGATGAATTAGGGGTATCAAAGGGAAAATCTAACTTGGTTGTTGGATCTAAAAAGTTTTCAGGTGAAATGAAATGAACATTAAGGGTTTAGAATGAAAAGCAGAACTAAGGGTAGTTAAGAATCCTTAATTATATGTACTTCTAAAAAAAGGGACTTAAAACATCATTTAAACATGAAGAAGTATTTTATAGACATGGCTAACCATGAATTCTACAAATCACACTTCAACAAATAAAAATTTCAAGACAAACTTTTAAAATGAAATCTAAGAGTTGAGGAAAGCTCTATTTCATCAAAGATTTCACTTTCAAGTATAAGAAAACATTCAAGATTCACAAATAACTGCTTTCATAAAAGAGGGAACTCCTAAACATCTATGATTACAGCTATAAAGACCTTAAAAACAATTATTTGAGCAAGTACAAAGGGTATGATCAAAACAGACCTCTTTGGCAGACTTTGGACAATGGTACTTTGAAGGGAGACTTCAAAAATAGTTTTTAAGTAGCAATAAGCAAGTAGGGAAAACCATAAATCATTCTTGAGGCCACTATATTGAACTATTTAGGAAATAAACAAGCATAATGTTTGAAAATTAGTCAAACTACTTAATAAAACCTTCAGCAGATGAAAACATAAAGACAGTGAAGAGTAAAGAGGTCTAAGGTGCTTCTAGGAGACATTTATTAGCCTAAAATTTTTACTCTACTGTAAGAAATAAAATACTGAAAATAGAATGGAAAACAGGAAAAACATCAACAATTTATAATACTTCACCAACAACTAAGCTCAGGGATCCAATGACAGAGCTTTCTCCATCCACAAACCTGTCAAAACATCCCCAGGTTCCAGAATATCAAATTTATTTAAACTTCAGCAAAGCTATGTATTACTTCAAAAGAGTCATCAAATGCCCAACATACAATGAGTTCAAATGCAGTATTTGTGCTAAAAATGAGGAGGTGGAACTATCTAGGGTTCAAAATGTTATTAATGACATAGTAAATGCACTCCTATCCTTAAAAACCATGCAAGGCATAAGGTAGGAATGTTTCTCAACTACTTCTCTATGTAACAAATCTGTCTTTACTTCCTAAGGATTAAATAGCTGAAAAGATTGACTTTGAGGCATTTTTCTGTCTTTACAATAACTGTCTAACAGTTTTAAAATATCTTCTTTAGTGTAATAACTGTTTATTTGTCTTTTGAGGTATAAAGTAAGTGAAAGGTGTCACTTTTGATTTATCAAGTGAATAACTACTCCTTTGATCTATTTGAGGCTGTCTCTAAGCCTATTTTTCCTTGATTTCATCATAAAACTGTGTTTTAAAGCCCTTTAGCCTTGATCTGCTTTTTAAATTAATCTTCTTTGTTGTCTTTTGCTTTATCACTTCTCAAATCATTTGTTCTATTCCTTTATCTCCTTCCGGACCTTTTAAACTTCTTTCACTTGTCTTTAACTGTGTTTTTCTTCCTTAATCTGCCTTTAAGCCTTTAATCTCTGTTTATTTGGCCTTTCTTCTTACTTCACTGATTCTTCTTTGTTCTGTTGTGTGTAGGTGGCTTTTTAGTGCGTCGAAGGGTTTGATGGTATAAACAGTGCTCATAAAGCACTGATCAAACCACGAAATGAAACCTAATAGCCCCTTTCTTCATTATTTTGCCTTTTTTTGGACCGTGAAGGTCATCGCCTTCTGGCCCTATCCTTTTATGGACTGTAGGAGGGCTTTCGGCCCCAAAACTGCCATAGAACCTGCAACAAACCACAAAATATGTTATAAAATCCTGTGCAGGGGCTTAAAACTGCTTTACAAAGACTAATGGAGTGGTAGAGGAGTAGTGAGGAAGAAATTAATGCACAGAAGGGCTTTCCATGGCAAAAACCACAAAAGATGGGGTTTAAAATGACTTTGGCGCGAAAAATGGGAAAAGTGGTTTTGAAAAACCACCAGTGGTTTTCGCACAGGGAAACGGTGGTTTGTGGTTTTTCCCAAATCGAATGCGATCCAATTATTTCATGACACGCATCCCTCGGAAAACTGGTGGTTTTGCGTGAGTTTGGGTGGTTAAACCCTGGATGGAAAAATCACGCAAAATGCGATATTGATCGTTGGATGAAGGGGGGCAGATCCGATGGTGCGGAGAGGAGCACGATAGAAAGGTGCACAGGCGAGAGTTTTAGTGGGAGAAAGGTGGCAGCCAGAGATTGGTGGAGGCGGCTAAGTAATGGGTGGTAGGCCCTGGAGTGTGACGTCAGTTAATTTTTCATGGGGCGGAAAGGTTGTTGGATCATCAGGTTAAACGAGAACCGTTAGATCCATAAGATCTACTATGTAGATTGATTTTCGGGGACGAATAGGTTTTATGATCGGGGGGAAAGACTGAATTGGAGAAGGGATAAGATCTGTCGGATCATGGGTGATTGACGATGGAGATCAATCGAGGAATGTATAGTGTGGAGGAAAAGGAAGGTAAGAGAAGGGCTAGATGAAAGGCTAGATGAAAGGTGAGGAAAGGTAGGGTGAGTTAGCACCGTAGGATCAAAATAGATCAACGTCTTAGATTAATGCAGGTTTGATAAGTGTGGCGCGGAGAAAACAAAGAAAAAACGCATTTTTCCATAGGTGCAGGGGGGGGTAAAATAGAAGATAAGGGAAGGGGGGCTAGGGATAAGGTAGAAGTGCAGTCGTGTGGAGGAGTAGGGAACCAGGGGTGGAGGAAAAAGGGGGCTAGGGGGCTAAGAATTAGCCTATGGTTGGGCCCTCAGGTCACATGGCAGAGGGGGCTAAATATTTTAAGCCCTCGGGGGCTTAAACCCTTAATTATAAAAAGACTACTTTTTAGGCCAAAAATGGGGTTTTTTAGGCCAATTTAGAAGTTCCGATAGGTATAAAAAGGTAGTTTAAACCATAAAAAGGGGTTTTTATAGGTTTAAAGGGGCTCTTTTATGGGTAAATGATGGATTTAGTGAAGGAGAAAAAGGGCTATTTTCAGAGGAAAATGGACTAATAAAAACAGGGATAAATAGCCTGAAATGAGCTTTCTTCTTTGAAAGAGTAGCATAACTTTTTAGGAGACATAGATGAATATTTTGGTTAACTAACAGACTCAGAATGATGAAGGCAGTGATATTTCTAGAACTGATAGTGCTTTTTTGAAATATTATTTCTAGAAATCTAGGATTGGTAATTTATTCATCTTTGGATATCATCAGAATTATGGATGACTAACAGCTGCCATGTCAGCATTCTGTCATGTTTTGCAAATTTTTTAGTTGTTTAGGAAAACAAACAGCAGGTCATAACTTCCTCATACGGAGGTGGTTTTTGATGAAATAAATTACGTCGGATTCCAGGCGATGAGCTCTTCATTGTCATTATACTTTGAAGAATTTCTAAGAACTTTCATTTTTGAGCTTAACACTGAGCCTCTGATCATTTTATGTCATATAAATCTGGGATTCAGGAGATATAAATCTCACATATTTGGATGGAGTAATATTTCCTTGTTGGGTGAATGGTGCACGCCTAAAACCCTTCCACAAATGATCAATTTCAATTTTTATTTACAATAAACTCCCACACTTGAGAGAAGTCTGTAGGTTAGGTAGTCAATAAATCTCTCACAACCGAGAGACGTCTATAGGATAGATGAGTCCGTTTCTGCAATTTTTCTAAAATGTCACCCACTAAATAATGCTTGTGTCATGAGTATTTCACTGCTACCATGTTGCAGCATGGGGACCACACCGCAACCAATTGTGGTCGAGGGAGTGTCGTACGGAAAAATAACGTCAACCATCATTCCATCATTTAGGTATCATTCTATAGTGTCAGCCAAAAATTCAAAAATATTTTCCGTAATTAGAAACATCACTATGTAATTAATTTTCCACATCATGCCACAATAATTATCCATCACATCCGCCCAATTCTGAGACCACCATCAGTAGATTCAGAGTCCACCTCATCCAAATTACCAACCTAAAGGATCGTATCTATGGAGGGAACCTAAAAAAATTAATTAGTTAACCAGTCGCATCAACTCCCATCATGCCAAAGCTCCTACTTAATCTGCATGGAGGAAGGAAAAACTAGAGTGCCAGAAAATAGAGAACTGGGAGATAAGGAAACTATTGTAATGGTCAGCCACAACATTTTAGCAGAGCTCCAAACGTGTGGACTGACAACACCATTATTATACTACAAAAGAAACAACATGACAAAGATGGCAGTGTTAGTAGTCGAGCCAGAGATATATAAAATATTTCAGAAGTTGGAGTCGCTGATAGGAAAATAGTGACATTGATAGACACAGACTTCACGGATTCATTTCAGTTTCCAACACTGAAAAGGAAGGCTTATATCGAGAATTATGTTAAGGAGAGTGGAAGTGAAGCAGCTCAAGTTCCCCTAGATTTCCAAGGAATTTAGAGGTCGAAAATCCTTCATCTGAGAATCCTACCAGTATTCGGCACACAAGGATCAGCCATTCAGTGCACGAAGCTACTGATCAGTAGGATTCACAATAGTTCCCTACAGCTCGGGAAGGAGACAAAAATTCATGTAGAAGACATCTACAAGCTCACTGGTCTATCAGCAATAAGGAGCGATGTAGTCATTGTTAGTATGAATCCTTTGTCGAAGTGTACGAAAAAGGACCACTTTAGCTACGCATAACTAATAGCCCTAACA
The DNA here is from genome assembly GCA_034641835.2 of Pinus albicaulis. Lineage (NCBI taxonomy): Eukaryota > Viridiplantae > Streptophyta > Pinopsida > Pinales > Pinaceae > Pinus > Pinus albicaulis. Next base: position 1,102,428,772 of record CM076581.1, read on the forward strand.
ACAAAAGTGGCTGCCAATATCTTCAGATCTGCGATTAGTTAGACAAGAAGATAGCTGAAAAACACCAGATCTATGTATGGAAAGACATTAAGCAGTAAAATAAAGGATTTGTTCCACGCATCCAACAGACAAGACAAGAACACAATTTTTTGAAAGAATTTTTATATTACAGGGCACCTGGGAGGAAAACAAGAAGGTGTATCCAACTCTCCTCAATGGGATGGGTTCTTTGTAGTCCTCAGCACTTTAGATCTAAACTTTCTCTCTCTTGTAGGTGTAGAAAACCCAATGCAAAAATGAAGCTCAATGGGAGCAAAAGATGAAAAATGAGACCAAGTGTATAGATCTAGAGTGATCTAGTAGGCAACAAAAGGTGAAGAATGATGGGGAAAACCCTCCTATTTATAACAAAATATTGGGTCATTCTAGATCTTGGTGCATGATTAAAATAATGTTAACCAAATCGAGATCCACCTTTTATGGAATACTTTATTATATTTGTTGGAGGGAAAGGGTCTTTGACTTGGGTCAAATCCCTTGATTAGTCAAAAATAAATAAATAAATGATTTATTTATCTTTTTAAGGAAGTGGTTCGAAGATAATCAAATAAATAATGATTTATTTAATTATTTGTGGGTGATTTGGTCATATTTAACAAAGAACATTATCTAAATAAGATTTAAAAAATTATTCCTAGAAATTAATAAGATAAATAAAGGTTTATCTAATTAATTTCTTTGATTTTGGGTTAAACATGACTGGGAATAATAATTAAATTATGGTTTAATTAATTATTCCATGAAGAAAATCAAACAAATATGGGTTTGTTTAATATTTCCTTTTGGGGTTTCCTGATTTAACATAGTGAAAGCGGTTTTACTTAGGGTAAAACTGGTCTTACATGGTGTACTTGGGTCCATCTAATGATAATAAGTTAGATGACCAAAAAATGGTGTAACAGATTGCCCCCCAGCGTGTGAGTGTCAGGAGCAAATCGTATGACCGAAGTACGTTGTAAGAACACAATCACTAGACAACAAAAGGGGTGTCAGAGAGAGAAAGTAAACGGGAGCAGATAGTGTGAAGGATGACACCGAGGGAGACGAGACTCACTTGGTGCAACAAGTCTCTTTTTTATGAAATTTTTTGTCTTTGAAGCGAGCATACCTATGCCCACCGAGACAAAGTACAAAAGAATAGTATGTCCAGTAAACAAAGAACCGAACTATAAAGTACATGCCGACATAAATATGAGCCAGAAAAATAGAATGATGAATCTCGCATACATGCTGTGCCTGGAATAACAGCCAGTACTTACACAATAATATTTTAGTACATGAGATACAAATACAACCCAAATGGGGCTCGCAAAATCTGACTGATACATGCAAATCGAAAAGGCGTTGCAAGCAGCTGAGGCCAACATCATCAAATATCTGGAGCTGCATCGAAGGCTGCGAAGAAGAGGTCATCCGGGCATGTGGGGGGCTACCTGCAGGGCCACCCCCTCATGAGGGTTGAAACATCTCACACACACCCGGGAATCATCAATAGCTGCTGCTGGATCAATGGACCATCAAGTATACGAATCTCGATCATGCTGAAGAAGCTGGAGAAACAATCAATCCAAAGGGAAAGGAGATATCCCTTTGCCTGATCCGAGGCCCCGAACAGGAGTGAAAGCTGGAACCAAGGTACACCACCCTCTAGACCTGGCTTCTCGGATAAATGAGCTGATGTCGACAGAAGGAGGTCCGCCATAGTTGAGGCAATGAGAGACCCTTAACTAAGGCACGAGAGAAAAGAGTAGAGTGACAGACAGACTGACACTAATGATGATAGTGAAGTGGAAAGGACTGAGTAGCTAATGGACGACTTCCCTTGCTAGAGCATAAAGGGCATGAATGACATGGCAGCGACTGACACAACATCATCAGGGATGGGGGACAGTGAAACTGAAGGTCATAATGTGTGACACAAGAGAGAGACCAATCAATGATGGATGGAGGGCTATAGTGGGGTACAAAGGGACTCGGTATAGACTCCATGGAGGGAATGATGACTCAACTTGGATGCTCTAAACAAGGGCGAATCGATGGTGCTGCCACACAGTAAAGGCCCCAATGGGGGACCATGGAAACATGAGTACATGATGGGAACTCATGACGAAAATCAACACGAACGAAGACAAGTAAGGAGGCAAGATGGTGCCCCAAGTACAAGTGTCGTAAGTGAGGAAATTCGATTTTAAGGAGGGGTGAAGTGACCCTTCTTGGACAAAATGTGTCCTGGTGGAGTGTCAGATCTCAAAAAACTAACAGATACCCATTTGAGGGCTCGATGAGAGCTTTCCAACGGTGCAGACGGTTCATCAAACGGGTCTACGGTGTGGTCACGGCAGTCGAAAGAAGAAACAGGGGTTCTCTTTTAATAAGGCGGTTTTCCCTCCAAAATCACTCATTTGCTATTGTTGATGTGGTGAATGTAGAGAGGAGAGAAGGCCCTAAATCTTGCGGCGAACGTAGTGGACAAACCGACCGTTGGAATCGCGATCCGTCAGTTGCAGGTAGGAGGTCTAACTTTTCTCTTGCATTTTGATGGATTACTTTTTCAGTTTAGGGCCCAGAAATCCAGGAACAGTCCCTCCTTCATCTCTACGGCCGGGTCGCACTTTTTGGGGAAAAAAGTGCGACCTAGGACACAGGTATCAGGGCAAAAAGTGCGACCTGGACCAGAAAAGAGCAGAAAACTGCGACCTAGGAGATGAGGGGGTTTTGGTGCTGTTTTATGGCTGGAAGTTGGGTTTTGGTGTTTGGTTATGGTTTTCCCGATCTGTACGCTGACAAAAATGATGTGTTTGTGCAGGTATGGCAGAGTTATGGGTCAACTGGAGAGAGAGAGATCTAGGGACACTATGGACAGAGATCCAGGCGGATCAGGGCGTCCGCCGTGTTTTAGCCAGATTTGGGGTTCTCAAGTATTTGGAGAACCCGTTGATGAGAGCAGGGGAACCGTTATTGGCCTGGATTATCATTTACTGGGATCCAGATCAGGAGATCTTTGTAGTGCAGGGGCACAGGATCGAGCTGACGGTCCAGGACGTGTACTTCCTGACTGGTCTCCTGCCACTGGGGATGGTGGGAAACACACAGCCAGTGTTGCCGCGGGGGCGGCATATCATGGAGTTCGTGGAACGCCATTGTCGACCAGGTCTCCAAGTCAAGGGGACTCGAATACCGATCGGGGATCTAGAGAGGCTAGAAACCCGTGCAGTGGCCGCAGCTGTGCTGCGAATTCTGGGCATCCAGGCGTTCCATCACATCACGGGGGAGGCAGATGATGATAGTGGAAAGTGTGTTGGGTGGGACCTACTATGGGTGGGCCCAGATGTTATTGGTGTCGCTAAAGCGACAGTTGTCGCTATGCAGGCGGCAGGTGAATCATGACTGATCATATGGGACTTTGTTGTGCACATTCTTCTTTGAGAAGATCCCGACCTTGAGGCCTCGTGTACAGCTTCCAGATGGGGGCCCGAGGGAGCCCAGGAGGCGCTGTTGGGGATGGCTACTGTGCAGAGGAGGAGGAGGGGCGGTCGGGCGGGTGTTTCAATTGGAGTTTTTTGCCCATTGGGATCAGATGCTGTTGTACATAGACGACTACCCCTATAGTGGGATGAGCTACTGTGGGGATCCGGATCTGCCACTTCCGCCTGGTCGAGTCTGGGGGCCCGATGGTAAGTGAAAAATTGCTATTCTTGTGTGGGCATGTTAAAGTTTTTGAATAGTAATTGATGATACTGATTCATGGACTTTTGCTATGCAGATATAGCACCGGTAAAACCGGCCGGATATATGGGACGACCGGCAGCGTCTGGAGCTACAGAATGAGGATGCAGTCGCCCTGCTAGAGGACATCCGCCGTAGATGCGAAAGGTCATTGACCGGAGTATCAGAGCGCGGGTGGCAGGACTTAGACGACCAGTACATAGAGCCATGTGTTGGTCTCCCCTCGGAGTGGCGAGGTGTCATGCGGCGCATGGCGATGGCCGGTCAGGCTATGCGTGATCTACATGTTGCAGGGGCAGAGCCATTGGCCCGGGAGCCTCCAGATAGTGATTAGGGGTAGGGGCATGTGGTGCCCCCTATGATGTATGTAGGGGCAGGTGGTGCCCCAAGTTTTGGGTTTTTGTTTGTAACATGCTATGGGCATGTCGTATGTATCAGAGTAGATGGACTCTAAACATATGTTTTGCGACACATATTATGGATATGCATCGTCTTTTGATGGTTGATTTAATGTTATTGTCTTGAATGAAATGTGTGTGATAAGTGCCAATCTAGAACATGGTTTGCAATACTATCTACATAGTGATTCTGTTCTCGAGGTACATGGTTGAAAGTTATGGTTTCAAACGCACGTATTAAGATTTTCACTCGTAAATAGCGTCTAAACAGCACAGGGTTATGCACATGATAAACACCATTTAGTTGCATTACAAGAAGCAGGGAATCCAAACGGACGTGCAGATGGAGGATGCGATGAAAGAGGGCATCGGCTAACAGACCACGCACTGCATCATATTCAGCCTGATTGTTGGTGGCAGAACCAATGCATACCCCGTTAGAAAGAACAAGGGCATGCAAGGGGGTGAAGATGGCCCACCCTGCCGAGGCTAGATTCCTGGAGTAGCGACTTGCACCATCGGCGTAGCCGATAAAGGGTGTGGACGGGGGGTCCGGCAGAATGGTGTGACAAGACAATAAATGAGGGGATGAAAGGAAATGACGGCAGCGTGAGTGTACAAAAATCATCGGGCGGCAACCGCAGGGGGGAGTGTAAGGGGCAGGATGACCAAGACTCAGACAAGGTGGTGTATGAGGGCTATCAGAAACATGGTGAGGACTCGGGCTGCGGAGGTCAATAGAGACACAAGTGGAGTGATCTCGGGTATGAACAGGGTGATCAAGGGACACAACAAGGGAGGATGCAGACGAGCTAGGCTTCGAGTGTCTCGCAGAGGAAGATAGGTAAAGGATGGTTACAGTATACTCCATCATCTGAACATCATGGGGGGGAATGTCGATGGGAGCGGGGGGATCCTCAAGTTGACCTGAAGCGTACTGCGCGAGGATAGGAGAGGCGGATTGATTTTTTTCAACCTCATACTCTCGGATTACCTCTAAAGAGGCACGGTAGTGCGTCAGGTGAGAAAAATGGTGGGAGTAATGGCCATGAACGCCACACAAAGCACAGGGCTTGTTGGTGCGGAGAGTCTTGGGGTTCTTGGTTACAGACGAAGAAGGAATGGGGGCTTCAGGGACCGTAGACTCGGGGAATGCGACTTTAACCATGGGCTGAATACGGGGCAACTAAGGACAAGCATGGGTGGCATGACCAGTGACATCACATAAAGCACAAGGCTTTGCGAGCGGTGGAGGGACTGGGTCAGTCGTGGTAGTCTTGTCTTTGGGTGCCCCCTTGCGGGCTTTTCCTTTCTTCCCGGGTGCCGTCACGACAGGAGAAGGGTCCTGTGGAGGTGTTGGGGGCACGGAGGCAACAGAGGAAGCTAGGGGGACCGGTTGAACCGGTGTCAAAGCCATATAGGGCTTGGGGTGACCAGGAGGGGTGGCGGCTGGGGGATCAAGGTACCAGACCGGTATGCCTAAGGTCAAGTTAGGGAGAGAGAGGGTGGCCATGACAGGGACAGAATATACTCCGGGAGGGGGAGCTAGGAAAGGGATTTGCCCAGCAGGGTAATGACCAGGAGGGACAGCTTCGAGATGGTTAAGGCCAGGAGGAACCGATCCAGGAGGGTAAAGGGGTTCAGGGATACCAGCTGTAGGGGTAGGGCCAGAAGGAGGAGGTCCGGCTGGATGAGATGAATGGCTAGGAGCAGGTTGCTGAGGGCGAGGAGGAGGTTGCTGACTAGTTGAGGCAGGCCGCTTACGGGCAGCCTGAGACGATTGCATCATGCAAACATTCGATGAGCTGGGATCGGTGACAGGAGGGGGGGGAAGGTTAGGGAAAGTTCCAAGCAGGGAGGAATCTTTGTAAACGCCGGGGGAGACACTGGTCAAGGAATCAACGGTTTGCTTGTTGGCTACAGAAGAGATAGTCGTCTCAGGGGAGGTCTGAGATTTTGGCTCATGATACGTCAACTGGTCAATGGTGACTATCTTTCCATTATGGGGGAAAGACATCTTGCGAAAGACCGCGGATGGGACAACGGACATAGCATAGGTGTAGCTTCGCCCCAATAGAATGTTGTAATCTAGCGGGGCGTCGATGACTTCGACGTCAACGCAAACAGTCTTACCGGCGAGGGTGATAGGACAATTACGAAACATGCCAATGGGCTGGGAGGCATGACCGTCCCACGCTCGAAGGGTGATCGTGGAAGGGGCCAGTTCAGGAGATCCGAGTTGCTTCCAAACTGAAGCGGACATCACGCATGTGGATGCCCCCTCATCAATGATACATCGGGACACGTTGGCGTTCCGGATTTTGACTGGGATTTGGAAGGCGATGGAAGGAGGGAGAGGAGGATGGTCCGATTGAGTGGCGTCGAAAACAATCATTTGGTCATCAGCAGGATCTACAGCGCCCACGGTAGATAGTAGAGCCTTCTTTTGGGAAGGGCACGACTGGAGGAGCTCCAGTGTGGAAATGGCAGCAGGAGACTGCGCCAAATCATCTACTATGCTATACGAATGGGCAGCCCGACTGGGAGCAGCGTTTCGACGTAGTGGGCCCTTAGGTATCTTGGTATGAACCTCAACTTTTGGTTGAGGGATATGTAAGGGACCACTGGGTGACGAAATAGGCTCTGGAGAACCTGAAGAAGGAGGTGTTTGGTCAATTTAGTGTGTCCTAAATTGCTGCATTTAATTTGTCAATCCGGGAATCGTAAGCTGATGAAGTGCGGCGCACTATATGTGCAAGATAACCTATTTCTTAACTTTTTGTCGTTTTTGGTTTTCTAAGGTGAAATGGAAATTCTAAGATGAAAACAAGTTTGGTTTTATTTGTTCAAGGAAGTGATATCCCCTATAATGATTTACCAACTTTGAAATGTTTAAAAAGAAATTTGGAATTTACAATGACAAGACTTGAAAGGGAATGAAAATGAGCTGCTGAAATGAAAAGGTGCTGCTAATATAATAAATCAAAACAGTGAACTAGTGAGCATGAAAACCAAACTATTCTTGCTGCTGACTAAACACAAAAGAAACTATGCTTTAAAGAAATTCAAAATTTCAACAAAATAAATCTAAATCAGATTACATCAATTTATCTTCTGACCCTTCATCATTAGTCCAGCTATGATTTTCGGAAGTAATCATAAACAACTCGAGTAACTGATATTTAACTTGCAGAAAGTAAACTAATATCAAACCATACATTCATGATTCAATCCCTCACCATCAGTCCAGCTGTGGCTTTCGGAGGCAACTAAAGATGTCATGCACAATTTAATATATCTAAATTTGCGGAAAAGAAACTAATATTAAACTACACATTTCATGATACAATCCCTCACCATCAGTCCAACTATGGATTTCGGAGGCAACTGCAGATGCTATGAGCAGCCTAATATATCTAGATTTGCAGAAAAGAAACTAATACTAAACTACACATTTCATAATACAATCCCTCACCATCAGTCCAGCTGTGGCTTTCGGAGGTAACTGAAGATGTCATGAGCAGCTTAATATATCTAAATTTTAACTACTGAAGCAGATAAGCAAAACAGAAATGTACAAAGCAATATTGAAATTAAACAAAAGCTATGAAAAGCAAACTAGCAGCATAACAATGTTAGTTCCATGTCATTAGTCAAAAAGCTATGAAAATGCCCGGGCTGCCTATCTATAACCTGAAACAAGAACACTGATCAGTGATTAACAATCATAAAGCATGAAAGACAGAAATGAAATGGAAATTATGGAAGTGTATAAACAGAAATGAAACAAATGCAATATATGAACATATGAATGGATTATGACACAATGAAATGAAATTAAAATTATACACTAATGCACAAAACTTTAGCTGAGCAGGGGCCCTCTACACCAGCCTTGGCAACGGTCCTCAAATACGAATTAAGTTGGAAAACAGAGTCTTCTTGTATTAAAAAGCAGTCATTTACAGAATGGTAATGTTACGGCACAAGTGCAGCGTAAACACACTACAGCAAAAGATAACAGAGACTAACATTCACTAATATCAACTAACTCCATATGGGTATGCAAACGCATTATATATAACAACGAACTATAACTGTCTCCTAAAGTTCATGCTGGTGGAGAGCACGTAGACCACTACGTCCACGGATATAGGAGCATGGCCGTGTTGGAAAGTAAATCTACGAGAGGTGGATTCTTGAATTCGACTCTAGAGTCCTGTACAGATGTCGATTTATCCTCCGCAGGCTTAGAAACGGCCGTATGAATCTTCATGTGACACGAAACAGAGTCCGGCCGACATGAAACTCCATGGTTGACTTCCATGTGGACGCCTTTGACCGGGGCTTCTTTGGATGAGTTTTCTTGAACCAATAGGACATGAACCATGTCCACGTCATTCCTGACCTGCCCATGTGGCTCGTTTTCCTTGTAGACACCTGTAGCATAGAGTTTCACAAAATAGCTGCGGAAAGTTGCAGCAGCTGCGGAAAGTGGCAAGATTCCGCAGCTGAATGAACAAAATCTAGATCAAATAGCAAACACAAAAATATAATTAAAAACCATGTTAGATGCTATTTTGCACATGATATTGACAATTTGGGAGGTTTAGGTGAGTGAAAAAGGTATAGAAAAGTGTATGGAAAAGATGCAGATTTGGGACTCAACATACCCCCACTGTGAAGGTGTTGCATGTCCTCATGCAACCAAAATTTTGATACTCTTTGTTCAGTTCATGTGCCTTGACACTTCAGCCAGCACATCCAATCCTCTTCTCTTCTTCCTTGGTACTGCCAACATTCTTGGTTTCTTCATTAAGCACCTAAATTTGATATTTACAAGTGCTCTGCTCAATTTCTGGCATTTCCTTTTCAATTTCTTATTCTTCTTCTGCCATATTCCCAAATGTAACATAGTATTATCATGGATGATCTTGTCCAGTTTACCTTGTTCTTTCAATGTCTCATTTTCATTTTTGATGTGCCTATTTAAAAGCTCCAGCTCAAAAATTTCCTGTTTTAATGATTGAACTAAATCATCCTGCAATGTATGAGGCTGAATGGAAGAAGTACTTGGACCTGTGGCTGCCTTTTCCAAATATTCTATATAGTCATATACCTCCTGCTGCTTCGGGTCTCTTTCAGGTGTCATTTTTATTGGGCTGTCCCCAAAATGTTGTGAAGGAGAGTTATGTTCAAAATCTGGCCGAGGAGGGCTTACATCAATATTTTGCTGAGAATAGGATGGAGTATGCTCATTGTCTGATTGGGAATGAAATGAACCAGGTTCACTAACTGACTGAGATGGACTATGGTCAGTTGGGGACTGTTCAGATGTCTCCTCTCCCAAATCAATGAAATGAGGACCCTTAATTTGCGTTTTTCTCAATTTCCCCTTAAGTCTGCTGCTTCTCCTCACATGTTGTGGTACACTATCCTTTTGTTTTTGTTTTCCTTTTTCTGTCTTCTTGGGCATGGATGACTGTTTTTGAAGATAAACTAATCTTTCTGATAGCACTTGATGATCTTCTTCTTCAGAAGAAGGAGTTTTATGTACAACCTCAATAGTTTCTCTTTCTTTTGGTGTTATTGGCTTCTTACCTTTGATTTCCTTCTTCTTCCTTTTTACCAGTCTATCTTCCCTATCAGTTCTTTCCATAGTAGTAGTAGGAGTATTTTGGATTTCATCAATTATTCTTTTCCTCCTACTTCTTCTTGCTGTGCTAGCTGCAGGAATTTCCTGAGTAGGAGTAATTTGGGTTTCAACATTTATTCTTTTTCTTCTACTCCTTCTTGTTGAACTACCTTCAGGAATTTTCTGAGGTTCCTCAAAGAAATTTCTAACTAGAAATTGTTCCCATGTGTCTTTTCTTTCCTTTAACTCCTTTTCAATCAGAATTTTTATAAGGCCGTGGTGATATAGATGGGGCTCTACATCTCCTAAGTGTTTCTGAACAGTCACAACCATTTTCTTCAAGCTATTGAATAGAAAATATGGGAGATTGAGAGTTTGATTTTCTAGAAAATTCATCAATAGCCTGGTATGGTACATATACATGGACCCAAAATGGCCTTCACATGTAATGAATTTCTGAACAACTAGCAATAAAGTAGCCCATTCCTCTTTCAATGCATGCACAGGAATTCCTCTTTTAAAAACAGTTATATCCATACCTTGGTTTCATAAGATTGTTCTCCATGCCTCATCACTGATGCTTTTATTTTTGAACCAACGCTCACCCTCCTGAAGAAGTTCTGTGGCTGTTGCTATAGATGCTTCATTGACCGCAAACTTGAGGTCTCCAATCTCTGCTTCCAAGCCATTAAATGACCTTGAAAATGCTTTCGTAACTTCTTTGTGATAACACCTGAATTTCTGAATAAAACGCAGCCAATTTGCTTTCTTCAATATCTCCTTCACTTGTGGATATCCCTCTATAAACTTAGGTCCTTCCGGCTCTGCTCTTAGTAATTTACCCATTTCTCTTTTCTGTTCTCCACAAATTTTCCTTCGTGAGGGTTTCAAATGGAAATAGAATGGTTAAATGCACAGGAACGAGAACAATGGTTGTGGGGATGTATCATAAAATGGAAATGAGCACCATAAACGGAATGGAGTGAGACTGTGGGTAGATATCTGGGAGTGAGAATGAGCACAAGGAACGAAATGGAGTGAGACAGTGGGTAGATATCCGGGAGTGAGAATGAGCAGAGTGGGGTTTCGTAAACACGGCAGAGACACGACAAAGAGATTAACAAAGTATAACACATTCGGCAGCGTTTTGAATTTTGGTGGCTGCGCAATAAATATGAACACGTTTCAATCAACGGTTATGAATTCATGCGGCTGTAAGAGTCCTTGGTCAAATCAAATACGTCTCATTGTCTTCGGTGGGATATTGGAACATGAGTGAAAATCGGAATTTTAATGATGAAACCGTTTGTGAATGAATGCAAGAGGATAATATGGAGATCGTGAAAGGTTACGGAACTGTCAATATAATCATTGCGCGTAATGGATAGAGCTCATGGTTCAAAACTATATAAAAATGTGTTTTTCAATGCTATTTGAAATCAATTTTATTCATACCTTTGGAATCTTTGCCTTTGCCCTTGGTCTTCAACTGATTGATCTCCATTGGTGTCTTGAATGCTCCATGTCTTTATTTTTGATCCTCTCACCTGCATTCTATTTTCTAATTATGGAAATAACATCTGACTGTACATTCTCTTTGAAAACAGAGTAGTAGCTGCGGAATCTGCTTCTGGCTGCGGAAACTGGAGTCAGCTGCGGAAACAGATGTCAGCTGCGAAAATTGACACAGCTATTACTTGGATGAATGGAAATGAACAAATGACAAATGACCAGATGGAAATGGTCATGAAAAAGATTTTTATTGATGGAATGGAATGAAATAAAGTGGAATGAAGTGAAATGAAATGAAATGAAATGGAATGAAGTGGAATGAAATGGAGTGGGTGGTGACAAAGCTTGTGAAATGAAAGAGAGATTTTTTTATTTTTTATTTTTGGAAAATATAGAGTGTCAGGTGTTCCTGATTTTCACCCTATATTTTCTGCATAAGACTGCCAATCAATGATTGGTTTTCAGGCTTATACCATTATTATTATTATTATTATTATTTTTTTATTTTTATTTTTTTAACTAAAAACAACAAAAGAACTAGGTTGGTGGAGAAGAAGAATTCTTCTGTACCAGCCTGATTGCAGAACTTTCTTGAAACATTTTGACAAAATCCTCTTTTGAGAGTGGCTTATGATAAATTTTCAACCTATGGCCATTCACAATAAGAGGAGTTTGAAACTCATCAATGGTCTTGATTCTTACAGCTCCATTGCTAAAGATCTTGTCAATCTCATATGGCCCAAGCCAATGAGTCTGAAATTTCCCTTGAAAATATTTAAACTTGGAATCAAATAACAATGCCCAATCTCCTTCTTGAAACTTCTTTTCTTTGATATATTTGTCATGCCATTTAGCTCTTTGATATTGAACTAGATCAGTTCTTAGAATTTCTTCTTGTCTAATCTCATCTAGCTCATTCAACTGCTCCATTCTATGATTTTGGGCTTATGATAAGTCCATCCCCAACTGAACTGCTATCTTGAAGGTCTTGACTTGGAACTCAATGGGGAGCAAGATTTCTTTCCCATAAACAAGTTCATAGGGAGAATGTCCCGTTGTATTCCTCCATGTAGTTATGTAGGCCCACAAGGCTTCTGGAAGCCTTTCTGCCCAATCTCTTCTATGTAGATGAACAGTTTTGGTGATGATACTTTCAAGAACTTTGTTTGTGGACTCCACTTGACCATTTGCTTGTGGATGGTAAGGAGTAGATCTTCTGTGCTTGATTTTGTATTCTTCCATCAACTTCTCCACCAAATTGGAGGTGAATTGGCTCCCCTGATCTGTCACAATTTCTCTTGGAACACCAAAGCGAGTAAAAATATCCTCATAAGGAAAATGAACAACTGAATTTTCAGTAGCAGATACTAATGCTTTGGCTTCTACCCATTTAGTAACATAATCAGTACAAACCAATATATACTTCTTTTGCTTGGATGGTGGATTAATAGGTCCAATGAAATCTAAAGCCCATTTTTCAAAGGTTTCAATGAGTACCTGTGTTTGCAGTGGCATTTCATTTGAAAGGGTAGGTTTCCCTACTCTTTGGCAGTTGTCACACCTTTTGACATATTGTTTTGCATCTTTGAAGAGGGAAGGCCAATAATATCCTAAAGAAAGGATTTTATAGGCCGTCCTTTTGTCTGCAAAGTGTTCGCCGCATGGTTCATCATGACATGCCTTAAGAATATCAGGCATTTCATCTTCCCTGACACATCTTCTGATCACAAGATCTGGCCCTGTTTTAAACAATTCGTTAGAAATCCATGAATATCTTGAACTCTCCTGAATAAATTTTCGTTTTTCTCTTGGAAATAAATGTGAAGGTAGTTTCCCTGTAACCAAATAGTTAGCAATATCTGCATACCAAGGGGTCTTAATAGTTACTGCAAACAAATATTCATCAGGAAACTTATCTTCTACAGGAGAATCTTCTTTAGTATTCTGAATCCTAGACAAGAAATCAGCTACTGTATTCTGTTTTCCTGGTCTATCCAACACGGTAATATTGAATTCTTGCAAAAGTAAAAGCCATCTTGTCACTCTGCCATTAGTAACAGGTTTGTTCATTAAATATCTAATTGCAGAATGGTCAGTATGAATAAAAGTTTCATAGCTTGTTATGTAATGTCTAAACTTATTAATTGCATGAACAACAGCTAAAAACTCTTTTTCAGTCACAGTATAGTTCAACTCTGTGGGAGTCAAATTTTTACTAGTGTAATAAATGGCATAAGGAACTAAATCTTTTTGACCCAACACAGCTCCTAGAGCTGTATCTGAAGCATCCGTAGAAATATGGAAAGGAAGTTTCCAATTTGGTCCTCTCAAGATAGGTGCTTCAGATATTTTTATTTTCAAAGTTTCAAAAGCTGATTGACAATTAGGATCCCATTTAAATTTACAGTCTTTTGTAAGCAATTTGAAGAGTGGAGATGCTATTTTAGTGAAGTTTTCTATAAATCTTCTATAGTAACCAATAAATCCTAGAAAACTTCTAACATCTCTTTGACAATTTGGAATAGGCAACTTGGAGATGACTTCAACTTTTGATCTATCAACTTTAATTCCATCTCCTGAAATATGATGTCCTAAAACAATCCCTTGAGTAAACATCATAAAGCATTTTTCATGGCTTAATGAAAGGTTTGTTTCTTTACATCTTATGAGAACTTTTTCCAAATTTTCTAATGCCTCTTCAAATGAATTATCATAAACTGTAAAATCATCCATATAAACATCTACACAATCATGGATTAGATCAGAAAAAATTCCTAGTACTGCTCTTTGGAATGTTGTTGGTGCATTACATAACCCAAAAGGAAGCACTCGGTAGGCAAAAGTTCCCCATGGACAAGTAAATGTGGTCTTATCTTGATCTTCAGGTGCTACCTGAATTTTATTATAACCACTAAAACCATCCAAAAAATGAAAAGTACTTTTTACCTGCTAATGTATCTAATACCTGATCAATAAAAGGCAAAGGAAAGTGATCCTTCAAAGTTGCTTTGTTCAACTCCCTGTAATCAATGCATACTCTCCATTTACCATTCTTTTTAGGTACTATAACCAAAGGAGAAACCCATCGGCTATATGAAATTGGATAAATGAAGTTTACATTGAGAAGTTTTTGGAGCTCTTCTTTCACTATCTCCCTAAGATTTGGATTCATCCTTCTTTGAGGTTGTCTGATTGGTCTACTGTTTTCCTCAATATAGATATGATGGATGCAAGTCTTAGGATCAATACCCTTCATGTCAGTATACTCCCATGCAAATGCGGTAGAATGTTTTTGCAAGATTCTGGTTAGTTCTTCTTGTTGTGATTTCTCCAAATGTTTGTTGATATTCAATGTCTTTTCTGGAAAAATCTCAATAGTAGAATTACCAAACTCTTCCATAGAGTAAAGAGACATTTGTCTTGATGATAAATATTCTATGTCAGATTCCAACTGAAATTGTGTGGGGTCATATTCTGAAGATGTCTCAAAATTTTCTAATGTGTTCGGAATTTGACTATCCTCACTGATTTCAGAAATGGTAAAGACAGGTTGTATAGTGTCCTCATCATCAACCCATTCATTGTCTCCTACTTCTGTGATTGCTTTTGCTGGAGGATAAAAATTGAATTTCTTTGTCGAATTACCATTAGAAATGTACATATCCCCAGATCTACAACTAATGAAAGCATCAGTTGTGGCTAGCCAAGGTCTTCCTAAGATAAGTGGGTGTCCTCCTAGATTACTCTTGGGAGTCAAAATCATAAAATCTACTGGATATTCCCAAGAATCTAAGGAGACTGAAATATCTTCTAATACGCCATCTGGTTTAATAATTGATCGATCTGCAAGTTGCAGTAAAGTAGGTGTAAAAATAAGGTTAGGAAGTTTTAGCTGGTCCATAGTCTGTCTACTCATAATGTTAATAGCAGCCCCTAAGTCAATCAATGTGTTTGGAATTTCTATTCCATTTATATGTGTCTTGACAATTGGACTTCCTGGATCTACATACTTCTGCATGGTAATTTTTCCCATCATAATGTCTGCAATCTTTCCTACCAGGTGGATTCTTCTTGTGTCCTTTAGCTTCCTTCCTGGTCTTTTGAAACTCAACTCCTTTATGGTTTTTTGCTAGAATAGGAATTTCTCGAATGGCTTGTAGCAATGGAATCTTGATACAAACATTCTTCAATTCATCTAGAAAGTCATAGTTAGGCAACAAGATTTGTTTTTCCACCCCCTTGTCAATTTGTAGTCTTTCGGGAAAAGGAGGTGTAGATGAAGATGTTGGTTGCTCAACTATAGGAGTTGTGGGTGTTAACTTTTCTTTTTCTTTTTGCATGCTTGGATTTTGAAGAGATTCTTCCTCAGAACCTTTATTGACTTCAAGAGAATCCTCCTCGGAGGTATCTTGCTCTTGAATATCTATAGAAGGTTTTTCTAAAACTCTACCAGATCTGAGTTGTACATCGTTGAGAGGAACAATCATGTAGGTAGGAAATTGTTGTCCTTCTACCATATAAGTAGTTTGAGGATTCTTATTGTTAGGATTTGGCAATGGCTGAGCTGGAAGTTGATTTGTCTTATGTTGGTATGGGAGCATGAGTTGAGGATTTGAATTTTGTTGAGAAGGTTGTTGTTGTGGAAATGGCAATGAAAGTTGTGGATTTGGGCTTGGAAGTTGTGGAGCTTGTTGATTTTGAAAAGATGGAGGATATTGATAAAATTGAGAAAATCTCCCATAAGGATTTTGCATCCCTTGTACCCATGGCTGATATGAATTTTGATGTTGGGGCCAAGGTTGTTGCCAAGGATTCCAATTTGGTTGGGTTTGATAATTCATAGGGTTGTTAAACCCTTGAGTTTGTTGTCCCTGCCAAGGTATCCTTGCGACAAAACAGAGAGATTCTACTAAATTTGGGTCTTCTTGAAAAACAGCTTTGAGTCCAGGAATGGAAGGACAATCCTTGATCTCATGATTCTCTGAGCAAATCATACATGTTTCTACAACTTTTGCATCCAAGGGACATTCCCTTAAAGCATTTTTCTTTCTACATTTTGGACAAAAGATGGCTAAAGCATCTGTTTCTGCTTTTTGCTTGTTTTGGATTTTAAGGGTGTCTAGTTGTTCACTAAGGCTCCCTAAGATATCAGTTTTGAACTCATCAAGCATATTACCAATATCTGCCCTACTTACTGATCCAGTTGAAGATTTGTTAGCCCTAATAAGAGAAGGATCCCTAGGCCCTTTTCCAGTTTTAGATTTTCCTCTTGAGAGATGGACACATAGTTCTGTTATATCACGAAGTGGAAGTTGAGAAATATCTCCTTTCCCCATCATGTTTAAAATGTCTATCCATTCATCTCTAATGGCTTTTAATATGAGGGCTTTCAATGTTTCATTATCTAAGTTGCTCATCTTTGCTCTTTTCAAGTTGTATTGGAATCTTTCAAGTAAGTCTTCCAAACTTTCATCTTCTTTTTGCATCATTTTGAATACCTCATCCTTGTGATTGGTGGGCATACAATAGTCCAAGTATCTATCCAAAAATGTTTGTTTCATTTCATTCCAAGTCCTAATAGATTGAGTGGCTAATCTCACGAACCATTTCAAAGCAGATCCCTTCAATGTTGAAGGAAACAGTTTGAGTTTTTGAGAGTCTTCCATATAGTCATAAGTTCGGCACACAACTTCAAACTCAAACAGAAATGTTTCAGGATCCTCACTTCGCAATCCATAAAAGTTAGGGAGAACATATGGTGAGATATTTTTCATTTTTGCATGAGTTTCCTCATCAACTATAGGGAATCCAAATAAATTGTCTCCTTCCCTATTTCTACCATTATTTCCTTCACCATTGTTGTCTCCATTGTTTCCTCCTCTTATACCTTCACCTCTATTTATTACTTCCTCTGCCATGATAGTTTCTTTAGAGTTCTTAAAGTCCTCTAGTTCTTCTACCAAGGGAGGATGAGAGAGAGCCTCTTTGTTTTCTAAATGGGTTTTAGTAGGTGGTATAGCAGAATCCTCTAATTCAGCTGTTCCTTGACTTCCAAAAATCTTAAGGCTAGGGGTAGATGGTGGTGAATCTGGTCTATGCCTTGAAGAATATGGAGTTGTAAAAATCGAACTCTTGGCTTTAGCTATAAACCTTCCCCTAGAATCTCTTGCTCTATGCATGTCATTTTTTATTTTTTATTTTTTTAAAAGTTGGGCTAATAATTCTCTTTCTGATCTTCCAGGTCACACTAGGTGCAAGAAGAGAGCATACTTAAGAAATTACTGAACCAATAACTCTCTTTTCTGATCCTCCAGATCACACTAGGTGAAAGAGGAGAGCATACTTCAAGAAGTTATCAAGTTTCCCTTCTTTTATGATTTTGTGTTTTTTTTATTTAAGAAATTGGCTACCTAGTTACACTTCCCCGGCAACGGCGCCAAAATGTTTGGTCAATTTAGTGTATCCTAAATTGCTGCATTTAATTTGTCAATCCGGGAATCGTAAGCTGATGAAGTGCGGCGCACTATATGTGCAAGATAACATATTTCTTAACTTTTTGTCGTTTTTGGTTTTCTAAGGTGAAATGGAAATTCTAAAATGAAAACAAGTTTGGTTATGTTTGTTCAAGGAAGTGATATCCCCTATAATGATTTACCAACTTGAAATTTTAAAAAGAAATTTGAAATTTACAATGACAAGACTTGAAAGGGAATGAAAATGAGCTGCTGAAATGAAAAGGTGCTGCTAATCTAATAAATCAAAACAGTGAACTAGTGAGCATGAAAACCAAACTATTCTTGCTGCTGACTAAACACAAAAGAAACTATGCTTTAAAGAAATTCAAAATTGCAACAAAATAAATCTAAATCAGATTACATCAATTTATCTTCTGACCCTTCATCATTAGTCCAGCTATGATTTTCGGAAGTAATCATAAACAACTTGAGTAACTGATATTTAACTTGCAGAAAGTAAACTAATATCAAATCATACATTCATGATTCAATCCCTCACCATCAGTCCAGCTGTGGCTTTCGGAGGCAACTAAAGATGTCATGCACAATTTAATATATCTAAATTTGCGGAAAAGAAACTAATATTAAACTACACATTTCATGATACAATCCCTCACCATCAGTCCAGCTGTGGCTTTCGGAGGCAACTGAAGATGCTATGATCAGCTTAATATATCTAGATTTGCAGAAAAGAAACTAATACTAAACTACACATTTCATAATACAATCCCTCACCATCAGTCCAGCTGTGGCTTTCGGAGGTAACTGAAGATGTCATGAGAAGCTTAATATATCTAAATTTTAACTACTGAAGCAGATAAGCAAAACAGAAATGTACAAAGCAATACTGAAATTAAACAAAAGCTATGAAAAGAAAACTAGCAGCAGAACAATGTTAGTTCCATGTCATTAGTCAAAAAGCTATGAAAATGCCCGGGCTGCCTATCTATAACCTGAAACAAGAACACTGATCAGTGATTATCAACATAAAACATGAAAGACCGAAATGAAATGGAAATTATGGAAGTTTATAAACAGAAATGAAACAAATGCAATGTATGAACATATGAATGGATTATGACACAATGAAATGAAATTAAAATTATACACTAATGCACAAAACCTTAGCTGAGCAGGGGCCCTCTACACCAGCCTTGGCAACGGTCCTCAAATACGAATTAAGTTGGAAAACAGAGTCTTCTTGTATTAAAAAGAAGTCATTTACAGAATGGTAATGTTACGGCACAAGTGCAGCGTAAACACACTACAGCAAAAGATAACAGAGACTAACATTCACTAATATCAACTAACTCCATATGCGTATGCAAACGCATTATATATAACAACGAACTATAACTGTCTCCTAAAGTTCATGCTGGTGGAGAGCACGTAGACCACTACGTCCACGGATATAGGAGCATGGCCGTGTTGGAAAGTAAATCTACGAGAGGTGGATGCTTGAATTCGACTCTAGAGTCCTGTACAGATGTCGATTTATCCTCCGCAGGCTTAGAAACGGCCGTATGAATCTTCATGTGACACGAAACAGAGTCCGGCCGACATCAAACTCCATGGTTGACTTCCATGTGGACGCCTTTGACCGGGGCTTCTTTGGATGAGTTTGCTTGAACCAATAGGACACGAACCATGTCCACGTCATTCTTGACCTGCCCATGTGGCTCGTTTTCCTTGTAGACACCTATAGCATAGAGTTTCACAAAATAGCTGCGGAAAGTTGCAGCAGCTGCGAAAAGTGGCAAGATTCCGCAGCTGAATGAACAAAATCTAGATCAAATAGCAAACACAAAAATATAATTAAAAACCATGTTAGATGTTCTTTTGCACATGATATTGACAATTTGGGAGGTTTAGGTGAGTGAAAAAGGTATAGAAAAGTGTATGGAAAAGATGCAGATTTGGGACTCAACAGGAGGCTCAGGAGCAGCCTGAGCAGGAGGCTTGGGGTACTGGCGAGACCAAGTTTGAAGGTGAATATCGACAGATGGGTTGGGATCGGAGTGCATCATAAGGATCTGGTAATCAGAGGAACCAGAAAGGGAAGGTGGGGTGGCTAATTGGATGTCGGGCGGTTGAGTAGCCACGAATCCTTGTTGAGGGAAAGGATCAGTAAACACAGCTGGTTGAGAAGAAGGGGGATTGGTCGCGCCCTGCTGTGCAAATACTTGCCCTGGAGGGGGCTGTAGGTGTTGGTGCTGGGGTTGAGGAGGCAAGGGAGGAGGAAGCGCATATGCTGGAGGGGCTGGTGCACCAGGTTGCGGATAAGGGTAAGGGGTAGGTTGGGCAACATTGAGGTAAGCAGGAGGTTGGGCAAAAGGAGGAGGCATGCCGTATCCTGGATACATGCTACCGGGAGGGGGGAGAGTGCTGGAGGAGCTGGCCCCTCCCTGAGGGGGACCATAGCCCAAAGGAGGTTGAGCGTATGGATGGGAAAGGGCTCCAACGATACCGTCGGCGGAATGAGATGCCCCCGGGGCGTTAGCGCCACCGGGCCTGGGGAGGTCAGGAAGAACGGTATAAACATAACCAGATTGAGCGTAGATCAGGTCATATTTCAATGCTATTTGGAGGGCGGCTTCTTCAGTTTGAGGAAAGTGAGAGGCG
This sequence comes from Pinus albicaulis, assembly GCA_034641835.2. NCBI lineage: Eukaryota > Viridiplantae > Streptophyta > Pinopsida > Pinales > Pinaceae > Pinus > Pinus albicaulis. The sequence goes on from CM076581.1 coordinate 1,102,449,240, forward strand.
ACATCTTTGCCGAAGGGAGCAGGAAGGGTGCGAAGGAACCAGTCCATGTAAACCCGATCTTCAAAGGGAGGGGCTCGACATAAGCTCCGTCTTCTTCGCCATTCCTGAACATGGGCAGAAAGGCGTGTGGAAGAGGATTGCTTGAAGGAATTCAAGAGCTCCGTGCCAGTATCGTATCGGAGAGGGAGCTGGAAGTACGACAAAAAGGCTTAGGCAAGAGTCTCAAAGGTGGTATGGGTAGAGGTGGCTTGTTCGACATACCATTTAGAAGCTTCGCCGGTAAGCGTGCGTTGGAACAAACGAAGACGGATGGATTCATCGGTAATGGAATTGGAGGAACACCACATGTGGAAAGATCAGACATTATTGGATGGATCTTCTCCAGCTTGGCCTTCAAATTTAGGAATGTCAGAAGGGAGCTTGGTTGGCATGGCAGGCCAACCAACATTGTGGCGGATAGGGTCATTGATCAACTGATTGAAATCGGGGAGGCTGAGGCCTGCAATGTACGGCAGCAAAGGGGTGGCCGGGGTTGTTCCTGTGGTGGTTCCGCTAGTAGTAGGGCCGGCATTAGGGCCGGGAGAACCGCTAGCATTAGGCCCTGGACCAGACATAGTGAAGGTGACAGGGGGAGAACCGGGAGGAGAAGGAGGACCCGATGAATTAGGAGAGGAGTCGGAGTGCGGAATCGAAGGTGGACTGACTCGACGACGGTGGTGCGGAGCAGGTCGATCGACCGGAAACTGAGGATGAAGGCCAAGAAGTCTCCGGGAAAGGCGCCTTGGGGGCGCAATGATGACAGGAAGAAGGAAACCGACAGGGGCAGAAAGGGACAGAATCAATTACGGTCAAGGGCAGAAAAGGTGCAGTGACAATTGATTTTAGAGTCTTTGCCAGGCGATGTTAACTAGGCGCTTCTTCGCTTAGGGTCAGTGTGTGGCGTGCGTTAATTTTAATTTTTAAACCCTTTCCGTTTTGAGAGTAAGAAAAAAGTGTACTGCATAGCTGAAAATAAACCTACAGAGAACAGAATATAATACTGAAATAACAGAAAAATAACAACTACTTATGCATCTATCTAACCCAAGAAGGTGGGTCTCTCAAAACTATGCTGAAAAGAAAGGGAAAAACTATGTAAAACACACGGAAAAGGGGCCAATAGATCTAAGGTCAAAGGGGACAGGGATCTAGAGGACAAAGCTGCTGAAAAGAGGTGCAGATCACAGCCAAGAGACAGAGGCAAGGTGGCTGGAAAAAGGAAGGAAATCAGCAAAAAACCGGAGGGGCAAGGCGGAGGCCTTTAAAGGAGGTCCAAACAAAACGACGGGAGGTGATTTGAAAGGAAGAAAGGCTGATTTCAAAGGATCTGAAAGGGAGGTAACAGATCTGGAAAAAGGAGGCTGAAGCTCTGAAAAACAGACGGCTGAAACAGCTTAAAACTCTTCCACAAAAAGTGGAGGGTAATAAAGCCCTAAGGGGCTAGGTTCCCACTTAGATGAGTAAAAACAGATCAGAACCTGGTCAAAACAGGCTGAGACAGAGGCTGGAGGACCCTGACAGAAGCTGCAGAAAAACCCAGAAAAATTGCAGAAAAATTGCTGAAAAAATGGCAGGTCGCAGTTTCTGACCTGATTTCAGTGTAGGTCGCAGGAAACAGGCTAAAAAGTGCGACCTAGAGGTCCAGGTCGCAGGTTTAGGGCCAAAAAGTGCGACCCCCAGTTCCGGTTGTCTCGGCGGCAGATTTTCAGAAAAGTTGTCGTCTCAGTTGCGGCTGGTGTCGCTTACCTACGCAATAGGGCCAGAAACACACGAAAGTTATAAATTTTAATGTTTTAGGGTTTTATGTGAGAAAAACAACATAAAAATAGGAAAAATAAACAGCTGAAAAGAAACCCTAGGGTCTGAAGTAGCTGGATATGCAGGAATATGAAAAACGACAGTGGTCGTAATTTAAAACCCATGTGGAGTCGCCATTTGTTAGTATGAATCCTTTGTCGAAGTGTACGAAAAAGGACCACTTTAGCTACGCATAACTAATAGCCCTAACAACAAAAGTGGCTGCCAATATCTTCAGATCTGCGATTAGTTAGACAAGAAGATAGCTGCAAAACACCAGATCTATGTATGGAAAGACATTAAGCAGTAAAATAAAGGGTTTGTTCCACGCATCCAATAGACAAGACAAGAACACAATTTTTTGAAAGAATTTTTATATTACAGGGCACCTGGGAGGAAAACAAGAAGGTGTATCCAGCTCTCCTCAATGGGATGGGTTCTTTGTAGTCCTCAGCACTTCAGATCTAAACTTTCTCTCTCTTGTAGGTGTAGAAAACCCAATGCAAAAATGAAGCTCAATGGGAGAAAAAGATGAAAAATGAGACCAAGTGTATAGATCCAAAGTGATCTAGTAGGAAAAAAAAGATGAAGAATGATGGGGAAAACCCTCCTATTTATAACAAAATATTGGGTCGTTCTAGATCTTGGTGCATGATTAAAATAATGTTAACCAAATCTAGATCCACCTTTTATGGAATACTTTATTATATTTGTTGGAGGGAAAGGGTCTTTGACTTGGGTCAAATCCCTTGATTAGTAAAAAATAAATAAATAAATGATTTATTTATCTTTTTAAGCAAGTGGTTGGAAGATAATCAAATAAATAATGATTTATTTAATTATTTGTGGGTGATTTGGTCATATTTAACAAGGAATATTATCTAAATAAGATTTAAATAATTATTCCTAGAAAATAATAAGATAAATAAAGGTTTATCTAATTAATTTCTTTGATTTTGGGTTAAACATGACTGGGAATAATAATTAAATTATGGTTTAATTAATTATTCCATGAGGAAAATCAAACAAATATGGGTTTGTTTAATATTTCCTTTTGGGGTTTCCTGATTTAACATAGTGAAAGCGGTTTTACTTAGGGTAAAACTGGTCTTACATGGTGTACTTGGGTCCATCTAATGATAATAAGTTAGATGACCAAAAAATGGTGTAACAGTCATGGCCTTCCAAATTACCTCCAAGGGAGCGAAGAAGGTGGGGGAGCAATATTATTACAAAAAGTATGACACTAAGAGAGGAGGAAAATGGGAGAAGATATACCTAATCAATTCACCCAATGTCAATTTGCATGATATTTGGTTGTGATAAAGGCCATGAGGCACTATACCAAAGGGGAGTGCACATTAGATACAATTTTAATTACGGAGCATTGCATGCAAGGAGCACAACTCAATTGGTGTGCCTTCCTACTACAAGAACTCTTCGAGGCCTGCAAATACAACTTCAAAAGGGCCACAATATTTATTTATAGGTATCTAATAATGGTGTTATCCATGTGGAAGTGGTTTCCACCAGGGAAATGACCACTTGCAGAGATAATTTAAGACCATCCATTAGCCCTTAGGTATACGCCCTTGAGAGTCTCTGTGGGATCCCAACAGCAAAGAAATAAATGAAGAAGTGTTTACATAATGGTATAGGCTACTACTAGATGTTATACGAGCCTAGAAAAGAATTCTTAGGATGTTGTTGGATGAGTACTCCGAGCATATGTGGTTTGGAGTCTCACATGGTAATACGTGGATCAGACCCCACTACGTTGTGGAGAACACATTTCAAAAGAGATCGTTGAGGTTCCAGTTAACAGAGTAGGATTTTCATTCAAAAGTCATGTCCTGGTCGGGGGTAGTAGGGGAGATTCGAGACAAGAAGCATAGATAATCTTTTGAGGCCATGGTGCCCCAGCCCCTTCTAGGAGAGACATCAGTGGACATAGCTCAACGGATCTCTCAGATATAACTCCAACCACTATTGCAAAAACTAGACACAAGAGTGCAAGCATTAAACAAGGTAATGGTAAGTATTAGAGCTATGATTACTCTCTTTCCATCGTTTAATGAATTTCAAGCTTTCAATACCATGTCACCTTTGGTTACGACCTCAGTCCTCACCGCTCTCCCCTCCACCACTCTTTGTTCACAATCTCAGCCAACAGTCTTCCCCCTTCACAAAACCAAGGAAACCAAGTCACCCACCCCAGGGCCCAAAGGAAAAAGGTCCAAGATCGTAAAATATGACTAGGTTGTGGACTTAATAGAGGAGGACCTTGTATAGCAAATAAGTACACAAATTCCTATTACTGGAGATCCAGATAAGAGTACACAAGCTCCCTTAGTTATGTCACAACACAACCCTTCATCATCCCAGGGCACTCCGGCCTCCTCCCCAAACGCCCCTAATTCATCACTGTACACCTTCCATACTCAAGGACCCATCAACCCATACCACCTCCACATTTGTGACCATCTCTGATGCAATTCCAATAGGAACAGTGATGGAGATCGAAATCGAGGTGGAATTTAACTCAGGTACTACCCAAGTAATTGTGGTTAGCTCAGCCCTGGTAGAGCCAGGAACTTTCCTTAATTTACTTATTCAGACAAACTTACCATGGGTTGAAGATACACCAAGAAAAAACTATTTCTCTGGATTTTAGCAGTCCCTACTAGCATTTCCACCATTCATATATGTTCCTCCATCCACCCTCAGTCTAAACCCAACTCAAACCCCGATCATACCATCGAATCAACCAAACTCCCTATAGGAACAATCTGACCATTCCATTGTGAACGACCAACCACTCAGGGAAAGGAATGCAAGTCCCGAGATGATGAGAAGTGGGGACCTCCAAGGTTGGACACCAGGTCAAATGTTTAGTTTTATACAGGAAACAACACGGTAGTTAGAATCCCTGCACAAAAACCTAGTTCAAAAACATAAGCAACAACAACAATAGGTGTTGGTGCTTACTGAAGAGACTAACCAGTTGTAGCAAGAAAGGGACACCCTCCGGCAGCAGATTGATCATATCATTAAATACTTCCAAGATTTATGGCCAACAGTCACAGGTGTAGTAGAAGCCGCCCCTGCAGATATGTGGGTGTGCAACATTGTATAATGCTCCCTCCATGTGAGAGTAGCATGTAAAAACATTAGCAATACAAATCAGGAACTTCAGCAGGCCCTGTCAGCGAGAACGACACAGCAATATATATTCATAGTTTATGCTAAGAAGATAACCCAAAATATGGAACAGATGAACTATCTCAAGGAGACACTAGGATATACAGTCACCGAGGTGTATAAATTTCTCAAGCAAATCCATGAATGCTCAAATTCACTAGCCATGAAGTATTAGCCTATATTTGAGTAACTACACAAAATTGGAATGGAGATCAAGGGAAACAATTACCCAGCCACCCGCAGACAACTATATGACCATGTTGATGTGTTACAAATGCATATTCAAGTGATTGAGGAGAGCTCTGCCAATACCAAACAACTCCTTCGCAAAATCAAGCCTCCAGTCAAATAGAAAGCTGAATTGATTCAGAAACTAGTCTCTGATTCATATCCTCAATATACCAAGACATTCACAGACCTGCCACAGCTAGTCGATGCCACTCACGCATACAAGGTGGTTCACACCACAGACTCACTCATGAAGACTTGCCAAGAGGCTACCACCAACTTCCTCGAGCTCAAGATAGAAGCCATGAAGAAATTCCCGGAGTTGGGGCCTTTGTTTGAGGAACGGGATCCAAATAAGGTGCAGTAAGAGAAGGGAGAAGTAGAACCAAACTAGAAGGAGAGCACGAAAAAATGCCACATGGTGATCACACCACCCAGAGAAAATTGACTTGGGAAAGTCGATAGCTTGTGGTCGGGGCCTATTGGGGCCTTTGTTTTAATAAAGGATAAAACCAGTTTTAAGTTGCGGACTATCACTTGTGGACAAGGCAAGTCATAGAGAGATGTTGTGGGAGGAAGAGAGCCATTACGGGTTGTAGATGGTTGTTGGGCAGGTGGCGGAGTGCGGATAGGCAGTAGAAAAAGTGGCAAGAATAGCTGACAGCAAATGGAAAGAAAGACTCCAGGAAGCAAAGAGAAGTGCGGAACAAAATGAGGAACAATGGAGTGCATCAAGTCACCCGAGCGAAAAAGAAGCAAAGACTGCTAGTGCTGAGGGAAGCAATAGATAAGCAAGGAAGAGAAGGAAGGAAGAATTTAGTTATGTTATTGGGTTTTTTTGTGAATCAAGCTCTGGGGAGACTCTAAATGTAATATGTTGCAATGGAACATTAATATAATACAAAGATTATTTCTTTGATCATGATTTGTTTATTGAATGAATGACTACTAATTTACGGTGTTTTGTGGGATTACTTAAAAAATTTCTGATACCTTTGTTAATGTATTCATTATGATAGTCCCTTCGTAGAATATTATGTAATAAGAGTTGTTTCATGCATACTCATAGTATATTGATGTTAGATAATAGAGGACTAGCTTCACTGTGATGTTTTGGTTCTGGTTTTCCCATCTCAGTAAGGTCATGACACGTCTTGGGTGAGACTCCTTGCTCTCCTTTGAGCAAGGTGAAAATTTCGGCGTTGTCCTAGACTATAGCGAGATCTTGTTGGCTCTCGAGCCCAAACCTAGGTCTTGCCCAAAATTCATCCTTTTTCCAACGCAAAATAACAATGATAGAATAGCCATTAAAGCCACATAATAACAAGTAAACTTACACATAAAACATAAGATGAAAACAAATCTTATTAATATATGCAAATCAGACTGTAGATTGGGTTGAACCAATTTTTTCTTTCATCCAATCACCCTTGTGCCTTATTCCAAGCATGAATGTGGGACTCACGACAAAACAAACCAAGGCTTCCTCGATATTTACCATATATCCATCCAACGGATTCCTAGGCTCGAAACCGTCGTCAATACAACCAATATTTTCCACAATCTCACCAAGTCACTAGGCCCTAAACAAGCATGGATGCCTCTAGATCTCTCCACCTAAACCGTGAGGAATTTTTCCATCTCAACCTCTTGGCTTTACTGTGTATCCCGCCATTACTAGTCAAGGGATTCCTAGGCCTACGAGATCTCCACCCTCTAGGATTTATCATATATCTTGTCATTATCGGTCAAGGGATTCCTAGGCCCAATAAAGGGTATTCACAACTATGCATTACAATATATCCCATCCTAGGATTCCTAGAATTTTTTTATCAATCTTGACCACCCCACTAAGCTTGGGATCCATCCAACAATCTAGCTCAACCAAAACAAGAGAACCCCATCACACCATGGCTATCCAGAATTGGAATGGAAAGGTTGAAAAACATTATCACACTTGGAAAAACCCATGTCAATGGAAACAAGAGACCCAAAAACACACATGCATGTAAAAACTAGCAAGGAAATTATACATGCAACTCGATACATGCAAGTAATCTTGTTGTAACTTCTTGATCCCACTCTTCCTTTCTTGATCTTTTCTTCTTCTTGCTTCCTTGTCCTCCCTTTTCCTTCTTTCCTCCAATGCTAGAGTACTCCAAGAATACTCTAAGTGTCCAAGAGTATGAGAGAGGGAGAATAGAGATAGAGCTCCAAAGCTGAAATGATAAAAAGGTTGTGAACTGATCCTCATAAGCCTTTTTATTAATGAGGCCTCTATTTTCTTCAATTTCCATTATTTTCATTCATTTTCCTCCTCGCCTGCAACATGTGACCTTTCACCTTCCTTGTCTCCTAATTTCCATTATTTTCATAAATAAAATACCAATTAATGTCACTTTTCCTTTCCAAATCCTTTGTCATTTCCTTTGGCAATTTACTTAGCCATAATAAACCAAATGAGCACACACACTAGGATGTTTTTCCCAACGTTCATCTTGGAATATGTATCCCATGAACATGGTTATTGTTTTGTCTTTATTAACTTTATTACATGGAATTATTACCAGGGTTGTTACAAAAGTACTTATAAACTCAATTTTATCAAACTCCTAAATGAATCAGCTTTCTTAATGTGTGTGTTTTTTTAATACGAAGAGATTAATACATGATATATCGAATAGCAAGGTGGTGTATTCCCTTATAAGTGATAGAAGTTGTTATGAACTAAGAAACATAATGTTACATTAAAAATTAAAAAATACAAATCAAATCCATTTAAAACTACATAAAATTAAATTGAATAAAAAATAAATAAGTACATATATAAATACATGTGTATGTGTGACAACATTTAAAAAAAATACATAGATCAATCTTAAATGTAGATATGTCAAACATTGAAGGGGGTAAAATTTATTAATTTTCTTTTCTTTTCGTTTAATATGAAAAAATTAATACATGACATGGAATTAAATGATAAATAATTTTACATGTTACCAAAATTGATTCCTCCACGTGGAGATGTCTCTTATAGTTTTTTCACTTCAAAAAGAGTTATGCACTTTGAAGGATTTGATCCTTCTTGATGCATAATAAATTTATAATTAAAATGGATATTTTAAGATGAAGATGGTGTTATATATATATATATATATATATATATATAGAGAGAGAGAGAGAGAGAGAGAGAGAGAGAGAGAGAGAGAGATTGATTGATTTCCCTCGTCATTGTAATAAGTGCTATCTCTCTCTCTCTAAAGTTGATATAAAATTATTTAGTGAAATGGGCATTGAAATATTTTATTTATGCTCAACGTTATTTTTTTTTTAATTAATATTTTTTTAGTTTCCACTTGTCAACTCTTTCTCTCTGATACTTAAATAGTTTTTTTCCAACTCCATATTAAGCATTGAAAAACAAAACACTCATCCTCAAATAAAATAAGATTTTTTGTACTTTTAATTACTTTATTCATCCTTTTACATATAAACCTCATGAAAATTTCCACTGAAGGCAAACATATCTCATCGTACTAGGTTATAGGTTATAGAAATGGCATTTTGAGGCATAAGAACTCTCGCTCTCTCTCATACTTAAATATTTTTTTCCCAACTCCATATTGAGCATTGAAAAAGAATCACCTATCCTCACAATAGAATAAAAACTTTTGTACTTTCAATTACTTTATTCATCCTTTTACATATAAACCTCATGAAAAATTTCACTTAAGTTAAGCATTGAAATACTTTATTCATTATCAATTTTTTTAAATGTTGTGTGTCAACTTGTAATGAATTATGCATCTCTTCCATATTAGATTTTAAAAAGGGTATTTTAGTATAATAAGAATATATATATATATATATATATATATATATATATATATATATATATATATATATGGATATGGAAATATTTTAAACTTAGCTATATATTAAGCATTAAAAGAAAAAGTACCTTAAAAAAAAACTAATTTTTTACTTTTAGTTATTTTATTTCTTTATATATAAGGTTTATATAAAAATGATTTTGCTTAATGTTTTCATTTAAGGTGAATATTGAAATTTTTTATTTATTGTTAATTTTTTTGAATGTTATGTCAACTCCATGTTGAGTAATGAATTATGCAGCTCCCCCATATTAGTTGTAAAAAAAGTATTTTAGTGTAATAAGATATATAAATTTATGCATCTCCTCCATAAATATTTTACAACCCAATATAAAGGAGATGCATGGCTTTATATTTCTTATTACATCAAAAGACCTTTTTTACAACTCAATACGGAGGAGATGCATAATTCATTGCTAAAGATGGAGTTGACACATAACAATTAAAAAATTTAATAATAAATAATAAAGTTGATGTTGAAATATTTATTTAGTGTGGATATGAAAATATTTTAATATCAGCTACATATTAAGCAAAAGAGAAAGTGCATATAAAAGGAATATTAAATTTTTATTTTTGACTATTTTATTTTTTAAGAAATAAGGTTAATAAAATGATTTTACTTAAGGATATTTATTTATGGTAGATATTGAAATATTTTTTTGTTGTAAATCATTTTCCTAAAAATGTCAATATGTTATATAATTATTTTATTATTATTTTATAATGAATATATGTTTATTTTATTGATATTTCACAACTTGTTTCGTTCTTATATCTTTATTTTCTTTTGGTAAGTTGGCCAAATTTGCATTAATTCAGAGTCAAAAAGTTAAAATAAAATCATGTTTTGTTGCTACTACTGGCCCATCACTAGGGAAACTATACCAATAACATAATATAAGCTTCTTTGACATAGTATATCCATGTTTTCTTTTTGTATAGTTCATTACATCACAAAATGGGCTATCTTTCCCTTGTGATTGATACGACATGCCTAAAATTTAACTGGAACTGACTGAAATTTCATTGTAAACATGTTAACATAGAAACTAAGTAACGTACAAAACATTGTGTAGCATAGCTAACTGGTGGGAGAATCCACCTAGATCATTTCAGGTTGGTTAGGATCGTCCTAGGGATTAGTGAATGTGATATTGGCAAGTCGATCAACCAGAATATTAATTTTCTAGTCCATCTTCCTGAGTTGCCTTTGTCTCTCATCCAATTGGGTTTGATTCTCCTATTATACGCTTGCCTTATCTTGAATGACCCTGCAACGAATATGCGACATCCCTTAGTTAAAAATTTATCTCTTGTAACTTCTTGTTATTATGTTTAAATGGCTGAGAGAGGGTCACATATTTCATTGGTTGAGGAAGGAGGTTGCTTAAGGAAATTGTTGTTTTTAAGTATCAGTTATGGTTGGCTGAAAAAAATTAAATGTGTTGACTATGTGTTCAATTTAACTGAAGAAATAAGGACAGGTCCAAGTGTCCTTCAGCTCCAACCAAAAGCAAGAAAAAGAAAAAATTAAACACATGCATGGGTTGTGCTATCAAGCAATTGATTGTTGTGAAATCATGGAGAGTAGTGGGAAGTTAATTTAGTTGGGAAAGATAACGATAATAGGAATTCGTTAAGGGATTATTTCATCCATCATCCATTTTTTTCAATACATACTCTCTCTCTCTCACATGCATGCAAGGAGGATAAGTAGAGAACAAGAAAGTTACTTGGAGTGGGAAAAAGTTGTGGAAGAGCTCAAAGAAGGTAGCATCTCAAATTGTTGTTGCTAATCATTAGAGATATTTAAAAAACAGTTGAGGAATCATTTGAGAGATGCTTGATAGGTGAAATATTATAGAGAGTAGAGGCTTTCTTGAAGGCTGAAGAAATGACTGAAAGCTTGGTATTGAAGAACCTACTATATCGAGGAAAACTCACTCAGGTTCATATGAGACTAATGAACCACTAGGAGTTTCCTTGGTGGTTGAATCTTTCGTGTTTATCTCATAGAGGAACCACCTGGAGAGGTGATTTCTTCCACCTGTTAATAGTTTATACATTGATGAAATTTCTATATTGTGGACTCTCTTCTCTTGAATGTGAGCTAAATTTATCTATAGTATGATGTGTTTGCATGAATTTGATTATGCTTGAAATGATTGAATGATCATGTATGTAGATGGTGGATGAAGGTAGTGTGGCTTGGTAGCATCTTGTTTCAAGTATTTTTGTTTGTTAAAATCCTCAAAATCACTCCGCCTCAATCTTTGGAATCTGGCTCGGGGGTGACAACTACAAGTAATAGTGGTTGTAGCTTGTTTATGGCTGGGTGGAGAGTTGAAGTCCCACTTTCAATTGGAAAACTTCTACATTGTACAAGATAAGTATTGTTATAGCTACCCAAATTAATTTTCTAACATGTGCTAAGTATGTTGGCTACAGACCTGTGATGGAATTAGTTGGTGCTCAAATGTTTGTTTGTGCCTATAAATCAAATCCTGAATGAATTTTCTTGTTTGCATGTAAAATTTTTATTTCTGCAAGACTTTGGGTACTATATGGCTTCCTATTTGCTTGCAAGGGTTTTTTGAATGTTATTTATTAGTCGAGAGATCAAGATATCTCTTAGCTAAGATGGACTTGACTTCTACCAATTATTATCAACTGAAGAGACTTGCAGACTGTGAGCCAATAATTTCTCAAGGGCCTCGATGAAAAAGAATTGGAAATTCTATGTTCTATTTATTACCTCACCAAATAATTGGCTATTAAGTCTTGTTTTATTATTCTTAAGCTTGAGAAATATAACACAATTTTTTCATATATATACACACACATAAAGGTTGGTTGGGTTGTGCAGAGTTCTTGGAAAAATCTCAAGAGATATAAATCCACAGTGGGAAATATAAAAACTTTAAGATTGACGGGCCAAGTATTGATGTTAGGCTCAAATATCCATAGACCCATCTCATCCAAGCCATGGGTTAAGCTTCTTCAAGAGTGGATCACATCATTTAGTAGGCGTGACCCCTCCCACTATTCTTATTAGTTCTTGACATTTAGGTTCCAACTTGCGCGACCTCCCCTTGTGACTAAGACCTCAAAACCTTGGGTCTTATATGTTTTATAGCATCTCTCCTCTCATTTTCCTGAGGTTATTTTGGTATAGGTAAAACCCCCTAGGTTCTATCCTAGAATGAAGGGTATTTGTGTCTCCTAATGGATGCTTCTTCCATAATTTTCCCATAAGATCTTGGTCTTATAAAGTCATAACACTGTCTCTCTAAGTTTCTCCCAAGATAATTTTCTTTGAGATGATGTGGTGGGAGCAAGCTCGAGCGTGTATTACTTCCAAGAAAAAGTTTCCTTCGAAGAGGGTTTACGCTAAGAGGGATTTCCTCCAGGATGATGTGGAAGGAGTGGGTCTAAGATTAGTTTCTCCTAAGGTGAATTTCTCTCAAGATTGAATTTCTCCTGAGATAGGTTTTCTCTGATAAATCAAAATCTTTGATCTTAGAAGTTATTAAATTGCCGCTCCACTCAAACCTCTTAGAAGAGTTTATTCCATGGTGACGTGGCAATAGTGGGTCATTGCGTTTACGTAAGAAAGGGAATTTTATATGTATTAAAATGTGTATTTGTATGTTATGACCTCGAGTCATGAACAGGTTGGCATCCATTACACTAATTCCAAGTGGCAGTGAGGAGGTTGACTGGGAAACCCACTTACATGCCACATGGTAGATTAATGATGTGGTGCTAAACTTTAAGTATCCATAAATTCCAATTTAAAGGTTGGATCAGGACAAAATTTATATCTTTTGAATTGTCACAACAAGGAAAACACAATGATGGAATCCATTTGAAGTTTTAAGGAAGTTGAAAAAAGATCGAATTTTTAAACCCCATTTCCATAACACTATCTTGGATCTTGGGTCAGCATAGTAACCACCTCCATCTAATAATTTTCTTGGGGTGGGTTGGGAGGGGGTGTGTTACATAATAGTTTTGATGTGTCAGTGCACATCAATCACTCATAGGTATCAACATTGTCATGGTTGGTTATAATTAGTATTTTGGACCCAATATTTGAGTTAGTTCATAATATCAACATCAGCGATGTAGCGTTGTATGTGTCTCATCGTTTCTTCAATTGCTTCTATTTCAAATTGAATTTTGGCAAGGGTGCATACATGATATTTTCTTATTTATTTCTTCAACTCCCTCCAATATCGAGTGATAGGGGGGCTCAATTTTGCGTTGACCTTTTCTTCCCCCTCTTATGTTATCGGTTTCATTGTGGCTTCTATTGCACCTACATCTAGCCATGGAAGTAAAGTATTTATCAAACAAGTCGGGGAGGATGGTTAAGGAATGTGAAGAGAAAATAGGGGATGAAGAAACCCAAATAAATCATGGTGGTCGTAAGAGAATGGTTGTGGAAAAAACTATGGGAACCCAAATTCTATTCAACCCGAAAGTGAACCAATGAAAATGAGATAATATCTTAGCTATTGAAAGACGGAAGACTGAAGGTTAACAAGATAAATGAGAAAGAAGACTTGTTTTCCAACCTGAAGAGCCCAATGAAAACTAGAGAGGAGATACATTGACAAACAGCCTAAGGGATCCAATCCTGCTACATTGGGTAAAGGTTGATGAATATATAACAAGCATATCATCAACATAAAAAATACCTTCAACGAGAATATTCATACCATAATCTAGGCCCTATGGAAATTGAGACATGAATTAAAGATATCTCACCCTTGTGTTGCCTATCACCACAAGAAAATTCACCCACTGAATACGCCTTGCCAAATTCCAAGGATTTCACATTCCAAGCAAAGAAAAGCCCACCCTTGCATCTTTTATCCTTGACGACATAATTTCTACCAGCCCTTATGCCATATTTATAATACTTCACCATTATAGATGTTTCATTTCTCATTATGGCAGCAAATCATGTAGCTCTATGAGTCATGATCACCACCTTTGGAGAGCATATGTAATATTCCCGATGCAATGATTGCTAAGTGGAATATTCAAAAATCATGAGAAATTAGTTAGTTATGACTACCTCTCATGGAAATGGTCATAGATGAATGACTAAATTAACGCAGTTGAATCCCAAAAATGATATCTAATATAATGCACTGCGGAAACCCCTCATACTTAAAATATTAGAGTTCTTAATTTTCCTAATAAATTAAGTAAATAAAAGGGTGGAGGGACCCATAATCCTCAAGATGAATAAATATCCACTTTTTATATGTGAAATTGGATTAATTAAGCCTAGATATACATAATGAGGTAGTGGAGCCACTATTAATGTGAATGGAATGGAGATCATGTCTCATTAATGAGATAGATCATGAAGGTTGATACAATCAACTAAGATCTTGGAAGGAATCAAACAGAAGATCATGGAGTATTCATAATGAGATGATGGAGGAAGTTGTGCAATTAATGCACACATGATGGAGAGTATGGCTCTCATATTCTCATTGATGATTTGGCATGGCAACAAGAAGCATTGTTGCAGTGGCTTCTTTTGAGATAGTATGGCTCTCTTTCTTGTTTTCATGATGATCTATCATGGCAGCAAAAGGCTTTGTTACGTTCGTTATTATTAGGAGAATATGGTTTGACATTGTTTATCTTTTCCCATATGTCTCTACTTCTTGTTTTTCACTATGATGATGTGATGTTTGATTCCTACATGGCCAACATGGCTAATGATGAGGGCATTGATGTATGTAATATACTCTATGTATCATGGGTTGGAGAGATGGTTCATGAGTTGGGACTTTCCACTTTGGGAATGAACCACTTCATCTTATGTATCTCATGTGTAGAGAAGAACTTTGGTCATCATATGGTTGCCACTTGGAGATTCATTGATAAGGATGGGTATCTAAATTTTCAGTTGGAGGCCATTCTAGAAATTCTAGAGAGGCAGCTTTGGAGCTAGACATGCATGACACATTGTGACAGAAGGGAAGTCCTTCCACATGAGGATGCCATTTGGAGGGAGGATGTTTTTTGTAGCATCCAATTTTGTGGTTGCTTGAGGACAAGCAACATTTTGCTGGGGAGGACTGTAATATTCCCAAATTTTCACATGATATTTGGAATATTAGAGTTCTTAATTTTCTGAATGAACTAAGTAAATAAAAGGGTGGAGGGACCCATAATACTCAAGATGAATAAATATCCACTTTTTATGTGTGAATGTGTATTAATTAAGCCTAGATCTACATAATGAGGTAGTGGAGCCACTACTAATGTGAATAGAATGGAGATCATGTCTCATTAATGAGATAGATCATGGAGGTTCATACAGTCAACTAAGATCTTGGAAGGAATCAAACAGAATATCATGGATAATTCATGATGAGATGATGGAGGAAGTTGTGCAATTAATGCACACATGATGGAGAGGGTGTACATTGAACCTAGACATGATATATGACTTGGATAGACATCACAGTCAAACATGGAGGATCTTGTCCACATGAACATCGCAGTTTAGATGAGGGCCAAGGCATGGGAAGGCTCAAACAATATATAAAGAAGATGAAGGAAAGAATGAAGATAGGCTTCAGGCTTATTTATTATTGATTTTTAGGTCTGTTTAGATCTGGAATTGTCCTGTGAAATTCCATTCCTTTCTTGGGTTGTTTAGCAAAGATTGCAAGTGTTGTTTATCACAGGGTGTTCCTGGTCGGGAATCCCACCTCTTCCTTTGAGTAGCTCTGGAGAGAGGGTTGTAATTCATTATAAATTAGGCAATGGTGCCATATATATTTTCCTACTTTCTGCAGAAAATCCATATTCAGAAATTACAGATTTCTGAAGATCAATTTGAGAGGAGGAGGTTTTCCTTCAACATTTCAGTTGAGGAATGGGTGTAGGATTATTCCTATCACCTTGGGCTTGAAGATCAGCATTCCCAAAGCTTCATTTCAGATCTGGCATTAGGCCAAGAGTTATTCACCTCCTAGCAG
This sequence comes from Pinus albicaulis, assembly GCA_034641835.2. Taxonomy (NCBI): domain Eukaryota; kingdom Viridiplantae; phylum Streptophyta; class Pinopsida; order Pinales; family Pinaceae; genus Pinus; species Pinus albicaulis. Next base: position 1,102,465,417 of record CM076581.1, read on the forward strand.
CAGTAATCCCTTCAGGAATTATGCTATCCATTATTGCAGATCCAAAGGAGGAAGGAAGTTGCTAGCATTTAAGCTAGTAATCCTGTGAGGGATCATCCCCTCAACTACCATCTGTATTCCCACCAGAATGGAGTTTATTGTAGCATATTTCAGAAGGCATAGAGCCTTTCTTTCCCTTACAGTGCATTTTTTATGAGCAGTTGTGTTACAACAGTTGTAATCATCATTGGAGGAGTGAGAAGCTAGATCTAGAGCTTCTAGCTTGTAGATCTAAAGGAGGGATCGGTCCTTCAAGCTTAGATCTGATCTTGTGACATATTTCAGCCATCTATTTGTCAAATCCAACTTTAGATATATAATCCCAATAGATAAAGGCTCAATCCCTAGGAGGGTGATTTTCCAAAGTTGTAGATCTGTAAAATCAATTTTGGGCTATCATTGGAACCTATCACATTGGCCAGATCTTGAATATTGGCCTCATCAGAGCTCTTGAGCTCCCTAGATCTGAATTTCCTTTTGAAACAGTTCATGCATATCAACAGCAGAAGGGACAACACAATATTTCTTCTGTAAGCTCACCAGTTATGCAGTGCTAGTTGTAGCACCATTGTAGGGTGATTCTAGGCCATCTCTTGGGCTAGATCTACTCATCTTTTTTACATTGTGTAACTGATTCATCTCCATATAATAAAATGGCTTAGCTTCTCTGTATATTTTGATGTTGTCTTTAGATTTATTGTTTACTTAGTTGTAGTTCTTATATTGTGTTTCAGTAGTACTACATTCTCCCTTTTTGGATATTACAGCATATGACTCTCATGTCATATTAGGCCTCCCACTATTTTCACTATACCAATATGAATTTTTTCAAGCTACATATATGAGTGAACCATCACCCTAAACTCAACTTAGATATGAGTTAACAAAATTCTCTCAATAGGGAGGCATGGCCATATCCAAAAAAGAACTCTTTGTATAGAGGATGATAATAATTGAATACTAAAAGATACGACATTAAACAAACTATTATCTTAAAACGGTTATGCAACTAGCTCACAAAACAAAACAAAATATAGATCAACGACTTTAAAATTATCCTCTTCAAGGGGGAAGCTCCTTTACATTACATAAATGAACAATTCTTGGATGATATAAATGTTAAGACCTCCTTGGTATATATAGGAGTCTAAGGGGTCACAATATAATCATAGCCTACATAACAATAATAATGTAAGGGCACAACAATAACAACAGTGGGCTTCTATGGGGCACAACAATACAAATAGTGGGTTACACTAACAATAACAATAAGGGGGGTACACTAGTATTATGGGGATATAACATGTCCCTCTCCTTGAAAAAAGTGTTTCCCTCAACAATTATGTAGTTCTGGATGCTCCTGTATAAAATTATCATCCTCCCATGTGGAATATTTAGCAGGTGAGTTCTTCCACTTAATGAGATACTCTGAATTTAGTCAATTTTGTAGTTGTCGGGTTCTTGTTTCTGTTACCGCTTCAGGCTCAAATATGATTTTTATTTCTTCATCAAGTTTTGGAAACACTATTGAACTGGGATCTCATCACCGATAACCTTCTTTAAGCATGAAACATGGAAAACTAGGTGTACTCGGGAAGATGCAAGCATCTTGAATTTGTTTTCCATAGTACCAATATTTTTTCAACACCTTGTAAGGACCATAGTAATTGGGTGATAATTTATTATCCTTCCTAGCTTGCTTGAGGGACATTTTTTTGTATGGTTGTAGCCGTAAAAATACCTATTTTCCTACATCAAAAATTATTTCACTGTGATGTTGATATGCATGTTGTTTCATTTGATTGTGCACCAAAGTGAGGTTTTCCTTTAATAGTTGGAGAACTTGTTGTCGATTCTCAATGTGATCTTCCACTGCTTAAACCTTAGAATTTTCTCTTAAATATGTTGTTATGAATGGTGGATGATATCCATAAAGTTCCATAAATGGGGTCATTTTTGTTGTTGTATGTAAGGAAATGTTATACCTCGGAAATGTTATACCTCCATTCATCTAGATGTAACCACTTGACCCATTGAGTTTTTTTATCATATACAAATCAATGAATGTATCCTTCCTATTGGACACCTAATCTTATATAGGTAGGTGTGGAAGCCGAAGGGAAAAAAGGAGTCCAAGTGACCTTGGAATGTGGAATCCAAGAGTCACACCATTGTATTATAATGTACATCTATGATGAATAATAATATAACTCATGCTTATCCTATATTTCTATTTATGTTTTCTCCATTTACCATGTGTGTGTTTAACATGGTATTGGAGCAAGTCAATCTACTACGTCTCACATGAGCTACTTGATTGTGTGGCCTTTATGTCTATTTTTTTGTCACACCTCCCTAGCCTCTCCTTGAATAGTGTTGGCATGTACAATTCTAAAAAACAATTCAAAAACGCTATGTGCCATCTCTTCCCTTCAACGAGGTTCATTCCTACATTGCTCAAATTAGAACCATTAATTTTAGTGCTTTTTTTGCATTTATGAAGATTTGTCCCTTTATCAGCTAATTCCTTGCTTGGTCATTGACAGTAAGTAATATCAGTTTTTTGACTTTGTCTTTGTCATTTCGGTGCATTATACAGTCTGCCTAGACTTGTAGTGTGCATTTCTTATGCTCCCCAACGTTGCGCTGCATACCTAACACTCCTCTACACCTGGCACTCCTCTTCACCGAAATTCTCTCTTACACCACTCCTACATTTCATCAATATATTCATTGATTCCTTGCACAACCTTTCGCAAAGAATATACGCACCGTTCATAACATTGTTCATCACTACTCATCCCTCAACCCTGCTCCCTCAACACCTGTAGGCCTCCACAGGCCCTCCGCCAACCTCTCATTATGCATCTATATACTTCCCCATAGCCCCTATCTCCTCATCGATCCTCCCTCACCTCCCCGTTCACCTCCGCTCATCGCTCCTCCCTCACCTCCCCGCTCTTGTTGGCCCCCCTCCACTGGTTCTCATACTCCCCTCCTTACTACCTCCCATCCACTCTGCTCTCACTGCGCCCTCCCTCCCACTGCACCCTCCCTCACCTCCCCATAACCCTCCTAAGGTCTCTGTGGCTCCCCACATCCCCATCCCCGCTCCGCTCCATCCTCCGCCTCCTCCCTCCCTGCTACCTGCTACCTCGGCTCCATTCTCTGCCCTCCTACCCTGCTCCACTCCATCCTCTGCCTTCTCCCCACTAACTGCTGCCTCCCACCACGTCCTTCGATCCCTACCTCTTTCGTCCCCTCCACACTCCTCCATCAGCACCTCCACCTTTACCCTCCCTCCACACTGCAGCCTCCTCCCTACACCACTCCCTCCAACTACATGCTCCCTCCACATCGTGGCCTCCTCCCTGCACACAGCGCTGTAATCTACCGAAATTTTCTCCATTCCTTTCAAAAAATTGAACATCAAACGATATCAAGGGGACCCAATAAAACATGTGCTTTCAGTTGGCTGGATACAATGGCCAACCATGGATAATTGGCTTTTAAGTTTCATTTTGAAGCGTTTTTAGATATATGATGCGTATAAGATTTTAAATATTTGCAGAGATTTTTCTTTTGAAACTGTGCTATAGGGGTTTTAGTATTGGAAAAGATTTCTTAAGAGATTCTACTGATACGATATTTTGAGATCTTGGTTGTATATGCTGAAAATTTTGATAATACAAGTGTAAGTTACAAATAATTCATTAAGCAGTGGTTAGTGTGTGCAATGTTGATTAGTTATAAACATTGGTGGATTTTTTCATCATAGTTAAGTTGCAGTTTCTCATTGGTGAAGGACACTAATATTTTTTAACATAGTATTTCCTATTAAAACAATTAATATGCTACAACGAAGTCCTTTCATAGATAGACTCTATTATTGAAGAACAATCCTTAGGAGATTTGTCACCACTTTATCATTTTATTTCTCAAAGCAATATCATTTTGTATTGCAACCATTGGTTGTTGAAAACTATTTTTGATTGGCATATTGTTCCAAAGGAGATCTGCAGGAACATTGCACATTTAGTTTCCTATCACGTTCCCATTTGTTGAGTGTGAGTTGTTAACAAAATGGTCAGAATTACTGAGTTATTAAAGTTTTTAGATACTCTCATACTCTCCACGACTGAGTCTAGTATGGTCAAAATAAGCAAAGCTTCTCTTTCAGACATTCAAACTTGCCTGCAAAACACACAAGAGAATATTGATTTTTTGTAGCTTGAATCACAGCTTCAGCAAGCAGAACTACAACAATGGAGTCATCATTCTAAACTTGTTTCTATTCAGAAATTTGAAATAGACTCTTATAAGCATCAAGTCAATAATGTCACGTCCGATTCACATTCAATGCCTAGTTCAAAAGAATATTTGTATGCAGATGCAAATGTTCACACTTCACTTCCCAAGCCCATCATCAAACCATGGGAAGAGCTTGTCCATAGCAAGCACAAAACTGGTCTTGGACATGACAAGGAGTTGTCATTTCATATTCCAGACTACTCCAAGCCCATAAAATTTTAGAGTGCCAGATTTCTTTATGACAATTCACCTTCAACTGTTCCAAATCCTGATCCTCTTCCATAGAAACAACAACAGATTGAAAAATGCCAACACTTTGATCACGTTGGCCATATGAAATATCATTGTTTTGATCTTCACCCATGCAAGCACTATGGTCACCAAACCCACTCTTCACACAGATGCTTCAGAAAAAAGCCTCCTAGCAGAACAAATATTTATCTTGGATGGATTGCTTCTTGGCAATGGGCATCAATAGCCAAGAAGAGGCTTAAGTCACATGTCAGAACTTGTTCTAGAATATTTAACAATATTGCAATTAAGTTTTCACCATCATCTCACCTTGTACCTAACAAGGGGAAAATGGTGGTCATCTACAAGCTTCAAAGTCAAATCAAGCGAGCCTGAGCCACAACCTGTCATTCAAAATTCAGAGTTGTAGCTAGAAACATAGCAGTTCAAGAGAGCCTGAGCCACAACTTGTCATTCTATATTCAAATTTGTAGCCAGAGACACGAATGCCCATGATCATTCCTTTGGTTGGTGGACACCCTTAAACCATCTATGCGAGGTTGATATTCTTCCTCTTCAAAGAATTCAGAGCACTTCCTCTTGCAGAAGACTTAGGCTTCTTACCAACTTTGGTAGAGTTTCAGGAAATGAATTAAGCATTCTAGTGTTGGTGGTCATCCTTAAACCATCACAGGTTATAGACCTCCCTTATTCTAGATTGAAGGTCCCCCTCTTCAAATATGAGGGACACTTCCTCTAGCAGAAGCCCTCAGCTTCTTACCAGATTTGGAAAAGTTTCAAGAACTGCACTAAGCGTTCCAGTGTTGGTGGTCATCCTTAAAATGCCTCTTTGTGCCAACATTTCAGAGAGTTGATTCAGCCTAAGTGTTTCCATGCATACTTTGCATATTTGTATTACAACTCTCTTCTTCGACTCACACATACCCCTTCGGATTAAGAGGGGAATGTTGGACTCCTAATCCTCTATAGGTAGGTGTGGAAGATGAATGGGAAAAAGGAGTCCAAGTGACCTTAGAATGTGGAATCCAAGAGTCACACCATTTTATTATAAATGTACATCTATGATAAATAATAAAATGACTCACACTTATCCTATTTTTCTATGTGTGTTTTCTACATTTACCATGTGTTTGTTTAACACTTCCAAACATTTGTTCACTATATCAGTTTTCCTGTTAGATTGAGGATGATAAGATGAGATATGAGATAATTGAGTACTAAGACAATAAAATAATTTCGTCCAAAAATTTCCAATGAAAATGGGATCTTTTTCACTTACAATAATCTATGGTTTCCCATGTATCTTTTGAATTGTTTCCATAGATGCAGTAGCAATTGTACCAGCTTTAAAAGGATGATATAATGCACAAAAGTGTACATAATTTGTAATTCTATCAATTACCACCATGATGACACTCTTTCCTTTAGACTTGGGTAAACATGTGATAAAATCCATTGATACCTCCTCCCAACCATGACTTGGAATGGATAAAGGTTGTAACGGACTCAAGGTCTTAATTGTCTCAAATTTATTTTGTTGGCATACCAAAAATTATGCCACAAAATTCTGAATATCATATTTAAGGCCATCCCAAAAAACTTCCTTCTTGACTATGTGGTAATTTTTTTAAAATCATGAGTGCCCTTTTGTTGATGCCTCAAAAATTGACACAACAACATCAGGGGATGACCACCTGGTCAGGAACTTAAAAATTATTCATTTTCCGTTTGGAATAGCGGCTCCAACTAGGGATGATGGGACTAGTTTCCCAATAAGTATAATTGATTGGATATGAGGTATTTATAACTAAATGTGACTTGATAAAATGGGAGTGATTATGAGTTAAAGAGTATATATATACCTATCTATATCCTGAGATTAATTATGTTTCCTTTGTATATGATATTGAAATATTATCTTTAGTGTATGAGAATGAAGATTATCAAATAGTTATATAAGTGAAAAACAGTTAAAGTGATTAATTTGATTAAATAGTTAATCAAATTAATTGATTAAATTATATCACATTCAATAGCTACATGTTTTGTACAAATATCAAAATATGGCAATCTTTGCATGCTCAATAGTGAATTAATGCTCAATTGTATTTAAGAGACACATATAACAAAACAATGTAAAAGAAGTATGATTATTAATCACATAAAAATAGAACAACAATATAAAGATAGAAGTTTCAGATATATATTTACTCCGCTCATGGAAGAAATATCCCTGGTCCAGTCTTTTATATTAAGATGAGTTCAAAAAGTTCAAAAGTGAAACTTTCCAAAGCTTTCCTTAAAAAATTTCAAGACCCTTTCTTAGTATACATGAAAAGGTTTATATAGTAAACACTAGAAATATAACAATAACAAATACACAAAGTTCTAAGGAGGTTTAAACAACTCTCCTTAAAATAAGAGAAAATAAGACAGAAATAGAATTTGTTTGTATGACGAGCTCAGGAGTGTGATGTTGTCTCTTTTTCCATTTGTTGCTTGAGCTCGTAAATATCTAGCATTGGTTGCACTTCAAGGGTCTAAGTTGGCCTTAAACCCAGTTGTCCAATATACACTACATATGATAGTGCAAGAAGCAAGTATTTTTCCCAATTGAGTTTTTCCATATTCTTAATGCTTTCTTCCTTTACCTTTAGCTTTTCCTTCCATTGTTTCATTAAAACTTTGACATTAGGAAGGGGACCATGTGGGAATTCATGAATCAGATTGGCACCAAATAGATTATCACTTATAGTTTCAATGACGTTGTTAGCAACATCTCTTGCTCTGAATACCTCTCTTTATACTTGTTTGAGTTGTATATACCATTCAATAAACGAGATTTAATTGTGAGAATCCTCTATTCTTGGAAGATTTGTTTTTCTTCCCTCTGTTGTATCTTATCAGGTAATGAATTTCAAGATCTTTTCATCAATGTTATCGAAAGTTTTCCTCAGATCAGATGATTTATTCATCAGTGAATCACTTTTATCACATAGATTATTGATGATGGTTAATTTCTGACAGAATTCTGCTTGTTGTTGGGCCAACATAGTGTTTAATTCAAAATCTTCATTTTTGAAGTCTTCTATATTTGGTTTTTCCTTCAATTGTTCAATAGTGAATTGGAGTTGTCGGATTTGAGTATCTCTGACATTGATGTCAAATTGATGTTGTAGTTTTAGTTGATCAAAGCTTTTCTAAAGTTGAGAAAATTGTGTCTGCAACTAATGATCAATACTTTGTTTCTATTTTAACAACTCCTGCTCTAAATGTTGGATTCTTCCATCTTTTTCTTTTACTAGTTAATGGACCTTTGATGCCTTGTCAATTGTAGTAGTTGCATAAGCACCTGAAAACTATGACAATCTTGTTAAATATTTGTAAGGTTCAGTTTGTGGATCTATCCACACTACTTATACTGGTACATCTCCAAGAATCAATGTCTGGGATTTCTCAACTCTTTTTATCTTTCTTTGTCTGCTCATTACAGAACCGATGTTTGGGACTATAAAATATGTCCAAAGGAGGGATTTATTCTACTCTAAGAACAATTTCTTACAAGGGGAAGGTCAGGATGAATTCAATTTCATCTATAATAACTTCTTTGTCAGAAGCCCCAATAGAAAATAGGGTCTAATTTTTGTCTTGAGGAGTGCTACTTATTTATTTAAGCTCGTAAGTGTTTTCATCTGGTTTTCCTTTGATCTGTTGATCAAATTGGTTCCAAACCTCATCCAAATTACAGCTAAAGAAAGTATCAATAGTTCATTTCTCTTTAGATCTGACTTCATGTTTTTCCTGTAGGACCTCAGTGTCCTTGGGAGGCTACTCCAAATCATTTCCTTTCTATTTAATTGGTTGGGATACCCTCATAATGTCTAGAGGGATATTCTCCAATCTCTTACTCCTGTATTTTTTAAATTCAATGAGTTGTCCTAGAATCAAGCGAATATCTTCTAGCTTCTCAACCTGTGAATATGTCTCAACAAAATCAAACAAGTCATCATATTCATCGGGCTCTTGAATAAACTTTATGAACTTTACATAGGTTTTAAAGTCCTGAGACACTTTATTTGGGTTGAACTTCCTGTTGGGCATGGTCGATAATTTCAAACATTCAATTTTCTTGATCTCAAGTCTGGAATGTTTATAGTTGTATAAGGCATAGACTCCACAATTTATAGGAAATGATATCTAGGCAGGCTTTTGGATTCCTTTAAGGCTTTGGTTAACCCATTTCCTACTGTTTGATAAGTAATTTATCTAGCTAGGATTTTATCTGGTACATACAGTGGGAGAATACGTGGCTTGGAAATACTTCCATAAACTCTAACATATGTAAATATTTATTCACCAAACCACCTTATGATGGTTGTGAAGTCATATCTTTCTTCTTTTGATAGTCTTGGAGCCTTCTCTCAAAAAACAGCTTGAAACAAGGGTAAAATAACACCATGAAAAATTCTATATAAATGAGACTCATAGTTGGACTCCCATAGGATATTATGGTAAACTTGGATAGGAGTATGGTCCTGTATGGTCCATTTCCATCCCATGGTTGGAAAATATGAAGTGAAACATATTGCATCCATGATCTAAGCACTCATGAAAAAGGGGGGAAATGTCTTGGAGGTGAATTTTCGATTCTTTCTATATTCAAGGATTCAGGAGGCAATATTATTGGAAACGATGGTACCCCAATCCATAATCTATGAATTTGATGCAGCTTCAATAAGAGGAACCCATTCAATCAAAAATCTAATTTTATTGTGGTAACCAAATAGTATACACATCATAACAGTAACATAGCAATACGGGCCAACAAGAGAAGACACAAAGTACATACCCTTATCATTGTACTTGTGCTTGTTGGGGTTGTGCCTCCATTGCCTTATTGGGTCTAATGCTAGTTTATTCTCCTTTGCAAACTTTTCAAGGAAATTCTTGCCATATACCTTCTACGGTTCAGGCATATGATACGTTTTATTTAAATATTAGGCCTTGAAAGACCCAACGGCCATTTCCCTTAAAGTCAAGTATGTCCTCTCTCCAATGTTCAAATTGTCAATTAACCATTTCACCATAACTGAAAAGGGTACAATTTTAGGGTGAGTAGAAATTTAGTGGAGGAAGAAATTAGAAACATCACTACAAGAAGATTCATAGGATGTTGAGGCATCAGTTGTGACTACCCTTTCAATTACCTTGGGTTTTTCATCCTCAAATAGTTTGTACATGGATTCCCATGATGAGGAACCATTGTCTTGATTGCATGTTGTGTCTGAGAATAAAGGAGGCATCTATGTTACTTCTGAAGCGAGAGGCACAGGGTGTGTAGGAGCCATGGGTTTCTTGTTCTTCTTCTAAGCTTTGGACATCTGTAAGAATTTTGCTTCTTTGGACTAGCCTACAGTAGGATAAAAAGAGAATAAACAAAATATTTTGAAAATACAGGAGTGATTGACACAAAAGTTTGAAATGATTGAAAATATGGTTTAAATGCACAAAATCAAAAACATCAAGTAATAGGCTATCAAATCACTTTGGATGCTCGAGACCATCAATACTGTTATGGTTGAGTAATGATAAAAAAAATGAGTTCATGTGGTTTCTTGGACAGCTCAACATTTAATTAAAACCTCACATCACAAAATTCATTCGGAGCACAACTTTAAAACATGTGATACACTCATTTTACCAATATGTTATTAGGACTTCAAAATTGATTATCTATAAGCTCTTTATCTACGGTTTCAAAATATCAGAGCATTGGAGGGGCAAGTGTGTTGTGATTTTTGTGATGCGATAGCAATATTGCATTCGCAAGATTGTTGGAGTGCATGTTGGAAGGTATGTGTATCGTAATTGCGATGCGATATATTGCATCAGGGGTTTGAGAGCATGGATTATAGATGACATGAAATATTTTTTGATTGTGTGATAGTGAAGGGTGACATGGCAGTAAGGCGAGTCCTACCAATGATTTTAATATATCCATTGGGGAGGCTTTTTTTCCTTTGTTAGCGTTATTTTATTTTAAAAGCCTTTGTGCATTGTTTTATGTACCCGGTTTATATCACATTTCCATATTCGAAAGGTTTTCTTTGTGTGACGCTTATTGTAATTATGATATGTGGTATGTGATTTGGGTTTTGGGCATATTCACTTAATTCCTTTGATCAATTAAAATCAAAATCAAACTTTTGGATGACCAATTTTTCCCATATAAGTGATTTATTATTCTAAGTTTAAAAAAAAAAGGGTCCCCATTATTTTCTAAGGTAATTATACAGAAATAATGGGGGTTTGTTGAATAGCACAAAACCTCCTAAGGGGGAGGTGTACAATTCCAAAATTATCTTTTGTTTGAGTTGGGAATTATTACAAAGATATAAGCGATCTTTGTACCACAATGAATCATTTTTTCTAGCTAAATCTATCAAATGTACTCGGTTCTTCCTGCAACTTTTGAATGAGGGTCCACCCCCCTTCATCATTCTTCCATTCATCCCTTGCTCTGATTATCCAATCAAGTTGGATAACAGAAATGGCACAAAGCAATTCTTCAACATCCTCATCCTTTCTTGAGTGTGCATATGCAACAACATTTTTCTTCCCTTTTTTGTAGATTATTTCATAACCCAACATCTTTGTGACCCATTTTTGTTTCTCTTCTAAATATAATGTTTGTTCCAAAAAATATTTAAGACTATCATGATCTGATTTTACCTTGAAGTGTCTTCCTATTAGGTAAGGTTGTCATTGCTTTATTGCATGTAGTATTGCCAACATTACCTTCTCATAAATAGGTTTGTGTAAATACTTTCCTTTGATTGGATGACTTTCAAAAGCAATGGGTCTTCCTTCTTGCATTAATACAACACCAATTACATTTCCTAAAGGCATTCACCTTCCTTTTATCCAAGGTACTACGGATAAAATCGCTAGGATCTTGAAGAAACATAATGTGTCCTCAACCTTCAAACCCCTTCGCACCATTCGGAGTTCGCTTAGATCGGTTAAGGACCCTATTTTCCCTAAAGATAGAAAGGGGTTTACTTGATTCTGTGCCCCTGTGGGACACCTTACATTGGTGAAACCGGTCGATCAATTAATCAAATAATTCATAAACATGTCGCTGAACTTATACAAAGTAGATCATGATCCTCTACCTTAGAAGAGCATGTTGAAAAGACAAATAATCACATTTGTATTGAAGATGTTGAGATTATGGTGAGGATTGACCATTTCCACCACCTCAAGTTAAGGGAAGCCTTGGAAATAAAAAAGAGATCGATTAACCTTATCATGGATGATGGGTGGAGTGTTAGCAGATGTTGGATTCTTGCCCTTCACTCTTGGTTGCTTTTTCTCTTCCCATGTGCTCCCTCTTGTCGTTCCTTCTTCTTTGTCTCCGGGTTTCTTTCTCCTTTCTGTTCCTTTTTTTTTTTATAATATTACATTTAAATTAGTAAATTATATATATATATAAAACTATTAATTAATTTTAATTTTATAACATATAATTAAAAGTATTAAAATAATAAAAATGTTATTTTTTTCTTTTTTTTATTATATTCTATTATATAACATATAACTAATAATTAATTTTAGTTTTATACAATAGAATTAAAAATATTACAATAATAAAAATATTAAAAAACAATAATATTAAATTATATTCAAATTAGACAACATAATAAAATAAAAATAAAATAAAATAAGACAAAATTGAATTTGATTTCTTGTTCTAGTCAAACTAATAGTTATTTTACAATGGCTAGTTGGACCTTCCCTTATCTATTTAAATAGTTTCCTTGATCAAATTGCTCATCTTGTCCAGATGATGAACCACACTGGTTGGTTCGAAACGCGTCGACAAAATTTTCCTACATGTGATTTTCACCGAAAGTTTTTATACACAAGTTAAAAGGCTTTAGTTGCTTTTGGAGTCCAAGAAAATGCATCTTTCTTTAGTAATTTTGTTAGAGGTGTTGTTATTCTACCATAGTTCTAAACAAACTTACAATAATACCCTGTCAACTTGAGAAATCCTCGAATATACTTTATGCTTGTGGGGATTTCCCATTCCTTAATGGTTTTAATTTTGTTAGGATCTACATTAACACCCTCATTAGATACAGTATGACCCAAATATTCCACCTCTTGTAACCCAGAGAAAATTTTGGAGGTTTTTTCATATAATTGTTTCTCCTCCAATACTTTGAGCACCCTGACAATATGTTGAACATAATCCTTCCAAGACTTGTTTTAGATTACTATATCATCAAAAAACACTAACACAAATTTTAGAAGGAAGGGTTTGAAAATGGAATTAATCAAACCTTGAAATGTGGAAGGTGCATTAGTAAGGCCAAAAGGCATGACCAAAAATTCAGAATGACTCTCATGAGTTCTGAATGTTGTTTTCGGAATGTCTTCATTCTTCATTCTAAATTGATGATATCTTGAACAAACATCCATCTTGGTGAATTAAATTTCTCCATGTAAGTCATTCAAAAATTCATCAATGAATGGTATGGGAAATTTGTCTTTAATAGTGATAATTTTGATCTCCTTATAATCTTGACACATACGCCATGATCCATCCTTCTTGTGTGCCAATACTAATGGTGCAAAGAAAGAAAATTTACTAGGTTGAATTATATCAACCTCTAACATTTCTGCAACCATACGTTCAATTTCACTCTTTTGGATATATGGATATCTATAAGGCTTGATGTTTGGAGGAACACTTCCTGGAATCAAATGAATAGCATGATCATGATCACGAATAGGTGGGAGGCTTTTCAGAGTCTCAAATACCTTGGAATGATTATCCAAGGATTTTTGGAGATTTGGAGAAATAGATGGTTTTGATGTTGGAACCTCTAGTGAGCGTAATTATGCAATTATGCCTCGTTGTTCTTTCTTTTGAAGATTTTTCATTAAATTAGTTGGAGAGTTATGATGATTTTCCCTAGGTCACTTGTTTGTGAATGAATTATGGATCATGTAAAAAACCATAACTTCTTCAAACCAATATTTGAAATTTCTACATGAATTTCACCAATATTTTGGCTTCATGTGGTCAAAATTTCAGCTTCTAAAATTTTTAGAGAAAAAATTTATAGCGAAAATTCCAAGATGACTTGTTTGAAGCAGTGAAACCCTAGAATCCAAACTCTGATACCAAATGCTATGAAACCAACTCACAAAAAAAATATATATATCAACGACTTAAAAATTATCCTCTACAAGGGGGAAACCTCCTTTACATTACATAAATGAAAAATTATTATATGATACAAAGGATAAGACCTCCTTCGTATATATAGGAGTGTAAGGGTTCACAATATAATCAGATCCTACACAAAAATAATAATGTAAGGGAAAAACAATAATAATAATGGGCTTGTCCATGGGGTCTTAGATGGACTGTGATTGGATGCTCTATTAAGGGAATCCTTGATGTGAAGTCACTGGTTCAGTTCCCCGCCCCGATTAGGGTGATATATCAGACATTATGAAGATGTAGTCCCACCAATATTACAAAAAAAAAAAAAATAGTGGAATTCTATGGGGACACAACAATAACAATAAGGGGGATACACTAGTATTATGTGGATTTAATAAAAACTACCCTAAGAGATTGCATGATAACTTGTATGGGAAAGGAGGCACAAAACATGGACATGACACACTTAAGTTGAAGGATCCAAGTTTGAGACTAGGACCTAGATGGGTTCTTTTAGCTCCTTATATGTTCTCCTTGCCTCATGAGGTATGTCAAGATGCTATTTTATTCTCTCCATTTTGTGACTCAAGTCCCTCAAGTGCTAATGTAAGTGCTCCAAATAATGGAGAATTTCCTCATGGTTCTCATGTTGATCCATAAGAGTAAACCCTAGTAATAAATATATCAGTCGATATAGATCAAAATTTTCATATATCGATTAAGAGGACCCCTCGTGTGTCTTGTGTTCAGGATCCAATGTACCTATTTAATAAGGACCTACATATCTAAGAGGGGAATTATTTTCATGGAAGATTCCCCCTTAAATTTAGTGATTTGTTCATGGATAGGTCCTAGCATGATGTCACGATATCACATAGAAAAGTCCCCAAGTCAATGGTGCATGTGATTGTTTCCCCTACGGGGCGAGAATAGTAGGATAGCAAGACTAGGGTAGAGGCTATAGGAAACTAGTGAGTTCTCAAGTATAGGAGGGGTACCACATAATACAGGTTCCAAGTAGAGAATTGCTACCAACAATGGAACTACTTAGGAGGGAAAACAGAGATGGCATCCTAGGAGAGAAGGGAAAACGACTGTAGACCCCCATGCCTACCAAAACACCAACAAATTCCAAAAGAGAGGGTTACAAGGAATCCATAGTGAAAATATACGTTGCACCACTGATAAGTTAGGCAACGAACTAAGATTTAACACCATAAAGAAATATTGAGTTCCATATCCACAATAAAAGGGATGGTGCCAGTGAAAAAAATGTATACCACCAAGAACAAATTGGGGAAAATACCGTTGTAGTGCCAAAATACATAAGGCTATGACAGGAAATAACTAGAACTTGAGCCCCTGGACAAAGAAAGCATTAAAAACCCTGCAAAATAATAAATAATAATGTCTAAACACAATTTTGAGAGTTGAATGGAAATTGCTAAAGCTCAAACACTACTACAAAGTATGGAGGGAAACAACATCCACAAGTTGTTGGAATCCCAATTGATAAGATGATTTCATGGTAAATATGGTTACTTCATGAGTCATCCAACTGCACCACCTCATCGAGTTTACTCCACACTCTTCTACTACCCACGGCACACTTTGTAGGCAAATCACCCTCATATAATCGCAAGAAATTTTTGTAGACTTATTTCCATGGGTGTTAGTATGAAATTTCTTTGAAGGTGTACCAAAAATATCCCACTTAAGTCACAGGTGACAAGTGACCCTAACAGCAAGTGTGGTTGTATACTTGAGATCTGCAATAATAATGTGAGAAAAAACTATAGAAAAATATATGTATGTGATCTAAAATAATAAAATGCAAAATAAATTTGTTGTATTAACACAATTATGGAAAGGCATTTAAATAAATCCTTTATTGATAACACCTAGTGAAGGATATTTACAAAAGGGTCGCAAGTCCCCCTTCATGGGATGGGTCCTTTGATGTCCTTGACGCTTCAGTGATTGATCTTCCTCAATCAATATGTGAAAAAACCCAAACAATGTGTATAACTGTAATGGGAGATCGAAGGTATGGAGACGATAATGGTAACAATGATAATGATGATGGTGAAGAATGAATGAAAACCCCTCTTATTTATAACAAAGTATTGGGTTGATCTCAAAAATTGAGAATAATAAAATATTATTGACCAAAATCAAGATCTAACCGTTAGGAATACTTTATTATATTTTTTGGAGATGGGAAAAATATTCAAAATGGTCAAATATATTTATTTATAAATAATTAACAAATAAAATTATTTATTCACGAATATTAGGAAAGGTGTGAAAATGAAATAATTATTAAATAGTGATTTAACAATTATTCCAAAAATGGAGTTAAGGAATAATAAAAAATAATGATTTATTTAATTATTCCTAGGTGATTTAGTCAAATGTGACAAGGAATAATTATCAAAAAATGATTTAATAATTGTTTCGAGAGAAAATTAAATAAATAATTATTTATTCAATTATTCTCATGGGGTTTTTTTATTTTAATCAGAAATAATTTAATAAAAATGGTTTATTAAATTATTTTCTATAGTGAAAGTGATTTTTTTACTATGGTAAAATTAAGCTTACATGGTGTATTTTTATCCACCTAGTTAGAAATGGCTAGGTGATCATTTTTTGGTGATAACATAAATATGTTGTAAATTTCACTTTCACTAGACACCAAAGGGGAGTCAGAGAGAGAGGGGGATACAACTAAAGCAATGCAAGGAAGGACAAGAATGGAGGGGGTGAGACCTACTAAACTGATATAAGTATCCTTATTATTTTGGAGTACATAATCTCAAATGAGGTGGGGGAGGCATACCCATACCTTCCAAGATAAATAATTATAAAGAATAATGGTGAGCCCAACAATGTGGCATCAACAGGCCAGAAAATAATACAATGGATCCCATATACATAATGCACCTAGAAAGACGTAGGCCTGGACTGAATACAATAACATTTGAGTACATGAGACATAATAACCCTCAAGCTATCATGGGGAGGGGGAATCGCAACCAAAGATGCCATGTTGAACATGAAAGGGCTTTGAAGATCTGAATGGATCATCTGGAGACATGCATGTTGTGGGCACTGCAAGGGGTTGAAACCGAAACCATAAATTCTACAGAAATACATATAAGGTTGGATCATAATCTGAGGGCATCCAAGCATGTGGGGGGTTACCTGAAGGGTTTCCCCCTCATGAGGTCTAGAACATCTCACACACACCGTAAAATCAATGGTACAATTTTTTGGATCCATGTACCATCAAATGTATGATTCTCAACGGTGCGATAATGAACTGGAGTCGAGCACATGAAAAACAACCTAGTCAAAGGGAAATGATGATTCCCTTTTCTTGATCCAAGACACCGAACAATTATAAAAGCTATAACTAAGGTTCACCGCCCTCTAGACTGTACTTCTGGAATAAATGTGTTGAAGTCAACAGAAGAGGACTTACCAGAGTTGAGGCAATGAGGAATCCTCAACCAAGGCATGAGGGATTTTGGTAGCGTGAATAATGGTCTAACGCCATGGATGATGATGGAGGGATACAATATGAGAGGCAGACTGACGACTTCTCTTGTCAGAGCATAATATGCATGGTTGACCTGGCAGGAACTAACTCAATTATGGAGGAAATGGTCAGTTACTCAAATGGAGGCTTTTCAGAGATGGAATAGCATAACTTGATGCTAAAAGGAGAAAAAATGATGAATGCAATGCAACGATTCATGGAATACTATAACAAGGTGCGATGGGACTTGAAAAAGACTCCATGAATGCAAGCGTGACTCATCTTGGATGCTCTTATCAAAGGTGACTCAATGATGTTTCCAAATGGGATAAGCCAAAGGGGGCCATAAAAAACATGAGTAGATACTAGTTACTCATGAAAAAATTCAAAAAATGACTTGATAAGTTCCAAGGCAAAGTGGTACCAAAGTACAAGTGGCTCATATGAAGAAATTAAGTTTTAATTGGTGACAAAGTGATACTTTGTGGAAAAAATGGCTTCCGCATTAAGTTTAAAATTACCAAAACAAAGGAAGACCCATTATAGAAATCAATGAGAGATTTCCAATGGTGCTAATTATTCGTCAAATCGAGCTATAGTTTGATCACAATGGGTGATGGGAAAACTAGGGTTTTTCTTATAAAAGGGATTCTTGCCTCCAAATCCAATTCATTTGCATAGTGAGTTGTTGGAGAATTTGAAGAGGAGGAAAAGGACATAAATCTTATGTAGATCGTAGTAGACACACTGACTATCGAAATTAGGATTTAAGAGTTGGATATAGGTGGCCTAACCTTAGTCGTATTTTTCAGTGGTTTGGTATTTCTTATTAGGGCTTTGTTGTACATGGGATCCCCTCGAAGAAAGCAGTAGAGAAAGACTCGTTAGATTGAGGAGAGGAGCGCGCAACGCAGAGTCTATTTTTATTCTTAGGGGCTTTGGGGTGGGTCAAAGCCCCTTATTGTGTAATGGGATGGGATTATTTTGTGAACGTTGGACTCCACCCATGGTTTTTTTCCATGGTATTTTAAATACCAAACCTATATAAGGAGTCTATATAGAGGTCACAAGTAAGCTTAAACGATAGATCTAATGAGATTCATTTGGATGTAAGATTGTTGAGTCAGAGTTTTTGTTTTGGGTTAGAGGAAAGGCTCTTTCAGCTGAGTATGCAGAGACCTTAGGAAGTCTGCAGTTGTGTGCATAGGGCCCTATAGCTATGTGCACAGGGTGGAACTGAATGTATGAGAAGGATTTGGCTATTAATGAAAGAATTGTTGGATAGATCTGAGTTCTATTGATTTTTTTTATTTTACTTACTATTTATGAATATTTGTGTTGAATAAGGGTTTTGATATGTAATTGAATAGCGCAGTCTTATTTATGGTTTTTTACTTTTTTTAATGCATGAATAAGTAAGTTGTGCTGTCTGTTAGTAAGTTCAACAGATGTGTTGAACAACGCTTTTATTATTGATAGATCTAACTTGTGAAGCTTTGTTAATAAGAAAAATACCTAAAGCCACAATCCTATATCTGTTTGGACATAGAAACCTGGTTCTAGCATCCCCCTATATTGCCTCGGGTGATACTTCGATCTGTGCAAGCGGGTCGTTGCCGAAACGACCGATAATAGTGGGTTTTGTTGGATTGCGCAGTGAAATTGAACCTGGGTCTAGGTCCCATCAACCTGGGTCTAAGCCCAATTAACATTGAATCTGGCTCTAGGCCCCAAGTATAGGGCCCCATGTATGGTGTAGCTTATGTTAATTTGCAGGTCAACATTCTAAGGATTATTGTCACCTACTGCAAAAGTTTGTGAGATCCCCGAAGCAATTGTTATGAAATTTATACAATTTGGTGGGATATGGTGAGCAACATTGTGCGAGGAGGTTTCCAAGGTTGAGGATGTGGTCGAGGAGGAGGCACAGGTTGTGAATGATGATAGATCATATGTTACAACTATGGTTAGGATGGACATTTTTCTAGGGATTTTCATAATCCTACTGCACCTTCCTGTATGTATTGCCAGGAATTTCATCATGAAATCGAATAATGTCCTATTTTATTAGCTAAAATGTAGGAGAAGCGCAGCCAGCAGCTAGCTCAGAATATACAAATGATGGGAGTTAAACCATGCTAGGCCAATCCAAGTGATAACACAGTAATTCATAGTGGTGTGAGTACTAGAGGAGATTGCGCAGAAGGAAAAAATATTATGACAGAGACCTGGGTAAGGAAAGCAGAAGATAACAATGTTGGATATAATGTATAGCATGAGAAAGAGACATTCATGGAAGCAAGGAAGAAATTTGTGACTCCTGAAGCTTCACCACCTACTGCGCAGAGACAATTGTTTCCATTAAGGGATAAGTCGAAGGAAGATCCTAAAGTTATGGAAGCTAATCATTCTATCTTGGTGTCCTTCTTGTAGACGTGTATGAAATTGATGAGGGACCAGAAGGTTGTAGAAAGGTTACAGGAGTTGATAGATAATTGCGATGGAAAGGAAAATATGCAACCGGAACAGCGCGCAGTAAATAAGGTGTACAAGAACAAGAAAATAATTGGTTAGGAGATGCAGTTGACTACGCAGATCGAATATTTTGAGATGGATCAAGTCATTCTGGATCTAGGATCAGACGCCAACATTTTTCCAAAACAGACATGCGAGTGGATGGGAATGCCTAAGCTGGAATGGTCACCAATTCAGCCGAGGATGGAAAATTAGCAGAAGATCATTCCTATCGAATGATTGTTGGGGATCGGCGTAGATATTGATGGAGCCAGCGCATTGGTAGCCTTTGAATTTATTGAGATCATTGATGATAGTAATATATATACTACATTTTTGGGATTTGACTAGGCTTACGACATGGATGCTATAATCAACCTGAAGAAGAGGCATATTATCTTTGAAAAGAATAATACCCAAGTTGTTGTGCCATTAGATCCTTCCAAAGGTGCACACTATATAGAGCCTTTCCAACATGAGTATGGGGATGCTAATATTGATTAGATATATAAGCTTACTGCACAGGATGAATATTGGATTAACCCCACCACGAATGGAAGTATATTTTGGGAGTGTGATAGCTCGTGTGTTTCAAATTCTGATGAGGAGTTAGAGCACTAGCAGAATCGCTTGCATGAAGTAACCACTAAGCATTGTAACAAGGTTACAAAATCTCTGTGCTATGTCAGATTGGAATTGTGTGACTTGCCTTTTTATGATGGAATGGGGAATTTTGTCTTGTTTCTAGAAGAATTGAGAAAAATGTGCCTAAGGACCATAGATACGAAGCTTTGGACTTCACATTGATATCTACTCTAGCCCACTAGTGGGGCACGCACAGAGAAATTTTAGAGGGATGGATGGAGTTTTGTAAATTGATAATATTAAGGTTTGGTCATGTTGATACAAAGATCGTAGAGAAGTATGATGTTCATAAATATCCTCGCGAGCATTTTCCTCGCTAGACTACATCTTGGGGTGACGAACCTCAAACTAAATGGGTGCACATGTTCTTTCATTCCTTGGAGACAATACCTCAGCAATGGTATCTCGAAACAGAGTTGTCTCATGGAACTGTGGATTGGATTGCATTGATGGATGGATTATTGTTGACTTATAGCTTCACAGATGGATGGGAGTGTATTAATAAGGCTCTTCAAGAATTTAAGTCGAAGTGTTTTGTACTAATAAAGAGCTGAGGACTCTAGTACAACCTGACTGGGCTACGCAGTTGAAACAAACCCAATAATGTTGTAAAAAATCCACTTGGACAAACCCAACCAACATGTTTGTATTGCGGGAGGATATCTGCGGGTGCTGAGATAAACAGACATAGAATGATTCTATGGGAGGGTGGCTTCCTTACAGTCATAGTATTGTGTAGCAGATTGAATGTAGGCGTAGTTGGAGGTTACTACGTCGAGGAAGGCAGGACTTCGGTGAGCGGGTGAGCCTCACGAATTTCGACCAAAATATAACAATTGGAACAGTAAAAATTTTATTGGACAATTACTTGGACGTTAAAAGGAGCGGGAGGGATGCAATTAATGGGCATATATGGGTGGATATGGCACCAAATCTTCATTTATGAGGAGTATCTAAAGACGATGCTTCAATTTGAATTTGAAATTTGCTATAAATCAAGGATCCTGCTCCCCATTCAAACACTCTATGCGCTAAGTGTTAGAAGTGAGATCTAATGTCTGCAAGAGATCCAATCCAACTACTATAAGTATGAGAAGAGCTATGAGGAGATTGAACATGACTTTCTCCACAGATTATTGGGTTTTCTAATGACGACTACACTGCCTGCAACTGCCATGAAGTTGAGGTCGCCCAAAAAAATACCACCACAGGCCCGACTCTGTCCACAAAGCCGAAGAAACCAATGTTAAGGTCACTTCCTAGGAAGAAACTCTTGACGGAACAATAGAGTAAGGGAGCTCAAGATCTACAAAAAAGGCCATGGAGATAAAATCAACTGACAATGAAGCAAAAGAAACCCCAGAAGAAATTGATGATGAAGAGGTTGAGCCTATCTCTAGTTTGCCTCCATATATTCTGCCCTGGAATCTAGAGGCTAAGAAGCCAATGAAGGACCCCAATGCAGTGAAGTACAAAGTGTTTCATAATTTACTCCAAATGAGGTGCTGGTTGAAGGAGACTTACTGGCTAAAGTGCCTCAGCTAAGAATGGAGGATTGGGATTTTAGGGATCAAAGCAAACACTAGTAAAAAATGGCTAATTAGTTACTTAAAAAATGACTAAAATTTGCATATAAACGACTATTTTTCGGCCAGTGACCAATAGTAGCTAATTTACAGTATCTTATAACGCGACCAACTTTTAGTCATTTTTAACTTAGTCATTAATTGGTTGTCTCAATTTTGTTATCTAGTAGTATATTTGGTTATTAATTTAGTCATTTATTAGGTCATTGTAGTCATTGATTTGGTCATTGATTTAGTCATTGATTTGGTCATCGATTTAGTCATTAATTTGATTATTGATTTGGTCATCGATTTTATTGTCTAGTAGTATATTTGGTCATTAATTTAGTCATTGATTTGGTCATTGATTTAGTCATTGATTTGGTTATTGATTTAGTCATTGATTTGGTCATTGATTTGGCCATTTATTTCCACAATTAATGATCAATTATACAACAAAATATATTACTAAATGATCACCCGATAAAACTAATTAATGACCAAAGAAATATGACCAAAATGTTGGTCGTGTTATAAGATACTGTAAATTAGCTACTAATAGTCATATATATGAAAATTTTAGTAATCGTTTGAAACCAATTAATGACCAAATAAATATGAGTAAATTTTGGTCGTGTTATAAGCTACTGTAAATTAGTTACTAATAGTCGTATATATGCACAATTCAGTTGTCATTTGTAATTATAAACTTATCATTTGAAGTAGTCATTTATTTTTTTTGGTAGTTTCATACTCATTATATAAATGACTAATTTAGTAGTTTATATTCATTTCATTTACTTTCATTAACAAACATTATAAGCAACTAATTTAGTCGTATATTCATTTTATTTGTGTTCATCATTAATAAACATAAACTAATAATTTAGTATATTTAGATTGATTTTATGTTTTCATTATTAATGAACATAAATTAATTAATATGATTTTGCAACTAAATTTAAAAATATATATATAATAATAATCATAATAATCATAAAATGTACATCTTCATCTAATATGAAAACACAAAATTACATTTGTTAATTACAATACTAAATAATATCAAGTGCAACTATAAACAATTTCAACCACATAAATTATATTATATAAAATATCAAGTATTACAATATGAGTTTCTAACTTAATATTTGTTGGAGTACAATTTACACATGAAATATTGTTTCATCACTTCAAAACATTATCATTGTGTTGCCAAGGCATTGCATGTGAATTCACCAACTCTGAAGACTTGACCATCAATCTCTATATGTGTGTCTTATGCGAGATATTGGCTCTACAGGTACCACTCGACCAATTCTCTTCTCTCTTTAATTTTAATTTTGTCGCTCCAGTTTTATTGTTCTCCTGTTTCTTCAATTATTGCTTCTTACCATCAATACTGAGTTCATTTTCTGAAAAAGAAAGAAGATACAATGTAGATTATAAGACATGAAAGACGATGAACAATGAAATATAAACTAAAATATACTATAAAGAATTGATACGATATATACCTCAACATCAACAATATTGTCAATGTTATTTTTCCCCAAAAAAGCAAGAAACTCAAACAAGTTTTCTTTAGTTGGGAAATAGTGGCTTCTATGTGGCGAGATGACATGTATAAAAAAAAAGAAAATAAAACGTCACCATAAAAAATAACACCTTAGTAAAATTAGTATTCAACCTTCAATGAAATATTAGGCACAATCATGCTAACTAAGTTACATGCTAAAAATATCAAGTTGTAGATTACTTATACAATGTGGAAGTGAAAACAAAACTCCTAGAAAATGTCAAAGCTAAGTATAGAATAAATTGAAATGAAGTAAAAAGGATACAATAATAGGATAGCCTCGTATACATGTAGATAACCAGATAATGTAGAAGGCATAGTGAATAAGTCCAAGGCTAGAGGTCGATGATGTCAAGAATGCCCAAGTATAATGAGAATTTCTTCATATAAGAACTACTATTTGGGTCCATTATCACATATGAATAAGCCAACTAGTCTATATCAAATTATTAATGATTTTCTTATATTTATGAATCACTACAATATAAGTGGATAAATTGCGAAGACAATTCCCTTCCCATTGTTTTCGTCACTTGTTGTACAATATAGTAGTTGTGATTTGGAGAAAATTTCCAGCATAAAAAATGTAGCAATCACCACTAGTAATCCCTCGAAAAGGATTATTTTGGGATGTAACTTTCATTATAATGAAAAGACAAAATAAGAGTAGTTTTGATATGTTTTGCAAATTTACCAACAAAGCACCAATAATATTCCCATATTTAACATACTTGTAATTTCAAAGAAATAACACATTAATTGATATTTTACAGAAAATACTTAATTCAATACAAACAAGAATTTAACATATTACGACAATACCACCAATGTTTGATCCTAAATTATTTCAAAATATTTAGTACAAAAACTTCAAGAAAGAGCTACAAGTATAAATAATAAATCCATCAATTAATAATCAATCAAAAAATGATAATATTTTTGTTGAAGTTTGATAAACAACTATAAATATTGGAAATCCACTACAACTAGTGGTGTTGTTCAAAGAGAAATACTACCTAGAGAACTCATCTTCCAAATTCTTTTCTTTATCCATGAAACTTTTTTCTATCCTCAAAACAGAATCTGCATTCAATCTTTTAGGTTTTTGAAGCTGCCCAATGGCCTTGCCAAATGAACAGTGATTTTCATTGATTTTCATAAAATGCTTCTGATACTAAAAAAATATAGTTTGGCCATGTGATAGACAATTCAAGCAAGTAAAAATTTGTGTACAATATTTCTTAGAAGACTTCATGTTGAAAGGAAAACTTTCATAATTCGAATAGAAAAAAAAAATTAACAGAGATGATCAATATTACAAAACAATAGACTGAATATAAAACTACAGGTAGAACTAACAAAATCCTAATTGTAATACAGTTGATTGATTATTCTAAATGAAGCCAACTAGATACATACAAGTTTTCATTCTCATTTTTCTTTCCCATATATATATATTAGAAGTGGAAGCTAACTTGCATGCATCTCGCAACACTGTTTTAACAAGAGTATATGTTGCATTCTCATATTCCACACTTTCATTTCCATGAAAAATCGTAGTAGGTATTAGAGGAATTAGTTGCTACATCAGCTGTGTTGTCAACATTAACCTTCTCTTTACTCAAGGTATTGATCCTTCCCCTTCTTCTTGGTTATCAATCTCATCTTTCTCATGTAGCCAACATAGGAATAATTTGGGTTCAAGAAGAATAAAGATATTCAGATGATGTCTTCAAATTTGAAAGTACGCATTTTTATTATTTAACTACTAGTAAAATAGTGATAAGAAGACCTTAAATATAACCATAGTTTTTATGTGAAGCGATCTGTTACAGATCCCCATGCTAGCACAACATCATTCAAAATAAATGGTCAACAATAATTAAAATTGTTTCCCCTAGCATGAACATTGATTTACTCTTCATAAATAAACATAAACCATTTCAAACTACAAGGAATAAACAAAAAGGACACCATTGATATAAATTCACAAAATACTGACAACAAAACAAGAAGTGGATTTGCTAGGTAGTAGTTCAAAACCTTGTAGTGGGAAGATGCCCTCAAGCTTGAGTAATATCTACATGCCAAGGAATGAGTTGTGACATTTGTTTCTTATGTTTACTAGGAATAATTGCAACTAGAGCTCCAATGTTTACTTTAGATAAATAGTATTGGTGTTGATATGCAATGTGGCCCTCCATTATTATCAATGACACAGTTGTTGGAGTTCACCTAGTTACGACATATTCAACGTATTTAATGTCTGACTGACTAGGGTGGCTAGTAATTATTGATGCTAATCCTGAGCCAAGGAACAAATTTTCAAGGTTTCTCCCCAAAGGAATATGTTGAGAATTTAAAGTTCAAAACATTCCAAATTAACCAAAACTCTTATACATGATAGCAACTTTCAAGGCTAAGAGTGTCTCACTACTATAAGGCCAAAGCTACAATAATTTGGAATTCAAAATTTGTAGATTGAAATGATTTCTATCACCCACTAGTAAATACAACTAAAACATTTCGATAATTGATTCGACTAATGGTCAAGTTGAGTGGCTGAGAGAGACATGCATCTTAGTTTCCCTTTCTATAGTATAATTTCTATCATGTAGCATAACTTTACACTTTCTTCAATGCACTGATTCTTCTGTACTGCAACTCCATTTTGTTCAAGATTTTATGGGACTATCAGCTCCCTCTTATTCCTAGATTCCTTGCAGAAGGATATCATTTCCTTGGATGTGTATTATCCTCCATTATCATACCTTAATATCTTGATTTTCCTTTCTGTAAGGTTCTCTACTTCAACATTGAATTCCTAAAATTTGGTAAAACTTCGTCCTTGGATTTCATTAAGTAAACCCAAGCAATAGAAGGCAAGCCCAATTCAAACGTCTGATTGAAGCAGAGTTGGATATGGATAACTAGTTTAATAAGTAGGGTATATCTATGTTTGGTTGGATGAAGCACGGTAGAAATAATAATAATGGTGGACTCTCTAGAACATCTAGAGGTAACGAGGTCTCTGCAAGAGGAAACCAAGGAGAAGGTGACTTGTTGAACAAAAGAGGTTCTAAATCCTCTGGTATCCAAGCATTGAAGATCAGTGTTGACGAATATTAGTCTAAATATGAAGATGAAGATGGTGAATTTGATTCAGTGAAGCTTGTGGGGCACATGCAGCCAAGGTTGAGTCTTGTTGAAAAAGAAGATCCAAAAACAAGTAGTGTGAAGGATACTGGGGATGCTAATTATTTGAGCCAATCAATATTTGACCAGCACAATATCTCACCATTGACACTCAAGGAAACCAACATAGTGGGATATGATTGTATTACCATTTTGCAAGAATCAACTCTTCCATCTATTCTCAAAGAAAGGATGTGTTGGCCAAGGCTAAAACTTGCACCGGCAAGACAATAGCATTTATGTTTCCTGCTATTGAGGTGATAGTAAAGTCACCATTCCTCCAAGATCATTAAAGGTCACTTATTCCTGTTCTTGTCATTTGTCCCACTAGGGAACTTGCAAGTCAAGTTGCTATGGAGGCCAATGTTTTGTTTATATTCCATGCAAATATTGGTGTACAAGTAGTTAGTGGGGGCACTAAATTACCAAGAGAACATAAATGGATATAAAAAAATCCTTGCCAAATATTAATGGCCACCCTTGGAAGGCTTTGGGACCATATAAATAATACCCCAATTGTCTCAAGTTGTTTAATGGGTGTGAAAGTGCTCATACTTTGTTGAAGTCGACCATTTTATAGATATGAGGTTCCATAGGGATATTGATAAGATAATTTTTGGTGTGCTTAAAGAGAGGAAAACACCTATTTTAAGCTACAGTTTCAAAAGAGGTTCACAAAGTTTCTCGGATTGCTTTAAAATAGGATGACAATTTTATTAATATAGTTGAAGAGGGAATTGAGGAAACTGACTAAAAGATTTGTTAGTCAGCAATTATTGCTTCCCGTGAGAATAATTTTGACATTGTTTGTGTTGTTCTTAAATAGAAACATCTTTAGGGCTTGAAATTTCAAAGGCTAGGCATGGATTCTTGGATGCATATGCTAGATAGATTTGATTCCTCTATGGTGGGAATCCAACCATATATGTACAAGGCAATGGTTGCAGCAACACTACAAGAAATAGGGAGTAGTACTTGTTCAAAGCATCTTCTACAATGTTAACCACAATAGCCTATTCAGTCACAATAACTTCATTGTGTACTACAGCACATTTTTCAACAATCCAAGAGGTGTTCAATTCGAGGAAAGTATGGCATAAAAATATAGTCCAGTTTATTGGTGCTTTCACAAGGCCACCATAGTGCATAGCAATAAATTTTATGTATAGTGGTGATTTAGTTTCATATATTCAACACTATGGAAGGTTTTCAAAATATATTGTGAGACAAATAATGATCCAACTTGTTGTTGGACTAAAGGTCTATGTGAAAAAAATCTTATACATGTGGACTAAAAACCATAGAATTATCCTTTCAACAAATGACAAGAATGTGGTACTAAATATTGCAGAATCCATGACCCTGCAACCCCAAAGGATTGTAGAAACATTATGTGGTTCACCTTTGTACATATCACTTGAGATTATGCAATCTCAAAAGAGTTAGAGTCATGCAAGAAGTCATGAAGGTTGCAGATTTGAAGATGATTGGGAGAAAGAAACCTCTTCTTCTCCACAAAACTTTCCTAAAACAAATGATTTTAACAAAATAAGTAGTAATAGAAGGCAGGACCAATTCAAACGTCTGTTTGAAGAGGAATTGGATATGGATAACTAGTTTAATAAGTGAGATATATCTATGTTTGGTTGGATGAAGCGTGGTATAAATAATGATAATGATGGATTATCTAGAACTTCTAGAGGTAATGGGGTCTCTGCAAGAGGCAACCAAGGAGAAGGTGACATGTTGAACAAAAGAGGCTCTAAATCCTCTAGTATCCAAGCATTAAATATTAGTTATGATGAAGATGAGTCTAAATATGAATATGAAGATGATTAATTTGATTCAATGAAGCTTATGGGGCACAAGCAACCAATGTTGAGTCATGTTGAAAAATCATATCCAAAAACTAGTGTGAAGGTTATTGGGGATGCTAATTATTTGAGCCAATCAAGATTTGACTAGAACAATATCTCATCATTGACACTCAAGGCAACCAACATAGTTGGATATGAGTGTATGAACATTGTTCAAGAAGCAACTCTTACACCTATTCTCAAAGGCAAGGATGTGTTGGCCAAGACTAAAACTTGCACTAGCAAGATAGTAGCATTTATGTTTCCTGCTATTGAGGTGATAGTGTAGTCACCATTCCTACAATATCATAAAAGGCCGCCTATTCTTGTTCTTTTCATTTGTCCCACTATGGAACTTGCAAGTCAAGTTGTTGTCGAGGCCAATGTTTTGTTTAAATTCCATGCAAATATTAGTGTACAAGTAGTTAGTGGGGGCACTAAATTACCAAGAGAACAAAAATGGCTACAAAAAAATCCTTGCCAAATATTAGTGCCCACTCCTGGAAGGCTTTGGGACCATATAGAGAATACCCGAGTTGTCTCAAGTTGTTTAATGGGTGTGAAATTTATCGTACTTTGATGAAGTCGACCATTTGCTAGATATGGGGTTCCATAGGGATATTGATAAAATAATTGTTGGTGTGCCTAAAGAGAGGACACCTATTTTAAGTTACAGTTCCAGAAGAGGTTCACATAGCTTCCTGTATTGATTTAAAACAAGATGACAAGTTTATTAATACAGTTGAAGAGGGCAGTGAGGAAACTCACTCAAAGGCTTGTCAGTCATCAATTATTCCTTCACATGAAACCAAAGTATAATAAATAATATAATAACCAATCTGCAATTTTAGCCAAAAAAATCAATTCAAATCATAATAAATAATATAATAACCACCTTTAATATAATAAAGTATAATACTAAATTATAATAATATACTTTTATTATAATAATCTGCAATCTTTAATTAAACAAATTTAAGCCACGAGTTGAAAGCACTTTAAAGTTTAATAGAAAATTCGTAAGTTTAATGACCACATGCACATTAAAGTCCAAACCATTAGTATCTCATAGGTTCAAGTTCCTTGTAAAATAGTCCTAATCAGATCACTCAAATTCTTGAAGAAAAGTCACCAGTGCACTTAGTTGATGGTCTGCACTAGAAGAAAGTAAAAGGAAAAAAGAGAAGAGAGAGGAGGGCTTAAAGATAAGATGTATATACATGACATATGGTAGAAGAGAGGGTAAAGGAATCCAATATTTACCTAAAAGGAGGCTAACCAGATTAGATGGTTTGTAGGATCTCTAACTTAGAATCAAGGAGAGTACAAAAGTGCTCAACCAGATGATGGATTTCATGTCCCTGCAACAACACTTTGTAAATCTCTGAAGTAATAACCGAACTTGGTAGTGCCAAAATTCCTTCTATGTGGAGGAACCAACCCTATTACTTTAGAATCAATGCTAGCAAACTCCTCTTTCATCCAACAATGTCTAATTAAAGTAGAGATGATGTTAGCCTTTTGATGGAACTATGAATATCAAAAGGCTTGATAATTGAATTTGGAATTTATAAATATATATTGAATGTCAAACATGTCTCTCCCTTGGCATTTTGTTGTAAATTCTCTTTGGCCACTTCATGATCTAGTCTCCACCCAAATAATCAGTTCCTCCTTTGTATTGAGATCCACCATGAGGCCCCAGGCAGCTAGTCCTATGTCCAAGATACCCTGGCAATGTTGTTGTTCCAAAACCGACATAAGCAGCCAGATGAGGTTACCTAGGCCCTTATGTTAGGTAGTCTTCCAGGAAGAAGCACAATATCCTAGGTCACCTAGCATGATGATGACATGGAAATATGAGTATCTGACACGAGATACAACAACCTTGGAAAGATATTATTACATTTTTAGGTCATTTTTATTAAAATTCAAAGGGTCACTTGCTCAGTATTTTGTTTTTACTATTTAGGTTGTTATACGTTTATTAGGTGTGTTTTTCAGAGTCTGAATTACATGCTGGATGGGGAAAGAGTCAAACTTTGTAAGTATCTTTTTTATGTTGTTTTGGTTTTTGTCCCTTTTCTTTTTGTCAAGACTATATCTAGACCAGTAGTGTTTTTAGCTTATTGTTGCATTTCCCATTGTTGAACATTTATCAAAGCATCTATCTTATGGATGGGCACTAACTACATGAGGTAGCGCTTTCACTTACAAGCCAAAAAAAGTCATGTGAGAGAAAGCTACTTGATCCAAGTGATAATGATGATTTTTGTTTGGAGTGTTGGTATGGAGGTGACCTTATCCTTTGTGATGGATGTCCCAAATCCTTTCACACATGTGAGCATCTTAATCTACAACTGATCTCTTACCTTCTCTTATTTTTTCTTTTGAAGAGAAGGATTGTTATGTCCTAACTGTTGCCTATCATTTTGGATTACTGTAGTTTGGTTAGGTTACCTAGAAATTATGCTTACGTATCAGAATACTAATGAATCTGGCTATATTTTTTTCTATAAAAAATGCTAATTAATCTTGCTATAGGTTTATGCATACAAACTGCTAATGAATCTGGTTATACCCGAGTGAAGTGAATCTTTGGAAATAGTGGCTTATATGATTCAAATTTTCGATGGTTGGGCCATGCCAGCAATGGAAACAACCGTCGGTAGTGTGACCTTATCCGTCGCTAGCCTGACACTAGTATTAGCCTTGCGACGTTTGGGTCATACCAGAGAGGCTTTGCACTAGGGCACTAAATTTTTAAGTAACAATTAAATAAAATAACAAATTGATACACATGGAAAAACCACTTGAGTTAAGGTAAAGTTTGACTAAATAAACACCTAAATGAGCATATCATAACAAATCAAAAGCAAGAACCAAGAGAGGCTCCATGACTAAAAAAGACCCCAATCAGTGCACATATACCATAAGGTATCTAAATTAACAAAGAGATCCAAATGAATTGGCCAAAACATCTATTGTAGCCAAACATGCAACTAAGGACAAATCCAAAAAGGGTACCTACAAAGGCAATACACATCAAATGGAAAACCACACTTTTGCATCTATACTAAGGCAAGAGAATCTAAAGGAGACACTTGAACACACCATGATCCATCACTAAAGTAGATAAGAGGACCTTGGTGTAAGGTTAAGGTGGGTTTTTTATGGGCAACGAACCATAAAATATCCCACACCGACATTTTAAAGGATGTGTATGGTCATACAAATTACAAAGCCATGCACAACAAACATAACTCATTTTGCAAGAAATAAATTAGCAAAATTTCCACACATAAGTAGGCGTGGAAGGAAAGGACTCAACAAATTATTGCTTTGAAAACCTATCAATCATCATTAAAAACTAAAGACAATTAGAAAACAAGTATCAATAAAATTTTCAAAGAAAATTTTGATCATCAACTTGTATCAAATAAATTTAGACACACAAGGACCTATTCGAGAAGACTGAAAATGTCCCTAAGTGAATCCTTCTATAGAACTAAGGAACACTACTCTAAGATTCACCCAAATTACCCACTAACAATTAAACAAAGCATAACCCAAGTTAATGAAGATAAGACGGCTTAATATGTGCTGAAATATATAAAAATTCATTCATACTTAAGTATAGAGAGCTTAGATGATTAGTGTTCAAAAACATTTTAGTGGTTTGTTGAAATGAACATGTATCATGTAAATGTCATTTGACAATGTGTAATCCACGTTAACATGTTGAGAAATAACAAAGACACAATCCAAACAAATATTAATGGGCTATATTACGCATCTACTATTTGTACAAAAAACTAACTAAAAAAAATAACAAAGATCAAAGCAATGAAATAAAATCATTGTGGAAAGAAATATGCAAAACTTGCTCATTTTTTGCATATCAAATATGCTTCAAGTATGGGCACAAACATGAGAGTTGAATTTTCAACTCTCTAGGCTCTTGTCAGTGTGGTGTTGATGGGAAAATTTGTCCGGCCAACAATAGGGGATCTCCCCAGTAGAAAGTCCCGATTAGACCTTAAACCGTTTGGAGTAGGGATCCCATCCGGGGTGTGGGTCCGGCTACCACTTAAGATGACTTCCCCTTGGTCTCAAAAGAACCTGTTTGAACCTGCGGACATACACTTATTCACATGATACAGAATACAGGATTGATGTGTTAAACACGAATCAAACACTATGCGTAGCAAGATTATAGATAAAGCACGTACACCTCAAGAGATGTCATTAGCAACACATCTTTTGTGGGGTAATGCTTGTAAGGTAGTTTGATCACAAAAGAAATAGTTCTTTATGATAAAATACCTCTTTACTTCCTGAAAGATAAAACGAAATGCTAACAAAATAGTTCATCAACATTCATTAATAGAACAGATGATAAAATGAACATCATTGATACAACACAGATAGCCATGACGCATAAATGATGACATGAAGAGTGCAGCTTCATTAATCATAGGATGTTCTGAAACTGTACAAGGAATACACACAGTGTTCACACAGCAAAACACATCATAACCATAGGGTGTTTTAACAAGAATCCATATTCATATGCTCAAGTGTATAGTCTTTCAATACAATGCCATGTAGCTATTGAGTCTCCAAAAATAAAAGCCCTTATACAAGCTCCCGTAGGAGTATTTATAATGCCAAAACTGCCCGTTGGGTTTCCTTGACTGTTCACCTTCTTGACCGTTGGGTTACCTTGCGACCCATTCTTTCTGCGACCTGACTGGTATGCGCGACCTGCGACCTGGGTAGGTGATGCGACCTGCGACCTGTCCTGTTGGTGCGACTTGCGACCTAGCTCTACTTGCTGCTCATGACTTGCTGCTGCCAGGCTGTGGAGATGGACGCGAAATGTTAATGTCAGGGACGTCAACCTGTTGCTCCTTGAGGAAATCCTGCCATGTCCGGTACTCTGCCGCTATGGGGGAAACCAGAGGTACCTCCTCCTTCAATCGATGCACACATTCCAAAGCATTTGGTACTAAGGTTTCCCTTTTCTGTGCGATCTGATTTGAAAGCGAGGCAAGCTTGGTATAAATCCGCGCTGGAGTGGCAATAAATTGACTCAGATGCTCTTGAGATGTTGAGGGCTCTGGATTAGCAGCGGCTTGCTTGATAGGTTGCAAAAATGATTGGATGTCCTGGTCCACTTGTTCCCAGTTTTTCTCTTCGTCTAATGCCCCAAGCGATGGAATGTGGTGCAACGTATGCATTGAGTCGATACCACTAATCAGGTGGTTGTACGAGGACATTACTTTGTCCAGGTCCTTAGACAGTTTGTCTCTAGATTGTATCGCCATGCGGAGTTGAACCTTTGCATCCTGCGTGTGAATCCAGTCCCTTTTAGGCAAATTTTCAGGTGCCTGAGGGTACTGTATTGTCCAACCCATCATCCTGTCTAAGGCCTGTGAAGCTTCTCTGAGCTGCTCGTGTCTTTGCCTGGTTTCCGCTCGTGCTCTTGCCAGTGGAGCGACTGTTTGTTTGATGGTGAACATTTCACCATATACCTGCCTCATGGTCACTTCCAACACCTCACACTCCTTGAAGATGGCCAGCGAGACTTCATTTACTGGTGGAGCCTGGTTTCGAAGTTGTTGGACTTCTGCTTGCAATTCTGCTTTCTCTTGCTCTGTTCTCTTCTCGCGTTGCTCAGCTGCGTGCAGTCTATTTTGTAGAGATACTATTTCTCTACTCATTCGGGTTACATTCTCTTCCATAGCCGCGGCGAAAGCAGTACCCGCTGATGCTATCATTACAGGATTAGTCCTAGTATCAAGGACTATGTCTTTGCCTGTTGCTACTGTGGATGCGGTAGAGGGACTTTGCGCCAATGACCTCCTCTTTTCTTGCCTGATTTTGAACGAAAAATGATCGAATGTGAGTCTGGTCAGGTCAAACACATCTTCTTCCTGTCCCCGGGGCGATCTAACGTCAGAGAGCTTGGTACGGCCCAGAGGTATATCGAGGGGAGTCACCTCAAGGTCATCTAGCATGTCATCCTCCCTTTCCTCTGTGTTCTTTTCTTCTTCTTCCTTTTGCCGGTGTTCAGCTTCTGCTGCTGCTTCTATTTCGGCCTTCTTCTTCTGCTCAGCTGCAGCAGCCTGTTCGGCTTTCTTTTGGCGTTCAGCCTCTGCTTTGTCCAGCTCTGCCTTAAGTGCCCGTTCTGCTGCGGCCTGTGCCTCCTTGCCTTATTTTTCTTTCCTGGCCTCTTTGGCCTGCTTCTTCTTTTGTGTTGCTGTTGCACTCTTTTGGCGCACTTCCTCATCCTCTTTTAGCTTCTTCTCCCTTTCTTGCTGGGCTTTTGCCTCTGCTTCCTTTTGTTTGATGGATGGAATAAGCCCTGTGTTGGTTCGAGATTTCTTGGGTAAAGAGGAAGAGGAACCTCCTAACTGACGACTTCTGTCTTCTAAGCTCTGATCATCTGGGTCTTCTTGGACCACGTCTGCTCCCGGGGAAATTTGTCTTTCAGCATTATACCAGTTCCTTCTCTCATCTTCCGCCGGGCGCTCAAGATGCTGATAAGTCCACTTGAATTTAGCTCTCAAGCAGTGTTCAAGAACTATTTTCTCTGGGTCATACGTTCGGTGTTCAAGCGCCCCGAGCTGATAACTTCTCATTTCTTCTGCTTCTGCTGCTACTTCCCTGAAGTCTTTAACTATGTATGCACCAATGGTGAGGGGTAGCGTGGGCCACGGCTTCTTTTTGCCTTTAGACAGGATGCTGGAGAATCCATGTGACATTTGAAAGCATACCTCCTGGATAAGCATTTTGTCTGTCA
The DNA here is from genome assembly GCA_034641835.2 of Pinus albicaulis. NCBI lineage: Eukaryota > Viridiplantae > Streptophyta > Pinopsida > Pinales > Pinaceae > Pinus > Pinus albicaulis. The sequence continues at coordinate 1,102,500,966 of CM076581.1, forward strand.
CAAAGCGAGGCATAGCATGTGGCGCCTTGTAAGTTCCAAAGACTCGGATGAAGGTGTATCCAGGGAAAGGGAACCAGTGTGCCACTTTGACTAGAGTCTCCTTGGCCCGCCACGACATGCAAGGGGCGTCTTGGCCAAATAAATGTCTGTACAGAGAGGGGATAAATACTTGGGAAATCTGATCAATATCCTGTTTGTATTTGGACTCCCAAAATACCTTGAGTTGTAGATGAATCCCTCAAACTGTACTCTGGTGCAGACAGCATCTAGTAGGTAAGAGGCCATGTAAAATTCGGCAGGCATTCCTTCATCTGGGGCCAATGTCGAGTTCAAGTTGGTCTGCATCGAAGTCATCAGTATGCCGGCCCAGTTGAAACGGGTGCCATATGTTGTCACATACTCCATGATAGTAGACCAACTGCCGCTGAAGGTGGAGCAATCTGGGCGCCCGTAAAGTCTGCAGAGCATGGCGGCAACCAATTTGTAAACCTTCCTCAGGCTCGCCACTGGGTACTCTTGGTCTTTCTTGACCTTGAACTTCTCGGGCTCTTCCCACCATTGTCTAATAGTATCAACTATTGGAACGGCGTGAGCAACAGCCCATTCTGGAGAGAAATGCTCATCTGGGCGAGGCAGTGAGTAATACATGTGCGCATCCGCGCCTACCAGTGTAGAGAAAGCTCTGCCTTGGTTTTCCCTGATCACAAACTTCTCGGGGTCCGTCTTTTGTATGATCCAATCTATGACCTCTGGACATGGGAATATGGCTAGATGCGCCCCTGCCAGATGTAGTTTGGACCTCTTTACCGCCAAGTATACTTCCCGGTCTGGGAGATCTTCTAGAAATTCCTCTTCCGGTATGGCGAACTCATGATAAACTTGGTACCATCTCATGCTGTCGTCTTTTGTAAAAGTACATAGTGTATCTCTGTATATTGGGGGTGGGGACACCACCTCCAGCTCATCAATCTCTTCCACTATTTTCTTGTCCTTCCTCCGAGATAGCGGGGGTGCCATGTCACTAGAATCTGATAACACAGGTATGCACTCTATGTCTTCTTGAATTTCACCTGTCAAATTCATAAAGGAATCCCACGATAAGAACGACATGGTGATAAAAACCAGTTACAATTTAGTGATGAAATTTAGCTGTGCCACATGCAAAACTGGGCTACTGGGTCGCTGGGTCGCGGATTGCAAGAATAGAGTCCGGGCGCAACCTTGCGACCTCGTGACCAGGTCGTTGGGTCGCTAGGTCGCAGATTTCTGGAAAATTTGGAAGATGCGACCTTGCGACCTCGCGACCAGGTCGCTGGGTCGCTAGGTCGCAGATCTCTGGAAAATTTGGAAGATGCGACCTTGCGACCTCGCGACTAGGTCGCTGGTTTGCAGGTCGCAATATGGCTTGCCGGGGGGTTTACGCATGCGCGGCCTTGAACCTCCTTTTCTCCCTCCTCTTGAGGATTTACAAGTTGGCTGGGTCCAAGTGGAGCTGTGACAGTATTTTAATAGCAAGGGATGATGCCATGAAGGTGTGAATCAGAAAAACAGTGAGGTTTGGACAATTATGTAGAAACAGATTCATAAAACCCTCAGAAACATAAAAGCTCAGTCAAAAGACAATTTAAAGGCCTAAGGGGAGATGGGTTTGGTAAGAAAATCTTCAAAACGGAAACAGCAGGAAGAAATGGCAACTTACCCGGGAAAAACACGCCAATTGAGCTGTCAGAGGGGTTTTCTTACAAATCGCTAAATGTGTAAAATGCGACCTGCGACCTCCCTTTTATAGAAAGTCGCACGTGCGAGCAATAAATGCAGGTCGATGGGTCGCAAGTTGATTAGTTTCGGAGTTTTGCGACCTTGCGACCTTGCGACCTGGCGACCTGGGGTCGCTGGGTCGCAAGGTCACTGGGTCGCGCTTTTCATGCAAATTGTAAAATTGCGACCTTGCGACCTGGCGACTTGGCGACCTGGGGTCGCTGGGTCGCTGGGTCACATTTTCCATTAAATTTGGAGATTTGCGACCTGGCGACCTGGCGACCTGAGGTCGCGAGGTCGCAAGGTCGCTAGGTCGCGGTTTTCATCAACTGTTTAACTTTGCGACTTGGCGACTTGGCGACTTAGCAATTTCTCTTTAGTTTTAGGGGGCTCCAAAAATTTGAAATGGTGATCTTTTTTGGAGGGTGTTGTAGGGGCTACAACATGTGGTCAACCAAAAATATGTCAAAAAACTAAATATTTTGGGGGATTCAAAACTTGTTGTGGATTGAGCCTGCAACAAATTCAACATAGTGGCCCCTCATTTGGTTCATATTTTGCAAGGTATCAAACAAGTCTACAGCAAGTTGGATTGGTTCTCTTCTGGCCATATATACCATGAAATCAATACCCTAGAAGATAAGCTCTCCAAGAAGGCTCTCCAACTTATTCCATAAGTGTTAAAATACCAAGAGTATACGAATAATAATTTTGTGGGGGTTTTTGCCTTCCATATCTAGTTTTTTGTCTCACTTATTGATATATTTTGTGATTATATATGTAAACAATCCAATGATATTATCCAAAAAGTGATAGATATTTTTTTGTCTTTTAAAAACGCACAATATATAATTGGAACAACCTTTTATTACTATAAGTTAATCAATTACTTCTACATACCACTAAAAGTGGAAAAGGCTTTATAACCTTTGATCACCTTGAACATCAAGCAAACAAAGAACCTCGACAATGGGGTTCTAATAACATCACCACATATCCAAAATTGACAAAGCATAATTTAATGAGTATTGATTAGTCAAAATTACCATGTGGATCAATTACTCATGTCCAAATGATGGTATATTGGATTAGGTGTGGGTTGCACTTGCATTTGAAAGTGTGAACAAAATGTGGATAAGGAACATTGACTACACTAGGAACCTTGACAATGGGGTTCTAATAACATGGCCAAAAATCAAAAATTGACAAAACAATTTAATGAGCATAGATTAGTCAAAAGTACAATGTGGATCAACGACTCGTGTCGAAATGATGGTATATTGGACTAGGCGAGGGTTGCAATGGCATTGGAAAGAGTGAACACAACGTGAATAAAGAGTCACTTAGAGAAGGAATACAAGGAATCGTAGTCTTGGTTGCACGTATAGGGATGGTCCAACACGCAAGTAGAAGCATTTGGGACACCATAAAAATTGGCAACTCATTTTTTCTAAGAGACATCCAAAGGCGCATTTTTATAATAGGGAAAATCTTAGAAATCGTCCTTTTCGAAAATACATCCTTCACATCAGGGAAAAGTTTCCATCTACATTCCCATAAAGATATGTAGAGAAATGTTTCTTCAATCATCCCAAAAAAGGGAAAAATAAAAAAACCCTCTTGGGAAAATGCATTTCCCTCTATGCTTCACCGCATTTCCCAAAAGAGATATGTGGAAAAATGTTTCTTGGAGCATCCTACAAGAAAAATACACCTTCGAAACATGGGAAACATGGAGGTGCCCCCTCCCACCCTAAGGGACACATCCCCGTAGAACAGTCATTTTTTCATTCATTTAGTGGCATTTCTGAGTCATCATTGCTCATTTGTTTATGAATACAAAGTTTATCATATACTGCTATGTTGAATGGTAAGCATGTGTTAAATCCCTATAAAAAGAGGAGCTGCTTCAGATAGAATCAAGGCCAAGGCCTGAAAATTGGGACTAAACTTTCATAGTTGCAATATAAGCATGTGGACAACAACACAATGGAAATTCATTATAATACAGACCTTACAAAACCATATTTTTTTTATTATCAAAGAGGCCTTGGTATTTCAATTGCACTGAGCATAGCAGGTATTTCCATCTATCGGTAAGGTACATCTATAAGACCTCATTTTCAGATACTTCGAAAAGTCTACCTTGGAAATATTACTTTTATTTTAACAATCAAAGAACTTCTATAACAATTATTGTTCACTAGTGTAAAAGCATAGCTCTGAAAGAATGGAAAGGTGATGTGGGCTATATCTAACATGTAGAAATAAAAAACTAAATAAGTAGGAAGTGATGTTAGCCCAAATCATGGTGTAAACTGACCAGTATTAAACTTTTTCCACTTCATACCGTCACACTAGTGTGTTTGTAGCAAAAAATTGGTACTGCTGAAGGTATAACTACGAAAATGTAAAAGAAAATCTCCACAATTCACAAATTTCAGTTTGAACCATAGATATGAACTTAAAAAAAATTTGGATAAAAAAGTACATACTTTTTCAAATGCTGAGCAAAATTCCAAAAACTGTAATGTTGATCCAACATCATTTGACGAAAATTCTATGCCTACAATTAACTGCATTGGCTTCCCTTGAGGAAAAATTCAAATATTTGCATGTGCAGGAATTTACCTCAGAAAGACCTTGACACTTGAGTAAATAAGAAACAGAAGCAAAACCTGTAGTCTTAAGTGCATGGATAAGAATTCCAATAGGAGCACAACCTTGATCTTTCTTGCAATAATGAATTCAACAACTTTATTTCTAGAAATCTCAAACAATATCAAAACCTGATTGAAAATTTGAGTTAAACAAAGCAATGTAACAATTAGCATGTTTTCGCCTAGGTGCATTTCTATATTCAAGTTTACATGCAAATACTACAATTGTAGATACTTCTACACTTTGGACACTTCCAATCCTCAGATTTAGCAACCTCTTCAACTTTTTTTTGGAAGATCTTCTTGGGGAGGACAGTTTTGCTGATGTTGCCGTATGTTTACTTAAGTCATGATCTTTGTCATTTTTGAGATAAGATACGGTTTCCTTTTTAAGGGTTTGATTTGGACTCGTCACAGTTTCACCCTCACTTCATTTCATGCCATGAGTTTCCTTAAATGGGCTCCTTTTGTCCTCGTACTTTACTTCATTGCCGCCTGTTACATCACTTGCAATAGCATTATCATTCTGTGCTGGAGAATGGGGCAATTTTGACCTTTTATATCATCAATATAGAAACCCAAAGATTTGATCTCCTGCATTAACATAAACCAGAAATCATGCATAGAACATCGAGAAAAAGCACTTCCATTGTAGAAATGAGACATCTTACAAGGAAATCAAAACTGATGAATATGACAACTAGTCCACCTTCTAATGAAATGTAAGATTATTATCATACATATTGATTGCTAAAGGATATTCAGAGAATACCTACACATAGGGGAGGAAGAATTATAGGTCAACCACTTATCAATGCATTCCACGTGGAATCCATGATTACAATTGGGTTGCATTCGCAGCTTTTCTCCTTTGAATTTGGCCAAGCAGATGGAGCAGCCAGTGGCCAATCCCACTTCATCACGACCACAGAGGCTGCTGTCACATATGACCACGCCACCTTTAGAATGTGTGGAGCCAGGGCTCTTGTTAACTTCCCCCTCGCTCTCAATTCCACTTCAGAAAATGAATTAGCCATCGGTCGCATGGCACACAAGAGGAAGAGAGGCAAAGAAGAAACGACGGAGGGTGGTGAGTCCTGTAGTCATAGGATTTGTGGGAATGGAAGCAGAAGCTGAATCTCCGGAAATGGATAAGCGTCGATAAATTTAATGTTCCATTTCTTATGGTTATAATAATTTTACTATTACGATTATGAAAATTTAGAGTTGAAAATCGAGATTGAAGTGGTACTATTCCAACCATCAACAATCTTCTGAAAATCCATCTCCCATATTTTCTAAGCCTATGGAAAACAATGTAATATGAATCCTCTTGGCGTGCATTCTAGGATTGTAATGAAAAATTAAGATTATAATTTTAATGAGTATTAAGGACTAAAATAAAATCAAGGTTGCATTCACAACTTTTCTCCTTCTTCGAATTCGGCCAAGCAGATGGAGCAGCCAATGGCCAATCCCGGTGACAGCTTAGAAGCAGACGTGTAAACAACAGTCGGCATTTTTTTCATGCCTGCCTTCGTCAATCCAGTATTGTCTAGATGGATTGCAACCCGATCAGATGGGTTGGCCCCCATTCGTCTGCAATAGTAATGTGCACAGCCAATAAACAAGAGGAGGCCAAGCAAACAAATGAGAGCACAAACCATAACTGCGAGAATGACATCTAGATCATATGCATGTTTTTAAGGAAAATAGATAGAGATTGAATTTCAATACAAAATAATTAGGGACATTGTAAATATCACATCTACTGAGGAACCACTTCAAACATTACATAAGCCCTTTACAACAGCTTCAACGAAATGAAAAAACAATGCCTTTTGGTCAGTCCTCTGTTAAACTATAGAACAGTTGAGATTAAGCATATTGACTTGGGTTACCAATTCCATCAATTTGATTACCTTAATGCTTATCTGTTCATGTCTCAAAACTATAGTACCACCTGACGAAACAAGTTTCCAATTTCTACGAAAATATCTAAACATTTGACTCGAGAAATGCACTAGAATTTCACATCACTTTGCCACAATATATTTTCATCAAGAAAAATCTAGAGAACACTACCATGGATTGCTACTCTTTGTGATATGCTACTATAATGTTCCATTTGTTATGGAAAAATATAATAAGTACTTTAACTGTCTTTTTCCATAGTTCTCTGCTCACATGCACTGAAAACCAATGGTTTTTGGGAATTATTAGCAAGCAAAGATATAATTATGTACAAGTTTTTCTAGACAGATAAATTTCACATACCCTGCAATATCATATGCCTATCCTTTCAATAGAAATAGTTAAATATTCCTGGCATCAATGCCAACTAAGAGTTGGGAATCCGACATATATCTTTCATCTATCCCTCACTCGATGACCCCCTTTAAGAAAACATGATAAAAGTACTTTTAAGCATTATCATGAACATTTTTGTTCTTGTGGAAAAGCTGGCTTATCTTATAGAACTACAAAAAATGAATTATGATACAAGGCTTCACTTTGTCTTCCAGCCCATGGTGGAAGAGAAAACATATGTCATACACTATCATCCACTTTTGGTGTGCTACTTTTCTATTGACATGCCCATTTTCAATGGAATTCCATATTTTCACATATGAAAACATAATTTCTCTCTTGGAATGTTTCTCTTGGAAAATAAACCATCTATCAGTCTTGTTGTCACACTCAAATTAATAAGATAGATTTGAAATGCTCAATAAGGAGCAAAGAATATTCTAAGACACTTGTTCCTTGGCTCTAGCTAGAAAAGGCTTGCTAAATAGTTAGATATGTGTAGATGTTTTTACCAGGTAATAGTGAAAAGGCAGAAGATACAAACGTTACAAAGGACTTTGATGCTACTTCAATATTCCTGCAATTTCACCCACTTGACCCCAATTGTTTTTATCATTTATCTGTATACCAAGAAAGTTGTGTCAAATGTGATAAAGTTAAAAATATTTGATGACCTAAACTAAACCAGCAATTTTCGTAGGACTGATTGCGTTATCCTAGACCCACAAAGCCTGCCAAACACAATCAACAAAATTAATGCCAATACCTGCCTACCAGCCCATCAAACAAGCTTTTATCAATTGGATCACCAATAATCATTGCATGAACACAGTCCATTCTTAAGACGATGGAAGCGATTGGGATCCCTCACAATGATTTCCTGGCCTACAATCTTGGAAATGAGCTTGGCTACATTGTGGCAATCGCCACACACACGAAGGTTATTTTTTATTCGAATTAATGTCCCTCGGGTGTGTTGATAAGTCCAAATGCAAGAGCCAGCTTTTCACTATGGCTGTGAAGGATGTCTTCCTTCTCCTCTTCATTAATATCATGCAACACAAAGTCGGTATCAGGAACATACCCTGTTGCCTCGATCTCCTTAGCCAATCACTCTACCTTCTCATAAATATGTTATGATTGTGGGTGCAATTTGTCTCCCACAAGGAATGTGTGCACTTTATTTTTAACGTCAATCCAGTTGCATCCCGCTGGTTTTTTCAAACCCTTATCTTTCATTGCTACTCTCACTTTTTCCACTTCTTATCACTTGCCAGCTGCAGCATAATATTTGATAACAACACATAATTTCCAGGATTATTAGCCTCTAATTCAAATAGGCGGTTTGCAACACATTCGGCTAAATTTATATCGCGATGAGCTCTACAGCCACTGAGCAAAGCCCCAAACATAGCAGCATTAGGTTCTATTGGCATCATTTTTATAAGAATCATTAGGTTCTACTAGCATCATTGTTATAATATTGTGTGCCTCATCCAAGAATCCTGCACGCCCAAGTAGATCAACCATTTTTTTTTCAATTAAAAAAAATGCTCTTAAGTGAATCTATATCGAGGATTGGCTTAGTGCCAGCAAACTCTCTTTTGCCTTCAGGCTAAGAGGCAAGTAGACTTTCTTCCCCAAGCAGTTCACAATGCTCAAAATTTGTTCTTGCTAAACTTTCATTAGTATTTTGTGCTAAGCACATGTTTCAACATCCACTGAGAAATCTGAGAAAAATCCCAAATTCACATCTAGCTCCTTTGCTTAGTAAACACAAAATAAGATCACTAACGCCATGACCATGACATCACATAATTCACATCAATTCAACCAAAGAGTTACACTTATTGTATAATTGTGGCATTCTTGGATGTAACATATACTAGATTTTTCTTCTCCTCAAACTCTGCACCTCAAACTTTGTAGTTTACAGAATTTACAAAATCTCTTCATTAGTTGTAGATAGTTCTTTTCAGTGTACGCCCAAGTAGGTCAACCATTTTTTTTTTCAATTAAAAAAATGCTCTTAAATGAGTCTATACCGAGGACTGGCTTAGTATCAACAAACTCTCTCTTGCCTTCAGGCTGAGAGGCAAGTAGACTTTCTTCCCCAAGCGGTTCACAATGCTCAAAATTTGTTCTTGCTAAACTGTAATTAGTATTTCATGCTAAGCACATGTTTCAACATCCACTTAGAAATCTGAGAAAAATCCCAAATTCACATCTAGCTCCTTTGCTTAGTAAACACAAAGGAAGATCACTAATGCCAAGATCATGACATCACATAATTCACGTCAGTTCAACCAAAGGGTTACACTTATTGTATAGTTGTGGCATTCCTGGATGTAATATATACTAGATTTTTCTGCCACTTAAAATTTGCAGTTTACAAAATTTACAACATCTCTTCATTAGTTGTAGATAGTTCTTTTCAATGTTTTCCTGGGCCACTATTTTTTCCAATCCCTGCATCTTCTCTGAGGAAGTGAAACCCCATCATTTAAATGCATAGTGCTCTACCCTTGGCCTAACGCCATAAAGCTAACCTATGTTATCAAATTATTTGCATTCTTCATTCACCAAGCATGCGTGATTGCATGCATACAACACAGCAAGAAATGTAATATGGTCAAGTTTCTTACCTGATAATAACATTTGATGATACAAACTGATAGCACTATCTCCTTCCCCATGCATCGCATACCCTTTAATCATTGCATTCCACACAACCAAATCAGAGTTGAAACTTCCCTCGTTGGGCTAGAAATTAGACCATCGAATTTTCTCTTCACCCCCTAGAGAAGATGCCGGGAGAGAAGCTAATAACTTCCTACTACCAAACAACTGAGATTTTAAAAATCTCATTTCACTAGATTCGACCTTAAAACCTCAAAAAATTTGTAAAAACTCTGTCCAAATCCTGAAACTCGATGATAAAAGAGTATTGGGAAAGAGAAAACAAGTCATAACAGCAAGGCCAAAACTAAATATGAAGGAAAGAGAAAACAAGTCCATGTGAGCCAAGCTAAAATACAAAACAAGGGACTCCATTACAAACAACTACTGTGGTCGGTTTTCTTGGGGTGATTTCGAAGCAGAACCATTTTTCAAAAGAAAGATACAAAGCAATGATAATATAAATTGAGATATAAAAAGCTTCACTTCAATGTGGAAACAAAAATAATGGGCACAAGCAGTTAGATCCAAAAGAAGAAACATATTACCTGTTGAAGTAAAGATCCGCGTGGAAAAGAGGCTTCGACTGCCACTCCCTATCTCTATTTCAATCTGAGAGCTGCTTCGTTGCTGGTAAAAAAGCATGAGAGCTGCTTCGTTGCTGGTAAAAAAGCAGCGGGAGATGACCAAAACAATGAGATGTGTTATGGGTGGGAGAAATGTTATTTTAACTGGTAAAAAGTTTAAAATTTAAACGAAAAAATGAATACTCTCTCCAATTTTCCATACATCATTTTTAATATTATGCCCTCTAAATATCTTTTTTAATATCATACCCATTGTTGTTTTGATGGGTGTTGAGCATACTCGTGATTCCAAGTAAGTTTAACAATTGATTTAAAAGGATGCTTCAAAAATCAATTCAATTTCATTCTATTAAATTTCTTTAAAAATATTTTTGATGAACCACACAATGAGTGGTTTAAAAAGCATTTACCTTAAAAAATTTATGTGATTTATCTATAAGAGTCTTTAAATAAATTAATTAATTAATTATTAAAATAAAATTGAGATAAAATAGTATGGAAGAAATTATTTTATATCTCCAATGAATGTAGTATAGTGGCATCAATTTGTCCAATGTCTAGAACTAACTTCGCTTATGCATTCTTTCCAAAAAAGTACAAATACTTTGTGGTTAGCCTTTATATGAATTCAAGTTAGGTTTCCATCAGTCAAGGTGACCCTCATTAGCGATATAAAATTGGCCAGAGGCTATCTCATGTAAATAATGAACTATTAGTTGGTACCTCCTCCACAGTGGATTAACTAAGGTTTCCTCTACCCATTGGGGGAGCAGGGTTTAAACCCATGGTAAGGCAACATGAGATGCTTAAAGCCAACACCCAAAGGCTTTGATAGTCCTAGGCTTGGTTCAATCCACATAAAAGGTTGTTTTTTCCCTCCCATAATTTCTAGTCTCGGAATGTTTTTTGTCCAAGATGTTTTGCAAAAAGGTCTATACCATCTCATTTAAAGGGTAACCAAAGGGATGTATACTTTACACCTCCGAGGAGAGGTTTTTGAGTTCCAAGTTTTTGCAACCCATGGTTTTTCTCATGGTATTCCACCTTGGCAACAAGGGGGAATTAACCCGATCGTAGGTTCCAACTAGACCTACTCTCATTTGGAATGGCTAATCCCAACGAGTTTTAAGTATTGTTATAAGTGTTAGGGGAATAATGAGTTAGTGGTTAAGGGATTAGGGATTAGGGGCTTATGGATTAGAGGTTAGAGGTTTAGGATTTATGGGAATAATGAGTTAGTGGTTAAGGGGTTAGGGATTGGGGGATTTAGGTGCATTTAGGGGTTAGGGGAATAATGAGTTAGTGGTTAAGGAATTAGAGATTGGGTTTAGGGGAATAATGAGTTAGTGGTTAAGGGGTTAGGGATTGGGGGCTTAGGGGTTAGGGGATTTAGGCACATTTAGGGGTTAGGGGAATAATGAGTTAGTGTTTAAGGGATTAGGGATTGGGGGCTTAGGGGCTAGGGGATTTAAGCGCAGTTAGGGGTTAGGTGAATAATGAGTTAGTGGTTAAGGGATTAGGCATGAGGATATTAGGGGTTAGGGGATTTAGCAGTTAAGGATTTTAGGGGTTAGGGGTGAGGGGTTAATGGGTTATGGGTTAAGCGTTAATGGTTTAGGGGTTAAGGGGTTAGGGGTTTAGGCATTAATGGTTTAACGGTTTAAGGGTTTAGGGTTTAGGGGGTGTTGTAGCCGCTACAACACCACCCAAAATTTTCGGTATATTCAAAATTCTGAGCCCCCCTCTGCTCGCTCAGCCCATTAAGTTTTTGACTCAGCCTTTAGTTAGTAATATCCCCATGACCTAGTTTTTCCCAGCCCTGTCACCACACCCACTTGTCTTGCTATCTCTTGACTGCACTAGGGTTTGGGGTTTACTGCTTCAAAGATAATTGAAAGTTCCTCCACGGATTCAAAGATGTGTTCCCCTAGTAGTCATCACCAATCAATGGGGCGTTGGGCTTGGGTAGGTGAGGTCTCGCGTCTGGCTCATATTATGAAACCCTTATCATGGTAGGGTTTGGGAGAAACCCTAGTTTGTCAAAAGGACGATCTTCCTTCTTGTGGTTGCACTCCCATTGGCTTTGCACGACATCACAGTGAAAGTCAATGCCTAGCCTATTCCCCTAAGTGCTTGTTAGGTTCTACCCTTCAACATGTGCATTAGGGTTTGCATGAACTGCATTCCCCTTTGTGCCCTCACAACCCTAGATGCATGTAAGCCAGCCCTGCTTTGCATTTAATCCCCACCCTCCACGAGCATGGTCCCGATTATTTAAAGAACGCCTCCTATGTGAATGAATCGTTACCTTGTGGAATCATGAAGTGTCAAGGTCTACTACGGTTGATGGTTGTATGAAAATATAAGTTTTAAGTCAGTTTCTGGACTTAGGGATGCTCAAACAATCGACTTAAGTTGCAATATCTTATTTTTTATATTTCAATATTGTTTCTCCTCGAATGAGCTATTTTTTACTCATTTGTTTTTTCTCATTATTACCGAGAGCTGACTTATTCTCATACTATTCCTTTCAGGAAATCAGTCAAAGATGTCATAATTATTGCACACTGACTTATGTAGCAATTTCATGAAGGTTTTAATTGTTCATGTGAACTTTCTGAAACCTCGAAGGAGTTTTGGGTACACAAGAATATCTGCTCTTCAACATGCGGTAAGTATTTGACATATGGTGTGGTGGGAGTTCGAGATAGGCCAAGGATTAATGCTTTTTGAAATGAGCACTACCACAGACCTTTGGAATTCGTACGGGTAGCCACCATAAAAGAAGAACGCACTTCAAAGATCATTGAAAGTCCCTTCGTTGATTCAAAGGTCTTTTAATAGATTTTCCTCGACGGCATATGAAGGAGCATGAAGCAGGGTAAAATCGTTGTCATTTATCGTGAAATTACAATGGCGATATAGACATAAAGCCGCGACCCATGTAAATAGATATTCCAGTAAGGGTGAAATGGGGATTATATCACGCAGGCTTGTCTCTTATGTCGCATCACATGAAGTGCATTTTTCCCAAGCATACCATTGAGGCAGTTCCTCTTGCACTAGCGATAAGTTTTGTTACTACATGCAAACAAAGGGTAGCGCCAGCTGCCTGAGGGATTTTAAAGGTTGTGAATTAGGAAATATTTTGAGAAAATTTCATGAGCCAACATGGGTATAAGTCCAACTCCATAAAATGCATGCCTTATTGACTACCCGAAGACCCATATGGTGTGGAGTCCTGAAAACTTCTGCAGGACATGGGCACATATGTGTCGTGGAGCCTTGTTAATTGGGAGGAAAGTTGGTCAAAGGTATTCATATGGCACTTCTGTGACATCTTAGCATATTGCGACCCTAGGCCACGCAAAGAATAAAACACAATTCCCGGTGAGGACCTTTTGCGGCTAGCCCAAGAGGAGGAAGGTGATTTAGTCTGTTAGTCTCCAAGTCGCATGTGCTGAAGGAGTGACGTGGAATGAAACTTGTGGAGGTTGCGACTTAGTGACCTCGTTGAGTCACATTGCTGGGATTGCATCCTTGCAACTACATCCATGCAATTTTTTTAAATGTCCAACCAAGTCACGAGACCAGAGCGGAGATACATGAAACCTACAGGTTATCGTTGTTGTTTGGAAATACCATACGGTTCAACCGTTGAACGAAACAATCACTGCTTGTGGGAACCATACCTGCAATCACGTGTGGCATAAGCGTGCATGAAAGAGCTGCATTTGACATGGGCACATCAGTAGAAGCCCATGTTTTCCAAAGAACCTAAGGGAAAACGACACATTAGCCTAGAACACGAACACACGGTGGCCATCCTTCAAATCACAACGCTAAGGAAGAAATGCTGAATATTTTTCTAGTGCCAGCTCATGTCTCAAGGCTCTTTGAATGCATTGTTTGTTGTCGTTTTTTTTGTTTGGCCTGACAAAATTGAAAGAAAACAACAGCAAAATAGCAACATTCATGGCTCTCATATTTAGCGTTGACGGTCTGAGGTTACTCTAAGCAGTCGAACTTCTCCCACGCAGTCTCTGTCGAGGTTTCACAATCACTGGTGTTGCCACAAGTACGGTTGCTGAAAGAGGCATGCATGGTCACAGAGAGGCATTTTAATGTAGCCCAGTCACAACCTGCACCATCGGTCAAGGTATGCGACCCAACCTCAGTGCAACTACGCGACCTCTCCTGAGTCACAAGGTCGAAAACATCACGCCCAAGAGAGCCTATGACTCATGCAACTACCCGACTGTGCGACCTCCACCCAAGATTGTGACCTCATGCAAATACAACACCCATGCCTGTCAAATGGGTAGTCGCACTCTCAAGTATTCAAACCACATGGGAGGGCATGCACTTAGGTTACGGTAGGTGGTAGGCACCTTGAGGGGAATTATCATCAGAGGAAAATTTGTATGAGGATAAAGGGCATTGGTTGTTGTGCTTTCTTGACCACATACAGTCAAGGTGCCATAAGAATAAGAAGAGGACTCACCTTCGCACACAGTTTAGAAAACACCAGGGATGCGCCAAGGAGATGTGCGCATGTACACATAGTGGCTTTGTCAAGGACATAATGGCACACCGCGTTTTATCCATGCAAAAAATATACAAGGCAGTGACCAAGGAAGCACCACGTAAATAGAAGTGCGCTTGGTGCCAATAAGCTTTATTTGATCCTCCTTACCATTATTCCATAGAGAATAAATAAGTCTTGGGTAAAAGGGCACAGGGTCATCATATGCAAACCACATACACCAATAATGTTGTGATGTGACAAAAGACTACATAGGGGTTTAAACTAACAACATTTGTTTGAATCACTCTTAAAATTAATTGAATACACCTCTAGCATTATTATTCGATCATAAAGACATGTGACCTATGCTATTTGATTGCAGGTAGAATCTATTGGTTTTCACGAAGAGCTATAATTTTCCCAACAAGCAAGGGGGATCCTTTCAAAGCTATAAAGAACCTCACTACAGGCTCAATGGCACATTTATCACCGATCCATTCACACAAGATTGGTACTAGGGAAAGGCATCGTGTTCTGCAAGGGATGAGCTCCCCAAAAGGAGAAGAATAGAAGGAATGTCCCAGGTCACAACTAACCTCAGGTCGTAGATGACCCCAGGTCGCAAGTCGCAGATGACCCCACGTAGCAGGTCGCAGATGACCTCAGGTCACAGGTCGCAGGTCGCAGATGGCCTCAGGTCGTAGTTTTCAAATGACCTCAGGTCGCAGGTCGTAGATGACCTCAGGTCGCAGCTCGTAGATGACCCCAAGTCACAGGTCGCAGGTCGCATATGACCCTAGGTCGCAGGTCACGAATGGCCCAAGTCGCAAGCCATCCCAACAGTCGGGAAGACCAAGAGTCAAGGGAACTCAAGAGTCATCTCAGCTTATATGTACAACTTCGGGAAATGAAGCTAAGGAATTTCAGCTCTGCAATTGAAAGCCAGGAGGCGAGAGTGAATTGGTGCTTGAGATCTAAAGGCACTCAGCTCTTGGGATCAAGTAGAGAGAGAGGTAATGAGGCTAGGGTTTTGGTAGCATGCGTTGAGATTAATAGCCCATGTTCCACTATTGGGTTTTGATGAGTTTTAAATATGTATTTGAAGTTGCAGCAGCATTAATAATATATATATTCTCTTTTCCAGCACTGATTCACATGATCGCTTATGGTGATAGTACTAGTTGTCTAATATTTCACTATGTTTGTACATGTGCTTTCATGCATGCAATTGGTTATGAACTAATTCACAGTAGTTGCATGTATGTTTGCTTTTGAGTCAGTGTTTATTTGTTCCTTGCCATGTCATTGACCTATTGTGAACTACTCTGCAATTGACTTCTAGCGTTTTTTCTTTCATGTATGTCTGACTGGGTTTTCGGCTCACCGATCCCACTCACAGAGTACCCCCTTTTATTTTGCTGCATAGACTTTCTTGTATCTTTGTTTGTGGTTCGTCAATCTTGGGTTGATTTTTCTTCACTGATTGGTCATTTAACCTTTGCCTCCACTTCATCATCTTCTCATCTGCAACCAAGAGTGGAAACACTTATGGCAGCAGCCAGGCGCACATACCGGATGGGGCTCCTATCCAAAACGGTCTAAGGTCTAATTGGGACCTTTTACCGGGTAGACCCCCTTGTTGTCGACAGTACAATTTTTCCTGTCAACAGGGGGTTAAATGGGTTACGGGTTGGGAATTAGGGTTTAAGGGGTTAGGGGTTAAGAG
Organism: Pinus albicaulis; assembly: GCA_034641835.2. Taxonomy (NCBI): domain Eukaryota; kingdom Viridiplantae; phylum Streptophyta; class Pinopsida; order Pinales; family Pinaceae; genus Pinus; species Pinus albicaulis. The sequence continues at coordinate 1,102,517,214 of CM076581.1, forward strand.
TTTAGAGGTTTAGGGTTAGGGGGTTAAATGGGTTAGGGGTTTAGGGGTATAGGGGGTTAAATGGGTTAGGGGTTTAGAGGTTTAGGGGGTTAGGGGATTTAGTAGTTAAGGATTTTAGGGGATAGGGGAAGTAGTTCTCAAAGAAAAACACATAACCTCTATAGGGGATCTTAGGGATCTATGGGTGATCTTTAGTGTCATTGGTATGTTTTACATAGTAAGAATGGGTCTTAGGCTTGTACCGATGCAAAGGGATGAAAACATTTGCCTCAATCCCAAAATGAAAATTCTTTGGCTTAAATTGCATGAAAAAACCATAAAGAACAATGTAAATCATCTTTGAGGGATTTTAAGCCTCCATCTAGGATAAGGGTTCCATTATGAGGTTTTCCACATCATATATGGGAATTAGGTCTTATATCTTAGACAAGGAATGAAAAAGGGCCTTATGCCTAAAACAAGTATTTCTCATATTCAACATCCATGAAAAAAATATTAGAATGGAAATATGGGAACAACTAGTATGTTTTACATAATAAGGATGGGTGTTATGGCCTCTATGACAGATATGGAAGGAAAACAAGATCTTTAGTCCCTAAACAAAACTTCTTTAGTTCAAGGGACATGAATAAGGCCTCAAACGACCACACATATCCTATATAAGATATAATATCTAGCCTTTAGGTGTGACATTAGTGCTATTTGAAGGCTTTTGTGACATATTTAGGTCTTAGGGCCTTTAAGTTTGGTCTTAATATCATTAGGAGTATTTTGGCACCATGTATGGCACCTGGGGCCTTAACCATGGTCAAGGAAGGATCATAAGGTGATTGGGTCATATTTGAATCCTCCCATGATCAATCTTCTTGAACAAGTATTCTAATTACTACACGGAACATCTGTAGGGAATATTTGGCCTATATGGGGGATATTTGTCACCATGGGTATGGTTTACATGGTAAGAATGGTGTTGGGGAATGTACTATCTATTGAAGACAGGAGCAAAGAGTGCCTTAGGCCCTAAATAAAGCTTCTTGAGTTCAAGGAACATGAATTAACCCCCAAACAACCACATATATCATCTCTAAGGGATATTCAGATTTCAACTTGGATATGGGAGCCATGGCATGTTATTCTACATAATTAAAGAGCCATAAGAATTGTTAGTATGTATGGTTTTCTAATAACAGTGTGTGCACATTCTAAGAATGTGAATGCATTATTAGAATTCGTGAAAATTTTTGTAATGCATGTATCTATAGAATAATATGGGTTTAGAGTAAACTTCTAGATTTATATCAATTGACCATGTATAAATCGACATAGTTTGATTCAAATGAATGAAATCATTCTCTATGAATCTAGTGCAATAATCGACCATGGTATGTAACAATGCCACAAAAAACCCATAACAAATAGTGTGTCCACAATTACAAATTACCAACATAAATCACTAATTCATATTCTTGTTATACTTGTTATTTGGTCATATTTTTATTCTTGGACTATAATAGTCATTTACGTTAATCATTATTAATTTTTTCACTTATTATCTAGTCATATATTTTAATCCTAGACTAAATTAGTCATTTAAGTTAGTCGTTTTTAGTGTAGTCACTTATTATCTAGTCGTATATTTTATTCCTAGACTAAATTAGTAATTTATGTTAGTCATTTTTAGTTTATTCACTTATTATCTAGTCGTATATTTTATTCCTAGACTAAATTAGTCATTTAAGTTAGTCATTTTTAGTTTGATCACTTAAAATTGCTCAAATTTAGTAGTAATTCACTTGATATAATTGTGGTGACTAACTTTTTTAGTCACCTAGTCACTAATTTCATCATTTTCTACTAGTGAAATAAATACAGTTTGAGCCCAGTATATATCTCTGTCAATGGGCCTATGCAAGCAGAGTGATGAGATTGGAGTTGATGAAATGGGTGAAGGGTATCTAGGTGACTGGGATACTCAACATGCTCTATGTGCGACACTTTGGACGAAGTCCTATCAACACTATGTATGTGCGCCAATTGTTGACCTTAGTGCACGATGATTGTTTTTTGTTGGGGAAGAAGATCCCCATTACCGAGATGCTCTTAAGGATAATTACGGCCCTTTCTTGTCTTGGGTCAGACCCCGCGAAGGCTTTTGTGGGAAAAATCCAAGAGAAGCAACTTGTGGATAAGATGAAGAATGACTACGATCTGACAAAGGAAACCTGTGGTTATTTAATTAACTCCATTTCTGATAGAACTATGTGCGTCACTGTACACATTCTTTCGAGAAATATTATGAGGAAAACTTGTGGAGAGGATGCTTCCGCACCTGTAATAGTCTTAGTTGCGGAGTGCACCAAGGGCTTTGTATATAACTGGGTAGGATATTTAAGTACTTAATTCCTCACCAAATACAGAGAATCTCAAGAAGAGGGCAAGCAGTTACACTATGTGTGGCTCTTGGTTCTAATTATATTGATGGAATGGAGAGAGCCCAAGGGGTCGCAGTTCAACATTGTAGACCCCGATCTATGCGAAGCAACCAAATATGCTTCGTTGTGGCATCTGACAGAGCCATCAAGGGTTATGGCCGATAAATTTTTCTGGGTAGTATTTGAGATGATTTTACGAACAATGATTAACCAAAATCCTTGGTTATCACCCAACATTGTGGAGCAGTATCAACAGGTCGCAGAGTTCAAAGGGGACTTCCATCACATACATATTTAAGCAAAGAAGGACCTCGTCGGGGTCTGGTACAAGATATCATACCTTGTCGAAGAAGAAGATGTCAAGGCCATCATCAGCCACTAGTCGATAGATTGATTAACTCCGCTTCCTAAAGGCATGAAGAAGGCAGGAACAAGTGGTGTGAAGCCCACTAAGCTAACATGAAAGTCACATCTGCGACTGCAAAGGACACTGAAGCATAGATTCTAGAGATAGGAGGTGATCCAAGTGGCTCTAGAGACACACAGGACAAAGAGGGCTTATGAAATTTCAAAAATCAAAGTGGCAGAAATGTGGCAAGCTTGGTCTCAAGTTGAATATCTAGTCGTTCTGATCACAACGGTGCGAATGGTTCATCAAATCGAGTTAGTATGTGGAAGTCAGAGCTGGTCAAATTTCTGGGGTTGATCTCGTCGTCTTAATCGCAACGGTGCGAATGGTTTTCCAAACCGAGTTCGTGTGTGGAAGTCAGAGTTGTTCAAATTTATGGGGTTAACTGGGTCACATGGCATGTTAAGGAGGATGCAATTTCGTAGGATTTCGATGGCCAGATTCCAGGAAAATTTGTTGAACCGATAAATTGTCTCCTACGGCCTAAATTCGAGTATTTTAAAAAGAAGTGGTCATTTTAAATTAAATAAAAATATATATAATTTTGGAGGGGCGGGCCATGACCCCCACCCCCCCCCCAACCACCATATGACACAATTAAGCATATGAGATGGCGGGTCATGACCCCCGCCGCACCCTCTTCCCATGGCACCATAACATGGTGTAATGTTGAACAAAAAACAAAGAAGGGTTGGGTCGAGGCCGCGTGGAGCGGGCCCTGCCCACCAAAAATGTTACAATCGTAACATATATGCAATATATATTATAAGCCACCTGAAGGCAGCAGAGGAGGGGGGCCAACCGGGGTCAAAACTGCCCGGCCCACGTGGCCGACCCCAAAGCGGGAAATCCCATAATACAACAAACTCTGACCAAAATTAAAACAATATTACGTTAACCATAAATGTGCCCGTTTAATGTTACAAGATTTTTTTTTAAACCAAAAATACATATGCGGGTTTTCGGGGGAGGCGGGATTTGATCCCCCCACCTCCCCTTAACAGTTTCCAAGTTTACCATTGCGCCCTAACCACTTATGTGGTAAATTCTGCCTACTCTCCAGTACATAAACCCACATTGCAGATGCACCCAAGGACAGAGGAGGAGCACGCAGTTTGAGGCATAATTTATTATTATTTTATTGTAGGTATAAGAGGGCACGAAGTTTGAGGAAGTGGAACCTTGATCCATTCATGGAGGCAGTGTAACCATGAACTGAGCCACATTTTCATAGGGGCTAGAATTTCCGATGTCCAAATTGGAAAAATTTAATATGGATTTTACAACTCTCGATGACACAAACCTAATGGTGGTGTCAGTTTATGCAACAGAAGTCTCGATTTTTTAGCCATTTTCCATATTGGAATGACATTGTCGGTTTTTCAACGTGTGGGCAGTCGATTTCATGCCTTTCAATGCCACGATTTAGATGGTGCATTCATATTCAACGACTAAGCAACTTATTCTTCATCCAGAACCATAGTTGAGGTATATGAAGTGTTGTTTCCATGTACTTCATTGATTATTGCTCTGAGATGCTTTATTTTGTGTCGGTTCCTTCTTGATGTATGATGCGGAATATTTATGTTTATTTGATGTTGTTGATTCCTGCTTGATGTAAGATGTGAAATATTTATGTGTATTTGATGTGGTATGTATTTATCATAGATGATGATTTATGTTTTGAGGTCCCTTTGTTTCCTTAATGGAAAGATACTCTTTGTCACAATGTGTGAAATTGTCATGATGTTAAGAGGTCTGTATGAGTGGTAGTTCCCTGCACCGGAACGTCTCGTGGAGATAATTTACCACTCATGTTGAGGGCCCATTTCCTTGTATGACAAGTCAACAGCTTCCATGTATACCATTACCATTTACAGCACCAAATGAAGCAGCCAACACCATCGAGACATTGAGACCCAGAGATGTAGTCCATGTTGTAGCCCTATAAAGGCTCGGAGACGTAGTCCATGTTGCGGCCCTATAATTTATAATATTGGAAAGAATAAATGATAGAGGAAAACATCAAACCGCTTTGGAATCTAGGATCTATCCTTCCTAGATTCAGAGAGCACTCTCTCTATTTTTTATTTACTTTTTCCTTAATATTATGAATGTGGATGTTAGGCTAGTTACAGTGATGGTGTTATTGGTTGTTTTGAGTGATTTTTTTGGTTGGATGAGTAGGTATACATGGACTAATCCATTGGGCTATGGAGTCATAAAAGGCTAGATTGTGCATCAATTTTTTTAGGGCATTCACAGGGCAAGCTAACTATGCAACTCGAACCTTACTAGCAATGTGAATTATGAAATGGAAGAAAGCAGTGAGTTCAGTAATAGCTAAAGAGCACTTAAGAATTCGTCAACTATACTTCAGAAGTAAACATAATGATAGTAAACATAGATAGAATTAAGGTCCTCTCTTATCAAATCTTAATCCTAAATTTATGTTTTACGATCAGATAAATTGATGCACATCATGAAATACAGAGAAAACATTAACATAGAGTGAAAAACATCACCATCAACATAGCTCAAGAATCCTGCGAACGGTCTCTTATTATTGATGCCCATCTCAAGAACTATAATGCTCGAATACAGAAGTTCTTACAATGGGGGTTCGAAAATTTCCAACCCTTGATAATGAAAATACATGCAGTATTTAGCTACAAACTATGTCAGATTCCTTAGGAAAATTTTTCATTAATTACAATCAAACTACAATTAGATAAGTGTGGCCATGCAAGGCCCGAACAAAAAATATCTGGCAAAAGGCCGACTGTTGAATTAACTTCGGTAGCTCTTAGTAAATCAAAAATTAGGCTGAAGGTGGCTGAGGTGGTCTCGAAGAGGAAAATATGGGTGGCTTTGACATCTAGCTCTACTTTTGGGTCGCCTCTTGCTGGATCTTAAAGATGATGCAAGATTATGTGATGTTGGAACTTCTAATCATTCGGTGGCTATGTTGGTGCATCTATCGTGACTTTTTATCTTTGGTACATGCACAATTTTCCCAACTCTTTCTTGCCTAGAATTCTCATACCTATGACCTGTTGGTATACTTCATCCACCTTTGTATATTTGCTGAAAGTAGGCCTCATGAGAAAGACATGCTTAAACTCATGTTGACTGAAGATATCATTTCTTAGGAGATCCAAGACAACTTTCTCGATCATGTTCCCTTTATTTGAAAATTTGGTGGTATCCTTAGCTGCTTCCCTGATCTTGGACATACAATCTCCCTTTTGTACCAGATTGTTATTAATTACATATAGTGAGGGCAGTCCCTTTTCCCTCAGGGGCTCAATCTTGTTTAAGAATATGTTGATGTCCATTTCCAATTCATGACACTTATCCTTCACTAAATTCAGTACCTATCACTAAATTCCTCTTAGTGAGGATCCTTTTCACCTCCAGTATGGTTGTTTTCATGTCCTACAAATCCATCTCTTCCAGCTCAAAACTAGTTTTGGAGTTCAAAAATTTTATGATCTTGGGGGTTGTTATTGGCATATTTCCAAACTCCTGATTTTCTTTCTTAATAACCACTGTGATTTTTTCAATTAACTCCTTCTATTAAAAATAATGTGGATGGAATGCCAGATTTAATCCACCGACTCTATGATACTACCCCAAATTATCAAATTCATTTGGCCCAAAATTATACTAGCCCAAAATTCTTTTTCTGCCTTTTCCAACCACTCAATATGCTTATTGGCTATCTCATGGGCAGTTTCTGATCTTGCCTTTTGATCCCTCAGGATGCCAATCTGTGTCTCCAATTTCTTGATCTCTTGTGATTGTAGGGTCATGCTTTCCATATACTTGGACAGCTGATCTATCCCACTGAATGCTCAAGCAATTGCTGGAACAGATTATGGAATTGATGAAATAGGGAAAACTTCTAGTGGGATGAGTGCCCCTCGAGCTGGTTCTTCTTTTTCCTTTAGTATCCTCTCCATCTCGGTCTCCATTTTTTTTATCTAAGTAGACTGTTCCGTAACTAAATTCATTAATTATGTCTTCTATGGCTCATCTTCTTCAATGTCTTTAGCCAAGGGGTCCTCTGTTGCTGACATTTTAAGTTACTTCATGAGGGTTTCTATGTCAGCATTCTTTTTCTTCAAAAGCTCCTCTGTAACTTGAACATTAGTTTGGTCATACCCAAGCTTCACTATTAAATATTCTAAATACTTTATCCTTGAGTATTTATCCATGGCATATATCTTCTCCATATTGAGCTGTGATTGGGTATTAGATAAAGACACCTGCAGTTTTGACAAGCTCATAGCAGTACTTGTCAAAGTTGAGGCTACCATCTCCTAGGTCTGCTTGTGTAATTCCATCTGGTCAATAGGATGGATGTCCTTAGTGTTGAACTCGAATGATGCTATCTTATAATATCCTGCTCCTTGAGGTTGTGGAACCAAGGCTTCTAGAAATGCCATCTGCATCCTCCATTTTTCAATATCAAAGGCAGATAGTAGCATGCTTTGTGATCTTGAGGTATGCTTGCAAAATTCATTGTATGTGTTTGTCTTCAGCACCTCATTCCTCAACTTTATCTCTTTGAATATCTCAAAGACAGACTTCTCTTGGCCTTCTATGGCAGGTTTGGAAGCAGATGCTTGTAGATCTTGTTGTTGAGAAGACACTGTGGCTGATGATGTAGGGGAGGCCATTGTTTCTCCACCTGCTAGTGATGAATTAGGGGTGTCCATGATGTGAATCAATGTCTGCTGCTCTAATTCACCTCCTTGATCGATCTCCATGTGAATTCCAGCCCTTTTCCTATATTTAAGTTTTAATTCTTTTCTATATGTATCAGCCACCGAAGGTGACTGATCCTCTCTTGGCCTCTTGCTCCCTATCTCTTTCTCTTGCTCTTTCCCCTTGTCTTATTTTTCTTCTGCACTCTTCCTTTCTTGTGGTGTTTGGGTCTGAATGCCTGAAGTGGAGATCACATGTTCTTCATCTTCTTGGAGGGTGTTGGTCACCCATTCTGTTTGATTAGCATACTGCTCAATTGTAGGTCTATGTGTGTGAACATAGGGTGTGGATCTGTTTTCCACCCTTTTCTTGGAGATAATCCCTACAGGGTCATAATTCTAAGTGAAACTGTGACTAAAACCCATCCCCTTCAGTATCTTATCTGCCTCTTCTCCTGTTGCTCTGCTATTATAGATGAAAGGCCCAAGTTGTTTCTTAATCTTGAACTAAGCATTGTTCTTTGCAGAATCAAAGTGGAGCTCATATGCATGTATCATTTGCCTTATGTACTCTAGTGAAAATACCCTCATGGAGAGGAACTTTGGAAATTTCTAAGGGGCTAGCTCACTTCCATAGACTCAAATCTTTATGTAATTTTGGTAAAAGTACCAATATGTTGTCTTCACTTGCTCTATTAGCTGCATTTTTTTCATGATTTCTTCACTTATCCTGGGCTCTGCTACACTGCTGAGTGTGTTGATGGCTGGATGCATGAATAAATCCACAAAATCCTGGTATGTATAGTTCTTTTGTTCCTTTACTATCAGGGTGGCCCAGAAGATGACATATTAAGCCTTTGCATCTTCATTTACCTTGATCATCTAGAATTGAAACCTATTGGACTGGAAATAAACAAACATATACACTAATACAGAGGTGTATTTGAAAACCTCCTTTGTATTAAACTTTAAAAATTGTTCATGAATGGAATCTGCAAGAAACTAGGCATAATTGAACATGATTGTGGGTTTAGCATCTGAGGAAAGGATAGACAAAAAACCTATCACAACTTCATCTACCCACTGATCAGAGTGATAACATAATAAGTAAGATGAACAGTGATAATGTTTTTTGTCCTATTAGGAAAGATAGATGAAGGATAGGATGGATTCTTGGTAGGTATTGGAGTATCAATAGCCATAAAAATCTGCAAAGTTTTAGCTCTACTGGAAAATTCAAGCTTTTGATAAAGTTCCCTAAGGGCTTCATGAAAGAAGGGGACTGTTTTCTCAGGAGTGAGGGCATGCATCATTTTCTGAATGGACTGGGCATTAATGGTGAACATTATTTCTCCTATTGGGGTGACTATGGTTCTCTAATTGATATCATAGCAGGCCTGGAATTTTCTAGTGAATTCTAGGAAACTATGGGTTTTGGGAAAGATGTAAAGAGGTAGTCGAGTCTCCCACAGGCCAATTTCATCAGCTTCATCAAGATTTTTTTCCTCAAGCTAACAGTAGACATCGAACAAGTCGAAATTTGACTCTATCTCATGAATTTTTTAATCTCGATCAGCTAAGGGTATGTGATCTAAGTCTACCTGGGGATAGACCATGGGATTGAAAGGTTTTTGGTCTGCCTTTGGAGGAATTTCTTTTTATGCACTTAGCTTTAACATTTCTCCTTCACTATATAAGAAAGAATGGGAATAAAGAGAAGGGAAATAGTTGTAGATTAAGAATGGGGAAGGGAGACAATAGAGGGGAAGTGTGAGGACTGTGCTTTGATCTGTAGAGTATTGTAAGCTATTGTTGATGATTTTAAAGGTTGTCCTTGTTGATTCGTTGCTGTAGATTCTTTGTATAATTTGAATCCTGAAATTTTGGACAGAATAGGCAAGGTAAACCTTTCCTTCGAGCGTAAACTCATCTTTTAACTGTGCCTGGTGGACCGTTTGATTAGGCGTGGGCCTATTGGATAACGGTCTAACCGTTAATGGCGTGACATATCATTGGTGAGAGATGATTTGATTGGGTGGATGAGTAAGCGGAAGCGGACGTGGTGTCGAGAGTGTAGACAATGGTCTGAAGGTGGGGGGTGCAAACAACCGTGGGCACGACACATAGCATTTTTTGTGGTATCGAGTACCCCCTATTTCAGACCACCCCCCCCCGTTTTTGATGTTCGGAGGGTGAGGGGGTGCCGGAACGTATTGTGGTCCATCAGATGTGTGGCGTTGAGCAAGGATGATGGAGATTTGCGGGGTGGTTAGCGGGGATGGGACGAGTGATGTGAGTTGTGACAGGATGTGTGATGGGATGGTGGGGTCGGGATATGAAAGTCGAGGGGTAGTGTAGAACTTTCGGTTAAGGCAAATATGAGCTGGGTGGGATAAGGGGATAATAATATTTCATGGTTTAGGGAAAAATGAATGAAAACATAAAAATTCCCAAATGACTATGGAAATATATTTAAGTCCCTAAACTTCGAAATATAACCCTGTTTTTTTCAATCTTTTGAGTGCAAGCACCTTCTATTTTTGTCCTTCTTCTTCCACCATAGGAAAAGTGGAATTTTTGTGTTGTACTTTGTAAAATCATCTTTACATTTTTCTTTCATTATTCCTTCTCAATGTATCTACCTACCCAAACTACAAATCTAACATTTTTTCTTCTTTTTAGGGTGCATTTAGACTTGCAGACCCTGAAATCATTTTTCTTTTGAATTTCTAACCTACCACCTATCCCTTATTTCTCCTATTGGTTTAGATTAAGTTGTTGAACGAATGTCATTTTATACCTATCTACTGATAAGCCAAGATTAAACAGTTTGGAAAATATTCATTTTCTAACCTATCAGAAAAAAAAAAAAATCAAAATTGTACAATCATGCTTAAACTATATGATTGAACAAATGTTTCTAAATAGTCGTCGAATTTTAATTTGTAGCACTTTCAGAAATATTCATTTTTCGTGGGGCTTTCTTTTCCTTTTTTACACCCTCTTTTATTTTCTTTTCTTTTTGTTTCTTTTTCTATTCTTTGGAAATGCTTTGAATATTGAAATATATATATATATATATATATATATATATATATATATATATGCAATGAAAAAATATCCGTTCACCTTGTGATACTGTAAATTACAGGACTCTAACAGTGGTTCCAGCTGGGGATGGCACTTATTCTCAGGGAAGTGTCAAGAACACCAAGACCAATAACCTTGTATACTCTTCTATGCAATGCCTTCCATGAATTTTCTCTTGTTGTTTTTGATGAATCTGTTTTGCTGTTTTTTAGCACAAAAAGGTGGCCTACAAACAGGATCCAAACCAAAAATTTTGATATTTACAGTGGAGTGTGTATTTAGGAGAAGTAATGCTTCAACATCCTTCCATTGAAAGGACCTCCAGGCAGCTCTGTTCCATCCATCTCTTGCAGAAAAAAAAATGCATTATTTCCCCTAAAAGAATGAACAATATATGGGCCCTTCCATAGGTTGTCAAACTTTCCATGCTTACCTTTATCTTCTCTTCTGGAATCCCATCTCAGTACTTTATCTCCAATATTGAAATCATTTTCTTTTTTTCTTTGTTCAAATATATTCTTTATATTTTCTTGCACCACCTGAGTTCTGTTGTAAACCTCTTCTCTAGATTGTTGTAGTTGAATGGTCTGGCTTATTCTTCTTTGTACATCATTCTCTTTAGCTTGTACCTCTTGAATTATTTTCAATGCTGGAACTCCTAAGGATTTTGGGAAAACCACATCCATCCCATAGACCAACTGGTATGGTGACATGCCAATTGAATTCTTAGTTGTCAGTCTTTCAGCCCACAATGCATGCACCAATTTGTTATGTCAAGATTTCTTATTGTCTTCTAGCAACTTCTTGATGATTTTAACCAAAATTTTGTTGGAGGATTCATCTAGTCCATTACCTTGAGGGTAATAATTTTTTGAATGTCCCAAAGAGATCTAATATTTGTGGCAAAAATCCACCATTTTCTTGGACTTAAAAGAAGCAGTGTTATCTATAATGATTTTCCTAGGACAACCAAATCTAGACAGGATGTTGGCTTTAAGGAATTTGATAATCACTGAGTCAGTAGAAGTTCTAGAAGGAATGGTTTCTATGCATTTGGTAAAATAGTCTATAGCAGTTAGGATCCATTTATGTTGGGCTGAGGATGAGGGGTGGATTTCTCCAATGAATTCTAAACCCCATTTTTGGAAAGGAGCCTCAACAGAGATTAGTTGTAATGGAAAAGGAAACAACTTTATTTTTCCTTCAAAATTTTGACATTTCTGACATGTGGCTACCATTTTGTGGATATTTGGGAAAAGAGTAGGCCAATAGAAACCAACCCTAAGGATCTTGTTAACAATGATTTTCCAGTAGAGATGGCCTCCAAAATCCAATTCATGAAATTCTTGCATAACCCTATTTTCATCTTCCTTAAGAAAACATTTAAGAAATATGCCCCCAGAATCTTTCCATTACAAGACATTTTCTAGGATGCAAAATTTTACAGCTTTCAATTTCAAGAATCTAGCTTTTGTTTTGGACAAACTACAAGGAGAATTTAAATTAAATAGAACATATAATATATCTATGTACCAGGGAGAATTCAGGAATGCTTCCTCAATAGGTGGAGTCACCAGCTCCTTTTTTTCATCTAGTGAATGGATCATGTTGATATTTAGTGCTTGAAAATTGGTTTCAGCCATCAATTTGGCTAATACCTGTCTCTTAATTAGTTTGGTGGGTTTTATCTCTAAATCATACTCCAATATAACAGCAATCCACTTGCCTCTTTTTCCATCGGGATTCTGCGTTAGGATGTCTTTGAAAACTATATTGGGCACAAAGGCAATGATATGTGAATGTAGGATGTAAACTCTGAAATCCTTCAGTGCTTTGATCAAAGCAAAGGCCTGCTTTTCCATGATATTATACTTTGAAGGTGCATCTCTCAAAGCTTGGCTGAAAAATGTTATGGGCTGCTCTTGTCCTTCCCTATTTTTCTACAACAATACAGCAGTAATAGTGTGCATTAATGCAAAGGAAAAAATAATGAAATCTTTGGTGAAATTAGGGTTGATCAGAACCGATGCTTTAGTGAGTGCTTGCTTTACCAATTCAAAGGATTTTTTAGCCTCCATGCTCCACTTAACTCTTGAATCTCTCTTAAGCATGTTAGTGATATTTCTCAGCAGTTCTACAAGGTTTGGTATAAACCTTTTCAAAAAGTTTATCTTTCCAATGAAATATTGAAGCTCTTTGATGTTTCTAGGATGGCTTATTTGAAGTATGCCCCCAATCCTACTGGGGTCAATTTTGATTCCTTCTTCAAATACAATATGGCCTAGAAGCTTTCCTTCTTCAATACCAAATAATGATTTCTTGGGATTCAAAGATATTCCAAACCTTCTGCACTTTTCAAAAAAATTTCTCAAATGGGCCAAATGTTCTTCATTAGTTTTTTAATATATTGTAATATCATCAAGCTAGATCACAATTAAAAGATCGATTTCTTCTGAAAAATCAATGTCCATTGCTCTTTGGAAAGTGGCACCAACATTTATTAATCCAAAAGGCATTTTTACATACATGAAGGTTCCCCAAGGAGTAGTAAAAGTTGTTTTGTGTTGATCATCCAGATGCACCAGCATTTGATTATACCCTGAAAATCCATCTAGAAAATAAATCCTTCTGGAGCCCACTACCCTTTGCAATATGTGGTCCATCTTTGGTAAAGGGTAGTTTTCCTTAAGTAATACCTTATTCAGATTTCTAAATTCAATGCAGAGTCTGATCTCCCCTGTTTTCTTTCTTACAGGCACAATATTGGAAACCCATTCAGAGTATCTGATTAGGACTATTGTTTTGGCATCATACATCTTCTTGATTTCCTTCTCAACCAAGGGCATTAGGACAGGATTTATCCTACGCCGTTTCTGTTTGAAAGGCTTTTGGTTCTCCTTGACTGGAATCTTGTGTTGGATAATATTAGTATCATAATATTTCAGGTCTCCATAGCTCCAATCAAACACATCAATGAAATCCTTAAACAAAGCAATGTATTTCTGTTTTGTGGACGCTGGCAGTGTATTTGATAACTTTATCATCTTGGGATCCTTCTCACTACCCAAATTGTACTCCTCAATGTTTTCTTCTGTAGGTTCCATCTTTGGTTTTCTGGACACATCATTGAAATCAAATAGTTCCTCTAGAGGGACAAGCCCTCTAGGTAGGATGTTATATTTGAATTGGAGTACTTCAAAATCATCTTTTTCTGGGTCTTTATGTATCTCTGTTCTATGTAGATCTTCATTTGCTGAAATACTAATATCAGAATTATGAGGAGGTTCATCCCTGCACATTTGTTCAGTGGAACAATCTTCTTCACAATCTAGGTCCAATCTCGAATCTTCAAACTCACCTTTATATTGCAGGAAATTTTCAATATGTTTTTCATTTCCAAAGACTTTCCAATATATCATATTATCAGGGACTGTTGGGCGGTGTTTAATCTGCACTGTATATTTTTTGTTGGGATGAGGAAATTGACAAGTGTTGGTTAAAAATTCTAACCCATTGGCAAGGATATTTTGATTTCTTGGAACTGGAGCAAGGTCATACTCTTCAAATGTTTTTAGGAGGTCAAGGGTAGCATTCCTATATGCTCTTAATCTAGTATTCTTGGTTGAATATTCTCCCTTGATTTGTCTAATAACCAGCTCATAATCCCCATGAACAGAAATTATTTTGGCTCTTATTCTCTTCAGTAGTTTTAAACCCAGAAGGAGTGCCTCATATTCTGCTATGTTATTGGTGCACTGAAAATTTAGTTTGTAAGAATGACCCTCTGCGTGTTATTTCCAGTATTGCATATCCACACCCCTGCTCCTGAACCTGCTTTGCCACAAGAGCCATCAAAACTCATGTTCCAAAAAGGTTCAGATTCGAACTTGTGTTATACTATTTCCATTTGGTCTACATGTCCTGTATCTTGATCCCTTTCTTCTCCAACTACTTGTTCATTAATGTCTTCATCATTGTAAAGAATGAATGATTCTAGGTCAGAATGAACAAAGTAAAGGGGGTAGTTATATGGTTTTTCTTGACTGCTCACCATTTATTTCATTAAATTCTCCCTATACAAACTTCTTTGTTGGCCAAACACTGGTATGGTAGCATAAGTCATATCCATTTGGAGGGTCCCTTGAAGCTTGGCTCCCCATGAGCATGATAAAAGCATGCCATATTTAGGAGGGATGTCATCCACTACTATATCCATCACTAGACTCTTGGCTGGTATTTGAGCTAAAGTAATACAGAGATCTCTGATGAGGCCTAGACATTTGACTTTGTTGGAGTCAAATGAGTACAAGCCTTTGTAGGGTCTAGTTATCTCAAGGCCAAGTTTCTCCATGACTACCTTTGGCATAAGATTATGAGATGAAACTGAATCTAACATGGCATTATGGAGGATTTTATCATGAACATTCAAACCGATATAAAATGGGGGGACACCTACTTCCTAGGATTTACCATCTACTTTTGGCCCAAAAAAAAATCTAGGTTTATCATCATTCAGATTGAAAATGTAAGTAATTTCTCATATGTTCAGCACCTTTAGGACTTGGGATCTATATACATCCTTGTTTACCAATTAAGTGAGAGGAATTGATATTTTCATTTTAGCAATTTCATTCTCAATGCTCAAAGGTGTCTAAACTTTTGGCATATTTGAAAAATCAGTCTTCTCATGCACTATTTTTGCAGCAACTTCAGATTGTCAACCTATGGTAGGGGTATCATCTTGAACAATTTTGGTAGGGCTGATAACTAGTTTACTAGTGCTGCTTTCTATATCATTCTTTCAAGGGATATTAACAGTTTTCTTTGAACTTTCTGTTGTTTTCTTGGGATCAGTTTCAGGGACCTTTTTAGCAAAATTTTCAGAATTCTTTTTCTTGGAAACATCAGAGCTTTTCTTACTTATAAGATTATATTTTCTATGCACCTCCATGGTGGCATTCTCAAACCCTTGTTTATAATCCTAAAACTCTTGAAATTCTACTTCAGTTTGAGTTAGAGAAAATAAACCTTGTTCTTCTTCAGTGAGGAAAACAAAATCCTCTTCATTAATTACCATTATATTATTTGACTTTCTTCTAGTTCTTTGACCACTCCCTCATCTTCATCAATGTAATTCTCTTGGAATGGAGACCTAATTTTCTAGTCAGGGCCTCTCTGTTCTCTGTCTTATTTGAGGGAGGTTTCTTCTAAGGTTTTGGTTTCTATTTTGAGGAGCTGGTTAATTGTCCCTAGGGATAGCTCTCTCACTCAGGCTAATCCTCACCATCATTCTCTCCATATTCTTCACCAGGTTATCAATATTAGCATCAGATGTGGAAGTTCCAAGCTCTTCCCTTATAGTGACTCTCTTCTCATTCCTTTTTCTATCCCTCTTTGCAAGCAAGTTAGCTTCTACACTTACTGCACCTCTCTGCATTTCCTCTAATGTAGCAGGATCTCTTTCTCTGAGTCGATAATCCATTTCTGGATCGAAACCAACTGTGAAATTAACTAGGGCTAAGCCTTCTGGAGGTTTCATAGAGAATGGAGTGCATTATATATGCTATTAAACTTGACGCAGTAGTCTTTGACACTCTCTCCAACATTTCTCTTGATATTTTCATATTCTGACAAGATTTGAAGAGGGTTTTTCTTAACTTCCCATCTATTTATGAATAGTTGGTGTAGGGCAGGGAGGTCATGGACATTATTCAGATTCAAGCCTTTAAACCATTTTCTTACTTCTCCCCCCAAACTTTGAGAAAACATCCTCAACTTGAAAATTTCATCATTTATCTCTTGATATTCAAATCAGTGATTCATTTTATCCACATGTTGTTGAGTAGTTTCAGGACCAGTTCCATCAAAATGTAGGATTTTGGACTGATAATCCTATGGCATAGGCACCACAGGTAGTGGTAGCACCAATGAAGCATAACAGGATACCATCATTGGTGGTGGGGGACCCAAGGGGGATTAATAAGAGGAGGGTTGACCAAGGGAGGTGGAGGATTAAATGGAGTAAGGTAGACAGTGGGTGTATGAGTGGAGTTTTGGGCACTCTGGTGGGAAATGTTCAAGGAAATGGTAGTAGTTGTAGATACACCTATACAAGTTGACTGAGGATGAGAAGACTCTAAAATAACAAAGGGATTTGTTGCAGTAAGAGAAGATAACTCTATATATTGTTGAAGTTAAGCACCATCAACAGCTGAGGTGAAACCTGCTACCAGATCTTGGAGGGAGTCAAAGTGTTGGAGAAGTTGAAGGTTAGTTTGGGTGGAGGTGGAGGCTTCCAAAACTGGGCTCTGTTGTAGGATAGATGGGTCAAAAACTGTCTAGGTTTTCCAATTCTGAGATTTGGTCCTGAATAACCTTTTTTCAAAATGTAAATCGAACTGGATGTCCTGCAAGGTTACAAGGTTTCTAGGGAGGGAACTTGCTCTGTGGAGGGATCTGTCAACAGTTTGACTCTCAGCTCTGGGGGTTTTTCTTAGGATTCTCTCTAGATTGTCAACTATTGCAGGAGGATTTGGGTCTAGATGGGATCTGGTAAATATTATTCTGGGAGCCAGAATTTAAACCCAAAGCATAGATAGGCTGAATAGTTTACAAAAATCTGAAAAACCAATCTTTGGAAAACACTTGAATCACACAATGTTTTGAATGGGGTTTCTGAGTTATGATGAAATGTTAAGCCTTTTCAATATATCCCCAATATGGTCACCATTATGTTTTGGACCTATAATTTATAAGATTTTCAAGAATAAATGATAGAGGACAACATCAAACTGCTTTGGAATCAAGGACCTAGCCTTCCTAGACTAAGAGAAGGCCCTCTCTATTTCTAATTTAATTTTTCCTTAATATTATGAATGTTGATGTTAGGCAGCTAGTTATAGTGATGGTGGTATTGGTTGTTTTGAGTGATTTTTTTGGTTGGATGAGCAATTATATAGGGATGAATCCATTGGGCTATGGAATCATAAAAGGCTGGATTTTGCATCAGCTTTTTAAGGGCATTCACAGGGAAAGTTAACTATGCAGCCTGGATCTTATTGGCAATGTTAATTATGAAATGGAAGAAAGCAGTGATTTCAGTAATTGCTAAAAAGAAGTTAAGAATTTTTTAACTATACTTCAGAAGAAAACATAATGATAGTAAACACAGACAAAATTAAGGTACTCTCTCAACAAGTCTTAATCTAAAATTTATGTTTTACGATGAAATAAATTGATGCACGGCATGAAAGACAGAGAAAACATTAACACAGAGTGAAAAACATCACCATCAACATAGCTCAAGAATCCTGTGAATGGTCTATTATTATTGATGCCCAGCTAAAAACTATAATTTTCCAGTACAGACGTTCTTACAATGCGAGTTCAAAAATTTCCAACCCTTGATAATGAAAATACATGCAGTATTTAACTACAAACTATGTTGGTTGCCTTAGGAAAAATTTTCATTAATTACAATCAAACTACAATTAGACAAGTGTGGCCATGCAAGGCCCGAACAAAAAATATCTGGCAAAAGGCTGACTATCGAATTAACTTCGACAGTTCTTCGTAAATCAAAAATTAGGCTGAAGGTGGCTGAGGTGGTATTGAAGAGGAAAAGATGGGTGGCTATGTCATATGGCTCTAATTTTGGGTAGCCTCTTGCTATATCATTAAATATGATGCAAGATCATGCAAGATGATGCAATTCTGGCACTTCTAATCAATTGGTGGTTGTGCTAACGCATCCATCGTGCCTTTTTAGCCTTAGCACATGCACAATTTTCCCCACTCCTTCTTGCCCAGAATTTTGGTAACTATGACCTATCGGTATACTTCATCCACCTCTATATATTTGTTGAAAGTAAGCCTGGTGAGAAAAACATGCTTCAGCTCATGTTGAATGAAGATGTCATTGCTCAGGAAATCCAAGACAACTTTCCCAGTCACGTTCCCTTCGATGTTGGAAAATTTGGTGGTATCTTTAGCTGCTTCCCTGAGCTTGGTCATATAATCCCCCTTTTGGACCAGCTTGTTATTAATTACATATAGTGAAGGCAGTCCCTTTGCCCTCAGGGGCTCAATCTTGTTTAACAATCAGCTAGTTGACATGTCCAATTCATGACACTTCTCCTCCAATTGCCTCACTAAATTCCTCTTAGTGAGGACCCTTTTCACCTCTAGTATGGTTATTGTCTTGTCCTACACATCCAGCTCTTCCAGCTCAAAATTGGTTTTGGAGTTCAGGAATTTTATGATCTTAGGGTTGTTATTGGCATATTTTCGAACTCCTGATTTTCTTTCTCAATAGCCATTGTGCATTTTTCAATTAAATCCTTTTGTTTAAAAATAATGTGGATGGAAAGCCATATTTCATCCACAGACTCTATGATAATGCCCCAAATTATCAGCTTCATTTGGAAAAAAATGTTGTTGGCCGAAAATTCCTTTTTTTCCTTTTCCAACCTCTCAATCTGCTTCTTTCCTATCTCATGGGCAGTTTCTGAGCTTTCCTTTTGATCCCTCAGGATGCCAATCTGTGTCTCCAATTTCTTGATATCTTGTGATTGCAGGGTCATGCTTTCCATAGCCTTGGACAGATGATCTGTCACACTTGATGCTCCAGTAGTTGTTGGAATAACTGATGGAATTGATTAAATAGGGACATCTTCTAGTGGGATGAGTGCCCCTCAAGCTGCTTCTTTTTTTTCCTTCATTAGCCTCTCCATCTCGATCTCCATTTGTCTTATTTGAGAAAATTGTTCCATAACTAACTTCATTAATTATGCCTTCTATGACTCATCTTCTTCAATGCCTTTAGCCAAGGGGTCCTCTGTTGCTGAAATTTTAATTTGATTCCTGAGGGCTACTATGTCAGCATTCTTTTTCTTCAAAAGCTCCTCCAGAGCCTGAACATTGGTTGGGTCATACTGAAGCTTCACTATTAAATATTCTAAAGACTTGATCCTTGAGTCCTTAGCCATGGCAGATATCATCTCCATCTTGAGCTTTGATTGGGTATTAGATAAATACACCTGTAGTTTTGACAAGCTCATAGCAGTACTTGTCAAGGTTGAGGCTACCATATCCCTGGCTTGCTTGTGTAATTTCATCTGGTTAATAGGATGGATGTCCTTGGTGCTGAACTCAAATGATGCTTCCTTATAATCTCCTACTCCTTGAGGTTGTCGAACCAAGGCTTCTAGAAATGTCATCTGCATCCTCCCTTTTTAGTATGAAAGGCATAAAATAGCTTGCTTTGTGATATTAAGGTCTACTTCCAGAATTGACTATATGTGTTAGTCTTTAGAACCTCATTCCTCAACTTTATCTCTTTGAATATCTCAAAGACAAACTTCTCTTAGCCTTCTATGGCAGGTCTGGAAGAAAATTCTTGTAGATATTGTTGCTGAATAGACATTGTGGCTAATGATGTAGGGAAGGCCATTGTTTCTCCATATTTTGGTGATGACTTAGGGTTTTCCATGATTTGAATCATTGTCTACTGCTCTGATTCAACTCCTTGATCAATCGCCATGTGAATTCGAGCCCTTTTCCTATATTTAAGTTTGAATTTTTTGCTAGAGGTATCAACAATCGAAGGTGACTGATCCTCTCTTGGCCTCTTGCTCCTTGTCTCTTTCTCTTTCTCTTTCCCCTTGTCTTATTTTTCTTTTGCACTCTTCCTTTCTTGTGGTGTTCCGGTCTGGATGGATGAAGTGGAGATCACCTGTACTTCATTTTCTTGGAGGGTGTTGGTCACCCATTCCATATGATTGGCATACTGCTCAATTGTAGTTCTGTGTGTGTGAACATAGGGTGTGGATCTGTTTTCCACCCTTTTCTTGGAGATAATCCATGTAGGGTCATAAGACCAAGTGAAACTATGACTAAAACCCATCCTCTTCAGTATATTATCTGCCTCTTCTCATGTTGCTCTTCTGTTACAAATGAAAGGCCCAATTTGTGTCTTAATCTTGAACTGAGCCTTCTTCTTTGTAGATACAAAGTGGAGCTCATATGCATGTATCATTTGCCTTATGTACTCTAGTGCAAAGACCCTCATGGAGAGAAACTTTGGAAATTTGTAAGGGGCTTGCTCACTTCCATAGACTCGAATCTCTGTGTAATTCTGGTACAAGTACTAATCTGTTGTCTTCACTTTCTCTTTTAGCTGCATGGTTTTCCTGATTTCTTCACTTATTCTGGGCTCTGATCGACTATTGAGTGTGTTAATGGCTCGATGCAAAAACAAATCCACAAAATCCTTGTATATATAGTTATTTTGTTCCTTTACTAGCAGAGTGGCCTAAAAGATGACATATTGAGGCTCTGCATCTTTATTTACCTTGACCATAAGGAATTGAAACTTGCTGGACTAGAAATAAACAAACATATACACTAATATAGAGGTGTATTTGAAAACCTCCTCTATATTAAACTTTAAAAATTGTTCATGAATGGAATCTGCAAGAAACTAGGCATATTTGAACATGATTGTGGGCTTAGCATCTGAGGAAAGGATGGACAAAAAGGCTATCACAGCTTCATCTACCCACTGATCAGAGCAATAACATAATAAGTAAGCAGAACAGTGATAATGTGTTTGGTCCTATCGGGAAATATAGATGAAGGATAGGGTGGATTCTAGGTAGGTATTGGAGCATCACTAGCCATAAAAAGTAGTAAAGTTTTGGCTCTACTGGAAAATTCAAGCTTTTGATAAAGTTCCCTAAGGGCTTCATGAGAGAAGGGGAATGTTTTCTCAGGAGTGGGGGCCTACATCATTTGCTAAATGGACTAGGCATTAATGGTGAATGGGGTTTCTCCTGTTGGGGTGACTACGGTTCTCTAATTAATATCATAGTAGGCCTGGCATTTTTTGGTGAATTTTGGGCAACTATGGGTTTTGGGAAAGATGTAAAGAGGTAGTTGGGTCTCCCATAGGCCAATGTCATCAGCTTCATTGATAAATTTGTCCTCAAGCTAGAAGTAAACATCGAATAAGTCAATATCTGACTCTATCTCATGAATTTTGTGATCTCGGACAGCTAGGGGTATGTGATCTAAGTCTACCTGAGGATAGACCATGGGATTGAAAGGTTGTTGGTCTGCCTTTGGAGGCATTTCTTCTTCTGCGCTTAGCTTTAATTTTTCTCCTTCAATGTATAATAAAGAATGGGAATAAAGAAAAGGGAATTAGAGAAGGGAAACAGTTGCAGATTAAGAATGGGGAAGGGGGAAAATAGAGGGGAAGTGTGAGGAATGTGCGTTGATCTGTAGAGAGTTGTAAGATGTTGTTGATGATTTCGGAGGCTATCTCCACTAATTATTTGTTGTATATTCTCTGTATAATTTGAAGCCTGAAATTTTGGGCAGAATAGCCAAGGTAAACCTTGCCTTCAGGCGTAAACTCGGCTTTTTACTGTGCATGGTGGACCGTTTGATTAGGCATAGGCCCATTGGATAGCGGTCTAACAATTAATGGAATGACAAGCCATTGGCGGGAGGTGATTTTATTAGGTGGATGGGTAGGCAGAAGCAGGCATGGCGTTGACAGTGCAGACAATGGTCTGAAGGTGCAACGGTATCGCGATTTGTGGAGACCACTTTCAGAGGGGGGTGGTGGAGGTTTGTGGTATCAGCGGGGGGGGGGCGGGGGGTTCGAACAACCATGGGTGTGACATGTAGCAGTTTAGAGATATCAAGTTTTTCCTATTTCAGCCCCCCCCCCCCCCCTCGTTGTTAATGTTCGTAGGGTGAGGGCGTGGCAGAACGTATTATGGGCCATCGGATGTGTGGCTGTGTGCGGGGATGATGGGGAGTTGTGGGGTGATTAGAGGGGATGGGACGAGTGATGTGAGGTGTGACGGGACATGTGATGGGATGTTGGGGTCAGGATATGAAAGTCAAGGGGTAGTGTAGAACTTTAGGTTAAGGAAAATATGAGTGGGGTGGGATAAGGGGATAATAATATTTCAGGGTTTAGGGAAAAATGAATGAAAACATAAAATATGCCCAAATGACTATGGAAATATATTTAAGTCCCTAAAATTTGAAATATAACCCTGTTTTTTCAATATTTTGAGTACAAGCACCTTATGTTTTGGTCCTTCTTCTTCCACCATAGGAAAAGTGGAATTTTGATGTTGTACTTTGTAAAATAATCTTTACATTTTTCTTTCATTCTTCCTTCTCAATGTATCTACCTACCCAAACTACAAATCTAACATTTTTTCTTCTTTTTAGGGTGCATTTAGACTTGCAGACCCTAAAATCATTTTTATTTTTAATTTCTAACCTACTACCTATCCCTTATTTCTCCTATTGGTTCAGATTAAGCTGTTGAACCGATATAATTTTCTACCTATCTACTGATAAGCCAAGATTAAACGGTTTTGAAAATCTTCATTTTCTAACCTATCAGCAAAAAAATTCAAAATTGTACAATCATGCTTAAACTATATGATTAAAAAAACTTTTCTAAATAGTAGTGGAATTTTGATTTGTAGCACTTTCAGAAATATTCATTTTTTGTGGGGATTTCTTTTCTTTTTTTACACCCTTTTTTATTTTCTTTTCTTTTTTTGTTTCTTTTTCTATTCTTTTTCTATTCTTTGAATATTGAAATTTATATATATATATATATATATACAATATTAAAATCTACAAGGAAAAAATATTCAGTCACCTTGTGATACTGTAAATTACAGGACTCTAATAGTCCACATTGGACGAACTTCGTTATTAAATGGCTTGCATTTTTGTTGTGTGATTGTTGAAATTTTTTCCTCTTGATTATAGCTACATATGTTTTCATTAATGCTTTGATAAAATTTAACTCTAACACATCAGAAGAAGAAAAATTTCTTAGTTAAAAGGGTATAAAAAATTTACCCGGATCGTGGTATCATATCGGTCTTCTAGTTGATGTGAACCGCAAGCGTGAACCATTGAACGTGCAGCAATGGAGGATGTCAAAGACATGTACGAGGCTCTGATGAGGATTTCCGAAAGGGTGTACATGTTGTATGAAGCATATGAAAAACAAGTAGCAAATAACGTTGAGTTGAAAACACTTCTACAAGAGGAGAAGGAGGACAAGTAGCGATTGCAACTTCAATTGCAAGCCACGATAGAGGCATTAGAAGAATTAAAGTGCAACGATGAAATTATTCAAGCAGATCATGAGGCATTGAAGACACTCCTACTGGAAGAGAAGGAGGAGAAGTAGCAATTGCAGCTTCAGCTACAAGCCATGACAGAGGCCTTGGAGGAAGTGAAGCATAACGAAGGCTCAGAGAAGCCCTCTTCACCTAATTCCAAATCGAAATCTGAGGTAAACAATTGTGATCATTCTTCAGTTTCATCTTCACATGCCATTATTTCTATTGGAAATTTGGAGTTCCCCATTACAGTAAATAGCATGAGACTCCTTACCAAGATGGGTTACGAAGGATGAACTCGGCATTCATGGCCAAGGCATGACTCGGCAATTGGAGGTTGTACAGAGACCTCAATAAGCTGGTTTGGGATACACTGAAGGAGAATGCTCAAAGGTGTTAGAAGCTCCCATGACATTGATGAAACCGTAGAGGAAAAATAATGATGGGAACACCTCCCCATCATCTTAAGACAACACATATTGCAGAGAGAGGGCTGAGGCAAGATCTCATCGCCATAATGACATCAAAGGAAATCATACATTGTTGAAATCGTCAAAGGAAAATAATTATGGGAACACTTCACCATCATCCCATGGAAGTGCATGTCGCAATAGAAGAGCTAAGACAAGCTCTCATCACCATGATCACACCAGAGACCACCAGGAAAGGTATAACAAGTCTCAATATTCGCAAGTTCATTTTGATTATAAGCATGTTGCTAATCATGAATGTAAATCATGGCATAAGAAAACTTGTCATTTTTGTTGTTTACATAACCATGACATTGCTGAGTGTTGGAAAATAATGGCATCACAAAGGAGGATGAGCTGTGGAAATTTTTGTGGATCATTATCTACATATCCTTTTTATTTTTCATTTTGAAATTTTGAAAAGAAAATTTTTTAAAAAAATATATAAGAATTTGAAAATATGCTATAGTATGAAGTTTTTAATACTTTAGCATAAAAAAAGAGAGGAATGCAATGTATTTACATTTGTATTCATATACATGGAGCGGGCCAACCTTAGGTTGATATATATATGTATTAAGGTTAAAGCCCGAGTAGCTTCCGGAGCGGAAGTCACAATCACGCAAAGAAGCGTATGGATATGCAATTGCGGGGGGTCAATTAGCCCGTCGGTTATCAAATCCCGACCCCCCGCAGTTGACCGATCAGATCTCAGAAATCTGGTGATCGACGGTTCTGATTAATTATAGGGGGTATGGGTAGGAACTCTCCGCCGTACTCATAGACCCCCCACATGACGTCATCTGTCGAGGTGGAAAAAAAGTTGTCATTCACTGTTAACTGTCTTTCCACGTCACTCTTGCATTTATTATGGTTTCCGTAGTCTAAAAAAGGGGTTTTTTCCGTCCTATTGTGATTTGTTTGTGACTCTTTGCCCTGTTTAACCGCGTCTCGCCACCTTTGCACTATTCATTACTTCGCGAATTACTTTCAAATTCCTGTCAGTCATGGCCAAGCGAGCATCCTTGTCTGGTTTATCAAGTCTCAGTCCCCTCCTAGATAGCGAGAAAGATGTTCATGACACTGCGTCGTCTGTCAACCATCCTCTCTTGCATTACCAATTAACCCTGAACACTGACAAGTCCTCTGTGTTCTCTGCTATGAAAAGTTCGGGAGTGTTGTCCGCTTGTGTTCCCAAAACTCATTTCTTCCCCAAATTCATTTCTTGGTTAGTTTCATCTATGCACCCTGGCAAGTGTTTTGTTATGAATTCCCAAGGAGAAAATATTCTGCAGGTTTCAACTCAATTAATGCGTCAAGCATTATGTTTTCTAGAAAATGAGTCTCCGTTGCAGTTCTCTGAGGATTCGTTGATTCAGTATTTCGAGGAGCTTTCAAATGAAGAGTTTAACCGTTGCATGTCATTTTTGATATCAAGTCCAGAGAAGACTCAATTTGAAACAGGAAAGTTCAGTTTGGAGGCGTTCAATGTTCAATACAGGCCAGTTCTTAGCTGTATTATGGAGATTTTGGGGAGAGATGATGATCACGAAATTGATAAGGTAGCCTTGGGGATGTTCGCTCTTATGATGAAACCGGGGGTGGTGCTAGATATCCCGTCCTTTTGGCAGGAAGTAGTGAATTCTCAATTGATCGCCTTCCCTCTAACAGGTTTTTTCAGATTTCCATCACTGGTAGTTTACTTGTTTTTATATCAAAATGTTAAAGAGTTCATGAGTGTTGGTTTGAATATAATGGATAGTAATAAAAATAAGCAGTCAGTTTTGTTTTGGACCGATATGGTTAGAAAAGAAGACAACGAAGCCGGTTTATTTGAATTTGTTGATCATTTCATGACTACTGCTTATAAAATTCTGAATGGAACTCTTCCTCCATGCTTTCTGCCAAAGGCCCAGGAATTCTTATATTTAGGACCTAATTGTAAATTTGGAGACTGGTTTGTTTTTGAAGATTACTCTGAGATAAGGTTGTATGGAGTTAGCATTGAGCCCTATAGGCTCCCAACCTTTGTTCCCATGAGACTTTTTGCCTTGGAATTTATAAGGCAAAGTCTTAATGTTGATCAAGTTCATTTTCTGCCCATGAAGAAAGGATTAATGTACAAGTTCCCTATGAGTGTAGGCCCTTTTGTTGTTAACACAAGACAAGCTTTTGAAGAAGTGTCAAAAATATTGGAAGGAATGCAGTTGTTGTTGGGAGAGAAATGGCCCTATGATCCACATGGGATAATTTCTCAAAAGAGGGTTGAGAACGGTTATGCTACTTTTACACATGTGAGTACCCCTGATATAGAGAAATTGGCTAATCCAGGGGGGCCAAGTTCGTCAAAGACTAGTATTCAAACACCTACAATTTTGGAAAGAATGAGCAAAAGAGGTAGGGAGGATGTTATTGATATCGATGATGAGGAGCCCCGAGAGGAAAAAAGGACTAAACTAGCAGAAGATCATTCCTCCAATTCACCTGGTTTTGCTCTCCAGGTCAATGAAGAACAAGATTGCCCTTCATCTCCTAATAGACAGGAACTTCACTTGGAAAAAGCTTCCTCCATGAGGCAAGTGTTCACACAGATTGAGGAAAGGAACCAAAGGATAAAGGCTAATATAGAAGCACAAGCAGAGCACAATATACCTGCTGACCAAACCAGATTGCTGATTGTGATGGATTTGGAGAAAGATCAGTTTAAGATGGCTCTGTCACATCTGATAGGAATGTCCCTTGGACCTTCAGGCAGCTTTAAGGAGTTAAATATTGTCATGGATGTTAAAAAAATCCCCTTGTGGGACAAAATGAATCTTCACATGCAGACTGGTCAGCTGATTGTAAACGATTTGAGCAAGACCAATGCTACAGCAGTCAAGACTGAAAATATGCTGGCAAAGGTCATTAAACAATGAAAAATGGAGAAAGAAAATGCCAGGGCATTAACAACTCAAAATGAAGAGCTGAAGAATATTATTATGAAAATCGTCGTGGATCCAAATGATAAAGCCGCAGTTCAGAAGCTGATGAAAAGTGCAGAAGCGAAAATATCATCATTAAGGAAAAAGTTGAAATTGCCAGCTACAGAGCACTCATTGGCAGCCAAAGTAGCTGAGGTTGAAGAGGAAAAAGAGGAATTGCGACAGCAGTTGATGAAGAAGGATGAAGAACTCAATAAGGTAAAGCAAACTGCTATAACCTTACAGAATCAAATCGAGAACCATACTTGTACTTTTGATTTTTCTGCAGGTGGAGCTGATCCTCAAGCCCAAGTTGTTCAGCTAACCACAGAGTTAAAGATGGCAGAGAGAGATTGTAAACAAGCCCAATCCGAATTAGCCACAGTTCTGAAGATGATGCAAGGATGGGAAGGAAAGGAAAATGAGAATGAGCAGAATCTACAAAAAGCTGAGGAAGAAATCAAAGAACTCAAGGAGAAATTGAAGGGAAATATTTCCCTTATCAAAGCTAAGGATCTCATCTGGAACGAGATCATTTCAGAAGTGTAGTCAAAATGGGATTCCATGAATATAATTGCCAGAGAGAAAAACATTATTTCAGAGCATGAAAAGGAGCTATTATCGGAGAAGCAGGTCGCTATTAAAAGATCAAATTGGGCCAAAAAATTCATAAATTTTATTAATGCCAAGACAGATGAAGAGTTGAGAGATATGGGGATACAGGATAGGTACTTCTATGCCGAAGAGGTAAACAAAATGATCATTAAAAATGACCTTCTAAAGGCCTCAGAGAAACGGTTACAGGGAATTAAAGAGATAGTTAAGAAATTTGATATTTCGTTTGACAAGTTGACGAGAACAGGTTTTCCCTCATGCTGGAAGGAGGGAGGTGAGATTATGTCCTGGAAATTTTATGAGGATTAATTGATATTTGCAAAAATCAGAGCAGATGGCCGACATGAGAAGACACAGATATTGAAGGGAGAAACAGTATTCAATTTCTTACAAAGGCATTTCCTTCTGCTATGGATGGTGAAGACATTGTTCACAAGTAACCTTACTCACAGTCAAGTTGTTGCCTTTACACTGGAATATCATCGTTACAAGAACGCTCCAATAACTCAAGATAAACTCTGGAAGGAATGCAAGAAATTTTCTATTGACACAGAAAAGGGATTTCCAGCCAAACAGCCACAAGTAGCCGTTCAGCCGCAAATAGTCATTGAGTCAGCCACTATTTCAGGAACATCAATTCCCTTAGATTAGGAGTTATCATTTTTTATTATGTTTTAAATGAATTCATATAAATGTAATAAAATATTTTCGAGGCATGTGCCTCCACTAGAGAGAGTAGTTATGCAGTTACAGTTAGTTGGAATCAGTTTTATAACTGGAAACCATTTTGGTTCAGATTGTATTTAAAGACATTTTGAAGAAGAAAGAAGGTTCCGAGTTTTTGAACCTTGAAGGCTAATTTTTGTACTGAAAAATATTGAATGAATGAAAAAGCTTTGCAAGTTTCCATTATTTCATCTGTGTTGAAGAGTTTTTCTTGGTTTTCATTTCATTTCCATATCTGTGAATAAAGTAGAGTGATTAGAGCTGCAGGTCTCTTGATATTTATGTATCTAAGAGTTAAATATCCTTAATGGGCGCTCCTTTACTTTAGATTTTTTGTTATTCACTTCTTCGGGATTTTATTATGGCAGTTTCTGTTTTAAGCAGCATGACAAACTGAAATCCTTTTCTTTCTTCATCTTCCATTTCGCTCACTTCAATATAAAGGGAACATGGCATTGCAGAACTTATAAAGATTTGATATTTGGGAATATATTATTAATATTTGAAGGTTTAATAAACAGTGACAGATATACATTTTGTGACATAATCTTTAATGTCTTGAGCACGGATTCCTATACACAGCAAGGAATTGTTTCTCAAGGAACAACATTAATTGGCGCCGTTGCCGGGGAACGAAGAGTCGAAGTTCTTCCCTGGGTTTTGTTTTACATTTGCTCTGGTTGTTCAGAGAGGAGGAAATAGTACGCTGTGATTGTTTGAAAATAGCTCTGGATCCCAAGAAACCTCACACGAGGTCAGACACCTCTCAGCAAACAGTTCCCGTTTTGTCAAATCCTGAGAAGCTTGTTTCAAAGAAGGGCCAGAAACCAAAAATATTAGTTACACCTGAAACCACACTGCTCACACCTAGCAGCAGTTCACACATTTTCTCATCCAAGAAAGCTTCCAAGAAACTCATTTTCTCGGAAGAAGAATCATCACCATCACCCATTCATTTTCAAGAACCCACATTAGAAGAACAATATTTGGAGTTTGTGTCTTTTCCTTTTATAGAAACCCAGTCACATACAGCTTCCATCTCTTCTGCGATTGTTCATAGTCCAATTCCCATATCAATTGTTTCACCTCATTCATCTTTTCCCACAACTGGTATTCATTTTACCCCCGCTCAAGGAGCAGTTAACCCGGGCGTAAACATGGCAGTTCCTGCAGCCCCTGCTTTCTTGATGAACAGATACGCACCATTAAATCTACCACAACCACTACATGATTTGCCTCAGGAGTATCTCAAGTTACTCCCTAGATTTACTGGTGAAGATGAAATAACTGCAGAACAGCACTTGCCCCTGTTTGGCACTTTTGCAGAGAATTTAAATGTTGAACATTTAGATGTTGCCATGAGACTTTTCGTTCAGTCTCTGAGTGGAGAGGCAAGGAAATGGTTCAAAGGATTACAGAATGGTTCCATTAATGATTTGGATGCCCTAGAAAGACGTTTTATTGAGAGATGGGGTGAAAAAAGGGACCATGGCTATTCTTTGACAGAATTTAATGCAATCAAGAAGAAATTCGATGAAAATATGAATGATTTTGTTAAAATATTTAACAAATTGTATAATAGTTTGCCTGTTGAAATGAAACCCCCTCCTATTGGAGCAAGGGTTGTTTTTGCTGGTGCTTTTGAACCAGAATTCAGTTTCACTCTGAGGGAAAGAAGGTCTCCTACGTTGGAACAGATTCAAACTGATGCTTTGGAGATTGAAGCTAACATGTCCGCTGCTGGTAAAGTTTCAGATAAAGGAAAGGCTAAAGAAGAAGCCTCAGCTCAAGATCAGAGAATTGAAGACATGACTAAGGTCATAAAAAATCTTTCAAATAAATTGGTAAAGTTGGAAATAGATAGTAAGCCTGCAAGACAAAATAGAGGGGTTTTTAATCCACAATTCAAAAAACAGCCCCTGCAAATTCTACAAAGAGAAAGAAAGGATCAAGATCAGGTGCAAGCACCTTTGTACATAGAAGTAGCCCCATCCCGTTCAGCAGATGAGGATGAAGAGAGAGAAGATGATGCTCGAATTTCTGCTGTGTATATGGAAGATGATGAAACAGAAGAAGAGGTCGATGAAGAAGGGGAGAAGGAAGAGGAAGAAGCTGATCTCTCATTTGATCAAGAAGAGATGGATGATTACTGTAAACAATTCACAGATTTTATGCAATCCGAGTTGCATAAAAAGTATGATTTGAGGTCAAAAAAGAGGTTGAGGACGCAAGATAATGAAGAAAAGGAATCAGAAGTAGCACCTACTCCAATGGCGACTCCATTACAGAAGGGAAAGCAGCAAGCTGAAAATTCCCAGACGAAAGTTAAAGATTCTAACATTTTGGAGAAAGTGGTTACGGTTTCTAATCAGAATCTAAATTCCAAAAAAGATCAAGAAGAACCTGAAAAGTTGACAAAATCAAATCAAACTTTCAGTTTGTCGAAAGAGTTAGAAAAAGTGAAAATACAAGTACCTCTTCTTGAACTCATAAAAACACCTGGTTACAAAAAATAAATCACTGAATTTATCAATCTGTCTCAACCTGACGAAGTGAGTGATACAGTGAATCTGCAGGAAGAAAAGCCAGTTGTGACATTTGGACCTCATGTGGAAGAGGTAGATTCGTCTGTTCCTCCTTTTTATATATCTCTTCTCTTGCATGATTTTGTTTTGCACAATTGTATGCTAGATTCTGGCGCATCACACAATCTGATGCCATTGAGTATGATGAAGGAGTTAAATTTACAAATCACCAAGCCATACAGAGATCTTTACTCTTTTGAATCGAAGAGGGTTAAGTGTGTAGGTCTCATTAAAGATATGGTTGTTTCATTGGCTCAAATCCCAGCCAAAAGCATTATGATGGACGTTGTAGTGGCAGATATTCCAGCCAGGTTTGGTATGTTATTATCCAGATCATGGGGGGCAAAGCTTGGAGGAGTTTTGAAACTGGACTTTACATATGCTATTATTCCCATTTTCAATGGTGAAGAAAGAAGGTTGTATAGAGAAACTAGATTTCAAAAAACTGCTACCAAGAAGGATGCAAGTAATTCACCAATTTATGGCCAAGAGAAGGATGACCTATCTTGTTTTATGCTGCATGAGGATGCAGAATTTGCTGAAGAATCTCAGGGGAAGCTTGATTCAGCAATTGTACATAAGGAATTACATTCAGATAAACCTTGGAAGTGTTATTTTGATGGCACATTTTCCAAAGAAGGTACGGGAACGGGTTTCATCTTTGTTTCTCTGGAAGGTAATCTGGTACCTTTTTCTTTCAAATTGGAGTTTGAATCTACTAATAATGTCGCAGAATATGAAGCATTAATTATTAGTTTGCAGACAGCTAAGCAGATGGGAATTAAATCTATGACTGTGTTTGGAGATTCAGAATTAATTATAAGACAGATCAAGAATTTATGCCAAACCAAGCATCCCAGGTTACGAGCATACCGGAATGAAGTATGGGATCTGATTGAAAATTATTTCGAAGCATTCAATTTAAAGTTTGTTCCAAGAGAAGAAAATAGATTGGCAGATTCATTGGCGGTTGCAGCAAGTACATTCAAGCCTCCTATCAGCGTGAAACTAAGGTATGAAATTGAGATGAGACATAGACCTTCGATTCCTGATAATATTAAACATTGGCAGGTCTTTGAAGATGATGAGCAGATTAAGCAGTTTCTGTTGATGACTGAAGATTTCGAAGACCATCAGATTGATTTGGAAACTGATGAAGACCAATTGGCTGATGAGATTCTTAAAAATAAGATTGGTGGTCAAGAAATTATTCAGTTGAAAGATAACGTCTTGCCGAGAGGTTTAGTACCTCTTGAGAGATTGTTTGGGGCTAATGACGTTGCTGTGAATCAAAAGAAAGTGAACCAAGAGGAGCAGGTCGAAGATTGCAATTTGGGGACTCAACAAGAACCTAAAATGGTCAAACTGTTCAAAGGGATCCCGAAGAACTATAAAGAAAGGTATGTAGATTTGTTCAGACAATTTAAAGATGTATTTGCTTGGTCGTATGATGATTTGAAAACATATGATAAAAGCATCATACAACACAAAATCCCACTCAAGGATGGAGTAAAGTCACATAAACAGAAGCTTAGGCAAATTAATCCATTTCTGTTGGCTCTGATTGAAAAGGAAATAAAGAAAGTGTTGCAAGCCAAGATAATCGTTCCACTTAGGTATTCAGATTGGGTTTCTAATCTTGTACCCGTCTGAAAGAAAAATGGAGAGATAAGGCTATGCGTAGATTTCAGGAATTTGAACAGGGCTTCATTAAAAGATAATTATCCTTTGCCAAAAATGGATTTTTTTTTACAGAAAGTGACTGGTGCTCATAGATTGTCTATGGTGGACGGGTTTTCAGGGTATAATCAAGTAGCTGTGGAGAAGGAAGATTAGAAGAAAACCGCTTTCACTACGCCTTGGGGAACATTCATGTACGCCAGGATGCCATTTGGTCTTATGAACGCCGGGGCCACATTCCAAAGGGCGATGGATATCGCGTTTGTGGGAGAAAATTTTGTGGTGGTTTATTTAGATGATGTCACAATTTTTTTGAAATCTGATGAGGAACATTTACAGCATCTACAGAAAGCCTTCATGAAGTGCAGAAAGTTTGGATTATCACTTAATCCCAAAAAGTCTTTGTTTGCCCTGGAGGAGGGTAAATTACTAGGCCACATTGTTTCAAAAGAAGGAGTAAGGATTGATCCAGCCAGATTCGAAGCCATTCAGACAATTCCTCTGCCACGAAGTAAAAAATATATTCATCGTTTTCTTGGAAAAATTAATTTTCTAAGGCGGTTTGTCCCTAATTATGCAGAAATCGTTAAAAAGATAACAGACATGTTAAAAAAGAATGCTGAGGTGAAGTGGGACAAGGAAGCAAGGGAATATTTTCAGAGAATCAAAGAGGCTTTAAAGGAAGCACCTGTTTTAGTCAGTCCAGACTATTTGAAACCGTTTCAAATCTTTTCATTTGCTTCTTCCTCAACTATTGCAGCCGTGTTATTGCAGAGAAATGAAGAAAAGCAGGAACAACCAGTTGCATATTTCAGTAAAGTTCTCCGAGATGCAGAATTGAATTATAATATATTGGAGAAATAGGTGTACGCTCTAGTAAAAGCATTGAAAGCTTTTAGAACTTATATCCTTCATTCTCAGATCTTAGCGTACGTTCCAAATTCAGCTGTAAAAGACGTGCTAGTACAAAACGATGTGGAAGGTAAGAGGGGAAAATGGATTGCCAAAATTCAAGAGTATGATTTGGATGTAAAACCAACCAAGCTGGTTAAAGGATTGGGATTGGCTAAATTATTGACAGAATCCAACTTCCAAGCGTTGGGAATCAATTTGCTGGCCCCTGTAGAAGAAGCCGATGGAGAAACGTGTGATAATCAGTCAAAGACAGCAATTAAGTATAAATTTTTCTGTTCAGAATGGTATAAGGATATTGTACATTATTTATGCTTTCTTTCATGTCCCCCTTCAATTAATAGAGCAAAATACAGGGCTCTGAAACTTAAGGCTCAGCCTTATGTTATAATCGAAGCAAAGTTATATTGGAAGGATCCAGCAGGTATGTTGTTGTTGTGTCTTAGAGAGGAAGAAATTTCAGAAGTGATGAAAGAATATCATGAATGCTTGTGTGGAGGGCATTACAGCTGGAAGGTAACTGCTCACAAAATATTCAAATCGGGTTTCTATTGGCCGACTGTGTTTTCTGATGTTTACAAAATAGTCAAAAGTTGTCAAAAATGCCAATTATTTGCAGAGAAGAAAAAGCTAGCTCCATTACCTCTTCTCCCAGTTTTTATTGAAGAACCTTTTAGACAATGGGGGTTGGATTTCATTGGAGAAATCAATCCACCATCCAGTGGGCAATTTAAGTGGATCCTTACTGCTACAGATTATTTTACAAAGTGGGTGGAGGCAATTCCCACCAGGAAGGCAAATGATTTGGTTGTTATGAAGTTTTTGGAGGAGAATATTTTTAGCAGGTTTGGATGTCCAGTGAAGATTGTGACAGATAATGCCCAGGTTTTCAGTTCACTCAGGTTTATTAATTTTTGTCAAACTTACAATGTAATATTGTCTCATTCTACAGCTTATCATCCACAAGGAAATGGATTAGCAGAATCCTCCAACAAAACATTGGTAAGAATTTTGAAGAAAACAATCAGTGAGAATCAAAAGAATTGGGATACGAAGCTAGTTTTTGCCTTGTGGGCAACAAGGATGACTACAAGGAGGTCTACCGGCAAGTCCCCTTATGAGCTCGTATACGGCACTCAAGCTTTATTCCCCACACAATTGGTGAAACCTGTGATTTCTTTTCTCCAAGATGCTCAAGCAGAACCAAATGCCATGATAAGAAGAATGAACAATGTGATGGAACTAAGTGAAAACAGAAATCAAGTTCGGGACAACTTGCTCACTTATCAGCAGAAGATGAAGGTAATATTTGATAGAAAAGCAAAGGAGGCTTTGTTTCAGAAAGGAGATTTAGTATTGAGATGGGATACACGAAGGGAAGATAAAGGCAAACACGGTAAATTTGATCCCTTGTGGTATGGTCCATTCAAAATTAATGAAGTCAGAGGAAATAATACTTTCGTGTTGGAAAATCTGGAAGGAGAAGTGTTGGATATGCCTGTGAATGGGAAATATCTCAAGCATTATTTCCGACATTAAGCAGTTGCTGGTTCATCATTGTATATATACGGTGTGGTCATTGTACATTTTCATCAAGCAATATGTGACTCCATGCCCGAGGTGAAGGCACTAATCTGCAGGTTCTTAGTGTTTCGTGGTAAAAACGCTATCCCCAGGTGGAGCCAGATGTTGTGGATCATTATCTACATATCCTTTTTATTTTTCATTTTGAAATTTTGAAAAGAAAATTTTTCAAAAATATATATAAGAATTCGAAAATATGCTATAGTATGAATTTTTTAATACTTTAGCATAAAAAAAGAGAGGAATGCAATGTATTTACATTTTTATTCATATACATGGAGCGGGCCAACCTTAGGTTGATATATATATGTATTGCTGTTGTGCTTCTCCCGTAGTAGCTTCTGAGCTGGTCAATCACACAAAGATGCTGAGGATATGCAATTGCAACACCATTCGTCAGTTATCAAATCCCGACCCCCCGCAGTTGACCGGTCAGATCTCAGAAATCTGGTGATTGACGGTTCTGATTAATTACGGGGGGTATGGGTAGGAACTCTCCGCCGTACTCACAGACCCCCCACAAGACGTCATCTGTCGAGGTGGAAAACAAGCTGTCATTCACTTTTAACTGTCTTTCCACGTCACTCTTGCATTTATTATGGTTTCTGTAGTCTATAAAAGGGGTTTTTTCTATCCTATTGTGATTTGTTTGTGACTGTTTGCCCTGTTTAACCACGTCCCGCCACCTTTGCACTATTCATTACTTTGCGAATTGCTTTCAAATTCCTGTCAGTCATGGCCAAGTGAGCATCCTTGTCTGGTTAATCAATTCTCAGTCCCCTCCTAGATAGTGAGAAAGATGTTCATGACACCGCGTCATCTGTCAACCATCCTCTCTTGCATTACCAAGTAACCCTGAACACTGACAAGTCCTTTGTGTTCTCTGGAGTGTTGTCCGCTTGTGTTCCAAAAACTCATTTCTTCCCCGAATTCATTTCTTGGTTAGTTTCGTCTATGTACCCTGGCAAGTGTTTTGTTATGAATTCCCAAGGGGAAAATATTCTGCAGGTTTCAACTCAATTAATGCGTCAAGCATTATGTTTTCCAGAAAATGAGTCTCCGTTGCAGTTCTCTGAGGATTCGTTGATTCAGTATTTTGAGGAGCTCTCAAATGAAGAGTTTAACCGTTGCATGTCGTTTTTGATATCAAGTCCAAAGAAGACTCAATTTGAAACAGGAAAGTTCAGTTTGGAGGCGTTCAATGTTCAATACAGGCCAGTTCTTAGCTGTATTATGGAGATTTTGGGGAGAGATGATGATCACGAAATTGATAAGGTAGCCTTAGGGATGTTCGCTCTTATGATGAAACCGGGGGTGGTGCTAGATATCCCGTCCTTTTGGCAGGAAGTAGTGAATTCTCAATTGATCACCTTCCCTCTAACAGGTTTTTTCAGATTTCCATCACTGGTAGTTTACTTGTTTTTATATCAAAATGTTGAAGAGTTCATGAATGTTGGTTTGACTATAATGGATAGTAATAAAAATAAGCAGTCAGTTTTGTTCTGGACCGATATGGTTAGAAAAGAAGAGAACGAAGCCGGTTTATTTGAATTTGCTGATCATTTCATGACTACTGCTTATAAAATTCTGAATGGAACTCTTCCTCCATGCTTTATGCCAAAGGCCTAGGAATTCTTACAGTTAGGACCTAATTGTAAATTTGGAGACTGGTTTGTTTTTGAAGATTACTCTGAGATAAGGCTGTATGGAGTTAGCATTGAGCCCTATAGGCTCCCAAAATTTGTTCCCATGAGACTTTTTGCCTTGGAATTTACAAGGCAAAGTCTTAATGTTGATCAAGTTCATTTTCTGCCCATGAAGAAAGGATTAATTTACAAGTTGCCTATGAGTGTAGGCCCTTTTGTTGTTAACACAAGACAAGCTTTTGAAGAAGTGTCAAAAATATTGGAAGGAATGCAGTTGTTGTTGGGAGAGAAATGGCCCTATGATCCACATGGGATAATTTCTCAAAAAAGGGTTGAGAACGGTTATGCTGCTTTTACACATGTGAGTAAACCTGATATAGAGAAATTGGCTAATCCAGGAGGGCCAAGTTCGTCAAAGACTAGTATTCAAACACCTGCGATTTTGGAAAGAATGAGAAAAAGAGGTAGGGAGGATGTTATTGATATCGATGATGAGGAGCCCCGAGAGGAAAAAAGGACTAAACTAGCAGAATATCATTCCTCCAATTCACCTAGTTTTGCTCTCCAGGTCAATGAAGAACAAGATTGCCCTTCATCTCCTAATAGAGAGGAACTTCACTTGGAAAAAGCTTCCTCCATGAGGCAAGTGTTCACACAGATTGAGGAAATGAACCAAAGGATAAAGGCTAATATAGAAGCACAAGCAGAGCACAATATACCTGCTGACCAAACCAGATTGCTGACTGTGATGGATTTGGAGAAAGATCAGTTTAAGATGGCTCTGTCACATCCGACAGGAATGTCCCTTGGACCTTCAGGCAGCTTTAAGGAGTTAAATATTGTCATGGATGTTAAAAAAATTCCCTTGTGGGAAAAAATGAATCTTCACATGCAGACTGGTCAGCTGATTGTAAACGATTTGAGCAAGACCAATGCTACAGCAGTCAAGACTGAAAATATGCTGGCAAAGGTCATTAAACAATGCAAAATGGAGAAACAAAATGCCAGGGAATTAACAACTCATAATGAAGAGCTGAATAATATTATTATGAAAATCGGCGTGGATCCAAATGATAAAGCCGTAGTTCAGAAGCTGATGAAAAGTGCAGAAGCGGAAATATCATCATTAAGGAAAAAGTTGAAATTGCCAGCTACAGAGCACTCATTGGCAGCTGAAGTAGCTGAGGTTGAAAATGAAAAAGAGGAATTGCGACAGCAGTTGATGAAGAAGGATGAAGAACTCAATAAGGTAAAGCAAACTGCTATAACCTTACAGAATCAAATCGAGAACCATACTTGTACTTTTGATTTTTCTGCAGGTGGAGCTGATCCTCAAGCCCAAGTTGTTCAGCTAACCACAGAGTTAAAGATGGCGGAGAGAGATTGTAAACAAGCCCAATCCGAATTGGCCACAGTTCTGAAAATGATGCAAGGATGGGAAGGAAAGGCAAATGAGAACGAGCAGAAGCTACAAAAAGCTGAGGAAGAAATCAAAGAACTCAAGGAGAAATTGAAGGGAAATATTTCCCTTATTAAAGCTAAGGATCTCATCTGGAACGAGATCATTTCAGAAATGCAGTCAAAATGGGATTCCATGAATATAATTGCCAGAGAGAAAAACATTATTTCAGAGCATGAAAAGGAGCTATTATAGGAGAAGCAGGCCGCTATTAAAAGATCAAATTGGGCCAAAAAATTCATAAATTTTATTAATGTCAAGACAGATGAAGAGTTGAAAGATATGGGGATACAGGATAGGTACTTCTATGCTGAAGAGGTAAACAAAATGATCATTAAAAATGACCTTCTAAAGGCCTCAGAGAAACGGTTACAGGGAATTAAAGAGATGGTTAAGAAATTTGATATTTCGTTTGATAAGTTGACGAGAACAGGTTTGCCCTCATGCTAGAGGGAGGGAGGTGAGATTATGTCCTGGAAATTTTATGAGGATCAATTGATATTTGCAAAAAGCAGAGCAGATGGTCGACATGAGAAGACACAGATATTGAAGGGAGAAACAGTATTCAATTTCTTACAAAGGCATTTCCTTCTGCTATGGATGGTGAAGACATTGTTCACAAGTAACCTTACTCACAGTCAAGTTGTTGCCTTTACACTGGAATATCATCGTTATAAGAACGCTCCGATAACTCAAGATAAACTCTGGAAGGAATGCAAGAAATTTTCTATTGACACGGAACATCGTTATAAGAAATTTTCTAGTCGTTCAGCCGCAAATAGTCATTGAGTCAGCCACTATTTCAGGAACATCGGTTCCCTTAGATTAGGAGTTATCATCTTTTATTATGTTTTAAATGAAGTCATGTAAATGTAATAAAATGTTTCCAAGGCATGTACCTCCACTACAGAGAGTAGTTAAGCAGTTACAGTTAGTTGGAATCAGTTTTATAACTGGAAACCATTTTGGTTCAGATTGTATTTAAAGACATTTTGAAGAAGAAAGAAGGTTCCGAGTTTTTGAACCTTGAAGGCTAATTTTTGTACTGAACAATATTGAATGAATGAAAAAGCTTTGCAAGTTTCCATTATTCCATCTGTGTTGAAGAGTTTTTCTTGGTTTTCATTTCATTTCCATATCTGTGAATAAAGTAGAGTGATTAGAGTTGCAGGTCTCTTGATATTTATGTATCTAAGAGTTAAATATCCTTAATGGGCGCTCCTTTACTTTAGCTTTTTTGTTATTCACTTCTTCAGGATTTTATTATGGCAGTTTCTGTTTTAAGCAGCATGACAAACTGAAATCCTTTTCTTTCTTCATCTTCCATTTCGCTCACTTCAATATAAAGGGAACATGGCATTGCAGAACTTATAAATATTTGATATTTGGGAATATATTATTAATATTTGAAGGTTTAATAAACAGAGACAAATATACATTTTGTGACATAATCTTTAATGTCTTGAGCACGGATTCCTGTACACAGCAAGGAATTGTTTCTCAAGGAACAACAGAAAGACTTATCCACAACAGGGAAAGAAACTGGTTAAGAAGGTCTGGAGGAAGAAAACCTTTCGAAGCCATTTCAACCAAAGTGGACCTCAAATATCCATGTGTTCGAGGCTCCATCCAAAGTAGCAAGGACGAAGCGTCGGTGCATGAATTAGTTGGAATAGTGGGTTGAAAAATGCATCCACCACATTCATGGTGGTCCTCTTTATTAGGAAAAATACGGTTTTCCTAGACATGGTAGTGTGTCATGTCTGTTTTTTGTAAATCATGTGTTGCATTTCTTACGTAAAATGGATGATGTGTTTTTCCATCACTTGCAATGCGACAATTATATTTTGGCCTTGTATTGATAGATGGGGTATTGATTCCATTTTATGTAAACTTGACTACCGAGTATGTGTTATGAACTCGTGGCAAGTATGATATGCTTGGGTCATAGATTGGTCGCTTAGTTAAGCATGTAATTTTTAAAATATTGTACTATAGATTTGCAGAGGATGCAAGTGTCGGCTCATTTCTTATGGCTCCGAAGGACAAAGGTGAAGGAGAATGAAGGGTGACCTTTCAAGACACTTGTGGCGCAAACAAGGTACAAAGAAGCTATAGATTATTTTCATTCTTTTTTAGTACCAAAAGCTCCTCAATGGTGAGGATTGATCCAGGTGGCTCCATAGACACACACGAGACAAAGAGGCCTTTTGAAATCTCAAAAACAAAAGTAGCAAAAATGTGGAAAACTCGGTCTCGAGTTGAATAACTCGTCGTCCTAATCGCAATGGTGTGAACAGTTCATCAAACCGAGTTCGTATGTGGAAGTTAGAGCTGGTCAAAGTTCTGGGGTTGACTAGGTGACATGGCAGGTAAAGGAGGATGCAATTTCTCAGGATTCTGATGGCCAGAGTGTGTTCAGATTCTAATAAAATTTTTCGAACTGATAAATTGTCTCTTACGGCTTAAATTCAAGTATTTTAAAAATAAGTGGTGGTTTTAAATTATATATATATATATATATATATATATATATATATATATATAATATATATATATATATATATATATATATGCTCCATAGACACACACGAGACAAAGAGGCCTTTTGAAATCTCAAAAACAAAAGTAGCAAAAATGTGGAAACTCGGTCTCAGCGTAACAACTCGTCGTCCTAATCGCATAATGGTGTGAACAAATACCAAAAAAACCGAGTTCGTTGTGTTAGAGCCGGTCAAAGTTCGTCGATTAGGCATGTTGTTATGTAAAGGAGGATGCAATTTTCGCATCTCCGATGGCCAAGAGGTGTTCGTATTCTAGGAAAATTTTTCGAACCGATAAATTGTCTCTACGGCTTAAATTCAAGTATTTTTAAAAAATAAGTGGTGGTTTTTTAAATTTTCATATATACATATATATATATATATATATATATAATTTTCGTAGGTGTGCGCGCACTCCCCCCCCCCCCCCCCCCCCCCCAATCACCATATGACAGTAGGTCAAACCTTCCCAACCCACGTGGCCGACCCTCGAACGGGCGATCCCATAATACAACAAACTCCGACCAAAATTAAAACAAGATTACGTTAACCATAAACACACCCATTTAATGTTACAACCTTTTTTTTAAACCAAAAATACATATGTGGGTTTTCGTGGGGAAGCGGTATTTGATCCCCCGACCTCCCCTTAACAGTTTCCAAGTTTACCATTGTGCCCTAACCACTTATGTTGTAAAGTCTGCTCACCCTCCAATATATAAACCCATACTACAAATGCACCTAAGGACAAAGGAGGAGAATGCAGTTCGAGGCATAATTTATTATTATTATATTGCAAGTACATGGTGGCACATAGTTCGAGGAAGTGGAACCCTGAGCCATTCAAGGAGGCAGTGGAACCATGAGCTGAGCCACATTTCCAAAGGGGCCAGAATTTCCCGTTGTCCAAATTGGACGAATTTTATATGGATTTTACACATATTGACAACACAAACCTG
The DNA here is from genome assembly GCA_034641835.2 of Pinus albicaulis. Classification (NCBI taxonomy): domain Eukaryota; kingdom Viridiplantae; phylum Streptophyta; class Pinopsida; order Pinales; family Pinaceae; genus Pinus; species Pinus albicaulis. The sequence goes on from CM076581.1 coordinate 1,102,559,168, forward strand.
ATGGTGGTGTCAGTTTCTACAACAGAGGTCTCGATTTTTCATCCATTTTCCATATTGGAATGACGGTGTCAATTTTTCAACGTGTGGGTAGTCAATTTCATGCCATTCGACACCAAGATTTCGTTGGTGCATTCAGATCCAGCAACTGAGCAGCTTATTCTTCAGCTGGAATCATAGTTGAGGTATATGAAGTGTTTTTTCCATGTACTTCATTGATTATTGTTGTGAGATGATTTAAGCCGTGTCGATTCCTTCTTGACGTATGATGCAAAATATTTACGTTTATTTGTTGTTGTTATTTCTGCTTGATGTAAGATGCGGAATCTTCGTGTGTATTTGATGTGGTATGTATTTATCATAGATGGTGATTTATGTTGTGAGATCCCTTTGTTGCCTTGATGGCGGGATACTCTTTGTCACCATGTGTGAAGTTGTCATGTTGTTAGGAGGTCTGTATGAGTGAGAGCTCCCTACAGTGGAATGTCTCATGAAGAGACTTTGCCACTCATGTTGAGGGCCCATTTCCTTGTATGAAAAATCAACAGTGTCCATGTAAACCATAACCATTTACAACACCAAATGAAGTTGCCAACACCATCAAGACACTGAGGCCCGGAGACGTAGTCCACACTGGATGAACTCTGTTATTAAATGGCTTGCATTTTTGTTGTGTTATTGTTGACATGTTTTCCTCTTGATTATATTTTCATATGTGTTCATTAATGCTTTGATAAAATGTAATTCTAACACATCAGATGAAGCAAAATGTCTTGGTTAAAAGGGTATCAAAAATTTACCTAGATCAAGAGGGGATGACACCCTTGAAGGTGATGTCAGTGTGGACCCATATTTTACTATCAAGAGGCGATAAACATGTAAGGGTAGCATGAGGAAGAAGGTGAATTATGATAATTCCATTGGCCCAGAAGCCATGGTCCTTACTTAAGGGGACCGCGATGAAATTGGAGACACGGTGAAACATGCCACTGAGCACTTTTGGAATATTGAATAAAAATATAAGAAAGTGTTGGAAGATATTCAAAAGGGCTTTCAAGACTTGCAGGTGAAGGCGAGTGTTGTTCAGGCGAGCATGAGTGGGCTTCATGGGAGCATGGCTCAAGTAAGATAGGTTCCAGAATGTGGAAGGAAAGCAGTGTGCCAAAGCAATTACACCATTGCAGGATGCCTTGAGCAGTATAAAAGAAAATTTCGATGGCACACTAGCTTTGTGACTTGGGATGAGTCACAGTTCTGTGTTGGGGGCCTGTTGGATATGGGATCCCCTAGAAGAAAGTAGTAGAGAAACACTCCACATATCGAGGAAAGGAGCGCACAGCGCAGAGTCTATTTTAAGTCTTAGGGGATTTGGGGTGGGCCAAAGCCCCTTATTATGTAATGGGATGAGATTATTTTGTGAATGTTGGACTCTTCCCATGGTTTTGGACCACGGTATTGTAAATTCCAAACCTATATAAGGAGTCTAGATAAAGGTCACATGTAAGCTTAAATGATGTATCTAATGAGATGAATTTGGGTGTAAGATTGTTTTGAGTCAGATTCTGTGTTTTGAGTTAGAGGAAAGGCTTCTCAGAGCTGAGTGCATGGAGACCTTAGGAATTATGTAGTTGTGTGCACAGACCCTTGCAGTTTTGTGTGTAGGGCCCTTTAGTTGTGTGCACAGGGTGGAACTGAATGTATGAGAAGGATTTGGCTATTAATGAAAGAACTGTTGGATAGATCTGAGTTCTACTGAAGTGTTTTATTTTACTTACTGTTTATGAATATCTGTTTTGAATAAGGGTTTTGATCTGTAAGTGAATAATGCAGTCTTATTTATGGTTGTTTACTTTGTTTAATGCATGAATAAGTTAGATCATGCAGTCTGTTAGTAAGTTCAATAGATGAGTTGAACAATGCTTGTATTATTGATATATATTACATGTGATGCTCTGTTAATAACAAAAATCCCTAAAGCCACAATCCTCTATCCCTTTGGATGTAGAAACCTAGTTCTAGCATCCTCCTATATTTCCTCAGGTGAGATTTCGATATGCGAAAGTAGTGTTGCCAAAAGGGCCGATAAAAGTGGGTTTTATTGGATTACACAATCACATTGAACCTAGGTCTAGGCCCCATCAACCCAACATGCTTCAGCTCTATGTGGGGGACCTATGCTAAGCCTCACAATTGCACCACACTTTTTGGGGCCATGTTTTGCATTCTAGAACACATAAACTAGGATGATAAGTGTGTCCAACGTGGTTTTGAGGGAAAAAAATTATGTTATGGGCCGAGAGGAAAATCAAGATTGCTGGTTTGTGGTGAGTTGATGCCAAGGACCATAAATGCCTGTCTTTGACTCTGAACTAAAAAAACATAATGGTATTTTGCAGGTATGGCAGAGCTAAAGGTTGCATGGCGAGAATGAGATTTAGAGACTCTTCGTGCTGATATTCAAGGGAATCCAACAGTTAGAGATGTTTTGGCTCAGTATGGGGCTCTTAAGTTCTTGTAGAAGCCATTGATGAGGGTTTGTGAGCCCTTGATGTTGAGGATAGTGAACTACTAGGACCCATATCAGGAGGCCTTTGTGGTACAAGGCCATAGGATCGAGTTGGTGATCTAGGACATATATTTTTTGTCAGGATTACCCCCCTGGGGATGGTAGGGGAGATACATCCAGTGCTACCTCGTGGGAGGCATATAGATGATTTTTTGGATCGTCATTATAGACCTAGTGTTTTTTAAAATGGAATAACCATTCATATCAATGACTTATAGAGGTTGGAGACACAAGCTATAGTCGCAACATTGCAGATCTTAGGTATTCATACCTTTCATCACATTACTATGGGGTAGATGATGCTTGTGGAGAGTTTTCTCGCAGGGACCTACTATGTTTAGGCCTAAATGATGTTTTCATCATTAAAATGACAGTTGACATTATGCAGGCGATATACCAATGGTAACTATTCATTTGGGATATTTTGTGTTCATTCATCTTTGAGAAGATCTCGGACATCCGTCCACATGTATAGATCCATGATGGGGGCCCATAGGAACCCAGGATGCATCATTAGAGGCAGCTACTGTGACAAGGTGGAGGAGTGGGATTCAAGAGAGTGTTATGACCTGAGTTCTTTGCACATTGGGACAAGATTCCATTGTAAATATATGAATATTTGTACAGTGGCATGAACTATCAGGGGGATCCTAACTTTCCACTACTTCCAAGACGAGCATGGGGTCTAGATGGTAAGGGAAAGTCACTGTATTTTTGGTTTCATGTAAATTTTATAAAATGTATATATGTGGTATTGATTACCAAGCTTATGGTATGTAGATATAGCACCAGTGAAAACGACAAGATATATGGGCTAATTCGTAGTGTCGAGGACTGTAGATCAAGGTGGATATACATCACGACAGAGACCAGACAGTGATACTCTTACCTCTTTGTGAAATGATTTATGAAGATCCCTAATCTTTCCTGATGCAGATCCTCAATGCTTTGATGAGACCTACAAATGCAAACATACAAGGGATCAAAGGCATATGCAATATAATGATCTAAAAAAAGCTTAATCTAATGATCAAGGAAATTAGAAATTGAAATTACCTTAATGAATACATAAAGAGTATAAACCATTCATAATTCCAATAAGATAACACAATGAGAAAAAGTATTCAAATGTATTAATTCAGAGATAAAATGATATCCTTACAACCTTGCATTGATGTCATGAAGGTTCCTCCCAAATGCCTCTAATCCTTCTCCTTGGATGATAAGCTTCTGAATAAAAAATTACCATCATAAGAATTCATTTTGTGAACTCTCCCAGCCCTCTAGCCTCTACTCAATTTATATGAAAAATGGAGGAGGTTTCTGATCCACAAAAGAGGTATGAGATCCATTAATAGTGGAATTAAGGTTCCTTGATACAAGGGAATTAGCTCCATGTTTAGAGGGGTTTGGCTCGAATAGATATGACCTAGAAGCTTATAGTTGGGATATATTTGCCCATCATGGCTTCTAGAACTTACTTTTTATTTTTACTTTTCATTGATTCATGTGTGCAGTCTGTAATGGAGAACATAGTGCAGTTCTACGCGGGCTTTGATGAAAGAAACTACGCATGCGCAAAAACCGACTAGGAAAAGTGAAAAATTCATGCTAAACAGGTTAAAAGGCCATTTTACCCAAAATTCATGATTTGTGCAAGGAATATAAATGTTTTACTTGCAAGGGAGTGCATTGAAACATATATATGGATGGAAAGAGATCCATTTTAACCATCAAGTGTCATGGTGACAAAATGATGTGTAACATATTTCCCCCTAAAGTGCGAAGTCTAGAAATTTATTAAAATATTGAATTGCTTTATCATGCCAAAGATTGGATCAGAGATCATGTTCAGAAACCTACAATGGAAATTCAAGGATTACAATGCAAATATATAATCATCACTAAGGTAGGCATTCCCATAGAGTAAAGCTAACTTGATGAAAAAGTACAAAAATAGCCTAGAATCGTATCAATAATAGACATAGTATAGACGCAGCCATATGTTATGAATTTGTCTACATAATAATGAATACATAACTCCTCGCAGCATGGATGGATGAAACTAGATCCAGGGTCTTGATCTCCATCTCTCGATTCGTAGTACGAATCTGACCATGTGAATAAATGTGTTGAGGTTGAACACAGTAGATACCACTTTATTACTGGTTAATGATGTGAACCATTAACAAGTGCGAGAGAAACTGCCAATAATGACAATGGCTCTCAAGGTACTTCTCAGTACAATCTATGAAGTGTGATTAGATGATATGTATTCGAACACTCATAGAATCGCTTCGATCGAAGGTCAATGATGAGAACCTATCATCGAAGGTAAGAAACCTACAATTAAGTCATCCATACCTCAAGGTACTGAAAATGGTTTCTAGATCAACTTCCTAGATAGTGAGCTGAAGTCGATAGGAAGTGATCCATCGTAGGAGAGCATATGACACGAAACTTCATGTCAAGTTGAAGAAATGTTCTTCAAGGACTAACTCAGGGATGGCCAACATGAATGAGGAATAATATTTTCAAAGTAACACGAACTGAGGTTAAACTTCTCTTGAACACATAGTGACACAAAAACTGACTTGGAAATATTTTACTCAAGGATAATACCCAGAACCAGTTGAATACTTCATTTAGGTTCGATTAACTATGAGACAATTGGATTACCCAACCCAGACATAAGTGTGATGGAGTGTCGTGTTCAAGAGCAACATACTACCTTTAAATGAATGAAATAATGAATACCTTTTCCCAATTTCCCCCCACCATTATTGGCAAGTGCCTATTTATTTTTTTCAATCTTGAGGAGAATAACATTTTCTTGTCTTGTAAGCTCATCCTTCAGATGAGTCCTCTGAAGTATTTTTAATGAACCCTAAGAAGGAGTGGTTCAGTTCCATCTTGATTGATGAGTCTTGCATTATTTATTTTTACAAGTCCAATGTAGGGATAAATCGATGTCATTTTCATATTTAAAGAGTTTGAAAAGACACGAAAAGAAAACTCATGCAGTTCTTTCAACAAAAAATTTTAACGAGCCTGAAGAAAGTAAAACTCGGTGTTTTTCATTTTTAGGGAGTCAGAAGAAAAACGTAAGCAAACTCCAAATGTTCTTTTTTGTAAATTTAGTCCCTCAAGCCTGAAAAAGGATAAAATGATACAGGAGAGAACTCTATTGACCATGCTTAGTCAATGTATACCTTTTTCGTAAATATTCTAATTTAGTCCATAAAAGGGGTAAACTTATACTGAATAGACGACTGTTCATTTATTTTTACAAGTTCGAATATTCAATTAATCAGCAATATTTTCATGTTTAGAGAGTCTAAAAAGGGATTAAAAGAGAAATCCATGGTTTCACTTTTTCGTATTTTTCAAGAGCCCGAAAAGGTGATAAAATTTTACTCATAGTCAAAATGATCCATTTTTACTTCGTAGCCTGTATTATGTACATAACACTCAATAAATCATCATAGCTACTCAAAATTATGGTCAAAATCATCAAAATTTTACTTTTAAAAAGTCAAAGGCATAAAAAACAATATTTTACTCACCAAAAAACTTATATAAGTTGAAAAAGTAATTCAATTTTTACCATTTGATTTGTTAACCAATTGGAGAGTAGTGAAGGGTTTTTACCATGAAACCTCATAGGTTGGTTCCAGGCAAACCAATGGACCAATCGATGAACCATTTTCTCCAGGTAATAGATCTCTTCCATATCTTTCTTTTCATCTCTTCAAAAAAAAATTCTTAGCTTTGGTTTGATTTTTTGGGGATGTTGTAATTTCAAAAATCCGCCCATGGCTGTGTGCGGTTTTCCTTCATCGGGGTCATGCACACCGGTAATTTTTTACACACTAAAACATGCAATTTGCGCATTTTTTCTACCGAGAAACTCCAAAAATTCCCTATGTATATAAATAAAAATTGTGCAAGGTGTCGATGGCTTTCAAAAATATATTAAAAAACACCCCAAAAGTGACAAATTTCTCTCAATCAATGTTCTAGCACTCCTAAATTGTCAATTTCGGGAATTTTGAGAAACCATGTTGGAGTGGAGAGAGAGAGAACATGAAATTCATGATGCAAAAGCTATCAATAACCTGACAACTCTGCAAGATATAAAGAATTGTGGTCTCTGTTAGCCCCCCTATAAATTTTTGACAAGCAAACAGGGGGCTAAATCGTTTATGAGCCTTCAAGGAATGCATTTCCCTTGAAAACACATCATCCTTGAAGCCTCCTTGTGCCTTTGTCCTTCAGTGAAATCCCCTCTGCTAATTTCCATCGTAAAGCCTCTTTGCTGGTGAAGAAATGCCCAAAGGCCTCCTTTTCCCTCATTATTTCGCCCTCACTTAGCCTCTTTCTTATTCCCCCTTGTCTCCCCTTCTATTTTCACTTTTTACCCTCTTAATCCTCCCAAAATCCTCTTAAAATCCTTCCCCTACCCTTTGTTGGTCATTTCTCCCCCCTTATTCCTCTATCGTTTCCCTTCCCAACCTTCAAAATCCATTAAAATGGGTTAAAAACCCACTTTCCGACCTTATTATAAGGCCTAGCCCCTTTTCCACTAGCCCCAACCACTTCCCCCACATATGCCCTTATGCTAGGACCAAGTGCTTAATTCCTAAGCGCCAATCGGAATCAGAACCGTCGGGTGGGTGCAATCCTTTGTAACAACAGAAAGTTCCGATGCAATCAGATTATTACATTAAGTCCCGCGATGTGATATACACCATCGATATGTTGTTCAAATCCGACGGTGGAGCGCTAATCGCACCCTCCTCCGATCGCAATCACAAGTCCTCCCCTCCGATCCCTGATTCTTCCATCTCCCGATTCAATCTTGTCCGTCCATCCAACCCACGATCTGACGGTCATCGCTTTCTCCGCCCAATCGTACTCGGAACGTTCGCGATGTGCCACACCTTGTTTCCTCTGATTGTGTTTGCTTTGAATAGATCTCAGCCATCCATCTCTCCGCTGATCTAGCGGCCAATATTTGATCACCCTCTGCCTCTAACTAGGTCCCACTTCCACGGCTCCGTTCATTGCTTTTTCGGGTTTTCCGGTGTATTTCGCCCAAATGATAATCTCTAGGCTTTACACTATGTTGTCATTTCTCTGCCACTTTCATCGTTTCTCAACTGTTCCGCCACCATTCCTCTGCCTCCGCAGCATTTCTCCACCACTGCTCGGGTTTGTAACAGATCTATTGTATTATGCAGATAACACAGAGAGGCCATTTCAACACTTGCCAGTAGACCAGCAGAAGAGATTCACAAGGGGGTTAAATGTTGATTTTGATATAATTAACATTTAACCCCGCCATCAAAGGAAAGGCGTAGTTTGAAGATTTAAGCACACTGTCAAAGTCCTAACTGTGTTTAATATCAGCAAAGTACTTTTCTCCAGACGGACACCTTCCTACAAGAAATATCCATGCCTCCTCGAGCCCTTAAACAGATGAATATACTAACAGAATTTCCTATGACTGTCAGGCAGTAGTTATGAGGAATGGAGGGACCTGCAGATCTTCCACCCAGTTTGTTTATTCTAGAAGGCAGCGCAGAGTTCCAGACCACCGTAAGGACTTAAATAGCTTATCAGAGGTCAATCTTGACCTGACAGACACTTCCAAACAATCTACAGGGTACAGCGCAATGCCATTAAGCAGAATGGGCTCAGCCTCTTCTGCCATTCCATCTTAATGAGATTCATTTACTTTGTATCTGCTCCTGCTATTGTAGTTTCTCCTATAAGAATTCCCGAGAGCGATATTGAAAAGGTTGTTGTTGATTTGCTGGCGTTGTAGTTAGGGGGATTCATTCTAACTTTTAGAATAGTCTTGGGAGGGAGTAGCAGAGTAGTTGTTTTGTAGTAGGCTGGGAGGAGAAGTCTGGACTGTATTAGCCATTGAGCTCAGTGTACATGACTGGATTTGCATCATTAATCAAGCACATTTCACAGGATCCTGGTCTACTACTATTGGTGATCTTTTTCTTACTCTGTTTATTACATTTTCATGCGGTTTCATGTTCTACTGGCTCGCATCAGAAAATTGGCATAGGATTCACCCTTGTTAGGTGCCCTATGTTCCTGCTCTCCTTGCCTTCAATGTTTTCTGCTATATGTGTATCTGAGGATTGATTTCAGTCAATTTAACCAGTGTAGTGCATGTTATTGCCTGCTCTCTGATGTATGAATTGAATAGATTAATTCTTAGATGTTCTTGTTGGGTTCATGCTGGAAGATTTGGGAACACTGGGGATTAGAGTTAGCCCTGTCCACTAGGATCCTTGTGCAACCAGCTGACCTTTCTAAGATCTCTCCATCAAACTTATCTTTGTTTTTCTCTTGGAGCATGCTAAAGCTGACCTGGAGTTAAATGACCTCTGGTCAGATCTACAAGCTGCCCCTTTGTCCCTCCATTGAAAACTGCCTTTGAGTATGTCCAAGCAGGTCTGGAGTTAAATGACCTCTGGCCTGATCTATAGACAAAAATTGGGTTGTCTTTCCTTCTTTCACCTTCTTTCCTTAATGTTCCATCCCACCATCTATCTAAAATATCCTTTAGTGTAGATGACTTGCCCTTTGAAAGCCTTGGCTAGTTGTTGCAAGTAATTCTCCTTTCATGACTCCATAGCCCAATGGATGGCACTTTCTTGACCTATCCTCTTTGCTGAAACATCTTGTTGTTTTGTTCCTTTTCTCCCATTACTTTCTCAGTTCATGATCTCATGACCAACTCAGAAACTAACCAACCAAATCATTTTAAACCCCCCTTCGTGCTTCATACCTAGCCTAATATCTCAATTTGAGCTTCAAAGATATATCATTCTTTGTTTTATTGGAGAGATCCCTCTCCGAGTCTAGGAGGGCTAGATCCTAGGGCCCCAAAGCGGTTCTGATGTTGTCTCATCTTTTGGTCTTGCCAATCTGGCCAAAACATGGGAACCCCAACATAATGGCGACTCCGCTGGGGAACTTGAGTGCACTTCACCTTAAACATTCTTAGGCAATCAAAGACCCAGAATCTCTGGTTAGATTTGCTTTCAATTGTTGATGGTGGACAGCTTCCTGCTTCAAACATTCATACACATCCACCTGGCTACTCCACATTCCCTATGATCCAAAGACCTGATGACTCCACTGGTGGAGAACTCTGAACTGGTTGAGAAGAAGCAGTAGCCTTATTTGCATAAATATGAATCCAAACATGGAAAGACATACAAATTATGATGCTTTGTATGACTGATTAGATGAAATAACAGAAATGTTTGGCAAAGTGCTGGAGATGTATATGGCGAATATGAATGCAGATGATGATTATTTAGAGCAGCCCATGCCTCTTTCAGAGCAAGAACAAACTCAAATCTGAGAAGATGAGAAAGAGATGTACGATGCTCAAGATTCTATAGAAGACTAGGAGGAAGGTGATCAGGAACTGCCTGATTGCTTACCTATGTCTTGTGTTACGCTGACCCGAGAACATCAGGACCTAGTGGCAAAAGCTAATGGGGAACACCGCCTTGAGGAAACAAGAGACCATATAGAGGGGGCAGAATCTGATGTAGAAGAAGAGGCTCGAGCTAACATCCCACCTCCCAGTCAGCTAACACAAGAGAGTGAGGACTGTTGTTCTTCTGGCCATGATGAGAGGGAAACCCCTCTTTTGACGGAAGAAGAGATTGAACGGATATTAAACCAGCAGCCCATCTCAGAAGTCTTTTATGGAACACACACTCTTTCCCCTTCGTCTTATGATTTTGATGATACAGATCCAGAAGACTCCTCTATGGTTCAAGACGAAGAAAGACCTGATGAGCGTCCAAAATGGTTGACTTGTTCGAGCCAGCCTATCTATGACACTGATGGGGAAATCTATGAAAGCATCAGTGATGGGTGTCATGAGATCAGTGGTCAGCATTCTTTCCTTTCAGAAAATAAGGAGGAGAGCAAAGAAGAGACTCTTGAGCAAGATGAAAATAACGAGCATTCTCTTGGAAAGGAGGAAGTAATGGAACAAAACACTGCTCAAGAATACATAGATCTTTTCACAGAGCTCAGCACATCAAAGCAGAATATATCATAGCTCCAAGAGGACTCAGCTACAATATATGATGATTCCTACAGTTCAAAAGAAGAAGATACCCTGGTGGAAGCCAGCATGCTAGATATTTCTAGCCAGGCATCTTTTCATGATCCTTATGTTCATTTCCTGCACACATTTGAAGAAGGATCAAAGGTATTTTTGAGCAGCATGTTGCAAATAGAAAGAAAATTTTTCAAGGCTCCTGTTATTGAAAAAAAAGAGTGGGAGTTGCCCTGCCTATCCAGCCTACTCAAGGAGTTGAGCAGAAGGGACCAATCATGGGATCACTTGATGGACTAGTTACATTGGAAGACAATGTTTGTAAGTTAAACTTGTAAATTTTCCAGTTAGATTAGGGTAGGTAGGAAAAGCTCATAAAGATCAGTGTGTGAGCATGTAGTTAGTTTTTTTAATTTCTGCAAAGCCCAGCGAGTCAGACAGTCTAATCCTGGCTTGACTATTTTCAATTTCTGTCTTAGGATGTAGAGAAGAAATCTTCTAGACAGTTTAACACTAACAGATATTAGATTAGGTAGAGAAACTATGAGGCCAACAGTCTAATCTGGTCTCATGGAGTAATAAGGGTAGAAGTAGAATAGGTTTATTTTCCTGTTTGTAAAAATTGATGATGTAAAGGGTCTGCTAGTCCAAATGCACACTAAAAGAAAATGCTAGGACTGTGGCGTGGGTAGGTAGTTGTTTGGGAGATTTTTACTGCTGATGTAATGTCTTTTTGATTTGTGGAAGCTAATCAAAGAAAGAAGTGGATGATTCAAGTAGTAGGCATCTGGCCTACACCAAATAATTATCCTTTGAATTCATGACTCCTTCAAGAAGAAGCCATCCCCATGTGGAGCCACTGTTAGCCCCCCTATAAATTTTTGACAAGAAAACAGGGGGCTAAATTGTTTCTGAGCCTTCAAGGAATGCATTTCCCTTGAAAACACATCATCCTTGAAGCCTCCTTGTGCCTTTGTCCTTCGATGAAATCCCCTCTGCTGATTTCCATCATAAAGCCTCTCTGCTGGTGAAGAAATTCCCAAAGGCCTCCTTTTCCCTCATTATTTCGCCCTCACTTAGCCTCTTTCTTATTCCCCCTTGTCTCCCCTTCTATTTTCCCTTTTACCCTCTTAATCCTCCCAAAATCCCCTTAAAATACTTCCCCTACCCTTTGTTGGTCATTTCTCCCCCCTTATTCCTCTATCATTCCCCTTCCCAACCTTCAAAATCCATTAAAATGGGTTAAAACCCCACTTTCCGACCTTATTATAAGGCCTAGCCCATTTTCTGCTAGCCCCAACCACTTCCCCCACATATTCCTTTGCGCTAGGACCAAGCGCTTAAGTCCTAAGTGCCAATTGGAATTGGAACTGTCGGGCGGGTGTAATCCTTTGTAACAACAGAAAGTTCTGATGCGATCAAATTATTACATTAAGTCCCACGATGTGATATACATCGTTGATCTGTTGTTTAGATCTGACGGTGGAGCACTAATCGCACCCTCCTCCGATCGCAATCACAAGTCCTCCCCTCCGATCCCCGATTCTTCCTTCTCTCGATTCAATCTCGTCCGTCCATCCAACCCGCGATCTGACGGTCATCGCTTTCTCCACCCAATCGCAATCAAAACGTTCGCGATGTGCCACACCTTGTTTCCTCCGATTTTGATTGCTCCAAATAGATCTCAGCCATCCATCTCTCCGCTGATCTAGCGGCCAAGATTTGATCGCCCTCTGCCTCTGACCGGGTCCCACATCCATGGCTCCGTTCATTGTTTTTTCTAGTTTTCCGGTGTATTTCACCCAAATGATAATCTCTGGGCTTTACACTATGCTGTCATTTCTCCGCCACTTTCATCGTTTCTCAACTATTCCGCCACCATTCCTCTGCCTCCGCAGCATTTCCCCACCACTTCCTGGGTTTGTAACAGATCTATTGTATTATGCAGATAACACAGAGAGGTCGTTTCAACACTTGCCAGCAGACCAGCAGAAGAGATTCTCAAGGGGCTTAAATGCTAATTTTGATATAATTAACGTTTAACCCCGCCATCAAAGGAAAGGCACAATTTGAATATTTAAGCACACTGTCAAAGTCCTATCTGTGTTTAATATCAGCAAAGTAATTTTCTCCAGATGGACACCTTCCTACAAGAAATCTCGATGCCTCCTCGAGCCCTTAAACAAATGAATACACTGACAAAAGTTCCTACGACTGTCAGGCAGCAGTTATGAGGAATGGAGGGACCTGCAGATCTTCCACCCAGCTCATTTATTCCAAAAGGTAGCGCAGAGTTCCAGAACACTGTAAGAACTTAAAGAGCTTATCAGAGGTCAATCTTGACCTGACAGACACTTCCAAACAATCTACAGGGTACAACGCAATGTCATTAAGCAGAATGGGCATGGCCTCTTCTGCCATTCCGTCTTAATGAGATTCATTTACTTTGTATCTGCTCCTGCTATCGTAGTTTCTCCTATAAGAATTCCCGAGAGCGATATTGAAAAGGTTTTTGTTGAGTTGTTGCCGTTGCAGTTAGGGGGATTCATTCTGACTGTTAGAACAGTCTTGGGAGGGAGTAGTAGAGTAGTTTTTTTGTAGTTGATCCAGGTGGATTAAACAGGTACAGGTACAAATGGCTTGAGTACAAGGCTCAAAAATCAAAGTGTTCAAAAATCCTTCGAACCAAGTTCAAGTTGTAGATCTCGAAATTCTGAATCCAACGGCGCAGACGGCACTCAATTCCGAGTCCGTATGAAGGAGTTAGGAGCAGTCAAAGTTCAGAGGTTGACTTGGTGATGTGGCAGACTAAGGAGGCAACAATTTTGCTGAAACCCGGCCACCGGATTCCGACCAACCTGGCCAGATTCTGGGAAAATTTGTGGGACCGTTAAATGCACTCCTTCGGTCAAAAATTCGAAGGTTCAAGAAGCAATAGTTTGTTTTAAATAACAACAAAACAAAAAAAATATATAATATGGGTGGCGGGCCACCAACCCCACCACCCCATCCGCACGGAGCCATATAATATTAAAAAAAGCAATGTGTTGGGGGGCGGGTGGTTAACCCCGCCACCCCATCCGCGGTCTCCACTATACCAACGGCCGTCGTTTAAATGGGGCGGAGGTACACATACTTGGCGCATTGTTATATGGGCGGGCCGCCCAACATGGGTCTGGCCCCCCATCAACATCAAACGGTGTTTTAAAATATCAAACGGATATTTAAAAATATACAATGGTTCAATGCGATTTTAAAAATATACAATGCGGATTAAATTTTGAAACGATTTTTGGCCTTTTTATGGCAGGGTCGAGATTTGACCACCCGACCTCCGCCCAAACAATGAGGATCTCAACCAATTCGGCTATGGGGGACTTTGGAGAATCCGCCCATGCCATATTATTTAAACCTTCATTCATTTGTGTGCCCAAGGAAGGACGGATAGGAGCGGGCATGGAAAACGAGGCAGTGGAACCTTGAACAGTGTGCAGGAGGGGGCAGAACCATGATCTGAGCCATTTTTCCAGAGGGGCCAGATTTTCACTTTGTCCGATTGGGGCAAGTTTTATATGGATTCAGCACTACTCGACGCCACAAATCCAACAGTGCTGCCCATTTTGTCATCAGAGGTCTGAAATTTTCGGCCATTTCCAGATTGGGCAGGTATAAGGGTGTAATTCCTCATTTTGTACTTGTACTTTCATTTTTCCATTTAATGAAAGCAGGGCCTCCCCACTATTAGAGCAAGGCCCGGAGACGTAGTCCCTCCTGGACGAACTCCGATATCAACTCTTGTGTCTTCGTGCATGATGTTAATTGCTTCTCTCTTTTTCCGCTTATGCCTTTAAAGTTTCTTGTTTTAAAAGCTGCAATTTTCACATGTTAATTCTTTTATACATCTCAAACAAAAGATTTTGGATCAAGTGGTATCGGAGCGGGTGTTTGTAGATGTGAATTACATGTTTGTATGCTAACAAGAAGTAGGCTAAGAAGAGGCGAAGGGACGCTACAGGCTTTTGATCCCGAAGCAGGACGTGCACGTCAGAGAAGGAACATGGGAGACGAAGATCGGAATGAAGAGGAGCTCAATTTCCACAAAACTTTCTATACCATGGCAGATCGAGTAGAGAGACTATTCTCTAGAATTGAAAGGTTAAAGAAAACAGGAGATCATTCTTTAGAAGGGCAAGGTTCAGCGCATGGAGATGGTGGAGGAAATCCACCCCCTTCAGGAAATGAAAGTCCTTCCTTCTCTTCTAACCATCATAATAAAAATTCTGGAAATGTATCTAACAAGCCTTTCTTTAAGTTAGATGTTAAGTTTGATCTACCAGTATATAATGGTGAAAGTAATTCTGAGAAGCTTAGCAATTGGATTAGGCAGCTTGAACTCTATTGCAGGATCCAGCAGATTATGGAGGACGAGGCGAAAATCCAATTGGCTTCTCTTCGATTAAGTGGCACAGCTCTCATCTGGTGGGAGAGCAAACTTCGAAGCAGTAGTAACTTGGGTAACCTTCTTTCTTCCTGGTCATATTTATTACTGCAATTAAAAATCAATTCTATCCCTTAGGTTACAAGCAGAAAGCCTTAATGGAGTGGCAGTACCTAAGGCAAGGTAAAGGACAAAATGTGCAAACCTTTACTGAAGAATTTCGAAAACAGGCATTAAGTTTGGGCATCTCTTTAGATTCTCCTGAAGTTGTAACTAAGTACATTGGTTCATTGCATAGTTACATTAGACATTCATTGTTAATGTTTGAACCTACTACCATTGAATCGGCCAGTGTGAAGGCCATTCATCTTGAGAACAGGGGCAGAAATGATAAGGAGGATCATTCAAAGAAACCGCTTTTCAAACCTTCAAATGGAAAATTCAAAGGGAAATGAAAGGGAAAGGAAAATAAGACGGCGTCAAAAAAGAAGGATGAAGGAGAAAAGCCTTATTGCACTCACTGCAAAAAGGAAGGCCATGACGACGATCATTGTTGGAAACTTTATCCAGAAAAGAAGCCGAAGAGATTTGGAGGAAAGGGTAAGCAGAAGACGGTAGCAACCGCACAGCAGGACCTTGGATCTGACTCAGGCGATGAGGCATTGATCACAGCAGCAGGGGCAAAAGGTACTCATTCTCTTCATGATTCTGAATCACATGAAAGCACTAGTGCGTCAAATGAGCCTCTTTCTAATGAACGTAAGAGAATTGAGTTGTTTCATATTAGAGTTGTGATAAACCATGCAAAAGTAGAAACTCTATTTGATTCAGGCTCTCAAGCAAACCTTATTTCAGAATCCTTGGTTAAAAAGTTAGGCTTAGAAGTTAAGCCTCATCCAAAACCTTATCCGCTTGGATGGATACATGATAAAGTAAAACTAAATGTAACCAAGCAGTGTAAGGTAAAAAAATTTATTGCTTCTAAGCTGGTAGATGAAGTAGAATTGGATGTAATACCATTGGATATATGTGGCATTGTGTTGGGAAGTCCCTATCTTTATGATAGGAAAGCAGTTTTCTTTCGCCATGAAAATAAATACCAAATCACTAAATATGGGGTAGAATACATTGTAAGAGCTCATCAAACCAAAGTCAGTGCCAGCCTTGTAAGTGCAGGACAGATGAAGAGACTGGTAAATTCCAGCAAGGGGTGTTTGCTCATGGTTGTGAGAACAAAGGATGAAGAAATAACCGATGCTTTCCGAGGATGTGATCCGGCTCATAAACAGGAATTATGTGATGTTATTTCTAACTATGGTGAGTTGTTTCAGTAACCCAAAGGTTTGCCTCCAAAACGAGGGATCCAACATGAGATCCATTTGCAACATAATGCTCCATTACCAAAAATTGGTATGTACAGGATGTCATCCATCGAAATGGAGGAAATCAAAAAGCAGGTACAGGAACTGTTGAACCAAGGGGTCATTCGGCCAAGTACTTCTCCTTGTGGCTCGCCGATCGTGTTAGTGCCCAAGAAAGATGGCACATGGAGGATGTGCGTGGATTATCGGGCACTAAACAAAATCACGGTGAAAAATCGATACCCTCTCCCTCGCATTGATGATTTATTAGATCAATTAAAAAATGTTGTTTATTTCACCAAATTGGATTTGCGTAGTGGTTATCACCAGGTCAGAATTGCAGATCAGGATGTGTGGAAAACTGCCTTCAAGACCAAACAGGGGTTGTTCGAATGGATGGTGATGCCATTCGGACTTTGCAACGCTCCAGCCACATTCATGAGGGTCATGAATGATCTTTTTAGGCCTTTCATTGATGAGTTTGTCCTTGTGTATTTAGATGACATTCTTGTATTCAGTAGGACTTGGGAGGAACATGTATGCCATGTAATCAAAGTGCTTGATGTTTTAAAGAAAGAACAATTGTATGTAAAGTTGTCAAAGTGTGAGTTTGGGAAAACCTCTTTGGTTTACCTTGGTCATATTGTCGATAATGGTAAATTAAAAATAGACCCCTCAAAAGTCGAGGTGATTGTAAATTGGCCTAAGCCTACCAATGTAACAGAGGTCCGTAGTTTTTTAGGTGCAGTACAGTATTGGAGGAGGTTCATTGCCAACTTCTCCGTTATTGCATCACCCTTACACACTCTGACAAGTATCAAAAAAGCCTTTCAGTGGGGAGGAAAACAGTAGAAGGCCTTCGAAGCACTGAAAGAGAAAATCAACACCGCACCAGTCCTGGCTTTACCCGATCTCCAGCAGCCTTTTGAGATCGAAACTGATGCCAATGGGTACGCCATGGGAGCTGTACTTTTGCAGCAGAAGAAGCTGATTTGTTACCATTCGGAGAAGTTCTCCCAGGCTGTAATAAATTACCCCACTTACGACAAGGAATTGTATGCCTTGGTCCAAAGTGTGAAAAAGTGGAAACACTACCTGATCGGCAAGGAGACCATCATCCATACGGATCATCAGCCCTTGCAGTACCTTTAGTCACAGACCAAGCTACAACAATCTCGTCATTTCAGGTGGATGGGGTTCCTACAGCAATTTCATCTGGTAATAAATTATAAGAAGGGCACTAGTAACAAAGTAGCAGACATGCTCTCTCGCCCTCCTATCGCTGCTTCTATTATTTTGCATAATGCGTCATTGTCTTTTGAAAGTTATGTTGAACAGTACACTAACGATGATGACTTTAAAGAAGTTTATGCAAAACTGACTCATGGTTCACAGGTGGGCAACTATCATTTGCAGGGGAAGCTGTTGTATCACCTTGGTAAATTGTGCATACCCACAGCAGAAAGGGTACATGTAATTCGAGAGGCACATACCTCTCTTGTGTCTGGTCACTTTGGTGTTGAAAAAAACTTATGTCATTTGCAAAGGTTTTGTTTTTGGCCCCATATGAAAAACATTGTAACCTGTTTTGTAAAGGGATGTGTGATGTGTTATGTTTCAAAGCCCTCTAATAGAAAACTCGGGCTCTACACACCACTCCCTATTCCGGGTCGTCCATGGGAAAGTGTGTCGATGGATTTTGTAGGAGGTTTGCCTATGTCAAGAAGGGGTCACGACTATTTGTATGTTGTCGTCGATCGCTTTAGCAAAATGTGCATATTGATGCCTTGTAAAAAGCAGGTCACTGCCGAGCAGATTGCTTGTCTTTTCTTTCAGTATGTTTGGGTCCACTTTGGGTTGCCCACGTCGATTGTGTCAGATCGAGACTCACGTTTCCTTGGAGAGTTTTGGACCAGCTTGTGGCGCATGATGGATACCAAGTTGAAGAGAAGCACGACATTCCATCCACAAACCGACGGACAGACAGAGGTCGTTAATCGTACCGTGGTACATTTTTTGCGGGGCTATTGCAGCAAACATCCCAAGTTGTGGGATGAACACGTCCCATATGTGCAGCACGCTTACAACCGAGCAGTGCACTCCTCTACGCAGTGTTCACCTTTTGAGATATGCTTTGGCTACTTACCAAAGGACCCTTTCGACATGATCTATGGAAGGGATGAAGATTCCAGTGGGCATGATGACAAGGATAAAGCACAACGGTTCATTCAGCGGATTCAGACAATTCACCGAGTAGTGCAAGAGCAGTTGGAGAAGAGTCAGGCCCGATATAAGGCCCGACATGATAAGCACCGAGTTGACCATCAATTTCAAGTTGGCGACAAAGTGTGGTTCCACATCAGCAAGGATCGAATGAAGGGAGAAGGTAAGAAATTGCGGCCAATCCGGTATGGTCCCTTTACCATATTGGAGAAGATTGGGAATAATGCTTTCCGACTCGACTTGCCGGTATACATGCAGATGTACTCAGTTGTGAATGTTGAAAATCTAAAACTTTATGAACCCCCATTGATTATGGACAATGAGGAGGTAGGATCAGTTCCTACAGTGGATGACTTTGCACCAGAATATCTCGATGAACTGCCAGAGGACATCATTCTCGATCGAAGGACCAGGACTTCGCGACGAGGAGATGTGGAGTATCTTCGTGTTGGTTTCAAAGGGATGCACCCAAGTAAAGCCAAATGGCTTGAAAAGTAGAAGGTGAGGGATAAATTCCCTCACTTTCATGTTGATTGATGAGGCTTTTGGGGGTCCAAAAGCTCTTTAGTGGGGAGGAATGATCCAGCTGGATTAAACAGGTACAGGTACAAATGGCTTGAGTACAAGGCTCAAAAATCAAAGTGTTCAAAAATCCTTCAAACCAAGTTCAAGTTGTAGATCTCGAAATTCTGAATCCAACGGCGCAGACGGCACTCAATTCCGAGTCCGTATGAAGGAGTTAGGAGCAGTCAAAGTTCAGAGGTTGACTTGGTGATGTGGCAGACTAAGGAGGCAACAATTTTGTTGAAACCTGCCACCTCTGAGTCCCACCAACAACTGCCGATTCCTAATTTGTGGGACCGTTAAATGCACTCCTTCGGTCAAAAATTCGAAGGTTCAAAAAACAACAGTTTGTTTTATAACAAATAAAAAACAAAAAAAATATATAATAAGGGTGGCGGGCCACCAACCCCGCCACCCCATGCCAATCTCCATATTATATAAAAAAAAGGAATGTTGTTGGGGGGCGGGTGGTCAGCCCCACCACCCCGCGGTCTCCACTCCGTACCAATGGCCTCTGCTAAATGCGAGGGGCACACATACTTAAAGCACACAGGCGGGGCAGCGCTCACATGGTCCGGCCCCCCATCAACATCAAACGGTGTTTTAAAATATCAAACGTGGATATTTAAAAATATACAATGGTTCTGTCATTTTTAAAATTATACACAATGTGATTAAATTTTAAACCATTTTTTGGCCTTTTGATGGTGGGGTTCAGATTTGACCACCCGACCTCTGCCCAAACAATGAGGATCTCAACCAATTCGGCTAAGGGCCGCTTTGAAGAATCCGCCCACGCCATATTATTTAAATCTTCATTCATTTGTGCGCCCAAGAAAGGACAGACAGGAGCAGGCACGAAAAACGAGGCAGTGGAACCTTGAGCAGTGTGCAGAGGGGGGCGGAACCATGATCTGAGCCATTTTTCCAGAGGGGCCAGATTTTCACTTTGTCCGATTGGGGCAAGTTTTATATGGATTCAACACTACTCGACGCCACAAATCCAACGGTGCTGCCCATTTTGTCATCAGAGGTCTGCAATTTTCGGCCATTTCCAGATTGGGCAGGTATAAGGGTGTAATTCCTCATTTTGTACTTGTACTTTCATTTTGCCATTTAATGAAAGCAGGGCCTCCCCACTATTAGAGCAGGTCCCGGAGACGTAGTCCCTCCTGGATGAACTCTGATATCAACTCTTGTGTCTTCGTGCATGATGTTAATTGCTTCTCTCTTTTTCCGCTTATGCCTTTAAAGTTTCTTGTTTTAAAAGCTACAATTTTCACATGTTAATTCTTTTATACATCTCAAACAAAAGATTTTGGATCAGTAGTAGGCTGGGAGGAGAATTCTGGACTATATTAGCCATTGAGCTCAGTGTACATGACTGGCTTTGCATCATTAATCAAGCACATTTCACAGGATCCTGGTCTATTACTATTGGTGATGTTTTTCTTACTCTTTTTATTACATTTTCATGTTGTTTCATGTTCTACTGGCTCGCATCAGAATATTGGCATAGGATTCACCCTTGTTAGGTGCCCTATGTTTCTGCTCTCCTTGCCTTCAATGTTTTCTGCTATATGTGTATCTGAGGATTGATTTCAGTCAATTTAACTAGTGTAGTGGATGTTATTTCCTGCTCTCTGATGTATGAATTGAATAGATTAATTCTTAGATTTTCTTGTTGGGTTCATGCTGGAAGATTTGGGAACACTGGGGATTAGAGTTAGCCCTGTCCACTAGGATCCTTGTGTGACCAGCTGAACTTTCTAAGATCTCTCCATCAAACTTATCTCTATTTTTCCCTTGGAGCATGCTAAAGCTGACCTGGAGTTAAATGACCTCTGGTCAGATCTACAAGCTGCCCCTTTGTCCCTCCATTGAAAACTTCCTTTGAGTATGTCCAAGCAGGTTTGGAGTTAAATGACCTCTGGCCTGATCTATAGACAGAAATTGGGTTGTATTTCCTTCTTTCACCTTCTTTCCTTAATGTTCCATCCCACCATCTATCTAAAATATCCTTTAGTGTAGATGACTTTCCCTTTGAAAGCCTTGGCTAGTTGTTGCAAGTAATTCTCCTTTCATGACTCCATAGCCCAATGGATGGCACTTTCTTGACCTATCCTCTTTGCTGAAACATCCTGCTGTTTTGTTCCTTTTCTCCCAATACTTTCTCAATTCATGATCTCATGACCAACCCAGAAACTAACCAACCAAATCCTTTTAAACCGCCCTTCGTGCTTCATACCTAGCCTAATATCTCAATTTGAGCTTCAAAGATATATCATTCTTTGTTTTATTGGAGATATCCCTCTCTGGGTCTAGGAGGGCTAGATCCTAGGACCCCAAAGTGGTTCTGATGTTGTCTCATCTTTTGGTCTTGCCAATCTGGCCAAAACATGGGAACCCCAATAGGCTCTACAAATTTTGATTCATTCCAAGAATGAAAGCTCAGTTAGATCTCATGACATGATTGGTGAGGCCCTGGGATATCCAGGAACAGTGTTTTATGATAGGTGATCATCGCCTTACCATTGATGTCAATGACATGTACTTTTTGACTGGGTTGTCCTGTAGAAGATGTGGCATTATTTTATTTGGCTAGAGACGAGGTGGGAAAACTACTACTTCATACCTGAGGTGATATTGTGTTCCTAATTTAGTGCTTGAGGATGGTCGGATAGATATCAAAACTATTTAGCGACTTTTTTTAGGACTATCACTTTCACATGGAATCAAACTATATGGTAGCACAACAACTCATGTGGCCACAAAGACCTAGATGTAGAATGTATTTGAGTGTTCAGAGTCCACCATTTTCAACTGGTGTGAAGGAGTGGTTGTCAATATGAAAGGACAACTTACTAGAGAAAATGACGGAAAACTGAAGAATTTTGGTTATGGCGAGATCCTTATTTATTTTTCCCTAGAGAGGATTCCACTCCTCATCCCACAAAATATTCTCATTGATGAGACAAGACACAAAGATCCACGTATGTTGTAGTGGGTTTCCTTGATAGCTCGCCATGGTAGTGGTGGCGACCCGATTGTGAGATATAATTAGTTTTTTGTGTGGCTGGCAAGCCAAATTTTCATGATTGAAGACTTACCATATGCAGGGATGGACTACAGGGGCGATCCATATATACCACTCCCACCTAGAATATAGTGGGGGATATATGTAAAAATTTCTCATTTTGATGTTTTGTGTTTTTTAAATTTTTATTTTGTTTTTAACATCCAAATATAATTATGGAAATGTTAATTTAGATGTGGGCCCAACTCGACCAACAGAGCTATGGTGATTTTACAATCAAGGATACCAGCTTGTAACAGCTATAGTACTACATTCAGATGCAGTAGAGGCTTTGACCGAGTTGCAGCACAACTTGGAGAGGCTTACTATAGATATCTCAGAGACTGGGGTTGATGACTTGCCTCTTTGGTACCATAGGCATGTGGTTAGGGTTCCAGGATCGGTCAGGAAATTGTTGCGCTAAGTGGCTCGTGATATATTTTTCTACCATGATCATCATCATCGTGGATAGTTGATAGTATTTTGGGGCTACATTTTGATTTTTGTATCAGCATATTCGGATAATAAAGGACACGAAGCCTTGTGTCTTTGGATGACATTTTTGTAACACTCTTCTACAAACAATTTTACCTAATGAGAACTACTACTTGTATTCTCAATGTATCTTGTTCAATATGGATGAATATTGTTTTATTCAAAAATGTTGCAAACTTCTATTTAACACTTGATTGACCAATGCATTAGCTAGTGTGTTTGAATTTCTTGAAATGTGTTGATATATAATATAATCAAACTTCCTTTCCAAGAGATGGACACGTAAAAAAATTCTTAACATTGATGGACTTATAATTGTATAGACATTATTTAAATGTAATACAATGAGTTGCAAATCTAACCTAATGATCAAACATCGAATTCCAAATGTGACAGCATCAGATAATAGTTCAATGATTGCACTATATTCTGTTATGTTTTTTGTTGTTTGACAGAGACATACCCCATGAATGGAAACCAACTCATAAGTGGGTGAACAGATGACCCACGCTGCAGAAGATAAATTTTGATTACTATGGCTAGCGTCATCAACAAATAAAATGTAAGTGTAAGGGAATTTTGACATATGTAAATCAAGAGTAATCAAGATAAGTACGAAAAGTAGTAGAAAATAGTAAAAAATGCTAATCTACGACACACATTCATAAAACTTATAATTAATGTACAAAAAATATCCATGGCATAAATCGCGCATAATATCTCTTCAGGTAGAGGCCATTTTTTGGTCCCTCCTAAAGAGACACTGTGAAAATTAACTAATTCATAGGACCCTTTATCTAGTACATGTTTGACAATGTAAGGATCATTCCACATAGGTTAGAATTTACCAGTTCCTATTTTATCATGTGATTGATCATAGACCAAGACTAGATCACCTTCTGAATAAATTCAAGGATTAACATTTCGATCATACTGAGCCTTAACATGTTTCTTATGAGCCTCACTATCTAGTGCAGTGTTGCAGCGAGTTTCATCTAGTTGTGCTAAGTATAAAAAGTGTTCCTCCTCCATAGAGGTAGCTGGTAACAACTCAATGGCTAGTTTAATTAACGAAATTTCACACTCAATAAGAAAAACTACCTACAAACCGTAAACGAGTTGGAAAGGACTAAAACCATTCGATGTTTTTGCAGAGGTACAGTATTCCCACAAGGAAAAAAAATATCATGGTATGCCAATGATTTTTATGAACGCTGATAATTCATTTGATCATATTGGTAAAAAAAAAATTTACAGCTTCAACTTGGCCATTTGACTGCGGATAATAAGGAGTAGAGTTGTCATGGCACAGGCTGAGCTGAGCAGAAAGCTTGGTCATCATAATTTTTTGAAAGTGGCTACCATGGTCTGTAAAGATATCTTGGGATACGTCGAAGCTAGAAATCACATGATTGAATATGAAAATAGTTGTGGTTTCACAGTCATTATTGAATGGAGGCATCGCCTCGGCCCATTTTGTAAAATAATCTACTGTGAGAATAATATACTCGTGCCCCCCAGCTGAGTGAGGGTTACATGTAACAAAATCAATGCCCCATTTAGCAAATGGACCGACAGTTATGATTGGGTGAAGAGAATTTGGAGGAGCACACATCTTATGATCGACAATCTGGCAATTGTGGCACTTTCTAACCGCAATTGTGCAATCCTTAAAGAGTGACGAACAGAAATAGCTTGTGTGCAATATCTTTTGGGCAGTGGCAAACCCTAACATATGAACACCACATGCTCCATAATGGTAGTCATTTAATTCCTTCTCAGCTTCCTCGTGTTTTAAACATCATCAAAAGACAGAATCAACACCACAACGATAGAGATTATCGCCAGCAATAGTATATTTTTGGGATTGGTACTGGATTCTACAACGATCAGTTCGTGACAATTCAGGCTTAAAATTTTGAGTTTGAAGATACATAATGATATCTCCATACCAAGGATCGAGAGTATTGATTATAAATAGGGATGCATCGGGAATATTATCCTTGGCCACGGTTTTAGATTCAGTATAGGGAAAGTCACATAATAATTCAGCAAAAACCAGTGACTTCTTAGATTTAGATCTTTCAAATTCCAAATCAAACTCTTGAAGGATAACAATCCATTTAGAGTATTTTCCCCATAGATACTATTTAATCATAATGTACATCATAGGGTTTCAATCAGATATCATGGTAGTTTTGCGTAAAATTATGTAGTGACGAAAACATTGGACAACTTGGACTACTACCAAGGCCAATTTCTCCACATGTGCATATTTGATTTTGGTTGGTGTGAGATTCCTAATCAAATAATAGATCACATGCTCAGTGTCATATTCATCTTCCTAAACTAAGACCATGCCTATGGTGGCATTGGATGTAGCTAAATACAAAAATTAATCTCGATGATAATAGAGCGGATACAGTAACGGTGCATGGGTCAGCGTTTTTTCAATGCATCAAAAGCTTTTTCAGCAAGTTGGTCCCAAAT
This sequence comes from Pinus albicaulis, assembly GCA_034641835.2. Classification (NCBI taxonomy): domain Eukaryota; kingdom Viridiplantae; phylum Streptophyta; class Pinopsida; order Pinales; family Pinaceae; genus Pinus; species Pinus albicaulis. The sequence goes on from CM076581.1 coordinate 1,102,584,488, forward strand.
TAATGGGATGCCCTTTTTCAAAATTCAAGTAAAACCTTTAGTTAGCTTAATGTAGTTAGGGATAAATCTACGTAAAAAGTTTTCTTTCCCTTGCAAACTTTGGAGTTAGCAAAGATTGGAAGGAGATAGATTGAGAATGGCTTTGACCTTAAGTGGATCGACATGAATGCTTTCCTTAGAAATGAAAAATCCAAATAAGCATCCTGATTGTACACAAAATACGAACTTATGTGTAATATTCCTAAATTAGCATGCAACTAATTGGAATATTGATTTTTCTCTTAACCTATAGTTAGATGAATAAATGGGTAAGGAGGCCCATAAATATTTTTAGCAGCAATAAAATCCCTCTTAATGTGAAAAGGGTCATATTCATAGCTCGATAAAACACCCCATGTGTGAACAACGGCTAATGCATGAAGACAAGGTCAAGTTTGACCAAGTCAACAGAGATGGAATGGAGGGAGTGAATCATCAATAGAAACAGCCAGTATGAATGTGGATTAGTTTAAACAGCTATATAAAATCTGGATCGAAGACCCTTAGGTGTGAAAAGGGCTGGAGCAGGTTGAAGAGTTCAACCTTGACCAAATCAAACAACGTTGTTATGGAGGAGTGGCATTGATGATGGTACAGCGCAGTTTTGGAGGGAGATTGATTGTGTGATGGTGGGAAACCCTAATGAGTGGGACCTAAGGTGATAAGGCTCACATTGTTTATAAGGAAGAGGATGGAAACCATTTGGGTTAGCTTATGAATGATATTTTGATATGTATGTTTATACTTTTCTCTCTTCAGCTGTTTAGCTAAGATTGTTGGTGTTGTTTAGCACAAGGTATTCTTGTTTAGGAATTCCATCTCTTTCCTTGAGAAGCCTCTTGGGAGATTCTTGATCTATCATTCCACACATCTATCATTCTATCCAAGCTTCAGTCTTCAGCTACAGCATATTTTCTGCAGAATATTGTGTTGTGTTGCAGGGTGTTGCAGTGGAGGGTTGAGAAACCCACTTTCTGAGCTAGTTTTTCATAGGAGGAAGGATTCCTTCTCTTGGGAGATCAGTTTGGAGGGTTCTTGAGCTCATTTCAGATATTTGGCATCAGGCCAATCTATTCCCATCATTTACAGTGCACTTTTAGCCTGGAATTGTGTTATTTTGGAGGGTGGCTTCAGTGAAGAATCTTGTGGCTCTTTTAGAGTGTTTTCCTGTGATTGAAGGGTTTAGCCTTTCTTTGGAGGAGACCTTTGAGTAGATCTGAATCAGATCTATATTATTTCACCCTCCTATCTTCATGTGATTCATTTTTCAGTGACTCTTTAGTCCTTGGGCTATAGATCACCATTTATATTGGGTGTATTTCCAGAAACCCCTCCCAGGTTCTCTTGGATTTGTATAAAGGAGACTAGATATCAGTTTTTGAGAAATATTGATTAATATATGAGCAGATCTATTTGTCTCTATAATTTCTGATTATAAGCCCTCATTAGACTGTGTTTTCACTTTATGCAGTAATTCTGTGTTGCAGTAGTTTTGGGGTTTCAGTGTTTTTGGGCTATAGTAGGTGTGGGAGGCTCGTTTACCTCGCCTAATATGATTTTTTTTTAATATCATCTTGGATTTAGGTGTTATGATGTCAGATCTAATGGATACAAGGGTTGATTTTGATTATTATAGCATATATTTTTGAAAATGCGTTTTTTATGCATGTGTTGCTAAGTTTTCCCATTTGGGAATATTACAGTGGTATCAGAGCATAATCTTAGCTCAGCCTGTGAGTTTTCAGCTATTATGATATAAGAAAGAGAAGAGATCTAAAATGCTAGAAGGAATGAGCTTGGTATCATCACTTTTCATATCTATGAAGAACCTCTCCAAGGAAGTTAAGCAGATGAAAGAGAAGAGATGCAATAAAACCTCTAGAGGGTTTCAAGAAGAGGAATGTCCATGTACTTCCTATTCTCGGAAGAAAGAACCATTGTTGCATAAAGCTCCAAAGCATTACACCTTGCCCTTTCCTTTTGAGGAAGAATACAAGAGGCATGGAGATGGAGGACACTTGGAACATGAGATCCTGAGTGGATACCTTGCAGAATATAAGTCTCAACCTAGAGCTTTAAAGGAGACTCTAACTCTTCCATATTTTATTCAACTTGAAGAAGAAAGGAGGCTTTGCAGCAATAGGAGAATGAGGGGCAATAGATTTCTATTGTCTACTTTTGATGGGTCCTACACATGTATAGCAAGGGCTTGGGTGATTAAGCTAGATGCATTCTTCCTACTACATCCAGTGGTAGAAAGAGAGGTTGTTGAGATTGCAGTGCTGCACCTTGAAGGTAAAGAAAAAATTTGGTGGTTCAACCATTTGAGTCATGCGAGAGTGACTAGTTTTGCATATTTCACTCAAAGGATGATTAAAATATTTGACAAGAAGAAATCAAAGAGGGAGGAGCCTTCACCACCACTTAAGGAGACTTGTACCAGCACTAGCACAACTATGGAGGAGCAACCATCATCCTCAACAGTTGGGGGAGCCAACACTTTGGAGGAAGGAACTCTTGCAGCCATACAAGATGTTCCCAAGATTCACCAAGGTATGCATAAGTTTCTACTTTTTGTTATTACATAAAATCTTATGGAGGGCTATGGAAATATGCCTTTGCATGACCAAGGGTCAAAACATATTTTTGATTTGGAGCAGCAGACTTACACTATGTTGTGCATCCTTGAGTTTTTCAAGGAAGGGATAAAAAATCATCCTAATGTGTTATTATTGAGCTGCACACAAAACTTGGGGTTGGGGTGTGGACTTGTGGAGGATAGGATGAGCTTTGTCCTAAGAAATCCAATGCATAACTCTATGTTCAGCATTGAGCTTGAGCATGAGACAGCCAATACACCAATGAGAGGATCAACGACACTATCATTAAGAAATAATGATGAGTTGGGGGCCCAACTATTATTAGATCATTCTGATGATAATTACACTTGTGTGACATTGAATCAGCAGATGATCAGTGAGAGACACTTTGTCTTTCATCATTGTGATGGATCTATTGGGCTGAGCATTGTACACACCTATTAGGAGGTCTTGCCTTCAGCATACTTGGATCCTTATGGACTCAATATGGTCATTGGTGTGGGGTCTTCTCTTGGATATCTCCAAGAGGTTGCATTTCAACATCCCATGAAATGAAAAGGTATAAATTTGATTTGGGAGGATGGTATCCTTCATTGGAGGAGTACCAAGATGGGGCATGGTGGAATACACCCACATGTGGATGAATGGGTGTGGATGGTGAGCAAGAGGTTGGTGATCCACTTGCATATTTATGATGTAGGGCAGTAGGAGGCATGGTTGTGTTGGCTACTCTTGAAAGAGTTTTGCCATCATGTGACATATCCTTATTCAAGGGGTATGTTGGTGGAGGAAACTTGGCAGGACACTTGCATCATGTGGCAGCAAGGAGTTTGGGTGCATTTTTTTGATATGAAATTCTTTATGTCAATCATCATATCTTCCCCTCATGATTTGTATGATGGAGGTGTGAGGGAGCAACAAGAGTTATTTTTGCTTTGGCTACTCTTGGGAGAGTATGGGAAAAAATTTCCCCATACTTGGCATGATATTTCAAGAGAAAGGGATGGCACGATAAAAATGCAAGGAGGCTACCCTTCAACCTTGAAGGATAAGGAGGTACTTCCACATAGGAGGAATATTTCCACACATAGCAGCGTGATGGTGGATGACTTTGGCATATGGCATGTCAAAGGAGGAATTCATGGAGTGACAAGAGCCTTATCACTAAGGCCAACAGCGCTGTCACTTGGGAGTATGTTTCTATTGATGGAGTGTTCCAAGGGGAGTATGCATCCCTTCACTTTGCAGACTTTAATGAGGATATTATCATGGGAGGACTCATCCATGGACCTCACTTCCAAATTACTCACTATGTATGGTAAGAAATTTATTTTTGTACTTATTGATCATTTCATAAAGCATTTGCATCTTCTCACCATCTATGTACAGTGCATCGCTCCACAAGAGGGCAAGTTTATCTTTGGATTCCATGGTCATTCTAGGACCAACATTTGTGATGGAGATAAATTTCCTTTGCATGGATTTGGGAAAGTTTGTTTTTATTCTTATTATGCTCAGCTGATATATAATTTTTCTTACTACCACACAATAGATGAGCAAACATGCACAACTAGTAACTTGTTGGAGGACAATTTGCCACATGATGTTCTAAAACAGCAGTTGGAAAGACTACGTTGTATCCACTGGAAAAACCATTGGGACCATCTAAACTTGCACATAACCTTCAGCATTCTTCTAATTTGAATTCCATACGGTGATGTTGTACCATTCACTTTGTATGGGATGGATTGGGCTAGCCTAATTCATGATTATATGGAGAGGATATTTGAAGATCCAGCCTTCTTCTTGCCACTTGAGGGAAACATTATTGCAGCCCAAGGTCAACAGCTACTCTACACTTATCATAAGTGGAGAGAGAGACAGTGTGGGGTAGGCTATTTTGTCTACCATGCTCAGCTATGCAGCCCACCTACATTGCAGGAGCCAAAGGTAGAGGAGAATTTTTATGAGTTACCATTTTGGAGGGTGGCTCATTTTGTATGGATGATAGCTTGGGGATGGGAGAGTCACATGGAGATGATATTTTCCAATATATATCAGATCTCATGCCTCAAGAAGGCCTCTATACATCACAGTGTTGCCTCCATGGGTTTTTAACTTCTACATGATTATAGCTATTTGGGATGGTCACCAAAGGCTAACTTGCATACTTGGGAGGGGCAACTTGGAGATGTATTGATGAGACAACATCTTGTTCCTTGGAGGAATTTATCGTATGAGTATGCTATAGAAGGAGGAGAGGAGGCTCTTCAGTCCTATCCTTGAAATTACTTGAGGACAAGCAACATTTGGGAGGGGAGGACTGTAATATTCATAAATTAGCATGTAGCTAATTGGAATATTAATTTTTCTCTTAACCTATAGTTAGATGAATAAATGGGTAAGGAGGCCCATAAATATTTTTAGCATCAATAAAATCCCCCTTAATTTGAAAAGGGGACATATTCATAGCTCGATAAAACACCCCATGTGTGAACAAGGGCTAATGCATGAAGACAAGGTCAAGTTTGACCAAGTCAACAGATATGGAATATTGGAGGGAGTGAATCATCAATAGAAACAGCCAGTATGAATTTGGATTAGTTTATACAGCTACATAAAATTTAGATTGAAGACCCTTAGGTGTGAAAATGGCTGGAGCAGGTTGAAGAGGTCGACCTTGACCAAATCAAACACTGTTATTATGGAGGAGTGGCATTGATGATGGTACAGCGCAGTTTTGGAGGGAGATTGATTGTGTGATGGTGGGAGCCCTAATGAGTGCGACCCAAGGTGAGAAGGCTCACATTGTTTATAAGGAAGAGGATGGAAGCCATATGGGGTTAGCTTATGAATGATATTTTGATATGTCCATTTAGACTTTTCTCTCTTCGGCTATTTAGCTAAGATTGTTGGTGTTGTTTAGCACAAAGTATTCCTGTTTAGGAATTCCATATCTTTCCTTGAGAGGCCTATTGGGAGAGTCATAATCTATCATTCCACACATATGGAATTTTGGCCAAGCTTTAGTCTTCAGCTACAGTGCATTTTCTGTAGAATATCGTGTTGTGTTGCAGGGTGTTACAGTGGAGGGTTGAGAAACCCACTTTCTGAGCTATTTTTTCATAGGAGGATGGATTCCTTCTCTTGGGAAATCAGTTTGGAGGGTTATTGAGCTCATTTGAAATATTTGGCATCAGGAAAATCTATTCCCATCATTTACAACAAATTTTCAGTTTGGAATTGCGTTATTTTGGAGGGCAACTTCAATGAAGGATCTTGTGGCTCTTTTAGAGTGTTTTCCTGTGATTGAAGGGTTTAGCCTTTATTTAGAGGAGACCTTTGAGTATATCTACAGCAGATCTATATTATTTCAGCCTCCTATATTCATCTACTTCAGTTTGCAGTGACTCTTTAGTCCTTGGGTTGTAGATCACCATTTGTATTGGGTGTATTTCCAAAAACCCTTCCCGGGTTCTCTTGGATTTGTATAAAGGAGACTAGATCTCAATTTTTGAGAAATATTGATTAATATATGAGAAGATATATTTGTCTCTATAATTTCTATGTATAAACCCTCATTAGACTGCGTTGTCACTTTATGCAGTAATTTTGTGTTGCAGTGGTTTTGGGGTTTCAATGTTTTTGGGCTATACTAGGTGTGGGAGGCTTGTTTACCTCACCTAATATGATTTGTTTTTTATCTCCTCTTGGATTTAGGTATTATGATGTCAGATATAATGGATCCAAGGGTTTATTTTGATTATTATAGCATATATTTCTAAAAATGCATTTTTTATGCATGTGTTGTTGAGTTTTCCAATTTGTGAATATTACGTTATGTAGATTCAAACAAATATGGTAATGCCTACATTAGATTAAAATAGCTTTCAAATGCATAGGATGATCTTTCTATCTCAATGAATGAGTTGGTAAGTCATCCAGGTAGGGTTGCACAATATGCTTGATATCGGGAAATGTGTAATACATGGCCCTTTGAAAATTTGTGCCAACGTTCTTCAACCCAAATGGTAGTTTATGATAGGAAAAGGTTCCCCATGGAATTTGAACGCAGTTTTGGGTAGATCAATGAGTATTTTTATTTGATTATAGCCAGAAAATCTGTTCATAAATGAAAAGAATTAATTTCTGGTACAATCATCGACAATTTTGTCAATGTAAGAGGTACGATAATTTTACTTTGGAAAAGCTTTATTGGCGTCCCTATAATCGACACAGAATAAAATATTACAATGTTTCTTGTTCACTGGAATAATATTGGATACCCATTCAGTTAAAGGAATAGGGTAGATAAAACTTATTCTAAGTAATTTTTCAACTTCAACCTTAATAGAAATAGCTTCTTGTGGATGAACTATGATGTAATATTTGGCTGACATTCTTAGCATTCGAGTATGTCTTAATTTCATGAATCACAATACTTGGGATCGATTTCTAGAATTTCCTCATAGGACCAGGAAAAAACATCGCATAATTCATGAAATAGGGCCTTATACGTGTTGATTTCATCAAGCGAGCATGAAGTGCATATTTGAATTTTTTCAGTAATTCCATGTTTAACTAAAATGTCAATAGGTATCATTGAAGATATGTTTCCTAAATTCATTTCTGAATCCGAATGAAGGATTGACATAGGACATTGAGGATTGTCAACAATTTCATCTGAAAATATGGATGAAAAATCATTCTCGATTTTATCAAGTTCAAGTAGAAATGATGAACGATGATGATAATTATTCCATAGAAATTCATTCAAAGTCATAACTTCCATAATATTCTCATCAGTTGGAAATGTTTGATCGAAAGGATCAGGAAACGGTATTGTTGTTAAACGTGATAAATGAGATAATCATCATTGATCACATTCACTTGATAAGTTTCTATTGATGATGGGTTAGAAAGTGATTTAACTTCCTGATAAGCCAATTCAAATAGTCTTAAAGGCATCTCACTATCGCACATGGTCAACTCAGACTCTAAAGGCACAATCCAAGGATGAGGCGATGAAACTGTGTTTGATGTAATCATGTTTATGTGGGAAATATTAAGAGGAAAATTTTGTGGATGTTAGTATGAATCCTTTGTCGAAGTGTACGAAAAAGGACCACTTTAGTTACACATAACTAATAGCCCTAACAACAAAAGTGGCTGCCAATATCTTCAGATCTGCGGTTAGTTGAACATAAAAGAGCTGCAAAAACCAGATCTATGCATGGAAAGACATTAAGCAGAAAAAATAAGGGTTTGCTCCATGTACCAATAGACAAGACAAGAACAGTTTTTGAAAGAATTTTTGTATTAATCGGGCACCTGGGAGGAAAACGAGAAGGCGTATCCAATTCTCCTCAGTGGGATGGGTTCTTGGAAGTCCTCAACACTTCAGATCTAAAATCTCTCTCTCTTGTTGGTGTAGAAAACCCACACAAAGAATGGAACTCAAAGGGAGCTCTCACAGCAAATGGCAGAAAATGGTGACTAACACTATAGATCCGAGAGTGATCTGACCCTGAACTGAAGGTGAAGAATGGTAGGAAAAACCCTCTGTTATAACAAAATATTGGGTCGGTAGATCTTGGTGCATGGGTTAACAGTCCGATCCACTTTTTGTGGAATATTTTTGTTTATATTTGTTCAGAGAAAAGATATGGGCATAATTAAAAATCCAGCAATTTGTCAAAAATAAATAAATAAATGATTTATTTATCTTTTTAAGGAAGCGGTTAGGAGATAATCAAATAAATAATGATTTATTTAATTATTTGTGGGTGATTTGGTCATATTTAACAAGGAATATTATCTAAATAAGGTTTAAATAATTATTCCTAGAAAATAATAAGATAAATAAAGGTTTATCTAATTAATTTCTTTGATTTTGGGTTAAACTTGACTGGGAATAATAATTAAATTATGGTTTAATTAATTATTCCATGAGGAAAATCAAACAAATATAGGTTTGTTTAATATTTCCTTTTGGGGTTTCCTGTTTTAACATATTGAAGGCAATTTTACTTAGGGTAAAATTGGTCTTACATGGTGTACTTTGGTCCATCTAATGATAATAGGTTAGATGACCAAAAAATGGTGTAACAGATTGCCCCCCAGCGTGCGAGTGTCAGGAGCAAATCGTATGACCGAAGTACGTTGTAAGAACACAATCACTAGACAACAAAAGGGAAGTCAGAGAGATAAATGCAAGGTAGATAGTGTGCTGAAGAACTAGACCCTGAGGAGACGAGACTCGCAGGTGCAACAAGTCTCTTTTTATGAGAGGGTACCTGTGCTGAAGGCGGCGGGGGAGGCATACCTATGCCCGCCGAGACAAAGTACAAAAGAATAGTGTGTCCAGTAAACAAGGGACCAAACCATAAAGTACAGCCGGCATAATCATGAGCCAGATAAAAATACAATGAGGAATCCCATATACATGTTGTGCCTGGGATAACAGCCAGGACTTGTACAATAATATCTGAGTACATGAGATACAAATACAACCCAAATGCCCCCAGTAAATGGGGAAGGGCTCACAAAATCTGACTGATACATGCAAATCAAAGAGGCGCTGCAAGTGGCTAAGGCCAACATCATCAAATATCTAGAGCTGCATCGAAGGCTGCAAGGAGGAGGTCATCCGGGCATGTGGGGGGCTACCTGCAAGGCCACCCCCTCATGAGGGTTGAGACATCTCACACACACCCGGGAATCATCAAGAGCTGCTGCTGGATCACTGGACCATCCAGTATACGGATCTCGAACATGCTGAAAGGAGCTGGAGAAACAATCAAGTCAAAGGGAAACGAGAGATCCCTTTGCCTGACCCGAGGCATCGAAAAAGAGTGGAAGCTGGAACCAAGGTACACTGCTCTCTAGACCTGGCTTCTGGAAAGAATGAGCTGATGTCGACAGAAGGAGGTCTGCCATAGATGAGGCAATGAGACATCCTCAGCTAAGGCACGAGAGAAAATAGTGGAGCGACGGACAGACTGACACTAATGATGATGGTGAAATGGAGAGGACTGAGTAGTGAATGGACGACTTCCCTTGTTAGAGCATAAAGAGAATGAATGACATGGCAGTGATGGACACAATATCATAAGGGATAGAGGACAGTGGGACTGAAGGTCATAAGATGCGACACAAGAGAGAGACCAAGCAATGAAGGATAGAGGGCTATAGCGGGGTACAAAGGGACTCGGGATAGACACCATGAATGCAATGATGACTCAACTTGGATGCTCTAAACAAGGGCGACGTGATAGTGCTGCCACACAGTAAAGGCCCAATGGGGGGACCATGAAAACATGAGTACAAGGTGGGAACTCATGACGAAAATCGACACGAACAAAGACAAGTAAGGAGGCGAAGTGGTGCCCCGAGTACAAGTGTCGTAAGTGAGGAAATTCAATTTTAATGAGAGAGGAAGTGACCCTTCTTGGACAAAATGTGTCCTGGTGAAGTGTTAAACACAAAAAGCAAAAAATATGCTGGCTATCTAAAAGAAAATAAAACATGCATTTCAGAAGGGAAATGCTAAGGGTAATATTTCTTAAGATAGAGTGCATTGCAAGGATTAGGAAGGGGGTTGCCTTCGAAATCTTCTAAGAGGTATGCCCCCTTACCGAGATCCTTACTGATGATGTAAGGGCCTAGCCATAATGAGTCGAACTTCCCATTACCAAGGACATCATTGGCCTGGTCATAGACTAGAACAAGGTCGCCTTCGTGAAAAGTGCAAGGTTGGACTTTTCGGTCATACTGGGCTTTGGTGCGTTTCTTGGTCGCTTCCATGGTTTGCAAGGCAACACGGCGGTCTTCGGAAGCGCGCTCGAGCATGATAAGTCATTTTTCTAGAGGTTGGGTGTCCGGGAGAAGTTCGACGGCTAGATGCAGGGAAGGGATTTCACACTCGATTGGTAAGACTGCCTCCTCTCCAAAACCAAGGTGGAAAGGAGTGAACCCGGTGTCGGTTTTAACAGAAGTCCGATAGGCCCATAAAGCAGGGAAGAGCATGAGGTGCCAGTTGGTTTTGTGCTTATTCACCGTCCCTTGAAGCATAGTCTTGAGAACTTTTTTGACTGCTTCAACTTGACCATTACCTTGGGGGTAATAGGAGGAAGAATATTGGTGCTCAAAACCCAACAGTGAGGATAGCTCGCGCCATATCTCATCTTCAAAATGTCTGCCATGGTCAGAGACCAGTTGTTTCGGAACTCCGAATCGAGCGATAACATGGTTAAAGAAAAAGAGGGCCGCGGTAGCTGCCGTGTTGTTAAATGTAGGCATGGCCTCGGCCCATTTTGTGAAATAGTCGACCGCCACGATGATATATTTGTGGTTACCAACGGATGGCGGGCGACACTCCATAAAGTCGATGGCCCATTTACAGAAGGGACCAGTGGAGACGACCGGATGGAGGGGAGCTGGGGGAGCTCGCGCCTTAGGGGCGAAATGTTGGAAATTGGGACAGTGTTTGACTGCCTCAATGCAATCACTGAAGAGGGAAGGCCAAAAATACCCAGCGCGCATGACTTTTTGGGCGGTAGCAAGACCGGAGAGGTGGCCACCGCAAGCGCCGCTATGGCAGGAATTAAGGACCTGTTCAGCTTCAGCATGTGTGAGACAACGACGAAGGACAGTATCAACCCCACGACGATAGAGGTCGTCACCGATAAGGAGGTATCGGGGAGCTTGGTGTCAGATACGTCGGCGAGCCTCACGATCAAGGTGGAGGGCGAACTTTTGGGTTCGCAAGTAAGTAAGAATATCGCCATACCACGGGTCATCGGCAGTAATGGAAAATAAGTGTTCATCAGGAAATTCATCATTAACTGGAGGGTCGTGCGATCCGGTAGGTAATTCAGAAATGAGCTCAGCGAGGGCTAAGCCTTTCTTACTCTTTGGCGTGACAAATTCGAGATCGAATTCCTGAAGAATGATGACCCAACGTGTGTACTTCCCAGTGAGGATACGATGACTCAATAGGAAAGCCAAAGGGTTGGAATTAGTCACAACCTTGGTGGAGCGCATGAGGATATAATGACGAAGCTTTTGGACTGAGAACACTACAGCCAGCGCTAATTTTTCTTCAGATGAGTAGGAAACAGGGGGCCCTACAAGGTTCTTACTGACGTAGTAGATCACATGCTCAATACCATTGTCATCTTCCTGGATAAGGACTCCAGCGACCGAATAGGTGGAAGCGGAGATATACAGGATGAAGTCCCGATCAAAGTCGGGAAGGCGGATCAAGGGAGCGGATGTGAGAGCCTGTTTGAGGGCATCGAAAGACTCATGAGCAAAGGAATCCCAAACGAATGGGATAGTAGATCGGAGGAGTCTAAGGAACCCATGTGCGGTGGTGGCATAGTCAGGGACGAACCAACGAAGAAAATTAGCTTTGCCTTGGAGACTTTGGAGCTCGCGAAGGGTACGCGGAATGGGAAGTTCAAGAATGGTTGAACTTTCAAAGGGTCAAGAGTGTTGCTATCCTTAGACATAATGAAGCCTAAGAGACGGTCGGCAGGAACGCAAAAGATGCATTTCAACGGGTTAAGGCGGATATTATACTTGCGACATCGGAGAAAAATGGTACGCAGATCGTGGAGGTGTTGCGCCTGATGCTTAGATCGTGCAGTGAGGTCATCTAAATAAGCAAGGATAATATGAGCTAAGTCATGGAAACAATAAGACATGGCTCGTTGAAAAGTGGCGCCAGCATTTTTGAGGCCGAAAGGCATGACCCGATACGCAAAAGTTCCCCACAGACTAATGAACGCGGTTTTGAGTTGATCAGCAGGACGGATAGCAATTTGGTTGTATCCGGAGAAACCATCCATAAAGGATAGAACCTCATGCCCTGCACACTCGTCAATGATTTGGTCAATGAACGGTGTGGGGAAGTTGTCTTTGGGACAAGCTTTGTTCAAGTCGCGAAAGTCTGTGCAGACACAGATGGTGCCTTGTTTCTTGAGAACGGGAACTGGGTTGGATACCCAAGTGGGTATTCAATGGGGTAAATAAAACCAGCCTGCTTGAGCTTATCGATTTCGGCTTTGATAGCGTCACGTCTGGAAGGATGAATGGGTCTCAACTTTTGACGGACTAGTTTGGCATCAGGCCATGTGTCGATATGGTGTTCGACAATGGCGGGATCGAGTCCGGGCATTTCAGAATAGGACCAGGCGAAAATATCACGGAATTCTTTGAAAAGCTTGGTGTAAGCTTCGATTTCTTCCGGGGTGCATTGGGCGCCTAAGGTGATATATTCTTCGATACCTGGTGTGACTGAAATGTCAATTTTGATGGTAGGATAGATATTGGCCATGTTTCCTTCTTCGAAAGCATCAGGTGCAGGGATGGGGTTTTTGAACCAATCGACTGCATTGGGGATGAAGTCTTTGGTTTCCACAGCAAATTGGTCATGGGACTGCTGTGGGAGGAAGTATGCGCGATGGTGCATATCATCCCATGGAAAGTCCAGGTTGGTCATGGCTTCCATAATGTCTTCATCGGACTGGAAGATGGGAAGACTGGAGGAAGAAAGGTCACCCGAGGAGGTAGTGATGTGTGACGGGTCATCAGGAGGAGAAGGGCTCAGATGTGCGATATCAACAGATCCAAGGTCGGCTGAGAAGCCGAGAGTATCTACAGGTTGAAGGGCAGGTGAACTATCTCGCAAGGATGATGACAGGTACAAAATGGTGGTTGACGGCTCTGTTGGCTCGATAGCGGGAGGAGGAATGTGAATGGGAGTAGGAAGATCCTCTGGTCCTATCGAAGTGGCCTTGAATCGGCGGTACATGTCCAAGGAGGAACGATACTCGTCAAGGTGGGGACAGAGGTGGGTGTAATGGCCGTGGAAATCGCACAAAGCACAAGGGTGGTTTGTGCGCAAGGTTTTGAGTTTTGGGATAGAGTCCGGGATAGTGACGTAGACTTCGGGGATGTCAGAGTCAGGAAACGTCTCGTTGACCAGAATCTTGAAGTGTGGCAATTCAGGACACATATGGGTGGCGTGACCGACGATATCACACAAAGCGCATTGGATAGCAGGCTTTGGTGGTCGCGGAGGAGTAGGGGTTGTCGGGGCGGCCTGGTCCTGATGGGTTGCCCCCTTACGAGCTTTGCCTGTCTTTCCGGGGGCTGGCACCGCAGGGGTAGGGTCCTGTGGAGGTGCTGGGGGCCCAGAGGAAGTAAGGGGGACCGGTTGAACCGGTGTCAAAGCAAGGTAAGGTTTGTGGTGACCGAGAGGGGTAGCGGCTGGAGGGTCAATGTACCAAATGGGTATGCCGAGGGTTAGGTTAGGGAGAGAGAAGGTGGCCATGATGGAGACATAAAATACTCCGGGAGGGGGAGCCAGGAAAGGTATCTACCCAGCAGGGAAATGACCAGCAGGAACGACACCGAGGTGGTTAAGGCCTGGGGGAACCGTTCCAGGAGGATAAAGGGGTTCGGGGATACGAGCTGTAGGGGGAGGGCCAGAAGGAGAAGGTTCGGCTGGCTGAGATGAATGGCTAGGAGCGGGGTGCGAAGGGCAAGGGGGAGGTTGCTGACTAGCCGAGGCAGGCCGCTTAAGGGTAGCCTGAGACATTTGCATCATGCAAACATTCAATAAGCTGGGATCAGTGATAGAAGAAAGGGGAAGATTAGGAAAAGTTCCAAGCAGGGAGGAATATTTGTAAACGCCGGGGGAGACACTGGTCAGGGAATCGACGGTTTGCTTGTTGGCTACAGAAGAGATGGTCGTCTCAGGTGAGGTCTGAGATTTTGGCTCATGATATGTCAACTGGTCAATGGTGACTATCTTTCCATTATGGGGGAAAGACATCTTGCGGAAAACCGCAGATGGGACAGCAGACATAGCATAGGTGTAGCTTCGCCCCAATAGAATGTTGTAGTCTAGCGGGGTGTCTATGACTTCGACGTCAACACAAACAGTCTTACCGGCGAGGGTGATAGGATAATTACGAAAAAGGCCAATGGGCTCAAAGGCATGGTCGTCCCATGCTCTAAGGGTGATCGTGGAAGGGGCCAGCTAAGGGGATCCGAGTTGCTTCCAAACCGAAGTGGACATCACACAGGTGGATGCCCCCTCATCAATTATACAGCGCGAAACGTTGGCGTTCCGGATTTTGACTGGGATTTGGAAGGCGACGGAAGCAGGAAGAGGGGGATGGTCCAATTGAGTGGCATCGAAAACAATCATTTGGTCGTCAGCAGGATCTACAGTGCCCACGGCAGATAGTAGAGCCTTCTTTTGGGAAGGGCACGACTGGAGGAGTTCCAGTGTGGAAATGGCAACAGGAGATTGCGCCAAATCATCTACTATACTATATGAATGAGCAGCTTGACCGGAAGCAGCGTTTTGACGTAGGGGTCCCTTAGGAATCTTGGTATGGACCTCAACCTTGGGTTGAGGGATATGTAAGGGGCCACTGGATGTCGAAAGAGGCTCTGTAGAACCTGAAGAAGGAGGCTCGGGGGTAGACCGAGCAGGAGGCTTGGGGTACTGGCGAGACCGAGTTTGAAGGTGAAGATCTTATTTGTGCGAAGCGGCCTGTCCGGCTTGGGCTGAGTGCCCTGTTGCTGGTTAGCAGTGTTAGGGTCCACACCAGGATTGGGTCCACGGGTACCAGGGGCAGATTGGTTTTGATTGCCTCTCCACCTTCTTTGAGAATAAGGGGGATTAGTTGCGCCCTACTGTGCAAATACTTGCCCTGGAGGGGGCAGGAAGTGCTGTTGCGGGTTTTAACGAGGCAAGGGAGATGGAAGCGCGTATGCTGGAGGAGTTGGCGCACCAGGCTGCGGATAAGGGTAATGGTGGGGTTGGGCAACATTGAGGTAAGCAGGAGGTTGGGCAAAAGGAGGAGGCATGCCGTATCCTGGATACATGCTACCGGGAGGGGGGAGAGTGCTAGAGGTGCTGGCCCCTCCCTGAGGGAGACCATAGCCCATAGGAGGTTGAGCGTATGGATGGGAAAGGGCTCCAACGATACCGTCGGCGGAATGAGATGCCCCCGGGGCGTTAGCGCCACCGGGCCTGGGGAGGTCAGGAAGAACGGTATAAACATAACCAGATTGAGCGTAGATCGGGTCATATTTCAAGGCTATTTGGAGGGCGGCTTCTTCAGTTTGAGGAAAATGAGAGGCGACATCTTTGCCGATGGGAGCGGGAAGGGTGCGAAGGAACCAGTCCATGTAAACCCAATCTTCGAAGGGAGGGGCTCGACATAAGCTCCGTCTTCTTCGCCATTCCTGAACATGGGCGGAAAGGCGTGTTGAAGAGGATTGCTTGAAGGAAGTCAAGAGCTTCGTGCCAGTATCGTATCGGAGAGGGAGCTGGAAGTACGACAAAAAGGCTTGGGCAAGAGTCTCAAAGGTGGTATGGGTAGAGGTGGCTTGTTCGACATACCATTTAGAAGCTTCGCCGGTGAGCATGCGTTGGAACAAACGAAGACGGATGGAGTCATCGGTAATGGAATTGGAAGAACACCACATGTGGAAAGATCGGACATGATTGGTTGGATCTTCTCCAGCAAGGCCTTCGAACTTAGGGATGTCGGAGGGGAGCTTGGTTGGCATAGCAGGCCAACCAACATCGTGGCGGATAGGGTCATTGATCAACTAATGGAAATCGGGGAATCTGAGGCCTACAATGTACGGCAGCAAGGGTGTGGCTGAGGTAGTTCCTGTGGTGGTTCCGCTAGTAGTCGGGCCGGCATTAGGGCCGGGAGAACTGCTAGCGTTAGGCCCTGGACCAGACATAGTGAAGGTGGCAGGGGGAGAACCAGGAGGAGAAGGAGAACCCAATGAATCAGGAGAGGAGTCGGAGTGCGGACTCCAAGGAGGACTGGCTCGACGACGGCGGGGCAAAGCAGGTCAATCAACCGGAAACTGAGGGTGAAGGCCAAGAAGTCTCTGGGAAAGGCGCCTAGGGGGCGCAATGATGATAGGAAGAAGGAAACCGACAGGGGCAGAAAGGGATAGAATCAAGAGAGGTCAAGGGCAGAAAAGGTGCAGTGACAATTGATTTTAGAGTCTTTTCCAGGCGGTGTTAACCAGGCGCTTCTTCACTTAGGGTCAGTGTGTGGTGTGCGTTAATTTTAATTTTTTAAAACCCTTTTCGTTTTGAGAGCAAGAAAAAGTGTGCTGCATAACTGAAAAGAAATCTGCAAAGAACAGTATATAATGCTGAAATAATTGAACATTTAACAGCTAACCATGCATCAATCTATCCCAAAAAGGCGGGTCTCTCAAAACTACTCTAAAAGAGGGCAAAAATCTAGTCAAAACACACATAAAAAGAGGCCAATAGATCAAGGGTCAAAAGGGACAGGGATCTAAAGGATAAAGTTGCGGAAAAGAGGTGCAGATCACAGCCAAGAGACAGAGGCAAGGTGGCTGGAAAAAGGAAGGTGATCAGCAAAAAGCAGAGGGGGCAAGGAGGAGGCCCTAAAAGTAGATCCAAACAAATCTTCAGGAGGGGATTTGAGAGGTAGAAGAGCTGATTACAATGGATCTGAAAGGGAGGTAACATATCTAGAAAAAAAAGGAGGCTGAAGCTCTGAAAAATAGACGGCTGAAATAGCTAAAAATCTTCCACCAAAAGTGGAGGGTACTAAAGCCCTAGGGGGATAGGTTCCCACTTAGATGAGTAAAAACATATTAGAACTTGGTCAAAGCGGGCTGAGACAGAGGCTAGAAGACCCTGACAGAAGCTGCAGTAAAACCCAGAAAAATTGTAGAAAAATCACTGAAAAAATTGGCAGGTCGCAGGTTCTGACCTATTTTTAGTGCAGGTCGCAGAAAAGTGCGACCTAGAAATCCAGGTCGCAGGTTATGGGCCAAAAAGTGTGACCCCCCGTTCTGGTTGTCTCGGCGGCATATTTTCAAAAAAGTTGTCGTCTCAGTTGCGGCTGGTCTCGCTTACCTGCGCAATAGGGCCAGAAACACACGGAAGTTAGAAATTTTGATGTTTTAGGGTTTTATGTGAGAAAAACAACATAAAAATAGGAAAAATAAACAGCTGAAAAGAAACCCTAGGGTCTGAAGTAGCTGGATATGCAGGAATATGAAAAACGACGGCGGTCGTAATTTAAAACCCGTGTGGAGTCGCCATTTGTTAGTATGAATCCTTTGTCGAAGTGTACGAAAAAGGACCACTTTAGCTACGCATAAATAATAGCCCTAACAACAAAAGTGGCTGCCAATATCTTCAGATCTGCGGTTAGTTGAACAAGAAAAGAGCTGCAAAAAACCAGATCTATGCATGGAAAGACATTAAGCAGTAAAAACAAGGGTTTGCTCCATATGCCAATAGACAAGACAAGAACAATTTTTGAAAGAATTTTTGTATTAATTGGGCACCTGGGAGGAAAACAAGAAGGCGTATCCAATTCTCCTCAGTGGGATGGGTTCTTGGAAGTCCTCGGCACTTCAGATCTAAGATTTCTCTCTCTTGTTGGTGTAGAAAACCCACACAAAGAATGGAACTCAAAGGGAGCTCACACAGCAAATGGCAGAAAATGGTGACCAAGTGTATAGATCCAGAGTGATCTAATAGGCAACAAAAGGTGAAAAATGGTAGGAAAAACCCTCCTATTTATAATAAAATATTGGGTCATTCTAGATCTTGGTGCATGGGTTAACCAGATCTAGATCCACTTTTTATGGAATATTTTATTATATTTGTTGGAGGGAAAAGGTATTTGACTTGGGTCAAAATCCCTTGATTTGTCAAAAATAAATAAATAAATGATTTATTTATCTTTTTAAGGAAGCGGTTAGAAGATAATCAAATAAATAATGATTTATTTAATTATTTGTGGGTGATTTGGTCATATTTAACAGGGAATATTATCTAAATAAGATTTAAATAATTATTCCTAGAAATTAATAAGATAAATAAAGGTTTATCTAATTAATTTCTTTGATTTTGGGTTAAACATGACTGGGAATAATAATTAAATTATGGTTTAATTAATTATTCCATGAGAAAAATCAAACAAATATAGGTTTGTTTAATATTTCCTTTTGGGGTTTCCTGTTTTAACATAGTGAAAGCAATTTTACTTAGGGTAAAATTGGTCTTACATGGTGTACTTTGGTCCATCTAATGATAATAGGTTAGATGACCAAAAAATGGTGTAACAGTGGAGGCATAACAAAATTTCCCAACAGAGATGAATTCTTGAGAAAACCTACCCAAACATCTTCATATTTAGTAATCAAAATTCCAACAAAAGGGATACTACTTGTGGAGGCAGGGTCTGAAGTATAGTAAGATAGCTTGTCTACTTTGAAAATTCTCCCTTTGTGGGGAAACATTATCATTTGAAAAAATCATGAGACTACAACTGACATAACATAAGACTAACATCATCCCATTCAAATGTTATAGTTAAGTTGAGCATCAACAACCTCAACTTCAACCGCAATGGTTTTACCTTATATCCCTATAGGTAGATCTTTAAGAATCCCATATGGGCATAAACCGCTTCCATCGAAGGCTTTCAAAGTTGTGGGGGATTTATTAATTGTTGGAGAACCAAGGGCTTTCCAACAAGAAATAAACATAATACACCTAGATGCTCCTTCATCAATTACCAGGCGAAAAACTTGTTTGGTTTTAACAAAAACTCGTATTTGGAATGCCATTTGATGCTGAAATCTACGTACATAATTATCTAGATCAAAAATAATTAGATTAGAATTCTAAGGGTCAATAGCTCCTATAGCCGACGAAAGTAATTTCCTTTGTGCTAGAAAATTTTGCAGCACTTCAAGGACTGACATTGCTGAAGGTGACATAGCAAGATCTTCAATAATGTTGTAATTTTGAGCAGCTCGCACACGTGGATTGAAATTTATTTTTCGAAGAACACCTTTAGGAGGCGATCGAACACCATTTATGATGAGATCAATCATTAGGTACATTTTGAGGGGTTAATTGTCACCTTTTTGCCTTATTAAGTCTCTTTTTCTCAAATTTTAATTGTATTATGGTCTTATGTTGCTAGTGTAAATGGTGATTAAGGCTTTTCATACTTTGAATACCTAACATGAGTTAAATGCAAGAAAATCACGAATATATTCCATTTTTTATGAAGATTTTACCATTAAATCTAGGAGTAGACAGCAAGGAGATATTATAGGGGAATTTTCCACCTCCTTAAATCCCAAAGGCAACTAAGGGATCCTTGAGATTCCCTCCAATAGCTCGAAATCAAAGGTAGCCAAGAAAACTCAAGATCAAGTGCACCAAAGTTACAGTTCACTTGCAGTCAAAGTGGACACATACCTACTTTTTAGGGAGTGTTGGTAGCTACCCTCTAGGTAAAATAGGGTTGAGAAATATCTCATTAGGATTCCAAATTTGAAGGATGATAATAGACTCTTAGCTCTTGTAATAGGTTTTTGAGACTTTCATGTTAATGTAATGAGACTATTTTTTGCAATAAAATGAGTATTCATATTGTGCTTCACTGATCTAGTTTCAAAGGGATAATCTTGTGGTTTAGGGCCCAATCCATTGGCCTTAGTCTCTCTTGTGTATTCATTCTTTAGTTTTATGTCATTGTAACTAGTTTCCTTATGAGTGTTTAGCTATTTTTCTTACTTATTCAATTCATTGTTTTTTGTTTTCTTCCATTTGTCTTTTTTTGTATATTAAGTTTACTTACATGTAGGTAGAATAGTTTATAAACTCATAAAGTTGTATGTGAAGCCTCCCTCTCTCATCTCTTTCACTGGAGCTTGAGGAGGGTAAACCTTCTCCACGGGCCAAAATTTCTTTCTAGTTTATGATTTCTTGGAATGAGTATTTAGGTTGTTGTAGTGCCATGAATATGTTTAGAATGTTATGTTATATTTATGTTTGTATTCTAAATTAGGTTTTCTTTCAAAATTCAACTCATCTTTTCCATTTCCTTCATCATGAATTTGTTGCATGAACAGGTATTTTGCTTTAAATTTCAAGTAGCACAGCAAAGGAGGACTTCACTAGCACCTTTGCCTTCATTTCTCACCCTTCATCGGCCTTATTTTCCTCAAAATCGCCATCAACGTTGTTTTTAGATTTTTCATATTCATATTGTGAGCAAACCCTAGAGGTGAAATATAGGCTTCTCAAGAGGTTATGAGCTTTGCCAATGGGTTTTCCATCTTCCACTCATCCAAACACACCTTCACTCCACCTTCCCTACACTTTTCTCACCCATTTTTGGCCTCGGATTACCCTCGAACTGTTTACTGTAGAAATTCAAGACTTTCATGTAGCACTACAAGAAACATGTAGCAGCACGTAGTAGCACTATTGGACCCATCCTTAAGCCCAAAAACCACCATCCACCTCATCAAAACCTACCAAAAACACCCATACACCTTCATCCTTGCACCCATGAGTTCAAACTCTTCATAAGCCACCTTAGCACTTTCTCCTCCTAGCTGAAAAACAATGCATTTACAAGCATATTAGGTCATGATTAGTTGCATGAATAAAAGAATAATAGATATAGCATAGAGTAGACAGAGTGTGTTTATCCATTTGGCTTAGAAAAGTGTGATTAGGTTAGTTTCCTTAATGCAATTTCAATTTATCAATTTACTTCATGCAAGATTCCTAGTTTGCTTCCATTTCTTATCAGAGCTTAATGTGTAGCCTTTTCTTTTAGTGCAGAGTAGTTATATGTGCTTTTTTGTTGTAGAAAATTTTTTTGCTTGTTGATAGAGTAATGGATTTGAATCATTTATAGCCCTAGGTCTAAATTTATAAGTGTGATAGACTTCATTTAGAAACCCTAGAAATAGCACCCTTTCGTAGAGCTCAGAAGAGGATGACATGAGTAGAATGCATATGTTGTGTATATAGCACTGTCACCTCCAATTTTGTACGAACCTCGAGTTGATAAAGTAAAGTAGGGCAGCCTCTAGGAGTTGCAGCATTCTTGTTTCAATACCAGGGCTCACCACTTATTGGCATCATTGCTGAGGAGGTCTCTAGTAGATGCTTTGATTTTGTTTTAGGATTATTTTTTGCTTTACTTTTTCATGTTGTTTCAAAAATATTTAAAAATAAAAATAAAAAAAATATGATTTTCATGCCTCGTAGGAGTAGGGATACTCAAGTAAATTTTTTACCTAAAACCCCCACATCACCACATAGTCACTCTTCACCCGTCTTCAGTGGTTGTGAGGTTGAACACACCATAGGTGAGCCTTCTGAAAATTTTGAAGAACCTATTGGAGAAGAAGAAGATCTTGTTTCACCAGAGGAGCCTGCTTCACCTATTCAAACCATGGTTGAAACTAAACCCCAAGGAGCCTTCCCATTAGAGAGGCACATGGGGAAACTAAAATGAATAACATTATCCCCTCAGCCCTTCCACACTTCCATGGACTTACCTCTAAAGACCCTGACACATTCATGTTTGAATTTTTTGTTGTATGTAGAACCTATGACTATGACTTAGATGATAAAAACCTAAATATATTCCCACCTACCCTTAAGGATGCAGCCTTGTGCTGGTTCAGGATTCTACCTAAGAACAACATCACTACCTAGGCACAGATGCAAGAGGCCTTTAAAAAGAAGTACAGGGACTACAGTAGGTCCATGGAAACTAAAGATGAAATATCCAGGATGACCCTAGGGCCTGATGAATCCCTAGAGGACTATGAAGTGAGGTTCCAGTTAAACTATAAGAGAGCCAACTGTACCCTTGATCCTAAATCACTTAAACTAGTACTTATCTGAGGGATCAGGGAGGAGATGATAGAAACCCTCAATAAGAGAGAAAAGGAAAAAAACAGAAAATAAAAAATCCTTGGGTGAAAACCTCTCTGAGGCACCCAAGGCAAGCCTGTGGGTTGAAAACCTCTATGGAGGCAGCCCACTTGCCTTTAAAAAAAAGAGAGAAAAGAAAAAAATTAAAAAATAAAGAAACAAAAAAGGAAAAAGAAAGAAAAATACCTATGCACTTATTTGTTTTTATGTTTTGCAAGTTATTGATCAAAGATAGTATTTTGGATCTAGAGGAGAAGTTTTTCTTCATTTATCCTTCTCCTCTGCTTGCACACTCCATGAACCACTCCAGCATACACCCATTCATTCATTACACCCCTCATATAGGAAAATTTTTTATTTTTTTCTCCTAATTGTAATTTCTATAGGAAAATACAGCAGCTACAGGATTCCTATAGCACTATAGGAAACTCCTGTAAATGCTACAGGAAACTCATTCACGAAGGAACAATCTCTCTCAAGGATTTATGACTTCAAGAGAGCATGATAATTTATTTTTTACCCCTACCTACCATTTCCAACCCCTTATTTCGCTCCATGCACAAGGATTCACTCTCTAAACCCTATGTTTCACCATTAGCAGCTAGATCATATGAACCTTGGCATGATACCTCTTCACTCACCTATGCACCACTTCATTCATTCCACGACTCCATTCCTAGCCTCCATAAACCATTTCCCTCCTTTTATGATCAAAATAAAGCAAGAAGAAGCAATAAGAAGACTACTACATGAATTGGAAAGTTTCATGTAGCAAATATGTGCATGGCACAATAAGGCCAAAAGATGAACAAAAGTTGATGAGGATGACTCCAAAAGACCAGCAGCAGACTCCAAGAGAGAAAGGACCCTATTCATGGAACCTAAAGACTTCCATGTAGCAACTTCAAGAATAAAAGACAAAAAAAAAAAAATCAACTCACTCAAAAAAATCTGCTCACTCAGATATAAACAAGAAAGTAATAAATAGCAAAGAAAAGATCATGGTTGCAACCACTAGCTCATTCAACACCACACTGGCACCAGGTAGGCTCATGTATGGCCTTTCACCTCTCTTTATGCATTCATAATGACCAAAATGGTTTAATTTCTAGTTTTATAAATTTAAAAGGAAAAAAGGTGGCTAGTTAACTTGGCCACCTTCGTAAATTTAAACTGGAGGAAAAATAAAATTACATGCCACCTGGGCAAGTAAAATCAAGTCAAGAGGGAGTGAAAGAGTACAAATAAGGTTATCACGAAGCTACGCAATCATTAACTGGAGTGTGACCAACGATCTCAAAGAGGAAAACTCATGTTAAGTATGAGTCAGCGCAATGCTCCAAATATAGTTAAAAATACCATAAAAGTGAGTTATGTAGCATTTTCACCATTTCGTTGAGCATTTCAAAGAGAAACAGGAGCAAGAGAGTAGTGGAATCCATTAGGGAGAGCAACATCGAGATCAAAGCTTGCAGGCACCATCGTGCTTCAAGAAATAGAGATTTGCTACAGGCAACTACAAAGGCAGATCAAAAAGGGTACAAAGCGAAACATACAGTCACCTATGGGTGAAATTGCTTCCTAATATAATATTCCCAAATGGGAAACTCATAAATACATGCCAAAATAACGCATTTTCTAGAAATGTATGCAATGAAAGTTAAATGAAGCTCATGGATCCATTAGATCTGATATTATAGTAACTAGATGTGAAAGGAAATCATAAACAAATCACTATTACATAGTTAAACAGGCCTCCTATGCCATAAATAGCTCAAAATCATGCAAAAATAGGGACTGCAACCATGTGTGGAAGTTGGAATACCATGACAGCATTATTTTATTACCTCTGCAACAGAAATAGTTTGTACATCAGCTCTATAGCAAGTATGTGGATAAAAAGTTAGATCTATAGCAAATCCATGCACATACAAGCTCTTTTATCAATCCCCCTTGGGGTTTCCAGCAAAACACCATGTACAAAGTGTAGATCTGAGATCTAAGACTGCAGATCTATGGAAATATTTAGATCTATAAAGTGGATCTGATCTTATATAAACAAGAAAATGATCTCCTCCAACAGATCTCCAAAGTGAAGGGCAGATCCCCAACGCTCAGAAAATCAGCTCTCCAATTGTGCATTGAATCACCCTATAGCAGCTCCTTTAGAAATTACGCAGATTTGGACTTCTTCTACACTGTTGGGGTCAAAATACTATTGGCCTGTAGCCAAGATAGGAAAATTAAGCTTAATACCTTCAATATTGTTCTTCCAATGGATTAGAACACTCCTCCACTGAAAAGAAGCACTGAAATGGACTAGATCTGAAGATCTAATCTCCACTTGTTGCAGCTTATTGAAACAGACAAACCCTCAATAGGATCTACGCTATCAAAGGAAGATGAAGCTTGGAATCAAGCTAGATAGTGGACAATATGGTGCAAGACTCCTCCAAGAGGCCTCTCAAGGAAAGAGAAGGAATTCCTAAATAGGAAGACCTTGTGCTAAACAACACTCTATCTCAGCTAAAAATACAGAGAAATAAATATGTCTAAACAGACCATATATTCAGAAAATCATAATCATAAGCTAACCCCATATGGCTTCTATCCTCATCCTTATAAACAATGTGAGCCTTATCACCTTTGGTCCCACTCATTAGGGTTTCCATCTTCATGCAATGAATCTCCCTCCAAAACTGTGTTGTCCCATCATCACTACCACTCCTCCATAACAGCGTTGATGGATTTGGTCATTCTTGACTGGATCTTCATGAAATGTCTTCTTCCACACTCAAGATGACTTTATTCTAACTATCTAAATAGTTCCATATTCCCACTGAGTTGTCTTCATTAATGTTCCACATCCTCCATATTAAATTTGTTGACTTGGTCAAACTTGACTTTGTCCACATGCATTTAGCCTTTGTTTACACATGAAGGTGGTTTTATCCAGTTATGAATATGATCCCTTTCCCATTAAGAGGGATTTTATTTCTTCCAAAAATATTTATGGGCTTCCCCACCCATTTATTTATCTAACTATGTGTTTGGAGCAAAAATTAATATTCCAACTAGCTGCATGCTAAGTTAGGAATATTACAGTCCTCCCCTCCCAAATGTTGCTTGTCCTCAAGAAACTGCGAGGACATAACTGAAGAGCCTCCCCTCTTCCTCCTGTAGCATTCTCAAGTGATGATTTCCTCCAAATAATAAGATTCTTTCTCATCGATGTGTCCTCAAGTTGTTCCTCCCATGTGTAAAAGTATGCCTTTGGTGAAAATTCCAAATGGCTCTCAACATGAAAAGGTGGGGTATACATGGAAACAACTATACATGGTCTAGAGGCCTTCTTGAGGCATGGAATCAGAAATATATTGGGAATCATCATCCCCATGTGAAGCCTACATCCCCAAGCTATCATCCACAGAAAGTGAGTCACCCTCCAACATGGTAACTCATAAAACATCTCCTCCACCTTAGGCTCCTGCAAAGAAGATGGGCTGCATCGCTGAATATGTAGGACTAAAATGTCCATCCCACATTGCTTCTCTCTCCACTTATGATATGTATGGGGCTGCTCTTGATCTTGGGCTGAAATATCACAGTCTCCAAGAATGATCCAAATCACCCCACCAATCAAAACATCCATGAATTGCCTCTCCCAAGAACTCAAGTTCTCCAAATGGCTCCTCCCGCATGAAGACAAGAGGTGTAGTGTGGCAAGCATGGTTTTCCCATTGTTTCTCCTAAAACATGAAACATATGAATTATGGAGAATCATACTCCCAATGGGCACCTCCAACTCTTGTGCCATCCTCCCAACAAAGCTTCCCATAAGAACAAGAACATCATCAATACATGGAAGCAAAAACAGATAGAAACAAGTTGCCATATGACAACCAGGGGGTGGATCATAGTTCCATATGTGGAACCAGTGCAGTGCATCCCTTGCCAGCCTCAATAAAAAGTATAACAAGTGTATTTTCAGCCACTTTTTTTCTGCCACAATCATCCTACAAGATGAAATCATGAAAGTAACATTTGGTGCCAATGGTGCACACTAAAAATCATGTGGCATCCCCGACAATCCACAAATATAATGGCCAACATCAATGCTACAAATGGCCTCAAGTACATCCCAATAAAATATACAAGAAGGAAATACCCTCCTTGGTACAATATGTTGCTCATAAAAATTAAATAAGTACAAATCATAAAGCATAAATATACATCCCCTATCATGTACTTTGGTCATTGAGATGAAATGGCTCAATTGAAAGTTATCCCTCACTCCAAATGGGTAGGGAAGTGGTTGTGACAACCTATCCATCATCATCTGGGCTATGCATCTCTCTGTATGCTGAAATACATCATGTTGGATTCCCTCCCAAGTGAACTCCTCCAGTAAGGAATGATATGCCTCAAGGTGCATGGAAAGAAAGCCCACAAGTGTTACATGTAGATCTCTCTTCTTATGCTTGAAAATCCAAGTCAAGAAGATCATATCAAGGTAATAGATGTCTCCATCCACTATTCCATCACTCTCATCTCCTACATGCCTCCCTAGTGCATCATATGTGAAGTGATCCTAGGAACACTCCATCAAACAACCCAAGCTCCCAAGTGACAACGTTGTTTTCCTTTGTAATAAGACTCCTGTCATCTCATAGCTCCATCATTTGACATCACACATGTCAAAGTCATCATCAAACATAATGATTCTATATGTGAGAGATACCTCCCAAAGTGGAAGCACCTCCTCATCTTCCAAGGTTAAATATCAGCCCCTTTGCACCATGATAGTGCCATCTCCTACTCCTGCAACATCATGCAAAGTATGGGAAAAGGTCAGCCCGTACTCTCTCAATAACAACCAAAGCAACAATAACTCTAGTTGCCTCCCCACGCCATCATCATATAAGTCATGGAGAAACAACATGAGAGTTGATATGAAAGATATCACATCATTCCAATACACCCAAACTCCTTGCTCCCATATTATGTAAGTTCCATGCCAAATTCCATCCATCCACATACCCTTTGAAATAGAATATGTCATAGGATGACCAAACTCTTTCAAGAGTAACCAACGCAGTCTTGCATCCTGTTGTCTGGTGTCATAGATCTGCAAGTGTTTTCTCAACCTCTTACTCATCAACATCACCCATCCAACCCATGGTGAGTGTCTATCATCATGTCCAAAAGTGGCATCCCTCCAATAGAGAATACCATCCTCCCAAATCATATTTCTTCCTTTGCATTTCATGGTATGTTGAAATGCAATCTCTTGGAGATATCCAAATGAAGACCACTCATCAATGACCAAGTTGACCCCATAAGGATCCAAATAGGTGGTAGGAAAAACCCTCCCATCATGATGTGAAAGATCCATCAAGAAATATCTGTCACAATCATGAGAGATGTTATCCATCCTAAGATGTCCCCCAACAACTATATACCCATCCTTTGTCATACATATGGGAAGGTCAGTGGAATGCTCCAGCAATGTTTGGGCCCCCAACTCATCACTGTTGCTTAATGACAGTGATGTTAATCTCCATGATGGTGCAGCTACTACCTCAAGATCATATCGAATTCTGAACACATAGTTTTGCAAGGTATTGTTCAAGACAATACTCATCTCATCCTCCAAGAATCTACATTCCAACCCCCAAGGTTGTGTGCAGCTCAATAAAGATACACTAAGATGAATGTTTGCCTCCTCCTTGAATAACTCAAGTTTTTTCAGCACAGTGAAATTTTATTGTTCCTAATCAGCAATATATTTTGACCCTTGGTCATGCAATGTTACATTCCCATCATCCTCCATATGATGTATTGAAATGACAGGAAATGGAAACATGTGCATACCTTAGTACAACTTGGGAAATTCTTGTACTACTACAAGGGTTCCTCCTTCCGGTGTGATGGCTTCTCCAACTACTGATGATGATGGTTGCTCTTCTATGGCTTCATCAGCGCTGGTTCAAGTCTCCTCTTCTTCATGCATCTCCAGAATGGTGCATGGGACTCTATATATCAAGAGGTCAAGATCACTTTGCAAAGGTGCAAGTATCCTCTCTCCTTAAGCAAGTGCTCTTGCAGTAAGTGGTGTTGAAGGCTTCTTCTCCTCTGATTTCATCTTATCAAACTTCTTGATCAACCTTTGAGTAAAATCTGCATATGCAGTCACTTTTTCATGACTCAAATGGTTGAACCACCAATTTTTTGCTTCACCCTTAAGGTGCAGCGTTGCAATCTCAACAGCTTCTTTCTCTACTACTGGATGTAGCAGAAAAAATGCATCCAAATTCTTTCCCCAAGCCTTTTTTGTACATGAGGATGACCCATCAAAGGTAGACAATATAAATCTATTTCCCTTCATTCTTCTATTGTTGCAAGGTCTCCTTTCTTCTTTGAGCTAAATGAATTGTGGAAGAGTTAGATTCTTATTGATAGCTCTCGGTTGAGACTTATATTCTGCAAGATATTCACTTAGAATCTCATGATCTAAGTATTATTCATTTGTATGCCTCTTATCTTTCAAAGAAAAGGCCATAGTATGTTTCCTTGGATATTTATGCAATGCTGGATCTTCTTTTTGTTGATAGGAAGTACATGGACCTTCCTCATCTTGAAACCCTAATGTGGTTTCACTTCTTTCCTTCCTTCTTCTTTGCTTGACCTCCTAGGTGAGGTCCTTCTTATATATGAAAAGGGATGAGATTAAACTCATTCCTTCGATCATTTTGATCTATTTCTCCTTCTATAGTATATTGGATTGAAACTCAGAGGCTGAGCCAAAGATCATGCTCTGATACCACTGTAATATTCCCAAATGGGAAAACTCAGCAATACATGCCAAAATAATGAATTTCCCAGAAATGTATGCAATGAAAGTTAAATATAGCTCATGGATCCATTAGACCTGATATTATAGATCTAAAAGGAAATCATAAACGAATCATTATTTCATAGCTAAACAGGCCTCCCATGCCATAAATAGCTCAAAATCATGCAAAAATAGGGACTGCAACCATGTGTGGAAGTTGGAATACCATGATACCATTATTTTATTATCTATGTAACAGAAGTAGGTTCTACATCATATCTAGAGCAAGTATGTGGACAAAAATTTAGATCTATAGCAGATCCATGCACTATACAAGCTCTTTTGTCAATCCCCTTGGGGTTTTCAGCAAAACACCATATACAAAGTGTAGATATGAGATATAAGACTACAGATCCATGGAAATATTCAGATCTAGAAAGTGGATCTGATCTGATAAAAACAATAAAATGATATCCTCCAACAGATCTCCAAAGTGAAGGGCAGATCCCCAACACTCAGAAAATCAGCTCTCCAATGGTGCATTGAATCACCCTGCAGCAGCTCCTTCAAAAATTACGCAGATCTGGACTTCTTCTATGCTTTAGGGGTCAAAATATTGTTGTCTTGTAGCCAATATAGGAAAATGAAGCTCAATACCTTCAATATTGTTCTTCCAATGGATTAGAACACTCCTCCACTGAAAAGAAGCACTGAAATGGACTAGATCTGAAGTTCTAATCTCCACTTGCTGCAGCTTACTGAAACAGAAAAACCCTCAATCGGATTTGTGCTATCAAAGGAAGATGAATCTTGGCCTCAAGCTAGATATTGGACAATATGGTGCAAGACTCCTCCAAGAGGCCTCTCAAGGAAAGAGAAGAAATTCCTAAATACGAAGACCTTGTGCTAAACGACACTCTATCTCAGCTAAAAAACCGGAGAAATAAATATGTCTAAACAGACCATATATTCAGAAAATCATAATCATAAGCTAATCCCATATGGCTACTATCCTCCTCCTTATAAACAATGTGAGCCTTCTCACCTTTGGTCCCACTCATTAGGGTTTCCATCTTCATGCAATGAATCTCCCTCCAAAACTGCGTTGTCCCATCATCAATACCACTCCTCCATAACAGCGCTGAAGGATTTTGTCAATCTTGACTAGATCTCCATGCAATGTCTTCTTCCACACTCAAGGTGGCTTTATTCCAACTATCTAAATAGATCCATATTCCCACTGAGTTGTCTTCATTAGTGTACCACATCCTCCATATTAACTTTGTTGACTTGGTCAAACTTGACTTTGTCCACATGCATTTAGCCTTTATTTACACATGAAGGTGGTTTTATCTAGTTATGAATATGATCCCTTTCCCATTAAGAGGGATTTTATTGTTGCCAAAAATATTTATGGGCTTCCCCACCCATTTATTTATCTAACTATGTGTTTGGAGCGAAAATTAATATTCCAACTAAATGCATGCTAAGTTAGGAATATTACACCTAAGGAAACCATATACAAGGAAAAACACCAGAGGATAGAGGTAAGTGGTTTCCATCCTCCAGCACTAAGATTTCTCCATTAAATTTACACACAGCAAGTTAAATTTGGCAATTAAAGGGTAGAAAATGTGCATTTGTTTAATACCTCCATCTCCAAGAAATCTTCACATAAATCTCAAACATCTTAACCCCTTCCTATCACAGCCATTAAAATGGGAGGGGGATTCTTCAGAAGGGAGCCCATAGACATTAAAAGAATTAGGCAGCATCCTCAAGTCATGGAAATTTTCATAAATCACCAATGGATGGGGTTCTTCACTATTTTGAAAGGTTTTGATGAAAAGATAGCTTGATAATTTGTAATGGCTTTGCAATCACACTCAAAAGAGAGAGCCACCATTGTCATTAGGGGCCTATCCATCACACTATCACTTGAACTTATAATCAGAGTCACAACTTTTCCCTTAGGAGTTAAATGGGTTAAAGAGGGGATGCCAAGAACTGCAGCCAAGAAAAGCTTCTTTCTACTAGGAGAAGAATACATTGAAGACAAGAATGGAGTGAGGAGAGAATTCCTTCCATACCCCTGGGATGAAGTAGCCTTCCATATCATGAAATTTATTTCTTGTGAAGGCGAACTTAGTGTAGTCTATGGGTATGTACCATTTCAAGTTATTGAATGAGCTTAGGTTTCAAGGAGAACTCCCTCTAGAGAAGAGATTAAGCATCCCTCATTTCCTTCTAAACTCAATAACTTACATGAGAAATAAGGTGAGGCAAAGAAAATATCGGCGTTTGGCCCTTCATGGACTTATAAAACTGATAGTGAATGATGCTTTGAGAAGACTAAACCTCCCTATATCCTGGTCCTCTTTCACAGACATGTATAGGGATGCCTTCATAGCCACCCAAACAGGACAAACCTCTACCTCTAGTCTTATAGAGAGGGAGGTAGAAGAAGAAGAAGAGGAGGTTGAAGAGGAGGCAAAAGATGAGGAAGAACAATAAGGGATGGATATTGAAGCAGAAAACACAAATACAGTAGATATAGAGAAAGAAAAATCTAAGGGGAAGGAGGATGAAAAGACTGAGGAAAAGAAAGGATTTGACCCTGTCCTAGGCAGTGAAACCTCCCCTCAAGACACCAGCATATCATGAGACATTACAGATCAGGAAGTGGTTACTACCCTAGCCACTTTGAGCACACCTATAAAAAAAAAAGGAAGAGGCGACAGAGGTGATCCCTCCAAGGGGGTGTTGTGTAGGTTAATCCCCTCTATGGATAGAGGTGATCCCTCTAGCCCTAGGGTGGATCTAGCAGCAAGAGGACATGCTAATGTGTCTACTCCTAGTTAATGAATGAAATGAGTCAGGATAGATTGTCCTACCTGTGATACAATGTGGTTGTCGTAGTTGTAGCGGCGGTCTCTTGATCCTCATCCCAACACGTCACGATATTTCAGCAATGGTACTTGGATGCTTGCACAAATATCAAAGAATGAAAGCAGCATACAAGACAATATTTGCATTCATAACTAGCTAATTAGTCATGGAGAATTATATGTATTGTGTAAGATAAATCACATCAACACAAGACGTGAACCAAAACATCAGTCATGTATATATTAAGAGAAAGAAAGATATTACAACTAGAGCTTTTATGTCACAGCCTCCTTCAGCGGGTCCATTCAAAATGTGTCTCAAGCATTCATCGAGAAATTTGGACGTGGCGAGGCAAAAAATCCTAAGCTCTCTCTCGACAGGGGTCTCTCTCTGCTCTATCTTACACCAGCTATATCAGACTCTTTCAGCAAAATGTTTAGCAATTCCTATTCAGCTAGCTGCATATATGTGAGAGAGATGTCTTTATAGAAGGAGAGGAGGAGGTTGGGATCCCTCAAATGGTGGAAGGGAGGCCTTATCCTTTGGGAGGTTTCCCCAAAAGGAGGAAACAAGAAGCCAAAGGAAGGTGCTCGACATTATTCAGTCGAACAACCCAAGCTGACTTTTCCACAAAGTAGTTAGCATGGAAACTTCGCTTTTATATTTTAAAAAAATTCCAAAAATAGCTCGGCATGGGTAGCTCACTAAGATAGAGTGCCAATGGGCACAGGGCCCAGTGTTAATTTCCCTTATCGGTGTGAGGCCATAAATACCTACCAGTGCCAACCCAAAATCATGTGTTTTTTATGGTCTGTTCCAGGAATATTCAACAGAGGAAATGTTCTTCTCATGGAAAGGGATGCAATGACACTTTTTTCAAGGCATGACACTTCATATAAGTCACAGAATTGGTCCTCCAAGGTGCAGGATGGGGATTGAAGGGACAGTGACAAAATGTTGTGTAACAATGAGGCAAGGGAAACCACAAACTCCCACCAAGAAACCTATTTCCATTAATGAATCATCAAAGAAATATGATGAAATAAGGTTAGAAGAAGGAAGGGTGCAAGATATCACCTCACCTATGAGGACCCCTGTGACCTACATCAGAAGACACTCAGCAAGGTTGGCATCCCATACACCTTATCCAACACCCACAGACCCTCAAAAGATTAAAAAGAGAAAAAAAAAAAAAAAAAAGAGTCATCAGCAAGCAAAATAGAGTTTTCTACAAGAAACTATTTTTTTGCTACAAGAAACTCCGGCAGGCCCAGAATTAGAGAAAAAGGCCTTATTTGAGGAAGAAAAAACAATCATGATGGGAAAGAGGTCAAAGAAGTTGAGGAAAAGGCAAAATATGAGGGAAAATATGAAAAAGAGGGAGAAAAATATGACAAGGAAGAGCCCACCTCACCAAAATTGGTCCTCAAAGATGTAGCAGTAGTGCCAAACCCTATCCCTCAACCCAATCTCAGCTTTTACATTGAAGGGGGTAGATTGATTCCTCAAAATTTCATAGTG
This sequence comes from Pinus albicaulis, assembly GCA_034641835.2. Taxonomy (NCBI): domain Eukaryota; kingdom Viridiplantae; phylum Streptophyta; class Pinopsida; order Pinales; family Pinaceae; genus Pinus; species Pinus albicaulis. The sequence goes on from CM076581.1 coordinate 1,102,618,173, forward strand.
CCTTTATTCTATCAGTTGGAAGAGGAGATGGCACGCACTCATCAGTGGATGAATCTTGCCACATCTAAAGGTGTGCATGAAATAGGGGTCATGGAGGGAAAAGTGGCTGAGTTGGGGAAGTATTTATCTGATGTTAGGCTAAGAGAATTCATGTTGAAAGAGTAGCTTCATAAGGTCCAAGATGAGAATGTAGCATTGCAGGATCAACTTCAGAAAAAGGACAAACAAATGGCCACCATGGCAGATTTGTGCATGGAGGCCATTCAACAAAGATATCCATTAGATTCCTATGCAATTTACCTCAAGGGGCAATGGCCCCTATTTCAAATCAAAACATTAGCCTCCCATGGATCCCTACCTTTACAGAACTATAGATAGTTCATTGAATTTGCAACCAATCAAGTATGCAGACAAGGAAAAAATGGCAGAGCTCTACATGCACAACCTTGTGTTGACACACTTGAAAATTTGGGACCCCAATCCTAGGATGGGAGACATGCAGTTAATGGAATTTGCATCATGGATGGTTAATGAAGAGACCAGAGCACAAGAAGTAAGAAGGGTAATGAGGAGAGAAAATAGATAACCCTTACACAGCAGGGCATAACTATTCATCCCTAGGGGAGTCATCAACAACCATCTTAAGATAGAAAAGGATCTTGCGCTTGTAGAAAATTACCTCCACACACAAGCTAAAGCCATGGCTCAATTTGATGATGTTTCTAGGTTTTTTGGAGATGAGTGCATAATGGCTAGTAAAATGAGATGGAATAGCCTCCCTCATAGCCATAGAAACATGGAGTACCACACACCATAAATATTGAGAGGTGACTTAGAAAGAGCACCACTATACAAGAGGGTCATGTAGGCCAGAAAGATTTAGTGGCTTGGTTTGAAGCTCAGTCCACCCTTGCTGATGGGTTTGAGTGATGGAAAAGACCAAGATGAGAAGAACAGAGAGTGGGAAGAAGCAGAAAAGAATGATGTCTTTTACCCTCCTGAAGGGACTCCAACACTTCTTCCTTGGGAAGTCAGAGGGTCCATCAAAGCTTTGAAAGAAATGCAAAAGGAGGATTAAGTAGCTCAGAGTATGAGCAACCATTTGGTAGAGGGGTGATGATGATATGCATAATTAGGTACATTTGGAGGGGTTAATTGTCACCTTTTTGCCTTATTAAGTCTATTTTTCTCACATTATAATTTTATTATGGTATTATGTTGCTAGTGTTGATGGTGATTAAGGCTTGTCATACTTTGAATGCCTAACATGAGTTAAATGAAAGAAAATCATGAATATATTTCATTTTTTATGATTTTTTTTCCATTAAAGCTCGGAGTAGACAGAAAGGAGATATTCTAGGGGGATTTTCCACTTCCTTAACTCCCAAAGGCAGCCAAGGGATCCTCGAGATTACCTCCAACAGCTCGAAATCAAAGGCAGCCAATCAAACTCAAGATCAAGTGCACCAAAGATACACTTCACTTGCATTCAAAGTGGACACATAACCTACTTTTTAGGGAGTTTTTGGTAGCTACCCTATAGATTAGATAGGGTTGAGAAATATCTCATTAGGATTTGAACTTTGAAGGAAGCTAATAGACTCTTAGCTCTTGTAATAGGTCTTTAATACTTTCATGTTGATATAATGAGACTATTTTCTGCAATAAAATGAGTATTCAGATTGTGCTTCATTGATATAGTTTCAGAGGGCTAGGCTTGTGAGTTAGGGCCCAATCCATTGGCCTTAGTCTCTCTTATGTATACATTCTTTACTTTTATGTCATTGTAGCTAGTTTGCTTATGGGTGTTTAGCTAGTTTTATTACTTATTCAATTCATTTTTTTTATTTTGCTTCAATTTGTCTTTTTTTGTAGATTAAGCTTGCTTACATGTTGGTAGAATAGTTTATAAACTTAGAAAGTTGTGTGTCAAGCCTCCCTCTCTCATCTCTTTCATTGGAGCTTGAGAAGGGTAGACCTTCTCCACAGGAAAAAATTTCTTTTTAGTTTATGATTTCTTGGAATGAATAGTTAGGTTGTTATAGTGCCATGAATATGTTTAGAATGTTGTGTTAGATTTTTGTTTGTAGGCTAAAGTAGGTTTTATTTCCAAATTCAACTCATCTCTTCCATTTCCTTCATCATGAATTTGTCAATATTTGTTGCATGAACAGGTAGTTTTCTTGCATGTTCAAGTAGCACAATAAAGGACGACTTCAGCAGCACCTTCAACTTCATTTATCACCCTTCATCAACCTTCTTTTCCTCAAAATCACCATCAGCCTTGTTTTAAAATTTTTCATCTTCATACCATGAGTAAATCCTACAGGTGCAAGACATGCTTCTCAAGGGGTTTTGAGCTTGGCCAAGGGGTTGGCCACCTTCCACTCATCCAAACACACCTTCCCTACACTTTTCTCACCCATTTTTGGCCTTAGATTTCCCTCGGACTATTTCCTATAGCAATTCAGGACTTTCCTGTAGCACTACAGGAAACCTATAGTAGCACCAGTGTGCCCCTCCTTAAGCCCATAAATCACCATCCACCACATCCATACATTCCAAAACCACCCAGAAACCTTCAACCTTGCACCCATGAGTTCAAGCCCTTCATAAGCCACCTTGGCACTTTCTCCTCCTAGCGGCAAAACAATCCATTTAAAAGCATAGTTAGGTCATGATTAGATGCATGATTAAAAGCATGATAGATAGAACATAGAGTAGACAAAGTGTGTTTAGCCATTTGGCCCAGCAAAGTGTGATTAGGTTAGTTTCCTTTATGCAATTTCAATTCAGCAATTTACTTCTTGCGGGATGCCTAGTTTGCTTCTATTTCTTATCATAGCTTAATTTTTAGATTTATTTCATTGCATAGTAGTTAGATGTGCTTTCTTGTTGTAGAATATTTATTTTCTTGCTGATAGAGTAATGGTTTGAATAATTTTTAACCAAGTGTGACAAACTTCATTCAGAAACCCTAGAAATAGCACCCTTTTGTAGAGCTTAGAATAGGATGGCATGAGTAGAATGCATCTGCAGTGTATATATAATTGTCAACTCCAAGTTTGTATGAACCTCGGGTTGATAAAGTAAAGTAGGGCAGCCTATGGGAGTTGCAACATTCTTGGTGCAATATCAGGGCTCGCCAATGTCATAACTAGGTTTCTTGATCTGTAATAGTTCAGAAGGAGGAGGTATTGATGTGGAATCTTAACTCGGTGAACCATCATTGTTTCCATTTACAGGACCCTTAGATCCGTAATATTGAGATCTCGTAGCAACCATAACATGAGAATACATCATCATGATATTTGCTAATGAGATGGAGGAAGAAGCACTATGAGAGACCATTTTACTGCCTTGAGAAGGAAATGGATCCTTCAAAACAGCAGGGGTGGGTGAACCTTTGATGAATTTAGTTACCTCAACGCAATTAGGGCAAGCCTTGGTGAAATGATCTTCATCACAAATCAAACAAGGATAGTGAGGTTTCTTCTCCTCGTTATATGGTTCAGTTTTATCAGTTTTCTCTTTTGAGGAATTGTTCTTTTTCACTTTACCCTTCCCCTTATTTTTACTTCTGGTCGATTTATTTTTACTGGTAGATGAATCTACAACGTTAATCTCATAATTATTTTATAGAGAAGAGTTTCCTTTAGGTGAGTTGGGTAAATTTATAATCGAGTATTAAATTTCGAACGTTTATTTTTTCTCTTAGATGTACAAACAAAACTGACTACATCGTCCACAGCGCAAGAGCCGAAAGGAGTTGTTGTTATTTGACCAGGGTGAGGAAAATCCAGAATTTTTTCATACAAAGTTCTAAACTGTGAGTAAAATAGGTCCAGATATTGGGCACGAGTTATAACTTTTTCTTCTGTTACAACACCTCCCTTGGCAACATCTTCAGTGATCTTTGCAAGTAAAGACTTGGTAAACCATTTAGCCAGAATCTGATCTGGAATGAAAAATTTAACGAAACAAGGTCTATGTCTCCATTCGTGAATATGATAGGAAATATAGGTAGAGAAATTTTGTTTTAATGAGGTCAAAAGTTTGGTACCATTATCATAATGGATGGGTAACTAAAAATGGGTAAAGAAAGTAGTGGCTAAGGCATTGAAATTGTGAAAAGAAGCTCATTGTAACTCAATTTACTATTCCGCGACTGAACTGATTAAGGTTTGTTGAAAAATTCGTAATCAAATTAAATCATCGATTAATGAATTGGATGCGCACCAAAGATGATACGTCATGACATGGTTTGAAGGGTCCTCTCCTTATTTATATTCAAATTTCAGAATATCGTTGGGAAACTTGGTGGGTATTTCCAGCTAAAAGGGAAAATAGTAAATCGGATCATTTGTCTTTTGAGACAAATACAGAAAATCCAAGGTCACAATAAAAGGTAACTACCAGTTAGGATTTAGTTGTGTAAACTGATAACCCTGCGGGATAAGTCTAGTACATGGAGGAAGATATCCAGGATATCTTGGAATGGTCTGAGTGGTTTGGATTTTCATACCTCCAGGGTAACCACGTTTAGTCATACCAAATTGAGGTTGAGATAGTATCTGAAACGTATGACCAGGGTATCGTTGACTCTAGAAAGGTGGATTTGGTCCCATTTTTCCTAATTAATATTTCCCCTGAAAGGGTTGGCCTTACAAATGTTGGCCTTGAAATAACTAAATCTGATAAGGCTAACCTTGAAATAATGTGCCCTAAAAAGGCTAGCTTTGAAAATGTGTTTGCAAAATTACTATACCATCTTTTCCCAAAGGCATTTGAGGTATGTACTGGATTATATGTCCAACTTGATAAACTAAAATCTAAGGGATAGCCTGTGTAATAGGTTGTGCTGATACTTAAGAGGTAATTGGAGCATAAACTTGAGATACTCTCGAGTTGGGTGTTTGAGGTGTATTAGGTTGCTGAACAGATGTTTGTGCAATAGATTGGATAGGATTATATGGACTAATCAAACCAATTTTTTGACTTGGTTGTTGAACAGATGCATGCAGGTTAACTTTAGGAATTCCTTGAACAGGGTGTTGGACTTGAGTAAGAACAAGTTGTCCAGTTGGTTGAGCAGGTTGGTAAATGGGAATTTTTGGAGTGGCTTGCAAATATATTTCAGCAAACAAAGGACTCTATATAGTGTTCATCCCTGGATAAGGAGTGCCTACTAATGGTTTTGACATAAATTTTTTTCCTAAACTAGCTTGAAGCATCAAACCATAACTTTGATAGTTACCGGGTAAAGGTTGTCCTGCAATCATAGGATATGAACCAACAAAAGGTTGCCCTCCAAGAGGAGGTTGTTTCCCCCAAGCGGATTATAACCACCTGTTGGTTTAACTGGAGGATTACCACCAAAAATCATGTGAATATATTGGTTTGAGGTAAGTTCTGTGCAGTATACATTAATAAATCAATTGACATATTATAAATTTGAGGAGAAGGAGCGATATGCACTTGACCTGTTAGACAAGCCATAACACAAGAAAAACAAAACAAAATAGTTGAGACAGATAGATATCACCATAAAATAGACAAGCGACAGAGATATTTCATTATGCAAAAACAAGATACTATGTTCACTTTCCTCTTCGACGGGGCAACCACCAACGGAGCAGAGCTCAATTACAATACAACACAATACGTATTCCTTCTATCTAATGTTATTTATAGCCTACTGACATCCAAAAAATTAACTACTAATGGCCCCTAACATAATCATGGGTTAACCACCTTTTTTATTAAATAGGGCTCATTTATAACTAATTGTGGTCCCTTTTCTAGAATGTGGGTCAACCACTTACAATTATTATTAATGCGGATAACCGCTTACGGGCTTTATTGATTCAACCAACTAACTATGACTTAGACTAAGCCCTTATGGGCTTATTACATAGATAAAGGGGTTAGGGTTGGACCCTATCATGCCCTCCCCCATAAAAAGTAGTCTTTTCCACAAGGCTGAAGTTGCTAAAACCATATAAGAATAGTGGTCAGTTCCCATGTCGCATCTTCCTGAGAGGTGTATTTCCACTTGATTAGTACTTCATTGATTGTACGAACACAAAGATGGAATTCGTGAGTATCCAGGACCTATTCTGGTTGGTGCCAAAGCAATCCTTCCTCGTATAATTCTGGAAGACTTGTTTGAACCCTGAAATTGTTCCCCACCACTTTCTTGAGGCACGAGACATGAAATACTAGGTGGATTAGTGAAGTGGTTGGTAAAGTAGTTTGTAGGTGATGACTCCTATACGCTGAAGTACCTGATAAGGCCCATAGAATTTGGGTACAAGTTTCTGACATCCTTTTTCTTTGAGAGAGATCTGCTTATATGGTTGGATTCATAGGAATACCTGGTCACCGACTTGAAATGATCGTTTCAATCTATGTTGATCGGCATGTTGCTTCATTTTTTTTGCGCCTAATGTAGATTATCTTTGAGATGAGTGATCATGGCGGCACAGTTATGTAGTATTTTATAAACTGACTGCACTTTGGTACAACCAACGAGGTAAGGCATTGGTGATGGTGGAAATTGTCCATATACAGCCTCATAAGGTTTCATCTTGGTGGCTTCATGATAGTTATTTTTATACCACCATTCAGCTAGAGGTGGCCATTGGACCCATTGATCTTTCTTGTCAAAAGTGAAACAATGTAGATAGGTCTCCATGCATTTGCTGACTACCTCTGTTTCACCATCGGTTTAAGGATGATAAGTTGTACTGAATTGGAGTTGTGTGCCCTGGAGCTTGAAAGTTTCGTGCCAAAATTTTTTGGTGAAGGTGGGGTCACGGTTTAACATAATAGAAGTTAGCATGCCATGTAGTTTTAATTTTTGGTCCATGAAATTTTGTGCCACCAATGTTGGGGTAAATGGGTGGGGTAGAGGACAAAAATGGGAATATTTGGAAAGCTTATCAACAACCACCATGATAACTGATTTTTTTTCGAACTTTGGGAGGCCAATAATGAAATCCATAGATATTTTGGTCCATACTAAAGCAAGGAGGGGTAAATGTTACAAGGTTCTTGGTTGCTTGAGTTTTTCCCTTATGTTGCATTGGCATACATCACATTCATATCAAAAAATAGGAATGTCAGTTTTCACGCCAGTCTAAAAGAAGGAGCAACAGGCACGCGCATAAGTCTTATGAAATATGAAATGTCCGGCCATTGGAGAGGAGTGCAATTCAACCAAGATGTGGGGTTTGAGATCTGAGGTTGGGGATACCACTATTCGATCCTTGTAATGTAGAACCTCATCCTGCCAAGGGTAGTCAATTGGGGCATTGGGATCGTCTCTCAAGTTATTAATGAGTTGGAACAGGGAGGGGTGGGTGAAGCATCTTCAATCCAATTTGATCGGGCTAGAGAGAGTGATAAAAGGGTGCCCTCATCCTCAAATTGTTGTGATAAGGCATCAGCTACTACAATGTCATGTCCCTTTTTGTAAATGATTTCATAATCATAGCCCAAATTTTTTTCCAGCCATTTATTTTTTTGTGGCGAGGATATATGTTTCTCTAGAAAAAATTTCAGACTATGATGGTTAGTATGGATTTGGAATCATCTCCCCAATAAGTATGGGCGCCAAGTGTTTACTTCATGTAATATGGTCTTCATTTCTTTCCCATATGTGGTTTCTCCCATATGTTTTCCACTTAGTTATTGACTAGTGAAGGCCAATGGTCTACCTTCATGCATTAATACTGCACCATTGCCCATACCGGAAGCATCACATTCAATCACAAAATATTTGGTGAAGTTAGGTAGAGCCAAAACTGGAGTGGAGCACATAGATTTTTTGAGAGCCATGAAAGCCTGTTGTGCGGTGTCAGACCATAAGAATGAATTTTGCTTCAGAATATTAGTTAGGAGACGTGAAATGTGTCCATATTTGCTGATGAATTTACGATAGTAACTTGTGAGACCCAAGAATCCCCTCAAATTATTCAAGGTTTTGGGTTGGGGCCAATCCTACATTGCCTAAATCTTCTTCGGATCAACCCTTACTCCATCGCATCCAACAATGTGCCCCAAATACTCAACTTCTTCCATTCGAAAGGAGCACTTAGAGATTTTGACAAACAATTTATGGTCTTGGAGAAATTGTAGTATTTGGTCAACATGTTGAAGATGTGTATCCTAGGTGAGACTGTAGATGATAATATCATCGAAAAATACCTGGAAAAAATTTCTGAGATAAGATTTCAGAAGGTGTTTCATGAGGCTCCGAAAAGTGGAGGGAGCATTACAAAGACCAAATGGCATGTCCAAGAATTCATAGAGGCCTTCATGAGTTCGAAAAGTTGTTTTGGGATGTCAAATTCATTCATGTGTTGATCTAAGTGGATATCGGTGGCCACCCACCTATTTCGTTTGGACCCGCACCATCAATTCTTATAGCTTTTCACATTCAGCACAACTTACTATTTTTAGCAGGTTTTCGGGTCCTGTACTCCTGGAGCCGTTTTGGGGCCTTAATGATCCAAGTGGATATTGGTGGCCACCCACCTATTCCATTTGAACCCCTACCAGCAGTTCTTTCAGTTTTTAATTTGCGGCACAACTTACTATTTTTAGCAGTTTTTCGGGTCCTAAACTTCCAAAGCCGTTTTGAGATCCTAAATGACGTTTTTTGGAAAAACCAGGAGCAACATGGGTCTATTGACCGATGTTTCTCACACCAAAAGTTTTACTCCTTGGATAGATCTTTCTAACGAGCTATTGAGCGCGTCAAATAGAGATCATATGCCAAAGTTACATATCCAGGAAGTTGAAAGAACAATTTACCCAAACGGGGCCAATAGTTTTGGTGCTTCATCTCCTAGGGTTAGGTTTTTGAACGTTTGGAGTTTTCCATTGTTTCTCAATAATAAATAGGCCCTCAAGCCTCATTGTAACACAATTTAGAGGTCTGTAGCCTCCAAATCTCTTCTCAGAGATACGCTACCAGCACCCTAGCTATTTTTATTTCCATTATGTCTGTAAGCATATTTCAGTCATTATTTTATTAATATAATGAAGTATTGTTTCCATTTCATCTCTGTGTTTATGTCTATTTTTGTATTTTATTGCGTTCCTGCATAAATCTGGATCAGTGGTATCAGATCGTCTACTCTTTCTCTGTTTTTCTTTGCATGTCCCCAACACGATTAGGGTATAAGGAGTTAGGGCTCGATCTGGTTGAACCCTTTCAAGATCAGCCTCGCAAACCCCGATGACCTCCCATGGTGGAAGAAAAGAAAGATGAGGGAGCAGGAGATCCTATCAAAATATTGCTCGAGGAGACCCTCGAGAAACAAAGGAACGCGATGATGGATAAATTTGTGCAGATCCTTCAACGACTGCCCACCTACGATGCATCTACATCCAACAACCACTCTAGAGGTGCCACTCCCTTCAAGGTATAGGTAACTTTGACATTCTTGTATTTGAAGGCCAGATAGATGCAGACGCCATAGATAAATGGTTGAATTTGCTGGAAGGTTATTTCTCGATCCATGATTTCTCCAATAGAGAAAAGATTATGTTTGCACTCTTCAAAGCCACTCCCCATGTCAAAGATTGGTGGGAAACCTACTGTGAGCAAGAGGGAACTGTTAGGCGGATAAATCGTTCTTGCGGACAAGAACGATCTCCCTAGTATCACAAGGATAGCTAGAAACAAACATATCAAATGTAAACTACTTTCTCTAGATTATATATGATTTAGAAGTTTCTATGTTGAAGAAAGAACCTACCTGAGATCCAATGCTAGTTGAATTCTTCTTTCCCGTCGCTTCCAAGAAATCACCTCTTAAGATCTGCAAACAAAGACATGGAAGAGAATCAAAAGTACCTACAACATAGACTAATTCAAAAATAATAAATCTATCTTAATGATCAAGGAATTTAAGAAATAATTCATTCAAGTAGACACATAAACAACTTATTGAGAAAACAGGATCCAATTGTATTATCTTTAAATAAAAGAAGGAGTCTTACAACCACGTTCACCTTGATGTCGTATAGATCCTTCCGGTGTCCGGAACAAGCGTTTTCCTTTGGTCTGACAAGCCCTTCCACTCTTCGAACCAGCCTAACTACGAGTATGTAATCATTCTCGCAGCTAGCAGAAAGAGTATGTCTCTTCAGCAATTCCCTTCTCTATTGTAACTACCAAGTACAAAGAAAGTACTAAGTGTATACAAAATGTATAGAGAAGTTTTACATATCTGAGCATGTACCCTTGAGATTGAACCAAAGCTTCAATTTATAGGAGAAGGAAAGTGGTTACAACTCCAAAATATAAGGGATAGAGTCCCCTTATCAAGGGATTAAGTTCCAAAGACCAAGGAATAGGCTCCTTTTATGAAGGAATGAATGTTCATGATAATGGAGGGAGTAAGGCTTCGACTGGATAACGCCTTCTAGAAGTTCCAGCTGGGAGAATATTCGACTAGCTGGGCTTCTAGAATTTACTTTCACCTTCAATTTACCTTTTACAGGGGTCCGCACTTTTAATGAAGAAAACGTGTGGTCGGCTCCGCATTTTTTAGAGAAAAAGGATGCGGTGCTACAAGTAAGGCAAGGAAAAGTGTGATACAAGTGTTTTTATGATTTTTACAAGCTTTTCTCCAAATTCAGGACTTGGTTTAGGGAATTTTAGTGTTGTAAACTTCTAAGGGAGCATTATATAGGTATTGATGAAACCATATACACATTAAAATGTCATGGTGACAAAATAATGTGTAACAGATTGTCCCCTAAAACGCGAAATCTGAGATAATTCGAAGAGTGAAGTGCTTTATCATTCCGAGGATTGGCTTGTGGATTCCGGTTGGAACCTGTAACAACATTCAATGAAAAAATATATATATCATCATTGAGGTAGGCATTCCCATACTCAGAGCAAAAACTAACTAAATCAAAACTTAACTAAAATGTTCTGATATAGAAATGATTCTAATATTACATCAATAGTAGACATAGTATGGACGCAACCATCTGTCATGAATAGTCTACTTCATAATGAATAATAAAACTCCTCACAGCCTGGATGGTGGAAACTAGATCCAGGGCCTTGATTCTGCTTCCTGAACTAGTACGATTATATCCATGCGATTGATTGTGTCAAAGTCAAACATGGTAGAAACCACCTGATTACTAGTCAATGATGTGAAATGTTAACAAGTGTGAGAGAAAACACCAATAATGAAAATGGCTCTCAAAGTACTCAGTACAATCCAAGAAGTGTGAATAAATGATTTTAAGTCGAACACTTCACAGAATCATCCGATCGGAGGTTAATGATGTAACCTGTCGTTGAAGGCAAGAAATTTTCCATTAGGGCATGCAGATTCCAAGGTACTGAAGGATTCTAGATCAACTTCCTAGATGATATGTTGTCGTCGATGGAAAGTAACTCGTCGAAGGAAAACCCACGACATGAAATCATTAGATCAAGTTTTGTAGAAATATTTTTCAAGGACTGACTCAGGGATGGCCAACGTGAATGGAGACATATGTTTGAAGATGAATGGTTTATTTGAAACTGTCCTCTTGAACACATAACGACACTATATATGGTTTGGTAACAATTGACCTAAAGATAATACCTAGAAACTGGCTGAAGACTTTCAATATGGTTTGATTAACTGATAGGTAAAGGATTTTCCCAACCCAGGTATAAGTGTGACAAAAAGTGTCGTGTTCAAGAGTGGTATACTGCTTTTAATCAAAGTGTGACAACTGGATCCATTTTCTCTCTTTTTCCCTCACCATTTCTGGCAAGTACCTCTTTATTTTTGACAAGCTTGAGGAGGATAGCATTTGCTTGTTATATAAGCTCATCCTTCGGATGAGTCCAACTTAGTTTAAAATCGAACCCTAAGAAGGAGTGGTTCATTCCTGTTTATAATTTACAGGTCCTTTACTGTTAAGTTTTAATGAGTCCAATATAGGTGAAACTCGATGTTTTTCAATTTTAGGGAGTCAGAAGAAAAAATTAAGAAAACTCTGTGGGTGTACTTTTTCGTAAATTTAGTCTCTCAAGCCTGAAAAGGGATAAAATAATACAGGAGAGAACTCTATTGACCATGATTAGTCAACGTATACCTTTTTCGTAAATAGTCCATTTCAGTCCGGAAAAGGGGTAAACTTTTACTGAAGGGACAATTGTTCATTTCCTTTAATGAGTTCGAATAGTCAAGTACTTAGCAACCTTTTCATGTTTAGAGAGTCTGAAAAGGGCTTAAAAGAGAACTCAAAATTTCTCTTTTTCATAAGTTTTAACGAGTTCAAAAAATACATAAAAATGTACTCATCATTTTCTCTTTTTCGTAAGTTTTAACGAGTTCAAAAAAGGGATAAAATGTACTCATATTTTTCTCTTTTTCATAATTTTTACCGAGTTCGAAAAAGTGATAAAAACTATACTCCTTTGTCAAAATGATCATTTTACTCAAAAAATCTTGTATTCTGCACAAAAACTCAAAAATTAAACATATATGTTTATGATTAATAAAAATAATCTGGAAAACAACTTTTCAAAGTGGAAAATAAACAAAATTATATTTCATTTATTCAAAAAAATATTATAAAAAGGAGTTTTTCTAAATCATTTTTACCATTTAATTCCAGAGTGAAATTTGAGAGCTTTTGGTGAAAAACATTGCAGAGGAGATTACAGAAAATTCGACCATCGGAATTGAAAATCATCAGCTCCAGGTAATTCAAATCATCCTCGCCTTCATTTTTGTTCATTCACTTTCTTAATTTAGGTTTTAAATTCATTTTTAGGAGAAAAATAGGTTCAAAATTTCACCCACAGGGGTCCGCAAGTAATACACATGACACCTGCGGACCAAGACAATTTTTCAAAGATAAAATTGTCGTGGTCCCACACTTTTTGCATAGAACGCGTGCTAACCTACGCATTGTCTCTGTGCAAAATGTGCGGGGGCACCATGAAGAAAATAAAAAGATAGATTCTCCTAAAATAAACCAAATTTTTTCACTCAACTTGTTTCTAATCTCCAATTTTCCCATTGCAGAATATCTACAATTCTTGAGTGGAGGGAACACGAACATGAAGAGGTCGATGAGGCTGCAATGGTACATGCGCCCACATTACGTGTATTGAGGAAATGTGGTTTGTATAAATTCTGGGCTATTCAAGGTATGAGGGCCCAAGTAAACTTACTCACCTAGCTAGTAAACAGATGGGATGTCCAGGAACAGTGCTTCACAATTGGAGATCACCGCCTCAAAATCGAGCTGGAAGATATATATTTTCTTAATGGTTTATCAAAGAGAGGTGTACCAATCTCTTTTTTTGGAGCTAGGGCGGGTGGCCAATCTATCACTAGCCTTAAGTGAGAGTTCTGCAATGAAGAAGCGGATCCCAAAGACAAACGCATTGATATAAAAACAATCAATCGTCCTGAACTCAAAGTGGTTTCTTTTACTGTAACCCAGTTGTGTGGGAGTGCAGCTCCACACGTTGCTACTAGATCCCAGATGCAGACTGTTGTTGATTGTTTCAGAGGCACCATTTTCAATTGGTGTGAAGCAGTATTGGCCAATGTAAAAGGCCAATTGACCAGGGCAAAGAACTCAAAGTTGGAAAACTTTAGGTATGGAGCTATTGTGGTCACATTTGCTCTAGTGAGAATTACTTCACTTGCCCCGCAACTTATCTCAGTTAATCGTGGTACAGTCAGGGAGCCTCGGTTGGTCCGATGGGTTGCACTGATGGCCCATCATAGCAAGGGTGGTGATATTGTTCATTTTACTCCAGCTTATTTCCATTGGTTGTAAAACTAAATCTTCACCATAAAAGATTTCTCATATGTCGGGATGGACTTCTGTGGTGATCGAGAGATGTCCCTTCATCCAGGAACACAGTGGGATGATTCTAGTAAGAATCATTTTGACATGTTCTAAATTATAATTTTTATTTTTATTTTTAAATCGTCCAATACTGATGACAAAAAATTTTAAAATGCAGATGTTGTTCCATGCAGGCCAGCCACGCTTCGTCGCTTCGACAGGAATCAAATAGAGCCTGTTGCAGCACCACATGATCAGGCAGCTGAGATTCTTACTGACCTAGAACATAACCTAGAACGGTTGACCTTGGATATCCTAGAGACTTCGATAGATGATGTCCCTCTCCATCTTCAGAGACATGTTATTGGAGTTCCTGGTCAGTTCAGGAGATTTCTGAATTGTTTGGTAAAAATATACATCATAGGGTTACAATCAGAGATCACTATTGTTTTTCGTAATAGTATGTAATGACGAAATCTTTGGACAGCTTGAACTGCTGCCAAGGCTAATTTCTCCACATGTGAGTATTTGATTTTAGTCATATTCAAATTGCGACTGAGATAGTAAATCACATGTTCATTGTGAAATTCACCTTCCTGAACTAAAACCATTCCAATCGTGGAATTAGAGGCTGCTAAGTATAAAAAGTAATCTTGGTTGTAATTGGGTGGATTCAATAACGATGCATGGGTCAACACGTGTTTTAGAGCATCAAAATATCTAGCAACGATCTCGTCCCAAATGAAAAGAATATTTTGTTTCAACAACCTAGTAAAACCTTTAGTTAACTCAGCATAGTTACGAATGAATCTACGCAGAAAGTTTGCTTTCCCCTGCAAACTTTGGAGTTGGCGGAGTGTAGAAAGAGGAGGTAAACTGATGATGGCCTCAACCTTAGATGGGTTGACATGAATTCCTGCCTTCGAAACAATAAATCCCAACAATTGTCCAGATTGTACACAAAAAACACATTTGTGAGGATTTAGACGAATCTGATAATGCCAACATCTCATAAAGATTGCTCGTAAATGAGTAGGATGATCTTTCCTGTGTAATGAGTGAGCAAGTAAATCATCGAGATAAGGTTGCACAATGTGTTTAATGTCATGAAATGCATAAGACATTGCCCTTTAAAAATTTGCACTAGCATTCTTAAGTCCAAATGGTAATTTATGGTAAGCAAAAGTTCCCCATGGACAAATGAATGTTGTCTTTGGTTGATCAGTAGGGAGTATGTTTATTTGATTATAACTGGAAAATCCATCCATAAATGAAAAAATTTGACTTCTGGCACAATCTTCAATGATTTGATCGATAAAAGGGGTTGGATAATTGTCTTTTGGACAAGCTCTGTTTATATCCCTATAATCGATACATACTCTAATTGTTCCTTGCTTTTTATTAACAGGAACAATATTAGATACCCAATCCGTGAGACGGATTCGATAAATAAATATTGCTCAAAGTAATTTTTCGACTTCAACTTTGATTGCAACGGCTTTTTGTGGATGTATCTGACGTAATCTTTGTCTAACAGGCTTAGCATCCGGGTATGTTTTAATTTCATGAATGACAATGGATGGATCAATTCCTGGCATTTCTTCATAGGACCAGGCAAAAATGTCACGGAATTATTGAAATAGGGCTTTGTATATATCAATTTCATCTTTTGTACAAGAAGTGCCTATATGAATGTTTTCAACAATTCGTGGTTTTACCGAGATGTCAATGGGAACCGTTGTAGAAATATTTTCTAAATTCAATTCAGAATCTGTATATGTGATCGATAGAGGACTCTGAGGTTCTTTGACATAGTCAGTGGTGAATATTTATGAAAAATCATTTTCAAATCGAACAATATCAGGTAGAAATGAAGATCTATGATGTAGATCTTCCCATGGTAATTCATCCATAGACAAAAATTCATGAATATGTTCATTAGTATTGAATACTTGTTGAAAAGGATCAGGAATTGATGTTAAGGCTGAGCTTGATGTCAAAAATAATTCTTCATTAATCACATTCACTGGATTAGATGCAGTTGAAGGGATATCAGAAAATTATTGTACCGCTTGATATGCTATCTCAAAAGGACTCAAAGGCATCTTTCCATCAAAATAATCCAGTTCTGATTCTGAAGGCACTATCCAAGTATCATCAAATGGAATAGTGATTGATGTAATCATATTGATATTAGCAATAGTATACTGTATGTTGGGTGTAGGCATAGAAAAAGTCCCTAATAAAGCAGAGTCTTTAATTAAACCTACCCCAACATCTTTGTAAGGGATAGTTTATTTTCCAACATGCTAGATACTATCCATAGAGGCTAGTTTGGACGAATAATATGAAAGCTGGTCAAATTTAATGATCTTTCCATTGTGAGGAAACATGATTAACCAAAAGACCGTTGATACAATGATAGCCATAGCATAAGACCAACTTCGACCCAAGAGAAGGTTGTAATCTAAAGGGGCATCAACTACCTCGATATCTGGATTAACAGTTTTTCCTTCGACCTATATAGGTAGATCCTGTAAAATACCATACAGATGGAATCCTCTTCCATAAAAAGCTTTGAGGATGGTTGGATATTGGTTAATTGTCGGAGAACCAAGTGATTTCCAACATTTCAATGACATGATACATGTAGATGCCCCTTCATCAATCACAGTATGAAAGCAACGTTTGTTTTTTACTAACACTAGAATCTGGAAATCCATTTGATGGGGTAGGCGAGGTGTAAAATTTTCTAAGTCAAAGACCATAAGGTTTGAATCCTACAAATCTACGTCTCATAAAACTGACAATAGTAATTTCCTTTTTGCTGGACATGATTGCAGCACTTCTAAGGCTGACATTGCTGAAGGGGAAATTGCCAAATATTCAACAATGTTGTAGTTCTGAGTAGCCCTCACATGTGGTTTGAAAGCTAATTTACGAAGCACACCTTTAGCAAGCAGTTTGATGACTAATTCAGGATTTGTTTTCTCGATATGAAGAGGATCAGAAACCGAGAGAGACGTAGCTAGTGCTAAATTAGAATTTTCTATTTCTTTACCAGTAACGGCATTTTTACTACCATAGTCCTGTGATCGTGTCACAACCATCAAAATATCTGATGAATGAGAAGAAGATCCAATCATTTTACTATCTTGAGTTGGAAATAGATCCGTCAAGACAGTGGGAGTGGCTGAACCTTTGACGAACTTAGAAACTTCAGCCCTATGTGGACGTTCCTTGGTGAAATGATCCTCATCACAGATAAGACAAGGATAACGAGATTTCTGTTTGTCAATAGTTGGTTCAGTTTTATCAGCTTTTTCTTTAGGATATGAGGTCTATTTATTCTTGTTCTTCCCCTTTTTCTTCTTGTTTCTGGATTTCGACTTAGTAGACGAATCTACAATGTGAATATCGGCATCAGTTTCCAAGGGAGATTCTCCTTTTGGTGAATCAAGTAAAGTTATTATAGGAGAATTAATCTTTGAATATTTCTTCTTATTCTTAGTTGTAGTAACTGAACCGATTACACCATCAGTGGCATGAGACCCTGAAGGAGTTGTTTTCATCTGACCAGGACGCGCTAAATCAGGAATTTTCTTGTATAAAGTTCCGGACTGGGTATATACCAAGTCTAGATATTGAGCCTGAGCAATAACTTGTTCTTCCGTAACAACTCCTGTTTTGGCTGCATCTTCAGTGATTTTTGGTAGCAATGATTTGACAAACCATTCTGCCAATATTTTATCCATGATAAAAACTTTTACCAAACGTCTTCTACGTCACCATTCATGAATATGATTTGATATATATATAGACATAGATTTTTTGAGTGAAGTTAATAATTCCATGCCATTGTCGTATCTGACTGGAAACTAAAAATGAGTTAAGAAGGCATTTTCTAGGGAATTAAAATTTTTAAACGAGCCTCGTGGAAATTCAATGTACCACTTAGCAGCTAATCCTATTAGCGTTCTCTGAAAAAGTCTAAGTTGAACATAATCATCAATTAATGAATTAGATGTGCACCAAAGGTGGTAATTCATAACATGGTTGGAAGGATCCTCTCCTATTTTTCCTTCAAATTTTGGAATGTCACTAGGAAACTTATGAGGCATTGGTGGCCAATACGGATGATAGTAGATGGGGTCATTCGTAAGGCGAGTTAAATCCAGTAAATCCAAAGTTTCTATGAACGGCAACCGACGGGTAGGGTCTTATGGATAAGCTTGTGAAACTAAACCAGTCCAAGGAGGAGGATATCTAGGATAACTTGGAATAGGTTCTACATTTGGAATCATATTACCCCCTGGATAACTAGGAATAACCAGACCATACTGAGGTTGAACAGGCATTTGATATGTATATCTAGGGTACGATTGTTGCAAGTAGACTGAAGTTTGTGGAATAGGTCAATATTGGTACGAAACCTAATATGTTTGATAAGTAAATTGATGTTGACTCATTATTAATGTACTTGTACCAGTTTGTCCTATAGGTATCTGAACAGTAGTATGAATTTTCGGTCTAGACTGCGGAATAGAAACCTGAGGAATCTATATCGATGTTTGAGGGGAAGATGTAATAGGAACTGTAGACAATGCAAGAATAGGTGTGACAGGTTGAACAGAAGTCTGAACAGTTTTTTGTGGTGGAGTACTAGGTGAACTAGGACCAGGTTGCTAAACAGGACCAGATGTAGGTGTTGGAATTGAAGGCTGGACTAGTTGTTGGGGTTGATTATAACCAACAGGTTGTCCTGCTTGATAATAGAGTACTTGCATATTTGGTTGTAAATTATGTTGGACTTGGGATGGATCCCACACCATTCCGGGATATGAGGGTCCCATTGAAGGTTGTAGATAAGATGGCCCATAACTGGGTTGAACAGATGGTTGATAATTAGCTAGATAATTTCCACCTCCTTGTAACATTTGTTGTTCTGGATAGAACTGTTGTGCTAAAGGAGGTTGCAATCCTTGAGCAGGATACTGCCCTTGAGGTTGATATTGACCTTGAGGCATGTATTGACTCTGGGGTTGATATTGACCTTGAGGTATGTACTATCCCTGGGGTTGATATTGACCTTGAGGTATGTACTGTCCCTGGGGTTGATATTAACCTTGAGTTATGTACTGTCTGTTGGCATGTGTTTTCCTTGATGGCAACCTACTTGATGAAGTTGATGGTAACCTACTTGATGAAATAAGATTGTTGGCAATATGATGCAGAATGTTGTCCTTGATGGCAACCTACTTGATAAAGTTGATGACAACCTACTTGATGAAGTTGATGGCAACCTACTTGATGAAGTTGTCCTTGTTGTAAACCTACTTGATGAGTTAAGGAGGAGATTGTTGGCAATGTGATACAATGT
The DNA here is from genome assembly GCA_034641835.2 of Pinus albicaulis. Taxonomy (NCBI): domain Eukaryota; kingdom Viridiplantae; phylum Streptophyta; class Pinopsida; order Pinales; family Pinaceae; genus Pinus; species Pinus albicaulis. The sequence continues at coordinate 1,102,637,395 of CM076581.1, forward strand.
GTTGACTTTGATGGAAACTTCTTGATGAAGTTGTCCTTGATGGAAATTGACTTGATGAGTTTATTAATGATGTAAGTCTGATGTATCTACAGAGAAGTGCAGATGTAATGAAGAAAGGAATTCCTGTAAGGGCCAGAGCAATGATGAAAATAGTATGTCACAATGCATACGCAAGTTTGTAAAGGCGAAGTAGTGTATGCACACGGTAAAGTACGTGCCAAGTCGCATATGCCCTTTTGCGCTCAAAATTTAGAATACCAAGGGGCATTACCATGGTATTGACCCATAGTATTGAGCGTTGGATTATCTATTTGGTCCCGTCCAGGAATACCATCGGAAGTGGTGTGGTTTTGGCTCATGGTATTGACAAAGGCTAAATCTATATAAGGAGAAGAAGATCATGGTGCAAGGGTGTGCAAGTCTGAGTATTGAATGAATACTTCACTCTGAAGTATATCTGCATAGAATGGGTAACAGTTTGCTGATAGATATGAATTTATAATGCACCTATGAAGAAAATGATGAAGAGGGATCTCTAGATCTGAAATGTATATGTATTTTCTAGATCTGTTTATGGAATGTTTAGATCTGAGATGAGGCGAAATACTTTCTGAAGTAAAGGATGAAATCTAAGTTGTTTATCTGATCTGAAGAGCTGCACATGTCCTGAAAAGTTACAGATGTATACGCAGGTTTGCTTCAGTAAAAGTGCGTGTATATGCGGGTCTGCTTAAGGAAAAGCGTGTATGGGCAGATAGGGTTTTCTGAAGAATGCACGGAAGTATACGCGGGTTAATGTGCATGAAAGCGCGTACATACGCAGGTTCAGTGAATTAAAAGCGCGTATGGAATCTAGGGTTTGCTGAAGTAAGTGGAATAAAATGTCTAATCTGTTTTGTTGTTTTACTGTTATCTATCAATGATGTATTCATACAGAACTGGGTTGTTTGAATGATGAATGTGCTGCTGATTATGTTAATTGAAGATTAAGTCATTGGTTGATTGGTTGATGATTCAATGAATGAATTGATGGGATTATAAGTTTCAATTTGATGAATGTTGAGCTTAAATGTGTGGAGTGGGTCCAATCTGAAAATATGATGAAAAGTGGCCTACAAGTTGTGTTGTATGGAAGCGGTTGGATCCAGTTTGAAAATTGATGAAACGTGGTCCGCAATGGTGTTGAGGGTCGAAGCCTTCAGTAAGGGGGTTGTATCTCCCTTCCAGTGGTAGCTGGTAAACGAGAGCAGGGGGTAGTAGCTCCCTTCCAGGAGAGGCTGGTAAACGAAAGCAGGGGGTTGTAGCTCCCTTCCAGGAGAGGTTGGTAAACGAGAGAAAGTTGTAGCCTTCTGCAGGTGGGTGCCTACGTGCTGGTATGAGTCTGTGCCAGTACATGGTTATACGATTTTTTCTTTATAATAAAATATTGAAGACTGAGACGACAGTAGCGGTGGTTTTCTTCCGAATTGGGTTTCCACCTTAAATCCTGGTGTTCATGTGTGTTTCTTATGTGTGATGATTTATTTTGTTCTTACTGCACATGTTTACTACTTACTAAACATCTAATGAATGAATGATGCAATGATCTAAGCAAAGAATTATTAGCATAATAAGATCTCTGTTAATACGCGAGTTTTATTAAGGATATCCGCGTGTATATGCAAGTTGGCTTCGCAGCAACAGAGTGGGTTTTGTAGGAAGAAAGTAAAATTTTTCGCCTACACTAAATAATCGATTCACCCCCCCCCCCCCCCTCAGTATTTTTCCCAACAATTGGTATCAGAGCAGGTTCTTCTGAAGGAGCTTGCTTGAAGGAGATCCGTCATAATGGGAAAGAAGCAAAAGAAGAAGGCTACTCAAAGAAAGGAGATATCTCAGAAAACATGTGCAGCAGAAAATGAAGAAGATAAAACAGGTAGTGATTGTTGTTCTTGTGATTTATTCTCTTGTGCATGCAATACTGAATATAGTGAAAGTAATTCCATGGATCTAGAAGAAGTTCTCAAAGATCAACAAAGATTATTTAATAAGAGAGAATCTACCTACAAAGATATGATCTCTAGACTGAAAAGGTTGTACTACAATGTAACCAATCGAAGTGACGGACTTGAAGCAAAAATCATCTCTCTGAAAGAAAATCTCGAAGCATCAAATAATAAGAATGAGGAACTTCTACAATCATTGGAAGAAAAAGGACTTGAAGCAGAAATCGTCTCCCTCAAAGAAGATCTGAAAAAATCAAATAAGAAGAATGAATAACTTGAAGCAGAAATCATCTCTCTCAAAAGAGAATCGGAAAAATCAAATAAGAAGAATGAAGAACTTCTACAAAGATTTGAAGAACGAGAAAATGGGTTGAAGGAAGAGATTCTAAAACTAAATGATCAAGTAGAAGAAGGAATAAGGGTCGAAGAAAGCATGAAGAAGAAATTCCAAAGATTGGAGGTTGAGGTAAATATTTTGCAAGGTAAATTAGAAGAAAAAGATAAACTCTTGAGGTTTCAAGATAGTACTAAGATTCTGGACAATATTCTTAGTAGTCAAAGGTCTCCCTCTGTTAAATTTGGTCTTGGTTTTCATGAAACGGTTAAAGGAGAATCGAGTTCACAAGGAAGTGCTAAAGATTCAAAGGATATCAATGCAAAACCTGAAGTGTTGGAAGAAACAAAAGGTCAACCGACAATCATGAACTCTCAAAATAAATCATTCCCTCCTAACTATAGAAGCATCAATAATGTTGAATGGTTTAAATGCCATAACTATGGGCATGTTGCAGCCAATTGCAGAAGCAGATCATTTTAGTCACAAACAAACAGATACTACACAGAAAGGTATTCTAGTTTCTTCAAGGGATATTGTTTTTCATGTAGCAAGTATGGTCATAAAGCAGTTGATTGCAAGAGAAGGAAGAATAGAACAACACATTATGATCCTTATGCTTACTTTTTTGGTCACGCAAGATGTTATGCTTGCAACAAGTATGGACATGTAGAAAAAGAATGCAAGATGAACAGATCTGAGAAATTGGAGAATTTTTAGCACACTAAAATAAATTTCAAGCAAAGCTGGAAAAAGAAGGAGGATCGGTCAGAAACGTAGGGAATATTGACCCTAATATAGTCATCTGCTTCTAAATCTTACTTCTCATAATGACTGCAGGAGTAATGTGAGATACATTCTAGGGATTAGTAATGTATCATCACAAGGGGAGCAATGTATGGTGATTCTCATGGTTGGTTTGGTAATTCTGGTTATGTTTATTTCTAACAGTGCATCTGAGGTGAAGAAGACAGGTACAAGTGGTACAAGTTCAGGGGGAGATGAAAGTGTGAAATTTTCAGTATTTCACTTTCCATACGCGGTTTTAGTGAACAAAAACCGCGTATACATGTGAGTTACAATGGAGACAGTCGCGTATGCTTTTCTGATAAGAAAAATAGTAAGATAGCCAAAGATCAAGAACACACGTTCAAGGGGAGCATCAGTCTAACATCTAATGATTGCATTGTTGGCATTGTATCTGATTATTCCTTAGTTCTTGCTCAAATGATGATAACATGATACATGGTTTCTTATGATGAGATTATGGATGAACCCTAATTTCTTTTTGCTGAAGAATATCTTTTGTTTTCACCATGGATAAGATGGAAGTCTTATGATTCAGAGATAAGGATAGATCATGCAGAATTTGTTGCTGATGATTTGTGACACGATTGAGATCTTATATACATAATTCCTACACAAATTTGATTTTTAAATAAAGATAAATCATGAAGATCTTGGTGATAACAGATCACATGGATGATTGCTTGACACATATTGTCTATTGAAGAAGTTGTTCTGGTATGATAATTCCTATTGGGAAGAATTTGTTGATGCTGCAAAAAGTCTGAAGGCCAGGTTACTAATGCACTTATGCTACAAATGTTGGATGACACTTGAAAACATATTGTCCTATCTTTCTTATCTCATATATCCCAGGAAATCATTCGAATATCTCAGACGGAAGATGGGAATTGTCTCTACCATGTACAAGATCAAAACTGCTTAAAATCAGAAGATTAAATTGGATACGCGGGTTTCCTGAAAGATAGTCGCGTATATACGCGAGTTTATAGAAAGAAAACCGCGTATGGTTAGTTGCTGACAAATTTTACTTGGGGTCAGCATTCTTCAGCACAACTGCAGTGCTGTTTGGTATCTCTGATGTTGTATGGTATCTCTGGTGATGTTTTAGCTCTTATATTTCTGTTTCATTCTCTAATATTGGGTGAAGATGCCTTGATGATTTGCTGTTGAAAGTGTTCAGGATGCACAAGCTAAGGGGGAGATGAAGGAGTGAAATGGCTCAAGAACAGGTGCACAGTTTCAGGGGGATCATTAGCCTTGCTGAATGTAATGCATTGTTGGCATTATGATGATTCTGAAATATGATCTCTCTTGAGGTCTTTTTTATATTGGTTATAAAAAGTCATTTGATGAAAAGGCTATGACCTATGATGTAAATTGTAATATTTGGTCATGTAAGAACTTGAGTCAAATTTGTAAACCCAGTTGGTTGGGTAGTTGAGTCAAAATATGTAAACCCACTTGGTTGGGTACTTGAGTCACATATGTAAATCCACTTGGTTGGATCATTGATGTAAGTATGAGTCCTTGGTAATAGGAAAGGTCATAGAGTCATGTACTTCATTGAAAAAAATATGTTTGGAGATTCAGCATGAACTCAGGAGGAGCATGGTAACTTCAATGCTCATCAGATATGCAGAGCTCTTCTTTCTACATGTGGAGAAAGACATTGTCTTGGCTTTGATCCTCCCTTTTCCCTTGATGTCAAAGGGGGAGAGTAACATGGTGTTTGAATAGGGGGAGAGTATCATGGTGTTTGCATAATGGTTATATTCAATGTATCTATCTGTCGTGATGATCAAACACCATCATGGTTGCCATCAAGTCCAAAGGGGGAGATTGTTGGCATGTGTTGTCCTTGATGGCAACCTACTTGATGAAGTTGATGGTAACCTACTTGATGAAATAAGATTGTTGGCAATATGATGTAGAATGTTTTCCTTGATGGCAACCTACTTGATAAAGTTGATGACAACCTACTTGATGAAGTTGATGGCAACCTACTTGTTGAATTTGTCCTTGTTGGAAACCTACTTGATGAGTTAAGGAGGAGATTGTTGGCAATGTGATACAATGTGTTGACTTTGATGGAAACTGCTTGATGAAGTTGTCCTTGATGGAAATTAACTTGATGAGTTTATTAATGATGTAAGTCTGATGTATCTACAGAGAAGTGCAGATGTAATGAAGAAAGGAATTCATGTAAGGGCCAGAGCAATGATGAAAATAGTATGTCACAATGCATACGCAGGTTTGTAAAGGTGAAGTAGCGTATGCACGTGGGAAAGTACGTACCAAGTTGCGTATGCCATTTTGCGCTCCAAATTTAGAATACCAGGGGGCATTACCATGGTATTGACCCATAGTATTGAGAATTGGATTATATATTTGGTCCCGTCCAGGAATACCATCGGAAGTGGTGTGGTTTTGGCTCATGGTATTGACAAAGGCTAAATCTATATAAGGAGAAGAATATCATGGCGCAAGGGTGTGCAAGTCTGAGTATTGAATGAATACTTCACTCTGAAGTATAGCTGCATAGAATGGGTAACAGTTTGCTGATAGATCTGAATTTATAATGCACCTATGAAGAAAATGATGAAGAGGGATCTCTAGATCTGAAATGTATATGAATTTTCTAGATCTGTTTATGGAATGTTTAGATCTGAGATGAGGCGAAATACTTTCTGAATTAAAGGATGAAATCTAAGTTTTCTATCTGATCTGAAGAGCTGCACATGTCCTGAAAAGTTACAGATGTATACACAGGTTCGCTTCAGTAAAAGCGCGTGTATACGCGGGTCTGATTAAGGAAAAGTGTGTATGGGCAGATAGGGTTTTCTGAAGAATGCACGGAAGTATAGGCGGGTTAATGTGCATGAAAGCGCGTACATACGCAGGTTCAGTGAAGTAAAAGCGCGTATGGAATCTAGGGTTTGCTGAAGTAAGTGGAATGAAATTTCTGATCTGTTTTACTGTTTTACTGTTATCTGTCAATGATGTATTATACATAAATGGGTTGTTTGAATGATGAATATGCTACTGATTATGTTAATTGAAGATTAAGTCATTGGTTGATTGGTTGATGATTCAATGAATGAATTGATGGGATTATAAGTTTCAGTTTGATGAATGTTGAGCTTAAATGTGTGGAGTGGGTCCAGTCTGAAAATATGATGAAAAGTGGCCTACAAGTTGTGTTGTATGGAAGCGGTTGGATCCAGTTTGAAAATTGATGAAACGTGGTCCGCAATGGTGTTGAGGGTCGAAGCCTTTAGTAAGGGGGTTGTAGCTCCCTTCCAGTGGTATCTGGTAAACGAGAGTAGGGGGTAGTAGCTCCCTTCTAGGAGAGGCTAGTAAACAAGAGCAGGGGGTAGTAGCTCCCTTCCAGGAGAGGCTGGTAAACGAAAGCAGGGGGTTGTAGCTCCCTTCCAAGAGAGGCTGGTAAACGAGAGAAAGTTGTGGCCTTCTGCAGGTGGGTTCCTGCGTGCTGGTATGAGTCTGCACCAGTACATGGTTGTACAATGTTTTATTTATAATAAAATATTGAAGACTGAGACGACAGCAGCGGTGGTTTTCTCCCGAATTGGGTTTCCACCTTAAATCTTGGTGTTCATGTGTGTTTCTTATGTGTGATTATTTATTTTTTTCTTACTGCACATGTTTACTTCTTACTAAACATCTAATGAATGAATGATGCAATGATCTAAGCAAAGTATTATCAGCATAATAAGATCTATGTTAATACGCGAGTTTTATTAAGGATATCCGCGTGTATACGTGAGTTGGCTTCAGTAAAGTAGCGTATGGGTTTTAGAAAAAGAAAAAGTAAAAAAAATTCAGTCTGCACTAAATATTGATTCACCCCCCCCCTCCCCCCCTCTCAGTATTTTTCCCAACACTATCCCTGAGGTTGAGATTTACCTTGAGGTATGTACTGTCCCTGGGGTTGATACTGACCTTGAGGTATGTACTATCCTTGGGGTTGATACTAACCCTAAGGTATGTACTATCCTTGGGGTTTCCCACCAGGCTATATTTTGCTATTCTGAGATTTCCCCCAGGCTGTATATTACTACCTTGAGATGTGGGGTTCGAAATATTTCCAGACATCATATAAAATTTCTCATTGTTCAAAGTTCCAGTATTTGATTTATTTAGGTCAGATGATGACATTGATTTGCATGGAAAAGAAGATGCTCCTGAGAACATACCAGAGAGCGACTGATAGCCTGTAGGAACAAACGGACCACCATAAAGAAATGTTTCTGGAAATTTAGAAAACATAGATGACTCACCTAACATGTTTATCTGAGGTCTATAACCTATTGTTGTAGAGTAAAAAGGTAATCAGGGTGGTGAATACTAAAGACCTACGTTTTGCAAAAAATCTGTCAATGAAGAATACCAAGCGTCTTGTCTAAAAGGACTATAGAAAATTGATTCACGTTCTCTTAGTTCTGCATTTTCTGAGTTGAAGGGAGAATTAATTCTTCTTCTATATCAGTGATTTCTTCTATACTAATGAGACCAGGAGGAAGACCTTCTGTGATCCAACTCTTCACTCTAGGTGAATCAGGATAATTAGGAGTTGGAGTAGTGAATTCTAAAGTAGGTTCTGATGTAGCAGGTTCAGTTTCCGGTTCAGAAATTTCAGGTTCTTCAGGTGATAATTCACTTGTAGTAGAAGAAACTTCGGTTAATTCAGAAATTGAAACCGTCTGTGGGGTATGTTCTGCTACTTGTGATTGATCTACTTCAAAATCGGGATGAGGGATTATAAATGATTATGTTAATCTAGTTCTACTGATAATATTTGGTATCAAAGATTTAAGTCCTTATAAATGGCTTGGTGTATACTCAGGGGGTTTCCCATGAGTTCTGCGTGATCATCTCGGTAATTCAGCCACGATTAAAACTTTTAACACACGAAAACAAAGAAAATTTCAATCAAAATTCCTAAGGTCGCTAAGAAATAAAAAAATGATCACACACCTATAAAATATAAGAGATCAAACCACACACAAATAGTAGATTCCCGCACTAAAAACACTAGTTGGTGATGAAATCCAACATCGTAGTATTTTAATGCAGAAATGGTGGTTGGAACAGTTGCCCCGACATCCTGCTTAATGAAACATACCGGTGCAAGTTTCTCCACTTAAACCATCTCGAGTGAAGACAACCCTCGAAGAGTCCAAGTGAGTCTAGCCGACGTCTGCTCCAAGTACAATGGGATCTTCCCTCCACTGTCACCTTGGGAAAGAACCCTAAAGTTTATGGCCACTAAGGTCACCAACACGAAAAAATATACTTGGGGGAATATTCTACGATCCGATACACATGCAAGGGAAGTGTAACAAAGCCCAAAGAAAACTATGATTACCTAGAAATCAAAATTCAATTTACCTTTTACAGGGGTCCGCACTTTTAATGAAGAAAATGTGCGGTCTGCTCAGCAGTTTTTAGAGCAAAAGGATGCGGTGCCACAAGTAAGGCTAAGGAAAAGTGCGGTACAAGTGTTTTTATGATTTTTACAAGCTTTTCTCCAAATTCGGGACTTGGTTTAGGGACATTTAGGGTTGTATACTTCTAAGGGAGTATTATATAGGTATTGATGAACCCATATAGACATTAAAATGTAATGGTGACAAAATAATGTGTAACAGGAACCCTCTTTGTTCTCGGCCATACCCACTTGGAATTCGTTCCAAGACAGCATCAAGGAACAATATTACCCTGTGGGAAGCTATGAGGACAAATACATCCAATGGACCACACTGCGACAGAAAAGGGATCAAGATGTGCACGAACTGGAAAAAAATTTCCATACCCTGCAGACAAAGTTGGGTATTAAATATTCAGAGAGACATTTGGTGCTCAAGTACCGCGACTGTCTACACAAACACATTTAGGAGGAAATGGAGTTCCTTGACATTACATCGCTTGGCATAGCTTATTGCTATGCCGCCAAGATCGAACAAAAATTTAAGCAGAAGAAGCGAGACTTTGGATCTGCAAATCTAAAGCCAGGGAAAGGTGCCCCCAAACCGCAGAACAAGGGTAAAGGAAAAAGTGGGGCAATTTAGAACAACACCACAAATCCAAATAAGGACATAGGGAATTGGTGCGAATTTCATAACAGCCCCACTCATAGCACAAACGAGTGTCGAGCCAAATAGTCGTTGGTGGCCGAACTAAAGGCACTTGAATCAGATGCATTTTCTAATCCTGAGTTAGAACCAGACAAAGGCAATGACAAAGGGAACAAAATCATTGATGCAGATCCCAGTGCCATTGTTGCCACCACCAAGATCCAGAGGAAGGATCCCGAGGATACAGAGGAGGGGGAGCACCTCTTCCATTCACAGATGTGGATGAAGGGTTCTCCACTACAATTCCTTGTCGATAGTGGAAGCCAAAGAACCTCATTTCAATAGAGGTCATGACGTGGCTCGGCCTATCGACCATAGCACACCAGCAGCCATATACCATCAGGTGGCTTCACCCAAGGAGAGATATCTACATCGGCCAACAGTGTCGCCTTCCGTACAGCATCAAGCCATTCATGGATGAGGTATTATGTGATGTTGCTCCTCTTAATGTAGCTAATGTGTTATTGGGCCAACCATACTTGTGGAGGCAACATGTTGTGTATGAATCTAGGCCTTTTGTTATTATTATTACTTTGGGAAATAACTTGTATAGGATACCAGAGGTAGTACCGCCTCCTATCATCTCTTTGACTACTGCAAAACAATGTAGTAAGATTGTTTCCCAAACAAGGAAATTTATTTTCCTTAAAACTTGCTCATAGGGAAAGAATAATATTGTGACCACAACATCGAAACAATTCTCCCCTGCACGGCTGTAGCAGATGGACAAAGTCATGGAGTAATACAAGGACATTTTCTCCTCACTCAAAGAGGTACCTCTAAATTGTCAAAAAAAGCACTCCATTGATCTAACCCCCAACACACCGCCGCCTGATGTTTCCATACCTCCTGCAAATACACATACATAATCTAGACATGTATTGTCTGAGGCTGATAAAGAAACCAAAATTACTAAATGCATCCAGCATGTCTGCCCGCAGGTCCATGACATCTTTGACAAATCTAATACCCAGTTCAACAGAATTTGCCTCATCTCATGGAGGATCTCAACACAAGGGGGACCATTGCTTCCTAAGGAGGGAGGAATGATCCAGGTGGATATCGATGGCCATCCACCTATTCCATTTGGACCTGCACCATCAATTCTTGCAGCTTTTCACATTCAGCACAACTTACTATTTTTAGCAGGTTTTCAAGTCCTGTACTCCCGGCGCCATTTTGGGGCCTTAATGATCTAGGTGGATATTGGTGGCCACCCACCTATTCCATTTGAACCCTCACCATCAATTCTTTCAGTTTTTAAGTTGTGGCACAACTTACTATTTTTAGCAGTTTTTCGGGTCTTGAATTTCTGGAGTCGTTTCGAGGCCCTAAACGACATTTTTTGGAAAAACCAGGAGCAACATGTGACCATGGAATGATGTTACTCACACCAAAATTTCCTCGGATAGATCTTTCTAATGATATATTGAGCACGTCAAACGGAGATCATATGCCAACGTTACATCCTCGGGAATTTGAAACACCAATTTACCCAAACGGGGCCCATAGTTTTGTCGCTTCATCTCCTAGGGTTAGGTTTTTGGACGTTTGGAGTTTTCCATTGTTTATAAATAATAAATAGGCCCTCTAGCCTCATTGTAACATATTTTAGAGGTCTGTAGCCTCCACATCTATTCTTAGAGATACGCTACCAGCACCCTAGCTATTTTTATTTCCATTATGTCTGTAAGCATATTTCAGTCATTCTTTTATTAATATAATGAAGTATTGTTTCCACTGCATCTCTATGTTTATGTCTATTTAGGTATTTTATTGTGTTCCTACATAAATCCGGATCATGTGTACTTGATGATAGCCTGAGCGAAAGTCTAGCTTGGTAAAGAATTTAACACCATGGAGTTCATCAAGAAAATAATCCACCACGTGAATAAGGAATTTTTCCTTGATATTGAGCTTGTTAAGGGCCCTAAATTCGGGATACATGCGCCATTTTCCATCCTTCTTTAAAACCATGATGGTAGGAGATGAATAAGGGCCCATGTTGGGACGAATAACCCCTGCTTATAGAAGCTTGATGGTTTTTTCAATCTAATTCTTTTGGGAAAAAGATAGCGATATAGATGAACATTTGGAGGTTGAGCGCTTGGGATCAGAGGGACTCTATGATCATGCTCACCCCGAGAAGGTGGAAGTTCTTGTGGTTTTTCAAATACCCGACAATGGCGATCTAAGACCTATTACATATATGGATGAATTTGGGGAGGATTGAATTCAATGGCTTGGATGGCATTAAATTGAGCTACTACCCCATAATGGCCCTTTTTAAAAATCTTCTCCATTCTATGTAAGCAGATGACAGTGGGATCACCCGCCTGGATTACCCTCAGTGTATGAGTGTGGCCTTCCTGCGTAAATATCATATGTAACTCTTGGAAATCCATTGTTATAAGGCCTAGTGTGCGAAGCCATTCTGCACCTAGGATAATGTCGCAACCAACCATTTTAATGGAAAACATGTGGGCTTTAACGTGATAATCCCTCATTTAAAGCTTAATTTTTTCACAACGTCCCTCACATTTCATGGTCCCCCCATCAACGATCAGTACTTGTAAATTAGAGACGACCCTTATAAAAAAATGGGTTACTTCTGCTACACATTTATGGACAAAGTTATGAGTACTTCCACTATCAATCAACACCACGACTAGCCTATGTTTAATGAAGCCAAGAATTTTAAGAGTTTGGGGTGCGGAAATTCCAGCCAAGGCAAGTAGTTATATAATTGGCTCATCTGGCGAAGCTGCGAGATCTTGGTTTGGTTCTAGTTGAGTGTCACCTACTTTGTCCTCATCCATGTCAGGGTTGGGGGCTTCCTTTGCAGTATTGTTTTCAGTGGCATCAATTTGGAATAATTTTGGTCCCTTTCATTTATGCCCTGGGGTGTACTTATCATCACAGTAGTAGCAGAGTCCTTGTTTCTATCGTTCAACTATTTCTGTCGGAGACACCTTTTGAACCTTCAGTGTTTGAGTGGGGCCCATGGCCTGGGTAGGACATGGCTTTGTGACAAAAATAGGGCGATTGGACTGAGATTGTAAGGAAACTTCCACCTCTAAGGATTTTGACATGTGTCCAAAAAAGTAGAGGGGTGGTGCATCTAGACATGGGCTTGGATTGCTTCCTTCATGCCACTCATAAAAAATTCCAAATAAAAGGAATCTGATAAGCCTTCAATTCTGATGGCCAAATTTTCAAAAGCAACAATGTAGTCCTTGACTATACTAGTTTGTCAGAGCTTAGTGAGTCATCCTAAGAAATGAGAATTCCGATCAAAACGGTCACAAAGGGATTTTGAGAAGACGTTCCAAGATATCGTCAATAGGTAGGGTTGAACTATGGTTAAGTTTCAGGGTTTCTCGGGGGGCTTCCTATATACATGAGGGTATGTGGAAGTGCAGTATGTGCATGGTTCTATCTAATTCCCTACTACTCGAAGGGGTACCCACAGGGGTTGCAAGAAAATCCAACAAACGTGACCACCTCTTTTAGTTCATGCATGCATGATTTCCCAAATCCATAGGTTTATGTGCTCAAAGACAGATCCCATGGTTTAAAGACACCAAAACACATCTCTATCCTAAAAAATATTCTGTGAAAATCGGAGGTCCCATTGGCCCTGGAAAGAGCTCTGATACCACTTGTTATTAAATTGACATGTTAGACAAGCTAGAACACAAGAAATATGAAACAAAATAGCTGAGACAAATCACTATAAAATAGACAAGTGATAGAGATATTTTATTATGCAGAAAGAAGATAAAATGCTCGCTTGCCTATTCGATCTGGAAACCTCCAACATAGCAGAGCTCAATTAAAATACGACACAATATTTCTTCCTTCTATATAATTTTATTTATATCCTAATGACATCCAACACCCCAAATACTAGTGTTCCCTGACATAATCATGGGTTAACCACCTTATTTATTAACTAAGGCCTGTTTATAACTAATTGTGGTCCCTTTTCTAGAATGTGGGTCAACCACTTAAAATTATTATTAATGGGGATAAGCACTTACGGGCTTTATTGACTCAACCAACTAACTATGACTCGGACTAGGCCCTTATGGGCTTATTGGATAAATAAAGGGGTTAGGGTTGGACCCTAGCAAGGAGATGCTCCTGAAAAAGTCCCAGTAAGTGACTGATATCCAGCAGGAACTAAAGGACTGCCATATAACAATGTTTCTAGAGAAGCTGAAAACATGGATGCATCACTAGACATATTTCTAGAATCCATTCCTAAAATATTATTTCTGAGCAAAGAATAAAAAGGAATGTGATGATGTGGATGACCATAACCAGATGAATGTGCAAATTCAAAAGGTGTAAGGTACCAGGTGTCCAGTCGAAAAGGAGAGATAGGAAGGTCTAAAGGAAATGTTTGTTCACTGACAAAAGTTGGACTACTAGGAGTTTCTTATTCATCTTCCTCAGTAATATCTTTGATACTAATGAGACCATGAGGAATATTCTCAGTAATGATGAGTTTTACTTTGGGTGAATGTGGAGCAAGAGTAGGGGCTTTAACGTTTGAAGGAGGCTTGGGTTCTGAAACTTCAAACTCAGTTTCAAAATTTTCTGGCTGAATTGACTGTGTATTCTAGGCTTCACCAGTGATAGATTCTATTGTAACAATTTTAGTGATTATTGGTTCAGTTCGTTCTAAGTCTATTTCAAATCCCTGAGGTTGTTTCACTTCAAATTTAGATTGTACCATAATAAACATTTCAGGTTGATCTGAAGACCCAGATCCTATTTATTTTTCCCTTTCATACTTAATTTTCTCTCATTGACTCGGTGTGTACTCAAGGGGTTTACCCTGCATTCTCTATGAGTATCTTGGTATTTCAGCCCCGATTAATTTTAATTAAGAAGTCAAAAAATTTCAAGAAATCACACCTATAAAATCTAGGAGTCAAACCACACAAACAGTTTATTTTCATAGTGAAAACACTCGTTGGTAGCATAGGTTATAACTTCATAAAGTTGTGATTCAAGCCTCTCCCTCTCATATCTGTCAATATAGATTGAGGAGAGTAGACCTTCCCCATGGACAAAAAATGATTTTTAGTTTATGATTTCTTGGAATGGATAAGATTAGTTGTTCTGATTCCATGGATATGTTTAGAATGTTGTGTTAGATCTTTGTTTGTATATTAGAGTAGATTTTCCTTACAAATTCAAATCATGTTTTCCATTGTCTTTAACACGAATTTGTCCATTTTTATTTCATGAATCGGTATTTTTATTGTAGGTACAGGTAGCACATCCAAGGGGAACTTCAATAGCACCTTGAGCTTCATCTTTCTCCCTTCATCAGCCCTGTGTTCATCAAAATCACCATTAGCCTTGTCTTCATATTTTTCATCCCTACATTGTGAGAAAACCCTAGGCGTGAAATATAGGCCTCCCAAGAGGTTCCGAGCTTGGCCAATGGGTGGGACACCTTCCACTCATCCTGATCCACCTTACCTCCACCTTCCTTACCCTTTTTTCACCTATTTTTGTCCTCAGATTTCCCTCGGACTATTTCCTGTAGCAATTCATGACTTTTCTGTAGCACTACAAGAAACTTGTAGCAGCACTTGAAATAGCACCATTGGGCCCCTCCTTAAGCCCATAAACCACCATCCACATCCTCTAAACCTGAAAAAACCACTCATACACCTCCAGCCTTGCCCCCATGTGTTCAAGCCTTCCATAAGCAACCTTAACACTTTCTTCTCCTAGTTACAAAACAACACACTTTCAAGCATAGTTAGGCCATGAGTAGTTGCATAATTAAAAGCATGATAGATAGAGCATAGAGTAATTAGAGTGTGTTTAGCCATTTTTCCCAGCAAAGTGTGATTAGATTATTTTCCTTTATGCCATTTCAATTCAGCAATTTACTTCATGCAAGATGCCTATGTTGCTTTCATTCCTTATCATAGTTTAATGAATATATTTCCTTCATTGCATAATAGTTAGATGCACTTGTTTGATGTAGTGTATTTATGTACTTGTTGATAGTTCCATGGCTTTGAGTCATTTTTAGCCCTAGGTCCAATTTTAGAAGTGTGACAAAATTCATCTAGAAACCCTAGAAGTAACACCCTTTCGTAAAGCTCAGAAGAGGATGACATGAGTAGAATGCATCTATTGTGTATATAGCACGGTCACCTCTAAGTTTGTATGAACCCCAGGTTGATAAAGTAAAATAGGGAAGCCTTTGGGATTTGAATCATTCTTGGTGCAATACAAGGGCTCGCCACTTTTTGGCATCGTTGTCGGGGAGGTGTCTAGTAGATGCTTTGATTTTGTTTTAGCATTATTTTCTGCTTTCCTTTTTCATAGTGTTTCAAAAATATAGAAACAATACAAAAAAAATATGATTTTCAAGCCTCGTAGGAGTAGGGATACTCAAGAAAAAATTTACCTAAAACCCCCACATCACCACATAGTCACCCTTCACTCTCCTTCAGTGGTTGTGAGGTTGAACACACCATAGGTGAGCCATTTTGAAGAACCCATTAGAGAAGATGATCTTGTTTCACCTATGGAACCTGCTTCACCTATCTCAACCATGGCTAACACTAAAGCTCGAGAAGACTTTCCCATTAGAGATGTAGATGGGGAAACTAACATGAAAAACATTAGCCCCTCAGCCCTTCCACACTTTCATGGACTTACCTCAGAAGATCCTGACACATTCCTGTTTGAATTTTTTGTTGTGTGTAGGACCTATGTCTATGCCTCATATTATCAGAAGCTAAAGATATTCCCATCTACCCTTAAGGATGGAGCCTTGCACTGGTTCATGGGTCTACCTGGGAAAAACATCACTACCTAGCCATAGATTCAAGAGGCCTTCAACAATAATTACAAAGACTATTTTAGGTCCAAGTAAACTAAGGATGAGATATTCAGGATGACTCTAGGGCATGATGAATCCCTAGAAGACTATGAAGAGAGGTTTCAGTTAAACTATAAGAGAGTCAATTGTACTCTTGATCCCAGATCACTTAAACTAGTACTTCTCTGAGGGATCAGAGAGGAGGTGATAGAAACCCTCCATATGATATCAAAAGGATATATCTACCAACTGTCTTATGAAACCATCAAAATTGTCTTCAAGAACCATTCTAGGGCAGTTAGGAAGAAAGGCAGAGCTCGCCAAGGTACATCCAATACCCCTTCCTCTTCCACCTCCATCAAAAATGAGATGGAAATATGTTGGACGACTTCAAGAGTGACATGCTACACACCTTTTCTTTGAAAATGGACACAGTGCAGGTCAAAAGGAAGCAAGAGGAAGCAGAAAGAGCCTTGGTTATATTTTCCCTAGATGTACCAAAAATCACCCTAGAAATGAATTTCCACTCAATTTCATAGAGTTTTTCTTAGTTTGTGAGGAGAATCATGCCACAAACAAGTGTCCCTCCTTACCTAGACTTAAAGGTGTATATCAAGGTGGGGAATTAAGACCAAAGAAACTATGTTTCATCAACTAAAGAAGGCCTCAAGGCCCTAGGTAATATTAGTAGGGTATGTAAGGTGCACCTTACTCTTACTATCACAATAATCATAGTGCACCCATGTAACCTTGGTACACCCCCGCTCCTCCATCCTGGCATACACCTCCTACTTGGCCTTACAACCCTCTATATCATCCTCAGCCTATGAACCAACCATTTCAGAAGTATGTTCCTCAAAAACGTCAGTGGAACAATCCATCCCAAGGGTGGAGGCCTTAACATAATCAACCACCTACTCTAATGCCTCCACCCCAACCTCAACCTCAGCTTACTCATGTTTCTCCACCCAAGCTGCCTCAAATGCCTGCACATCCAAATCTGAACCCGAACAATAGACAAGCACATCAGGTTTACAGTGGAGAGACATCTTGTCCAGCTTATGTTGGGGAGATATAGGAGATTGATATCAGGTTAGGAAGAGTACTCCCAGACAACTAGCCTCCATCTCCACCTGTACAGGTTGAGGAGGAAAAGGAAGAAGGTAACACTCAGATCCAACAACCTCCTTTTCCTAGCACTTGATCCATTCCAGTCATCACACCCTAGAGGAGACTAAACTTCTGGGAGAGTTGAAAATTTTGTGTGTAAAGATACTGCTTCTCCGGGCCATTAAGGATGTCCCTATTTACAATAGGCTCATCAAGGAAAAGTGCTTCAAGAAACCTGGGAGAAAGAAGAAAAATACCACCATCATCAATGTAGTAGGACAGTTGTCCGACTTAATGTTGGGAAGGGTGATATTTCCAAAGTACCTGGACCCTGGTAGTCCAATTGTATATATGTGCATAGATGGTGTCATATTCCCTAATAATCTGATGATCTAGGGGTTTCCATCAATGTCATGACCAAGTAAACTATGTTGAAAATCAACCTCCAAGGGACTTTGAGGAAAACCACAACAATTATCTAACTTGCAAATCGGTCCATAGTAAGTCTGGAAGGATTTTTTGAGGATTTTATGGTTTCAATTGACTCTTGGGAGTATCCTACAAATTTCCTGGTTATGCAACCAAAAACCAAGTACAATGGATATCCTCTCATCTTAGGGAGACCTTGGTTAGCCACTGCAGATGCTTATATTAGTTGTTGGGCTGCAAAGATGACTATTAAGAATGGTCCCTTATCTAAACAGCTGGTATTATATCCTCCATCCCAACCTTCCATTGATCATGATATACCTATATGGTTGGAGGATGAAGAAGATGAGGTATATAACACTACCCCCATTTTTACCATAGATGTTGTTCTTAGAGAGGGACAACTTGATGAAGATGAACGCATCGACCATTCCATTCAAAACCAATCCCCCACTAAAATTCAACTTGAAAACCTATTCAAAGAATCGGAAAGCCAACCTTGGATGGAATTGCACTCAGTCGATTCAACCTCTGAAACCACCAAGGTTGTTAAGTTTGGCCCATCTAGATCTCTGAAAATAAACTCAAACCTCTAAGATGAATAATAAAAGCAGTTATGCCAGCTTTAAAAAAAAACCTAGATGCATTTGCTTGGGTTTAAAAGGACATGAAAGGGGTGCATCCTTCAGTATTCAGACATCATATTTACATCAAAGAAGAATGCAAGCTTATGCGACAACCCCAAAGAAGGATGAACCCAGCTCTAAAGGACATGGTAAAGGAAGAGCTCCAAAAACTGTTGGATGCAGGTTTCATTTATCCTATAACAGACAGTGAGTGGGTATCTCCTCTTGTCTTAGTCCCAAAGAAGAATGGAAAATGGTGAATCTGTGTTGATTATCAAGAACTTAACAAAGCCACCAAGAAGGACCATTTCCCTTTTCCCTTTATAGACCAAGTCCTAGATGGCCTTGCGAGAAAGAAGTTATTTTCCTTCTTAGATGGGCTCAGTGGGTATAACTAGATCCAAATCAGCCTTTAAGACTAGGATAAGACTACTTTCACCTGCCCTTGAGGTACATTCGCTTATAGAGTCCTACCCTTTGGGTTTTTTAATGCCCCAGATACCTTCCAAAAATATGTCTTGAGAATTTTCTCTAAGATAGTCCATGACTCTGTTGAAATCTACATGGATGATTTCACACCCTATGGGGACGAATTCCAGGAAGCTCTCTCCAATTCAGGAAAAGAGTTGAGAAGGTGCATTGAGATGCATCTCTCCCTCAGCCCAGAAAAGTGTGAATTCTTAAAAAGAGAAAGAGTTGTATTAGGACACTCACTATCCCAAGCATGAATATAGGTGGACCGAAGAAAAATCACTATTAACAAAATGGTACTTGCTCCTCAAAAGTAGAGAGATATCAGGAGCTTCTTAGGGTTAGCTGGCTATTATAGAAGATTCATCAAATATTTCAATAAGATGGCTTCACCACTATTTGGTTTATTGGCCAAGGATTCTGAGTTCACTTGGTCCAGTCCTTGTCAAGAAGCTTTTGAGCTCTTCAAGGGAAAGTTAACTACTTCCCCCATTCTCTGAGGTCCAAATTGGACTCTGCCTTTCCACATCCACACAGATCCATCCGAAAAAGCTATGGGCGCAGCATTAGGGTAGTTAGAAGAAAAATTACCTTATGCAATATATTTCATCAGTAAGAACTTGTCTAAGGCCAAACTCAATTATATTTTCATGGAGAAGGAGATGTTAGCCATTTTCCATGATTTAGACAAATTTAGTGTAATGTTCCCAATTTTTAGCCCCAAGCTAAAATGGAACAGTATAGTTGCATATTTTATTTTTTCTTAATAAAATGGGTAAGGAGACACCTTAGCCCTCTTTTAATGAAGAAAAAACACTCCTTGTGTGAAAGGAGGACAAATAAGCGGCTGAAATAAACACCTAAGGGTGTGAATGGAACCCGGATCACTTGATTTAGTCCTCTTTGACTAAATTCAATAGCGTTGCCCAAGGAGGAGAGGCTTCCTAGAGAAGTTGTGTAGTTTTGGAGGGAAGACACTCACATGAGGGTGGAAACCCTAATTGGTGCAAACTTGGTGGAGAAGAGTTCCTTTTCTTTATAAGGAGGATATGGCAGCCCATTTGCATCATGTTTGGAGTTTAGAATTGGGTCTGCAAAGGCTTACATCCCCAGGCTGTTCAGCAGGGTGGTGGTGCCCTCAAGCACTAGGGTGTTCCCGGTCGAGAATCCATACCTCTTCCTCAAGGAAGGATGAGGATTGAGTTGCATTTTCCTCAATCCGGCATTGGCCACAGCTACATTCATCTTTTACAGCATTAGCTCTGTAGCAGAGAGGACGTTGTGTTGCTGGGTGCAACAAGAGAGGAACTCATGGAGTCTCTCTTGATTGGTTTTCTTCAGTGGATGAGTGATCTACTCATCAGAGGAGGTGAAAGGAGGATTCCTGGGCTTCATAACAGATCTTGGGCACTTGGCCAACATTCCATCATCTCCCACTGCACAGTCCATGGAGGAAAATGCGTTATTTTATGGAGGCAGTGAGAGAGGGTTTCATAGAGCTCGTCAGGAGTGTGTTTTTGAGACAAAGGGATCAACCCTTTGTGCTTAGATACATTATCAGAGGAGGGTAATAATATTTCAGATCTGCCATAGCCTCATTCTTATTTTTTATCAGTTGCAGTGACAACTCAGTTGTCACATTTTTGGTATGTTCTGGCATTTCTAGCAATCTCTCCTAGATTGGCTAGAAATCCCATAGTTCAGCCCATTTTCTTGTTATTGGGAATTATTTTGTATTCCTTCAGCCATATGTACATTTTATTAATATTCAGCAGCTCATACCTTCATATACATAGCGTAGTCACTGCTCTCCGGCATTTTTTGGAGTTGCAGCAACTCATGTATATTATTGCTTAATCAATGAAGGTTGGATCTTAAAGCTTGAGTGGCTTGTCCCTCAACTATTTCTTGTATTTTATTACGGATATATCATAATATCATGATGGATGTAGCATTTTCCCTCTTATTATGTATTCAGAGTTGCAGAGTTAATGTTAATGTTCATAAATTGTTGTAAGCTCTCTCATTGAGCATTGTTTTAGAGACCTAGATTGGGGAGATCTAAATAACCCATCTAGAGTTATTTCTTTGAGCTTATTTTCTGCATAGAATTTTTATGATGTGTGTTTTAAGGCATCCCAGTAGTGGTTTGTCTTATTTTTATAGCAGCTTCCTTATACAGCATCCTCAAGGACCCTGTAGCAGAAATTCCTGAGGTGGAATATTGCATATCCATAGACAGAGTCTGTGAAGGGCCAGCTAGCCTCAGGATCTCTCCCTTCTTTAGAAGGAGACATGTCCTCTAAATGCCCCAAGATTCAATCTCTAAAATGTACTTGTGATACCTCACTGAAGAAGGAATTGGAATATCTTAAGATATTCCCGATGAAGCAGGAAGTTCCAGATTTGGAACATTATAGTGGTATCGAAGCATCAATCTTGGCTCAGCCTGTGCAAAATATTTAATGCCATCAGCAAGAGGAGCTTCTCTCCAAGGAGAGGATATTTGTTGAGGAAACTAGGGAAAAGGAATGACAGAAGAGGAGGTTTCCCTTCTTCTTTTCCAGACCATTGAAGAGATCATTGAAAATATTGATGAAAGGGAAAAGTGGGAAGATTTTCTGAGAGGGTTTTTTGATGGGACAAATCCTAGTTATTTTTCATGAAGGGTGTGGGCATTCAGCCACACATGCAGATCCATATCGTAGTCCTTTGTTCACTTGCATTGCAAGGGAGTAGAGGAAGAAAATGAGGCCATGGGAGGAGTGGCGCTGCAACTCAAAGGTATGGCTCATGATTGTTGGTTTGAAGGTTCCATTTTTCATTTTCATGCAAATGCAAAAACATGTGATGCATTTACTAAGGGTTTGATGGAGGAACTTGGTGAAACTCATTGTGTCATAAACACAAACACTTTTCATACATTGGAAATAACCAACAGCGTTGTCACATTAGGGGGAGATCCATCACCACATGGAGGTGAAAAGGGAGCCAATGCTTCCACTAGAGGAGCCCTTGTGTCTTTGCAAGGAATTCCAAATATTTTTGCATGTGGGTACCAAGACACGATTTCGGAGCCATATGTAGCATTTGTTTGGGATTGTGAGATGGAGAAAGAAGAGAAGAAGGATCAGCATGAAGGGATGATGAGCATTCTCCCTTATCTATTTCGAAAAATTTCTGCATAAAGGAAAGAGATTGCACTGTGTAAAGGAGAGAGGGACAAATCAGTCCACTCATACATGCAGTCTATTTCAGATCTTGATGTCTCACTTTTTGGAGGCATTCCACTTGGGAGGCCACATGATCTAGAGATGATGAGAGGCATCATGTCATTTGTTTCACCACTCTTGGATTCCAGGGAGGTGGAGACATTAGAGGAATCCAGCACAGTGCAGAGAGTTTGTGAATAAGCACAAGGATGAGGGATACACTCTCTCATTTTCATTCTCACCCACTCTCATCATCTATACTGCGCTGATATAGTTTGATGCATGGATGGAGGATAGCATCTTCATATTGTAGGATGACTACTCCATAGATTTGGTGAGTGGGAGGATACTTCCCTTGAGGAAATACTCTTTGATGCATTGGAGTAGATGGAGGCCACTCATGCTTACATTGGCTAGGATCGGGAGATTCTTTGGAGGTGATAGTCTCTAATGGGAGGCTCATTTTTAGAGAGCATAATTTCTATTTGAGCATGAGCAGCTGCATGATGGGCATGGTAGCAACTTGGAGGATGAATTTGGCATGGGGGATGTCAAAGTAGCAGGCAGCAGCGTGAGGGAGCACCATATTGCAAAACATTAGTGTTGTCTATGTGGAGGATTGACCCCGGTTGGAGGACTCAACTTTTGGTTGAGTTTTCCCAAGATCTTGGTGCATGCATCATTCTTGATGACCAAGAGGAAGATGACAGATACATGGTTGATGATATGGTCATCTATTGTTATGGCAGGATCTTCTTGACCAGAGTTTCTAGTCTCAAGGAGAAATTATTGCATGCAGCACATGAGGACTTCCTAGCTATGCACTTGGATGCATACTTTGCCTTGCTAGAGGAGTCACTTGGGAGGGAATTCATCATGATCTTCATCAGCATATGGAAATATGCATAGCTCATATGATTTTGGAGAGGTTGGCACAACCATTCCCTTACTCATTGGAGGAGAAGGAGAGCATTCAGATGAGCCATTTCAGCTCAAGGTCTCAAGTACATGGTAGAGAAGGTATAATTTCCCACCTATTTACTTCATATGAGCAGCCTATTTTCTCAAGGAGGGTCATCCCTTCTTGCACTTGGTATTTTACTTGAAGCTAATTGTAGCCTTGATTTTGGTTATTCTTATTATGGTTTGTGGGGGAAGCCACATATTCCTTGGTGTGCATCATTGGCACCAAATTGTGTTTTCATGTTTTATCTTATGGTGAGATGTTGTGGAAGCAAACAAGTGGCTAGTACAGCACTTGTTACTTTTGATTTTGAGGCAGGCCAAGGAGGCACTGCACAGGTTCCATGAGTAGGATTTGGAACCACTTTCCAGTTGTCATTTGGCAACTTGTTTCTATTGCATATTGCTCCTTGTATATTTTTGTTGTTTTACATTTATGAGGAGCATTGTTTGGAGAGAATTGGATATACAACCCATTGGGAGCATGATTCTCCCTATTATACATGCTTCATTTTTCAGGAAACACCATGGGCAAACCATGAATGCCACATTGCTACTTGCTCTTCTTGTGGAAGGGACCACTTGGAGAAATTGAGGAGGCATTTCATGGCTGATTTTCTTGATGGGGTGGCTTGGGCCATTCTTAGAGGCCATACTATTTCATCCCAAGTACATAGGCAGCCCCATAGACACCAAAAATGGAGAGAGGGCCATCATGGGAAACCAAAACAACTCTCCATTCAGCCCCAACACATTGCAAAAATCAGGGGTGAGATTTTCATTTGGACGATAGCATGAATGAAAGGATCATCATTGGGAGAAAAATTTTCCCTTGCATATCATCACTCCTACCTTGAGGAGGCCATAGCACAGCAAGAAGGATTCCACTACACCTTCCATCTCTCATGAGGAGCATCATTTTAGCTTGCATGCTTGGGAGAGAGCATTGGAGGGCAAGTTTATTGCAGCATCTTTTTGAGCAGTGGTAGAGCTGGTTGATAAGGAGGCCACAAGAGAAGAAGGAGGAGTAATTATGTTCTCTCTATGCAGTTCCTTGAGGGAAAACAACATGTGGGAGGGAGGACTGTAATTTTCCCAGTTTTTAGCCTCAAGCTAAAATGGAACATTATAGTTGCATATTTTATTTTTGCTAAATAAAATGGGTAAGGAGACACCTTAACCCTATTTTAATGAATAAATAACACTCATTGTGCGAAAGGAGGACAAATAAGCAGTTGAAATAAACACCTAAGGGTGTGAATGGAACCCGGATCACTTGATTTAGCCCTCTTTGACTAAAGTCAATAGTGCTGCCCAAGGAGGAGAGGCTTCCTAGAGAAGTTGTGCAGTTTTGGAGGGAAGACACTCACATGAGGGTGGAAACCCTAATTGGTGGGACCTTGGTGGAGAAGAGTTCCTTTTCTTTATAAGGAGGATATGGAAACCCATTTGCATCATGTTTGGAGTTTAGAATTGGATCTGCAAAGGATTGCATCCCCAGGTTGTTTAGCAAGGTGGTGGTGCCCTCGAGAACTAGGGTGTTCCCGGTCGGGAATCCCTACCTCTTCCTCAAGGAAGGATGAGGATTGAGCTGAATTTTTGTTAATCCAGCATTGGCCACAACTAAATTCATATTCTACAGTGTTAGCTCTGCAGCAGAGAGGACGTTGTGTTTCTGGGTGCAGTAAGAGAGGAATTCATGGAGTCTCTCTTGATTGGTTTTCTTCAGTGGAGGAGTGATCTACTCATTGGAGGAGCTGCAAGGAGGATTCCCAGGCTTCATAACAGATATTTGGCACTTGGCCAACATTCCATCATCTCCCACTGCGCATTCCATGGAGGAAAATGCATTATTTTATGGAGGCAGTGAGAGAGGGTTTCATAGAGCTCATCAGGAGTGTGTTTTTTAGACAAAGGGATCATCCCTTTGTGCTTAGAGACATTATCAAAGGAGGGAAATCATATTTCAGATATTCCATTGCCTCATTCTTATTTTGTATCAGTTGCAGTGACAACTCAGTTGTCACATTTTTGGTATGTTCCGGCATTTCTAGCAATCTATCCTAGATTGGCTAGAAATCCCATAGTTCAGCCCATTTCCTTGTTATTGGGAATTATTTTGTATTCCTTCAGCCATATTTAAATTTTATTCATATTCAGCAGCTCATACCTTCATATACATAGCGCAGTCACTACTCTCCGGCATTTTGTGGAGTTGCAGCAACTCATGTATCTTATTGCTTAATCAGTGGAGGTTGGATCTTAAAGCTTGAGTGGCTTGTCCCTCAACTATTTCTTCTATTTTATTGCTGATATATCATAATATCATGATGGCTATGGCATTTTCCCTCTTATGATGTATTCAGAGTTGCAGAGTTAATGTTAATGTTCATATATTGTTGTAAGCTCTCTCATTGAGCATTGTTTTAGAGACCTAGATTGGGGAGATCTGAATAACCCATCTAGAGTTATTTCTTTGATCTCGTTTTCTGAATAGGAGTTTTATGGTGTGTTTTTTAAGGCATCCCAGTAGTGGTTTGTCTTATTCTTACAGCAGCTTCCTTATACAACGTCCTCAAGGACCCTGTAGCAAAAATTCCCGAGGTGGAATATTGCATATCCATAGACAGAGTCTGTGAAGGGCCAAATAGCCTCAGGATATCTCCATTCTTTGGAAGGAGACATATCCTATAAATTCCCCAATATTTAATCTCTAAAATGGACTTGTGATACCTCACTGAAGAAGGAATTGGAATATCTTAAGATATTCCCGATGGAGCAGGAAGTTCCAGATTTGGAACATTAAATTTAGACATTATGTCATTGGGTATTAGACCTTTGTGCACACTGACCATGCAGCCATAAAATATTTAATGAAAAAACCAGATTTTAATGCTAGGATAATTAGATGGTTGTTACTTTTATAGTAGTTTGACCTAACCGTTATTGATAAACCTGGAAACGAGAATGTTGTTGCAGATTTTGTATCCATGTTAGCTCTATCTGTAGATGAAGAAGGAATGGTGGATGACCACCTTCCAAATAAACAATTATTTTCTATATCAGCACTATAATCATGGTTTACTGGCATAGAAAACTACTTGGTTGATGGAAAGTTCCCTCCTAATCTCTCATTCAAGGAGAAAATCAAGATCATCAGAAAAAGCGCCCCTTTCACATGGATTTGGGGAAATCTCTTTAAGCTAGGCCCTGACCAAATTCTCAGAAGATGTGAGAGGGAGGAATAATTTTTTGATATCCTCTTTGCATGTCTCGATAGCCCTTGTGGAGGCCACTTTGTTGCAAAAAGGACTGCCTTCAAATTTTTGCAGGCAGGATACTATTGGCCTACCCTTCACCCGGATTTCGAAAGACACACTAACAGGTGCGACCAATGCCAAAGGGTGGGGAAACCTACACAAAGGGATGAGATGCCTTTGCACCCTTAGGTGGCTCTTGAGCCATTTGAAAAATGGGGCATGGACTTCATTGGACCTATTGATCCACCTACTAGACAGAAAAAGTATATCATAGTCTGCATTGACTACCTAAAAAAGTGGTTGAAACAAAATCTATGAAGGTAGCAACCGAGGAGAAAGTAGCAGAATTTCTAAGGGAGAATGTGCTTTACAAATTTGGGTACCCCAGAAAAGTATTCACTGATCAGGGGGCACAATTCACTTCTCATCTCATTGAGAATATTTTGAGGAGGCACAAGATAAAGCATAAGACTTCTACTGCCTACCACCTTGAGGAATATGGCCAAGTGGAGGTGACTAAAAAAGCCTTGGAGAGTATCCTCACCAAGGTTGTGAGTAGCAGCAGAAAATATTGGGTGGACATATTGGTAGAAGCTACTTGGGCCTACAACACTACTTGGAAAACAACAACAGGATTCACTCCTTATGACCTAGTCTATGGCAAGAAAGCTCTTCTTTCAGTTGAATTTGAATTCAACACCTTAATGATGGTAGTTGAGTTAGACCTAGATATATAAAATGACCAAAAAGAGAGATTGTTTCAATTAAATGGATTGGACAAGTTCATGATGCAAGCACTCCTTCAAAAAGAGGTAAGTCAGTTGCAAAGGAAGGTCTGGCATGACAAGAAAATTAAGTAAAAGACCTTTCGAGAAAGAGATTGGGTATTGTTGTAGGACTCGAGGTTTAATGACTTCAAAGGCACACTAATGACAAGATGGTTGGGACCCTACAAAGTGTACAAATTTAATGATAATGTCGGAGTTCAGATCAGAACCATAGATGAGGAAGGAATTCCCCTACTTTTCAATGGTTAAAGGCTCAAGGTTTACAAGAAGACCTTGTCTAGGGTAGAATTTATAAATTCCATAAACATAGAGGTGTATGTCATGAGAAAATCCATAGTTTCCAATGCCTCCTAAAGAAAAAAGATAAAAAATAAATAGGCATGGGTTAAAACCTCTCTGAGGCGCCCTAAGCCAACTCCAGGGTTGAAAACCTCCATGAGGCAGTCCTAGAGCAAGAAAAAAAGAAAGAAAAAGAATTAAACAAAGAATAAAAGATCCTTAGGTGAAAACATCTCTTAGGTGCTCAAGGCATGCCTATGGGTTGAAAACCTCTGTGGAGGTGGCCCACTTGCCTTCAAAGAAAAAAAAAGGAAGAAAAGTAAAAGTAAAAAAATACCTATGCACTTATGTGTTTTTATGTTTTGCAGGTTATTGATTAAAGATGGTTTTTGGGATCCAAAGGAGCAATTTCTCTTAATTATCTCCTATTATTTTCTTACACACTCCATAAGCCACTCCATCATATATACCTTCATCCATTTCACCCATCAGATAAGCAACAATTTCATTTTATTCCCTAAACTGTAATTGCTACAAGCAAATTAGGTAGCTAGAGGATTCTTATAGCACTACAGGAAACTCTTGTAAATGTTGTAGGAAACTCATTTGTGAATAAAAAGGGTTTCCTAAGGGTTTATAAACTTTAGGAAGGGTATGATAATTCATTTTTTTTCCTATACCTACCATTCCCAAACCCCTTTTTCACTCCATGCGCAAGGTTTCCCTATCTAGACCCTATGTTGCACCTTTGTCAGCTAAATCATTGGAAACTTGTCATAGGAACCCTTTCACTTGCCTATCCTCCACTCTATTCATTCCATGATTTCCTCCATAGCCTCCATAAACCATATCCCTCCATTTCTGAGAAAACTGAAGCAAGAAGAGGCAATAATTAGATTGCTACAGGTATCAGAAAATTTCCTATAGCAAATCTGTGTGTGGCACAGCAAGGCCAAAACGTGAAGAAAATTTGATGTAGATGACTCCGAGAGACCAGCGGCAGACTCCGGAAGGAAAAGAACACCAACCATGGCACCTGAAGCCCTCCATGCAGTACCTGCAAAGGAAAAAGCCAAGAAAAGGGTAAGCAACTCACTCAGAAAAGACAAGCAGCTCACTGAGAAAACAAATAAAAAAAAAAAGACACAACAAATAAAAGACTAAGGTTTCCACCACTAGCTCCAGCTCCTTTAGAACCTCACCAACACCAGGTAACCTTAGGTATGGCCTCTCACCTCTCATCATGCATCCATAATGACCAAAATATTTGAATTTCAAGTTCTAGAAATTTAAAATGCAAAAAGGTGGCCAGTTAACTTGGCCACTATCGTAAAGTGAAACTGGAGGAAAAGTGAAAGTGCATGACACCTGGGAAAATCAAATCAAGTCAAGTAAGAGTGGATGGGTACAAAGGGATGTGATCACGAGGTAGAAAATGATTAACTGAAGTGTGGGGCAACAGTCTCAAAGAGGAAACTCGTGTTAAGTACGAGTCACTAGATTGCTTCAAATTTAGTTACAAATCCAATAAAGGTAAGATTTGTCTCATTTTCCCCATTTCATTGAGCATTTCAAAGAGAAGCAAGAGAAGGAGAACAATGGGAGCCATCAGAAGAGCAGCATTGATGTTTGTGCTTTCATGAACCATCGTGCTACAGCAAACAGAGTTTTACTACATGAAACTTCAGAAGCAGACCAGCAAGGGCTTATAGGGAAACACAAAGTCACCTACGGGTGAATTGGCTTCCCAAAGCCTCCATCTCTCAAACCAAAATAGCAGAGGACCAAGGTAAGTGGATTGTCATACTTCAGTACTGAAATTTCTCCATACAATTCACACTCAAAAAAAAGTAAATTTAACAGTTAAAGGGTAAGAGAATTTTCTTGCGTTTTGTTTCAGGACCTCCATCTCCAAGACATACCTCTCAAAACTCTCACCACCTTCATCTCACAGCATTAAAATGGGAGGGGGATTCAAAAAAATGGATCCTACTGACATTAAGAGAATTAGGCAGCACCCTTAGGTTATGGAAATCTTCTAAAATCACCAATAGCTAGGGTTCTTTGAGCTATTGAAAGGTTCTAATGATGGGATAGCTAAATAATTTGTAGTGGAACTGCAGCCACATTTAGAAGAGAGAGCCACCGTGATTAAAGGCCTAGCGATCACACTATATATTTGTAATATCCCAAAAGGGAGAATGCAGTAATACTTCACACAATATAAGAACTTACAGCAAGATAAACAATAAATCTAAGTACAAATCATAATATGCAGAAAGAGTTGAGACATTTTATTATATTAGAGATGATTCAGTTACACAAGTACAAGATATAGGTAGATCTAGCCAAGAAGATGAGCTAGGATCAACCTGAAAACATGTATGCAACAGGTACAGCATAACTGTTGAGGCTCTGTAGCAAATACTACGCTGTCTCTTCAATAGAATATGAACATATGGTTGCAGGCTGAAAAGAGAAATGCAGATCTACTCAAAACTGGAGCTCAGATGATTTCAAGATTCAATATCTGGCCATTATGATGGATTCCCAAGATAACCCAGATAGGATTTTCCAGATCTGCAACTTCGAAAAAATCACCTCCCCAGGGTTTGATCCTTGATCTGTTGGGAAATAATGATATGAAGATAGATCTAACAAATAGATGGCTGAAATATGATATCAGATCCTATCTAAGCTTGAAGGGTTGATCCCTTCTTCAGATCTATGATCTAGAAGCTCTAGATCTATCTTCTCAATCCTCCAATGATGATTGCAGTTGCTACAACACAACTTCCTCTAGAAACTGTGCTATGTGGGAAAGAGAGTCCTTTTTCCTGCTGAAAGGTGCTGCAACAAACTCCAGGCTGATGGTAATACTGTTGGCAATGTGAAGGAATGATCCTCCACTGGATTGCTAGCTGAAGTACTAGCAACTTCCTTCCTCCTTTTAGATCTGAAAAATGGACAGTGTTATTCCTGAAGGGAATACTGCTGCTAGGAGGTCAATAAATTTTTTCCTGATGTTAGATCAGAAATATGGCTCTGGGAGTTCTGATCTATGAGCCCAAGTGATGGGAATAATCCCTCACCTTGTTCTCCAGCTGAAGTACTGAAGACAACTTCCACCTTCCAAACTGATCTTCAGAAATATGCAGATTTCTGAATATGAATGTTCTTCAGAAAGTAGATAAGAGATGTGGCACCAATGCCTGATGTAGAATTAAGAGCAATCCTCTTCCCATAGCTACTCAAGAAAGAGGTGGGATTCTCGCCTGGGAACACCCTGTGCTAAACAACACCTGCAATCTCTGCTAAACAACCCAAGAATGCAGTGGAATGTCACTTGAAAATTCCATATCTAAAAGATAATACATCAAATAATCCAATATTCCTTTCACCTTTGCCTTCATCTCCTTCATAATGTTTGAACCTTCCCAAGCCTTGGCCCTAATCTCAACTTCACAGTCTCATGTGGACAAGATCCTCCAAGTGGGACTGCGATGTTTGACCAAATCAAACAAACATTCTAGGTGTAATGTACACCTCCTCCATCATGTGTGCTTTAATTGCACATGGTCCTCCATCACTTTATCATGAATTCTCAATGGTCCTTTGTTTGACATCTTCGATATCTTAATTGACTGAATCAACCCTCCATGATCTTTCTCATAAATGAGACATGATCCCCAATCTCATTCACATTAGTAGTTGCTCAACTACCTTATTTTGCAGATCTAGGCTAAATTAATCTACATTCACACACACAAAGTGGATATTTATTCTTATTGAGGATTGTGGTTGCCTCCACCCTTTTATTTACTTAATTCATTAAGAAAATCAAGGACTCTAATATTCCAAATATGATGTGAAATTTTGGGAATATTATAGTGCCCCCCGGATAAATGTTGCTTGTCCTCAAGAAACTCCAAAATTAGATGCAAGATCATCTATTCCCCTCCAAATGGCATCCACATAAGGAAGGCTTCATCCATTTGCTGCAATAGGTTATGCATGTTTGGTTCCAAATTTGTCTTTTAAAAGCATAAAGAATGACCTCCAACTATTTGGTTAGATGTCCCCCTTCCATCATGAAGTACCAAGTGACAACCATATGATGTCCAACATCATCAAAAATACATGAGAGACATAAAATAAAGTAGCTCTCTCCACAAAGGAAAAGCTTCAATATACAATACACTCCTTCATCCCATGTTTCATGAATTTGATTGAGCATTATTATGCTCTCATTCTTGGCCCTGTTGGTCTTATTGGATCCAAACTTCATCATTTCAAAGTTATGCAAAAGAAGAAGGGAAGTGTTGGGTATGTGTTATATTCTTTCCATGAAGGGAAGTGTTCAGTATGTGTTGGGTCCTTAATTTCCGATGGGTAGTCTGCGCCCATGGTTTTGTGCATGGTTTTGCACATGGTTTTGGGGTACAATGGTTTTCAGCCCCTAGTATTTTTGTAGATCCGGTCAATGGAACTACGGTTATGTTCTAAGCCAGGTTTAATGGATTAGGGTTCATGTATGCTTCGACATGTATATATATGTGTTGTAACACTAAAAGGAATATAATGAAAAATCAAGCTGGTCGTCTCAATTTGGGATCCAGGGGAAAATCTTTGTGTTTATCTGTTTCATGTTTTATGCTCTCGCTACTGTTTATTTTCTGTTATAAGATTCATGTGTAGATAATTTTTGTTCAGGGTTAAAACCTACATTTGGTATCAGAGTTGGTTCAGCTTCAAGGGGACACCTTTTCTGCTGAGGGTTTTTTGCTCGGGCCTGAGGTAGACCCTGTTCAGTGGGAGATCTGCCAGATTGATTCTTGCGGTGAAAGAAGATGGCGAGTGGCGGGAAGATAGAGATCGAGAAATTTAATGGTCAAAGTTTTAAGTTATGGAAGCTCAAGATGGAGGATCTACTGGTGGATAAAGATCAGTGGATCGCGATAGATCCAAGTACTAAACCACGGCAATGTCAGATGAAGACTGGAAGAAACTGGATCAGAAGGCTAAGAGCACAATACGGTTGTGTGTCTTAGATTCAGTATTGTTGAATGTATCTGGGGAAGCTACGACGAAGAACTTGTGGGAAAAGCTAGGGACTTTGTACCAATCTAAGTCTCTAGTGAATAAATTGTTCCTATGGAAAAATCTGTATAACCTGAGGATGAAGGATGGAGACTCGGTGACAGAGCATCTGAATGCCTTCAATACTGTGGTAAGTCAGCTGTCATCTGTTGATATTAAAATCTCAGATGAAGATAAGTGCATCAGCTTGTTGTGTTCTCTACCAGATTCATGGGACAGTCTGGTTATTGCAATAGGTAGCAATACAACTACCTTGAATTTTGATGACATTGTCTCAGCCTTGCTGTTGGAGGAAATGAGACGGAGAAATATGGAGGGTCAGAATGGAGATGCCTTATCTGTACGAGGAAGGTCCCAGAACATAAACAAGAATAAGGGTTCGAGTGGGAGATCCAAATCTAGAGGGAGATCTAAATCTCCTGGAAAGTTTGTAAAGGTGTGCTGGAAATGCGGAAAGGAAGGGCACTACAAAAAGGACTGCAGATCTAAAGCTCCTGAGAAAGGAAAGGGATCCGATGATGCTCCTTCTGCAGAGGAAAAAACCACCTCGGATGAAGGTGGGGATGTGTATTTGGCTTCTTCTTCAAATACACATGTAGATCATGAGTCATGGTTGATTGACTCAGGTGCATCCTTTCACTTCACTCCCCATAGGGAGTGGTTCTGCGAGTATGAGAAATATGATGGTGATGTCTTCATAGGGGATGATAGGAAGGCCAAAATCATCGGACGTGGAAAGGTCAAGCTGAAGCTGCAAGGTGGAAGGATTAGAACACTTCCTGGTGTTCTGCATATTCCTGTATTGGCCAGAAATCTGATTTATGTAAGCAAGATGGATGATGCAGGTGTAAAAACAGTGTTCGAGAAAGATGCCTACAAGATGGTTCGGGGAGCACTGGTATTAATGCGGGGAGTTCAGACTGGAACTCTGTACAAGCTACAAGGTAGCACTATTAATCAAGGCTCAGAACCGTTCTGTTCCCCGGGAAGTGGAGCGGAAAGCCTAGTTGTCTCTGGAGAAAAGACCATGTTATGGCATCAAAGGCTTCGATATATTGGAGAGAAGGGCCTTCTGGTACTACATAGAAATGGTATGGTAGAAGGTATGTCTAATTGCTCTATGGATTTTGATTTCTGTGAACATTGTGTATATGGGAAGCAGGAATCAGGTGAGTTTTCCTTCTGGTGCTAAGAGGGTGAACAAGATATTAGAACTTGTGCACAGTGATGTGTTTGGACCTGTGTCAGTTCCATCATTGGGAAATTTTGTGTACTATGTTTCATTCATAGATGACTTCTCAAGGAATACATGGATATATTTCTTGAGGAAGAAATCTGAGGTCTTTGACAAATTTAAAGAATTTAAGGCTCTGGTGGAAAACCAGACAGAGAAGAAGATAAAGGCACTGAGGACAGATAATGGTGGGGAGTTCTGCAAGAAGGAATTTGAAGAGTTCTGTAAGAAGTGTGGTATAGCACAACAAAAGACTACTCCATACACACCTCAGCAAAATGGAGTTGCAGAAAGAATGAACAGAACACTGATGGAAAAGGAAAGAAGCATGCTCAGTGGTACCGGGTTAGGACAAGAATTCTGGGCAGAGGCAGTGGAGACTGCATGCTATCTGGTTAACAGATTACCTTCATCAGTGTTGGAGGATAAGACTCCAAATGAGGTATGGACTATTAAAAAGCCCTCTCTTTCACATCTAAGGGTATTTGGATGCGATGCATATGTACATGTTCCAAAGCAGAAAAGGACCAAGTTGGATAATAAATCTGAAAGGTGCATCTTTATTCGGTATAAGGATGGTTTAAAAGGTTACAAGCTTTGGAACCCAGAAACAAGGAAGGTTGTGTACAGCTGAGATGTGGTGTTTAGAGAGGTGAAATATGTTTTTAAACATGAATTCATACCAAAGGAACCTGAGAAGATAGAGTTTGAGCTAAAGGAGGATGAATCAGACTCTACAACAGAAGAAGACTTGGAAGGGGAAGAGCCACAAACTCCAGCTATGAGAAGATTAGCTCGGGAAAGAAGACAACCATAAAGGTATAGTCCATCTGCTTTCTGTTCAAATTTTTCCTTAACTATAACTGATGATGATCCCAGAACTGTCAGGGAGGTAGTAGATTCAGAGGATGGAAAACTCTAGAAGGAGGCCATGGTTGGTGAAATGACATCCTTGCAAAAAAATGAGGCATGGGATCTGGTAGAGTTGCCGGCTGGAAGCAAGCCCATTGGGAGAAAATGGGTGTTTAAAAGGAAGATGAATGTAGAAGGCGAGGTGGAGAAATACAAATCTCGGTTGGTAGCAAAAGGTTATTCCCAGGTGCCGGGAATTGATTTTGGTGATATTTTTTCTCCTGTTGCGAAAGTTACTTCTATTATATTACTTTTATCTGTTGTTGCTGCATTTGATTTTGAGATAGAATGGATGGATGTGAAGACAACATCTCTTCATGGGGATCTAGAAGAGGATATCTACATGAAGGAACCTGAAGGCTTTATGGTGAAGGGTAAGAAATAACTGGTATGCAGGTTGAAGAAGTCTCTGAATGGGTTAAAACAGTAACCAAGGATGTGGTATCAGAAATTTGATACCTATATATGGGGACTCGGCTTCACCAGAGGCAAGGAGGATCACTGTGTTTATTTTAAATTAATTGGTGACCGTGTTATTTATTTGTTCTTGTATGTGGATGATATGTTGTTGATTGGAAATGAC
Organism: Pinus albicaulis; assembly: GCA_034641835.2. Lineage (NCBI taxonomy): Eukaryota > Viridiplantae > Streptophyta > Pinopsida > Pinales > Pinaceae > Pinus > Pinus albicaulis. The sequence continues at coordinate 1,102,672,508 of CM076581.1, forward strand.
AAAGAAATTATCCAAGATTTGAATACCCAACTGTTCTCCAAATTAGACATGAAGGATCTTGGTGCTGCAAACTATATTTTGGGCATGGAAATTAAGAGAGATCAGGCAAAGAGGAAGCTCTGGTTAAACCAAAGGAAGTATGTCAAGACTATATTGCAAAGGTTCAATATGCAGGATAGTAAACTGGTGAATGTTCCTATTCCTGTAGGTGTAAAGCTATCTACTGAACAGTGTCCCAAGACACAAGAAGAAGAGGAGGATATGTCCCATGTTCCATATGCAAGTGAAGTGGGTAGCCTGATGTATGCAATGGTCTGTACTAGACCATACATTGCACATGCAGTGGGAGTATTGAGCAGGTTTATGTCAAACCCATGGAAGGAGCATTGGACAGCAGTGAAGCAGATTTTCAGATATTTACATGGCACTAGTGATTATGGCTTGTGCTACCAGGGAAGACCAGGTTTGGAAAGACTGTTGTACATTCGTGGTTTTGTTGATGCAGACTGGGCTGGAGATCTAGACCAAAGAAGATCTACAAGTGGGTATGTGTTTAGCCTATTTGGAGGTGCAGTCAGTTGGATGAGTAAAATACAGTCTTTAGTGGCTCTTTCAACTACAGAGGCAGAATACATAGCAGCCACTCATGCAAGCAAGGAATCAATTTGGTTGCAGAGATTGTGTTCAAGTATGGGGTTGGTACAGCAAGCTATAAGGATATACTGTGATAGCCAAAGTGCAATTTTCTTGGCTAAGAACCCTGCTTATCATTCAAAGACAAAGCACATTGATGTTCAATATCACTTTGTTAGAGATATGGTTGAGGCTAAAAAGGTGTTGCTGGTAAAGGTGGACACTTTGAAGAATGTTGCAGATGCATTGACGAAGTCTGTGAGCACTCAGAAGTTCTCTTGGTGTAGAGAAACAATGGGTGTTGAAGAATTGGGCCAATGACTAAGCTCTCCTGTGGCCCCCTACGGAAAGAAAACAAGTGGGAGAATGTTTGGTATGTGTTATTCTTTTCACGACTAAGCATGTGCGGGGGGGTAAGAGGAGGGGCGATAGCCCCCCTTTTGCGCTGAGCGCAAGGGGTTCGAGGTAGCACCCCGGCGAAAATTTTTTGGTCCTTAATTTCCAGTGGGTAGTCCGTGCCCATGGTTTTGTGCATGGTTTTGCACATGATTTTGGGGTACGATGGTTTTCAGCCCCTGGTATTTTTGTAGATCTGGTTAAGGGAACCACGGTTATGTTCTAATCTAGGGTTAATGGATTAGGGTTCATGTATGCTTCGGCCTGTATATATATGTGTTTTAACACTAAAAGGAATATAATGAAAAATCAAGCTGGTCATCCCGATTTGGGATCCAGGGGAAAATCTCTGTGTTTATTTGTTTCATGTTTTATGCTCTCGTTATTGTTTATTTTCTGTTATAAGATTCGTGTGTAGATAATTTATGTTCAGGGTTAAAACCTACAGGTAGAAGTAACATGGGTAGACAAACATGTCAAACCATATTCTCCTAACAATAACCACCGAAGTAAGGCCCTTTACTGCCATCCTCCATCTCCTCCATGTAAGATGGACAAGCCAAACTCCCCCAAAAGTAACCCAAGCAACAAGAGATCTTGTTGCTTTCTCTCCTCCTCATGTGCATCATGAAGCAAAAGCATACTAATGGACATATGAGATGTCACATCAACCCAATACAAATAAACATCATTAATTCACATCATGAGATCATTATGCCAAATTTTACACAATACAAAACACATAGATATAGGAGATGTCATGTGGTGGCCAAACTCTCTCAAGTGAAACCAAAATGAACATGCCCTCCTTTGCTGCAATTTATCATTGACACACAAGGCATGATTCAAAAAATTATGAGCTATTGGGTGGTATCCATACTCACCCAAGAGCAGTCAGCGTAGCCATGCCTCCTTCTTCATTTCATATGTGTTTTTCAAGGCACAAATCAGAAATATAGGTGCCTTTGGAGAGTGACAGAAATCTCCCAATGGAAACCAACGTAACCAAGCATGCTGGCCCATACAAATCTGCAAGTGGCTTTGCAACCCCTTGCTTATCATCCTTACCCATTCACTCCCATGTGGATGATGAATGAGGTACTGCATAATCATGGCATCCTCCCTCTATAGAATGTCATCCTTCCCAAACTGTTGAAGAACTTTGCATTTCATGAAATGTTGAAATGCATCTCTAATGAGATCTCTTAATGAGATTCTCTCTACATCAAAGGCCCTCCAAAACCAAAGAAGTTTTGGGTTTGCTACAAGTAGAAGTTTCTCTTTGAGAAGTGAGAGGCTCATTGAGAAAGGGTCATCTAGAAGGGAGAAAAGGTTTCTCATTTCAAGATGTCTACCATGTGTTATCTTTTCTTCCATTGATTCATGAGTGAAGCTACCTCCAAAATGCTCCAAGAATGATGAATCCCTTTCTTTTTCATAGCTACTGAGTGATAGAATTGTAGATCTGTAGGGTAATACATATGATGTCTCAAAGTAAGGCACAATATTGATCTCATAATCAGCCATTGTACATAGGATAATGCTAATCCCATTTTCTGAAACTCTACATCTCAACTCAAGGGGTTGAATGTAGCTCAGCATTGATGAATAGGGATAGTTTTCAGTCTCCTCCTTGATTAGATCAAGGGTCCTCTGCGCTGTGATATGTCTTTGCTTCAAATCAGCACTTTGTTCTAACCCTTGGTTATGCATTGATCTTGAAACAATATGTGCTGAAATTTCATGCATACCTTAGATCAACTGATATGTGGGGACCTCTTGACAGAACATAAGATTTTCTCCACCTGGAACAATAGTGTCTCCAACTACTGGTAAGAGTGATGGCCTCTTTTCTTCAAGTGTACCAGCGCTGGTATCTTCCTCCTCATCCTCATGCATCTCTTGATCCATGCATGGGACTCCATATGTCAAGAGCTCAAGACTACCTTGCAAAGATGCAAGTGCCTCTTCTCCAGATACAAGTACTTCTGCAACAAGTGGTGAAAGTAGTGACCTCTTGTCCAAAGTGACAATATTGACATTCTCCTTGGTTTCCTTGGGAGATGTCTCTTTATGGCACATCTCAAACTTCTCCCTCAACTTGTGAAAGAAATTTGAATACTTGGTCACCTTTGCATGCTCTATGTGCCCAAACCACCAATCTTCCGCTTCATCTAAGAGATGAAGTGTTGCAATTTGAACAGCCTCTTCTTTAGCCACAAGATGCAACTCGAAAAATGAATCTAACTCCCTCCTCCAAGCCCTCACATTTCTTGAGGAAGACCCATCAAATGTAGGAAAATAGAATATATTATGCATCTTTCTTCTATTGCTGCTATAGGATCCTCTTTCTTCTCTAATCTGGAAGAATTGTTGGAGATTTAGCTTCTCCTTGAAAGCTCTAGACTGTTCTTTTTACTCTTCAAGATATAGACTGAGAGTCTCATGAGTCTCAGGTTCATTCCTTTCTTCACTTCTATACCTCTCACCTTCTTCAAAGAAAGTGGGCATAGTGGATCTATGAGGAGGTCTAGGATTCTTCGGTCTTCTTTGTTGCTGATAGGAAGTGCTTTCCTCATCAGATCTACATCTTGGATGTCCTTCCTACTTCATTTGATTGACCTCCTTGGAGAGATATTGCATGGATCTAAAGAAAGGAGTGACAGATTTCTCATCCTCTATGATAGATCTCATCTATCTATTCTTCTTTCAATGTAAAATATGAAGTGTCCACAAGCTGAGCCAAAGATCATGCTTTGATATCACTCTAATGTCCCAAAAGGGAGAATGCAGTAATACTTCACACAATATAAGAACTTACAGCAAGATAAACAATAAATCTAAGTAAAAATCAGAATATGCAGAAATATCTGAGTCATTTTATTATATTGGAGATGATTCAGTTACACAAGTACAAGATATAGGTAGATCTAGCCAAGAAGATGAGCTAGGATAACCCTGAAAATATGTATGCAACAGGTACAGCGTAACTGTTGAGGCTCTGTAGCAAATATTGCATTGTCTCTTTAGTAGAATATGAACATATGGTTGCAGGCTGAAAAGAGAAATGTAGATCTACTCAAAACTGGAGCTCAGATGATGCCAAGATTCAAGATCTAGCCAATTTGACGGATTCCCAAAATAACCTAGAAAGGATTTTCCAGATCTGCAACTTTGGAAAAATCACCTCCCCAAGGTTTGATCCTTGATCTGCTGAGAAATACAAATCTGAAGCTAGTTCTGAGAAATATATGGCTAAAATATGATATCATATCATATCTAAGCTTGAAGGGCTGATCCCTTCTTCAGATCTATGAGCTAGAATCTCTAGATCTAGCTTCTCAATCCTCCAATGATGATTGCAGCTGCTGCAACACAACTGCCTCTAGAAACTGCGATGTCAGAAAAAGAGAGGCCTTCTGCCTACTGAAATCTGTTGCAATAAACTCCAGGCTAATGGTAATACTGTTGGCGATGTGAAGGAATGATCCTCCACTGGATTGCTAGCTGAAGTACTAGCAACTTCCTTCCTCCTTTTAGAACTGAAAAATTGAAAGCGTTATTCCTGAAGGAAATATTGCTGCTAGGAGGTCAATAACTTTTGGCTTGATGCAAGATCTGCAATATGGCTCTGGTAGTGCTGATCTATGATCCCAAGTGATGGGAATAATCCCTCACCTTGTTCTCCAGCTGAAGTACTGAAGACAACTTCCACCTTCCAAACTGATCTTCAGAAATATGCAGATTTCTGAATATGAGTGTTCTGCAAAAAGTAGAGAAGAGATGTGGCACCAATGCCTGATGTAGAATGAAGAGAAATCCTCTTCCCAGAGCTACTCAAGAAAGAAGTGGGATTCCCGCCCAAGAACACCCTGTTCTAAACAGCACCTGCAATCTCTGCTAAACAACCCAAGAATGTAGTGGAATGTCACTTGACAATTCCAGATCTAAAAGATCATACATCAAATAATCCAAGATTCCTTTCACCTTTACCTTCATCTCCTTTATAATGTTTGAGCCTTCCCAAGCCTTGGTCCTAATCTCAATTGGGCAGTCTCATGTGGACAAGATCCTCCAAGTGGGAATGTGCTATTTGACTAAATCAACCAAACAGTCTAGGTGCAATGTACACCTCCTCCATCATGTGTGCTTTAGTTGCACATGATCCTCCATCACTTTATCATGAATGTTCAATCATCTTGTTATCTCAAAATCAGACCCTGATAGGCTACTAGTCAAGGAGACCCTGAGTAACTTTTTCAAACCAAACTTTTAGTTGAGGCTTAGCCTCCTCAACCTGAGAGGGCTTTCTCAATAGGTTAATGATTTGCAAATAAAAATCAGATGGCTAAATCTGTGAATAAACTGAATAAAGTGAATAATTGGTTGTACTACTAATAAACAAACATCTATTGGGTAAATGGAGTCAAATGTGCTTTCACAAAACATAAATATCAGTTTCATATGGAAGTCAGGGCATTTCAAGGTTTAGATGCATCAATAGAATAGTAGGACAGAGAATAAACATATGAAGGAAGTTAGAGCACCTTCAGTGAATTCTAAGTAACATACATTCATGCCACTGCAAGTAATTTAAAGAGAAACATCATGAGACAATCAAACATCCATAACCCTTTCTGAATCCTGAGTGATCAAACAAAACTCTCTGTATTAAGATAAAAACACAGTTCTCTGATATCACAAAAGTATGCTTGTTCAATGAAAATTCCAACCCTATGAAATTTGATTTCTTCCCTCTTATAGAGTGGTCATTACATCATTGGATTCCTTCCAAACATTTGAGAAGAAATTCGAATTTGACACCTATCAACTTCTAAACAAACTACATTTACAAACTGACAGTTAAACTACCTATCTTACAGTACTAATACAACTAGGACTAAAACACTATTTATTATATCTTAACAACCTTTAACAACCTTATCTAATCATTAAAAACTATGCTTGACAGCTATTTCTTCTAGACTTTGACCATGATGTTGTTTATCTTCTTGCTATTAGACCCCATCAACCTGCTTCTTATCCATTCCCGCAAAATAGGAGCATGTTCCCTGTATAATAGCTAAATGCCTCATTTCTGTTCATTCAAACCAACTGCTGAAGAAATCATGCTCAAAACATGTGGAAAATGTCTTATAACCGTCATTTGAATTCGACCTTCTAGCTGTGCAAATCCTGAACCTCCGAAATGGTGCAAAAACTGTCAATATTGTTGCGCTACAAAACTGTTGAGTCTGTTGTTTTCATAGCGTAGAATTTCCCTTTTAAAATCATGCTTCAAACCTCCATTTTTATGTGCCAAACCTCCTGGATCTTCATTGATATTCTACATATACCTCCCACCAGCATCAAATCTCAAAACCAAACCATTTTCACCTATGAAAATTGCAAAAATTCTTCAAACTGCATCCTACAGCAGTTTCGTAGTGTGCTACGAAACTGCTGAGTCTTCACTTTTCACAGCTTCCTTCCAAAATTTTAGTTTTCAACCCTTTAATACTATATTTCCAGGTGTATATCAGCTTTCATAACCCATAAACATCAACTTTAAATAGCTCCAAAAATGAGATATTACCACATAATCTCAAAAATTTATTAAAGGATGACACTTACTCTTTGCACTTATTTTAGCTGTGGCTGATCTTCACACTGTGCTAGCTGTATTTCCAAGTTTTCTACTCTCCTCTTAAGCCTTCTATTGTTTTCCCTTAACTTGGTTTTAACCATCCTAATGAATTTTTCTTCTTTGATTGCAGGTAGGGTCCATATGAAGAATTGAGCTTGACTATCAATTAATTCAGGGTTTGGATTTTTCTCCATCTCCCACAGTCCTTTCATCCTTTCAAAGTTTTCCCTTTCTTCTGCATGCACTCTCACCTTTCTCTTAAACTTATCAATCTCATTATTTTCAAATCTGATTTTGTATTTGACATCTTCATAGCTGCTCTTTTCCTTCTGAATATTGAAAACCATGTTTATGTCTTCTTCAGGCATTTAAAATGATGTATTTGTGGTTTCTTCAAAAACATTAGCACTTTCACCTCCTGTTTGATATATCTCCATGTCTGACTGTTTCAACTTCTTGGAGTGCCTAGTTGAGGGTTTTCTGGGCTTAAAAATAAACTCTACCACTTCATCCTGAAAATATAACCCTTTAGATGTCTTCAATTTCTTTGATTTTTTGCCACATGGATCCAGTTTGATGAAGTTTTCTTGTACTAGGGGAGACTCTTCAATGTCAATAGCTTGAAGTATATCATTCAAATTACCTCTTGACCCCTCTGTAACTACAGCCTTACCCTTTTCCTTTAACCTTTGACTCCTAGTCAACTTCTTTTGATCTGTTTCACTAGTTGATTGTTCTAGAATTGTCTCCTTAACCAGAGTTTTCTTCTTCTGTGTAGATTTAGAAGTATCTTGGATATTCAATGTTGTTCTTATCATTGGTTCTTTAACTTGTTTCTGAGGCTTGAGCTTAACAAATCTTCTTGAATTTGTTTCTACAGGGGTAGTAATCTTTGATGGAGTTTTTTCTTTAGCTTGAGGACTAACACATGTTCCTTCAATCCCAATTCTACTCAAAAAGAGGAATTCAGCCCAATCTCTGTTTGCATTTTGTAGCTCATGTAAGAGTATTAACTTGACTAAGCCATGGTGAAATAATGAGGTTTCACATGACTCAACTTTCATTTGTACCTTATCAGACATCTTAGCCAAATTTCTGAAAAGATAAAAAGGTAAATCTAGAGATATCATCCCTGTGAAATGAAGCAAGAGTTTAAAGTGATAGGTATACACCTTCTGGTATCTCCCTTCACAGGTGAAGTACCTCTGAATATTGTAGAGAATATTGGAAAATGTATATTTGACATAACTTCTTGGCACAGCTTTGTTCAAGTCAACCTCTGTAAACTCTGGTTTTAGAAATATTTTGTAAGGTACCATGTCAAACTTGAAGTTTTTAAGCTACCTATATTCTCCTCTCGGAATTTCTGTAATTGATGATATCACTTCAGGGGAAATTGGTAAATTGAGGAATCCAATCTTTAAGTTTGATCCTGTGAAGTTTATGGAAAATTCTTTGGTGACTTGAGTGTTCCCTCCTTGAATTTTTTCACAAAACCTCCAACAACCTACTTTCTTAAAGGCTTCTTCAACAGACTTGTCTTTTGTAAGGGCTTCTACACCTTCATGTTTTATTCTTAGGAAATGACCAGACCTATGACTCCTTCTTTCTTCAACCATTTTCTTCTTGAAAACCTTGTATCTTCAAAAATATGTGATAATACCTCTGAAAACCCTATGTCTTTAGCAAATTAGCAAATTAGAAATCAGAGCTTCCTGTTGAATGAACTGGCTAGCTTGGTAAATGAGCTCAGCCTCGCTTGATAAAAATTATGCCTCACTTGATAACAATTCTGCTTCCACCAGCAATGAATTTCAAACTCGCTTGATAGCAAGTTTTGAAAATACTGATATAACCTGAATTTGAATGAGCAACCTCACTTGAATTTGTTTCAGTTCTGCCTCGCTTGAAAACTTTACAGTAAACTTAGGTCTTTCACCACTAATTTCTTCTTCAAAACATAAGAATGCATGCACCATTGTCTTGCATGAGACAAATGAGGTCAAAAACAGCCAACTGTTTTCAAATTTGAAAGGACCAATGACAACTGACCCCTAATCGATGACAAATGAACCCTAATAATTACAATGAATGGTCGCATGAATGAAGGAGAATTCATGGATGACACCTAATGATGAGAAATTTAACGGTATTTGACAGATGTGATAGCTCAAACGCAAAACTGAGAATCCCCAATTTTGTAGCGCATGATTTGAAAATTTGGGTTTTTGCGCTACGAAATCACCAGCGTTTTCGTAGCACAAAATCAAATTTTTACACTGAGTGAGCTACGAAAACGTGGTTTCATGGCTTATTCATCAGATTTTCAAAAAAATACTTTAAAAATGGGTTTCAAAATGTGGCATAAGATCTTTGAAGAATGAAACAAGGTTAATGAACATTGTTTGGTGATGGAATGAGAATTTTAACCCATAATATAGAACTTTAAAAATATAAAAATGACTCTAACCCTATCTAGCATTATGACTTATGAACAAATGTAACTGACTAAGTTTCAGAAAAACTTTTATAGTGATAACAGATCCTTTGTTTGACATCTTCAAGATCTTAGTTGACTAAATCAACCCTCCATGATCTTTCTCATAAATGAGACATGATCCCCAATCTCATTCATATTAGTAGTTGCTCAACTACCTTATTTTGCAGATCTAGGCTAAATTAATCCACATTCACACACACAAAGTGGATATTTATTCTTATTGAGGATTGTGGGCCCCTCCACCCTTTTATTTACTTAATTCATTAAGAAAATCAAGGACTCTAATATTGCAAATATGATGTGAAATTTTGGGAATATTACAATCTTGAACTCATAAGCAAAGTTACAACCTTGCCCTTAGGATTCAAATGGGTTAAGGAAAGAATGTCTAGCACTGCAGCCAAAAATATTTTTTTCTACCAGGAGAGGAGTATATTGAAGACAAAAATGAAGTGAGGAGAGAAAGCCTTTCATACCCCTCGGATGAAGTTTCCTTCCACATCATGAAGTTTGTTTCTTATGAAGACAGATTGAGTGTGGTCTATGGGTATCATTTCATATTGTTAAATGAACTTAGATTTCAAGGAGAGCTCCCACTTTAACATAGATTTGTTGGGTGTGGAGCCTGATTATCTTGTTTATTTTGTATCATAGTGTTGGACCCCTATACCTTAATGGGGTGGCAATTCCACTCGGAATTAAACGCTGCCTTGGGGGGGGTCAGTTGTGACTTTATGGAGCCCTCCCCTAGTGGAGGGTTTTGCGGGCAGCGCCCCCGAAGCTAAAAACAGATGTAAAATTTCCTTGTAAAAGTATAGTAATTTCTAGTCAATCTGGGTCGTTCATTAGGCGGATGATCTAACGGTAGAAGTTATGTCTAGTTTAGGGATTTTTGCCCTAGAAGGCAACCCCTCACTTGTATGAGGGCATTGTATTGCGACTGTGTATTGTATGTGTATTCTCATAGCAAGAAACAGATAGGGAGACTGTGAGAGAGAACAGAGGATATTACAGTGGATCTGTTGTAGGTTGTGTCTCTTCATTTTGTTGGATAATAGAAAGGAAGGACTGGTTGTTCAGGGTGGACGGAGCCCAAACTGGGTGAACCACGTATATATGTGTCTCTATGGTTTTATGTGTTTTGTGTGCTTGTGTTTTATGTATATTTTGTGTGTCGCATTGCTCTGTAATATATAATTTTCTAACAAGATTAATTGTCCCTCACTTCCTCCTAAACTCCATCACTGACATGAACAATAAAGTGAGGCAAAGGAAATATCAACACTTCGCCCATGGCCTAATAAATCTAATTTTAAATTATGCTTTAAGAAGGTTGAACCTACATGTTTCATGGTCTTCTTTCGTATACATGGATAGGGAAGCCTTTATAGCTACCCAAACAGGGAAAACCTTTGCTTCTAGCCTTAGAGAAAGAGAAGAAGAAGAGGTAGAAGAGGAGGTAGAAGAAAAAGAAGAAGAGGCAGAAAACAAAGAAGAAAAATAAGAGATGGAAATTGAAACAGAAAACATATAGACAACAGAAAGAGAGCAATAAGAAGATGAGGGAAAGGAGGAATAAAATAATGAGTAAAAATAAGATGTGGACCCTATCTTAGTCAATGAAACCTTCCCTCAAGACACAAGCACGTCACCTGACATCACATATTAAGAGGTAGTTTCCACCCTAACTACTTTGAGCACACCTATGAAAAAAAAAAAAAAGAGGCAGACACCTATGTACTTCAAAACTAGGAATATTCGGAGGGTGAGATAGGGAAAACCAAAAAGTCCCACCAAGAGCCCTATCACCATTGAAGAATCCCCAAAGAAGGAGGAAGAAATCAGATTAGAGGAAGGAAAGGTGCAATAATTCACTTCGCCTATAAGGACCCCTGTAACATATATCAGAAGACATTCAGCCAAATTGGCAGCCATACACCTCATGCAACCTCCACAGACCCTCCAAGGCGTGAAAAGAGTAAAAAACAAGGAAAAGAGGGCCTTCATCAAGAAAAATAGAGTTTTCTATAGGAAACTCTGTCTTTGCTACATGAAACTCTAGCAAGCACAGATTTGGAGAAAAGGGCCATGGTTGAAGAGGAAAATACATCCACAGAGGGGCAAGAGGTCAAGGAATTTGAGGACAAGACATAAGAGGAAAAACATGATGAAAAAGAGGGAGGAAAAGATGATAAAGAAGAGGCCAGCTCACTAAAACCAATCCCCAAATATTTTGCAATAGGGCCAAACCCTAGCCCTCAATCAAACCTCAACTCTTACCACACATACATTGAGGGGGGTAGATTAATTCCTCAAAAGTTCACAATTCCTTCGTTTTATCAGTTGGAAGAAGAGAGGGCACGCACTCATCATTGAATGAATATTTCCACATCTAAAGGAGTGTATCACATAGGATTCATGGAAGGAAAATTAGCTGAGTTGGGGAAGGATTTATCTCATGTGAGGCTTAGAGATTCAGTTTTGAAGGAGCGGCTTCAGGACGCACATTCATAGAATGTAGCACTACAAGACCAGCTTCAAAAAAAGGGTAAACAAGTCACCACCATGACATATTTGTGCATGGAGGCCATTCAACACAGATATCCTTCAAATTCATAAGCATTTTACCTCAAGGAGCAATGGATCCTCTTTAAAATTAAAATTTTAGCCTCCCATGGATCCTTACCTTTCCAAAACTATAGACAGTTCATTGATTTCTGCAATCAAGCAAGCATGGCTGACAAGGCGAAAATGGCAGAGTTTTACATGTGTAACCTTGTGTTAGAAAATTTAAATATTTGGGACCCCAATCCTAGGATGGGGGATATGCAATTAATGACTTTGGCAACATGGATGGTTAATGAGGAGATAAGAGCACAAGAGATGAGAAGGGTTATGAGAAGAGAAAATAGATAACCCTTACACATTAGGGTAGAATTGTTTAGCCCTAGAGGAGTCACCAATAACCATATGAAGATTGAGAAGGATCCTAAACTTGCTGAAAGATTCCTCCATACACAAGATCAAGCAATGGCCCACTTTTATGATGTTTCTAGGTTATTAGGAGATGATTGCATAATGGCAAGCCAAAGAAGATGGAAAAACCTCCCTCACAGCCTTAGAAATATGGAGTACCACACACCAGAAATATTGAGGGGTGCCTTGGAGAGAGCACCATTGTACAAGAGGGCCATGTAGGCCAAAAAGATTCAGTGGCTTGGCTTAAAGCTCAATCCACCCTTGATGTTGGGGCTGAGTGATGGAAAGGACCAGGATGAGCAGAGCAGAGAATGGGAGGAAGCATAAAAGAATGATGGGTTTTACCCTCCTGAAGGGACTCCCACACTTATTCCTTGGGAATTCATAGGCTCCATCAAAGCCTTAAAGGAAATGCAAAAGGAGGATTAGTTTCTCAGAGGATGAGCAACCATTTAGTAGGGGGTGATGATGAGCTCCATCATTCGGTACATTTGAAGGGTTTAATGGTCACATTTTTTCCTTATTAAGTCTCTTTTCTTTCATTTTAATTATATTATGTTCTTATGATGCTAGTGTAGGTGATGGTTGAGGCTTATCATACTTTGAGTACCTAACATGAGTTAAATGCAGGAAAATCATGAAGATATCACATTTTTGTGGATATTTTGTCATTAAGACTCAGAGTAGACAGCAAGGAGAGATTCTATAGGGTTGTCCACCCTCCTTAACTCCCAAAGGTAGCAAAGGGATCCTCTATATTCCCTCCAACAGCTCAAAATCAAAGGCAGCCAAGAAAACTCAAGATCAAGTGCACTAAATCCATACTTCACTTGCATTCAAGTGGACTCATCACCTACTTTCTAGGGAGTTGTTGGTAGCTACCCTTTAGGTTAAAAGGAGTTGAGCAAGAGCTCATTAGGATTCGAAATTTGGAGAAAGCCATTGGGCTCTTTTCTCTTGTAATCAGTTTTCAGGACTTTTATATTAATGTAATGAGACTAAATTTTGAAATGAAATGAGTATTCAAACTTTGCTTCACTGATCTAGTTTCAGAGAGATGGGCTTGTGGGTTAGGGCCCAATCCATGTGCATCAGCCTCTCTTGTGTAATCATTCTTTACTTTCATGCCATTTAGCTAGTTTTTCTTATGAATATTTAGCTAGTTTGTTTGTATTTTCATTTACTGTTTTTATTTTTCTTCCATTTGTCTTTTGTTGTAGATTTAGCTTGCTTACATGTTGGTAGTATAGGTTATAACTTCAAAAATTTGTGATTCAAGCCTCCCCCTCTCATCTTTGTCAATAGAGCTTGAGGAGGGTAGACCTTCCCCACAGACCAAAAATGATTTTTATTTTATAATTTCTTGGAATGGATAAGATTATTTGTTGCGATTCCATGGATATGTTTATAATTTTGTGTTAGATCTATGTTTGTAGATTATAGTAGATTTTCCATACAAATCAAGTCATCTTTTCCATTGTCTTTATCATGAATTTGTCCATTTTTATCGCATGAATAGGTAGTTTGATTGTACGTACAGGTAGCACATCCAAGGAGACTTCACCAGCACCTTCAGCTTCATCTCTCACCCGTCATCAACCCTCTGTCCATCAAAATCACCGTCGGCCCTGTTTTCAAATTTTTCATCTCAACACCGTGAGAAAACCCTAGGGATGCAAGACAGGCCTCCCAAGAGGTTCTGAGCTTGTCTAATGGGTGGGCCACCTTCCACTCATACTAATCCACCTTCCCTACCCTTTTTCCACTTTTTTTTGGCCTCGAATCTCCCTCAGATTGTTTCCTATTACAATTCAGGACTTTCCTATCGCATTATAGGAAACCTGTAGAAGCACTTGAACTAGCACCAGTGGGCCCCTCCTTAATCCTAGAAACCACCATCCGCATCCTCTAATCCTACAAAAACCACTAATACACCTCTGGCCTTGCCCCCATGTGTTCAATCCTTCCATAAGCCACCTTGGCACTTTCTTCTCCTAGTTACAAAACAACACATTTTCAAGCATAGTTAGGTCATGAGTAGTTTCATGATTAAAAGCATGATAGATAGAGCATAGAGTAAGTAGAGTGTGTTTAGCCATTTGGGGCAGCAAAGTGTGACTAGATTAGTTTCCTTTATGCCATTTCAATTCAGCAATTTACTTCATGCAAGATGCCTAGGTTTCTTTCATTTCTTATCACAGTTTAATGAGTATATTTACTTCATTATAGAATAGTTAGATGCACTTATTTGTAGCCCTAGGCCTAATTTCAGACTAGAAACCCTGGAAACTTCATCTAGAAACCCTGGAAGTAGCACCCTTTCGTAAATCTCAGAAGAGGATGACATGAGTAGAATGCATGTGTTGCGTATATAGCATTGTCACCTCCAAGTTTGTACAAACTCCAGGTTGATAAACTAAAGTAGGGTAGCCTCTGGGAGTTGCAGCATTCTTGGTACAATACTAGGGCTCACCAACTACGACCGAAAAGAATATTATAATCTAATAGGGCATCGATGACTTAGATGCCAATAGAGACAGTCTTACCAGCAACATTGATAGGGAAGTTGTGACATAATCCAAGGGGATGTGAGGGATGATTGTCCCAATCACAGAGAGTGATGGTGGATTGGGACAAGTTAAGTGAGCCAAGTTGTTTCCAAACACTAGTAACCATAACACAGGTGGATGCCTTCATCTATGATACACCATTGAACAGTGGTGTTTCTTATGGATACTGGTATTTGAAATGCATTAGATGAAGGAATGGGGGATGTTATGATTTATCAACATAAAATAAAATCATACTATCAACAGAAGGATCCACAACACCCAAAACAAAGAGTAGAGATTTATGTTGGGATGGGAATGATTGGAGGACTTCCAGCATTGACATGGCAGCAAGAGATTGGACCAAGTCATCTACTATGATATAGGTATGGGCATATTTAGATTAAGCAGTGTTTCAACATAATGGACCTTTAGGGATATTGGGGATAACCTCTACCTTAGGCTAAGGGATCTGTAAGGTACCATTTGATGAAGAAAGAGGCTTGGCAGAAACTTGAGGTTGGGACTCAGTCATAGACCTAGTAGGTGGCTTTTCATATTGGAGTAATTGAGTCTGAAGGTTGACTTGTTCAGTGTTGGCCTCATTAGAATTCATCATAAGGATATGATATTCATTGTGACCAGATGGTGGAGGTTGTGGAGTTGCATGAACTTGTGTAGATTAAGCAGCTAGATACCCTTGATGAGGGAAAGGATTGATAAGAAAGGTCGGTTGAGATGAAACATGAGGAAGAGGAGGTGGAGTGATATGTTATTTTCCTCTAGAAGCAGTTGTCTGAGCTTCCCATGCTTGGCACATCTGAGGTAACATGGGACACTCATGAGTATAATGGCCATATATGCCACAACAAGCACAAGGCTTTTTCATAAGAAGAGCCTTATTTTTTTTGTGTTGTCTGTCGAGTTTCTGGGTTGTGGGATTAGTCTAGTTTCCCTGAGGTGCATTGGGTAGTGGACCCTTGTTATCCTTATTACCTTGAGATTGTTGGTTCTGATTACCTTTCCCCTTGTTCCTTTTCTTGAGGTTTGGGGGATTGGTTTTGGTCTATAGAGAAAGCACTTGACCTTGAAGAGAAGGTTGTTGTTGTGTCAGAGGTGGAGCTGGCATGGGGGGTTGGGGCACTAGTGTTGGAGGGGATGGAGTGTTAGGCAGTGCATATGGAAAATGAGGAGGTGGGGAAACATTTGGATAAAAAGGTTGAGTAAAAAATGGCCCTGGTATCTGCTGAAGTTGTTGGGGATTCTTGGACATGTTCATATAGGCGAGTGGCAAAATTTTGACGAAAAGCATTCAATAGTTTAGTACCAGTGTCATAACGGAGAGGTAATTGGAAATACGATAGAAAATCTTTGACAAGAGTCACAATGAGTGGAGTTGGGTTGATTGACATGCCACTTAGTAGCAGATCCAGTAAGAGTGCGTTGGAATAAACGAAGAGAGATGCAGTCTTCAGTTGATATGAATGGGAATATTAGTTTTTTTGTCCTAAGATCCAATTCATAATTTAAAGAAAGTACTTAAGGATGATGAGGTTAACTGCAAGTTTAACATGAGTTTTTATGTGTTTTTATGTGAATTTCATGAGAAAATTAACATAAACAAGACATTTAACAACAACATCTAATAGACATGAACATCACCATAAACAGTAACACAATAGCACATGATGAAGTAGTTCACCCCGCTTGGGATACATCTCCTTGGTCTAGTTTCCAATGGCTTGACCCTCTTTTATTATTCCCAAAAGTGTTATTACATTTGTTTACAATGCTTAAATAGCTCTGAAACCTATTCCATCATCTCCAAAATGCCCAAAAATGCCTATGTAGCCTCTTTCTGCATCGAATTTGGCCAAAAATTGACTTAGTTATGCTTTCCCCAAGTTTATGTACTATTCACTCCACATTTTTTCCCAAAATTCGACATCATCCTACAAATCCACCTGGAATCCAGCTAACCAAGCACCAATTTCACCAAGAACCGAGTGAAATTTTCGGTGCGCCAATTTTCCCAATGACACTTACAAACTAGATTTTAAACCATATCAATTATGGTTTATAAAAAAACTTTTTATATAAAAACAAAATATGTGCAGTTTGACTAACTGCCAGACTTGGCTTTAACATGGGCACATGTCAGCAGTTTTATTTAATATCGGGGTTGAGGTGGTGGCTTAGTCAGCCGAAAGTTCTGGAGTGTCACCTGGTGGATTTAACATTGTAGTTATGGTTAAGGACAGAGGCACAGGGCTAGCCTCCTGCCCGTGGTCCCACCTCCAACGGTGACCAAACCTAGGGCTAGACCCTAGCCCACACCCCCCAAAGAGCATTAAAAATTACATCAAAACCATGTAGCACTCATACTATGGTAAGGAACATATGTGACGGTGCAATGGTAACTCTTGGTGGTCACTAGTTCGACCCTGTAGTGTCCTATTTTTCCTAGTATATTTTTGTCACTCCTATTAAGGGTTATTTTTGATGAGTTATATATATATATATATATATGGAATATTGATCACTATATTGAGGAATAACATTTAATATACATGATTTTATTTCCTCTTTATGTTTATGTATGTCATAGTGATCACTATATTGGGTAACAATATTTTATATCCATAGTTTATGTATGGAAGATTGACCATTGGCTTGGGAAAAATGTTTTATATAGTTGTATTTTCCCTTATGTGTGGTATATTGATTATGTGTTTTATATGATGTTATGCATATGTCTCTCTTTTTGCATTTGACTTGTGTATCAGGTGTATGACATGGATGGAGAACTTGGATTGAGACACATTGATTGTTGGATGCTCATGGTTATGTGAAAAAAAAAAGTGGTTAAATTATGATTTATGGATGATACATGACTTGCATGATTATATATATGTCTAACATTGTACTGAGCAGGATGTGGTAGGGGACCTAATCATTTTCCAACAAGGATAAATGATTGTGGAAGTCATTTCTTCAAAACCCAAATGACTGTGGAAGTCATGCACCATTCATGGTAAAATGTGGTGAAGTTAATTTCATTATGAAATTCATATGATTCCTTTGATCTATAAGATTGTGATGTATGCAGGTCTTCGAACAAGGCCTTACCAACGAACCATCAAATGGGTAAAAGCTCACAATCAGTATCATAAGGAGAAACGCGGAGTTTCAAAGCACAGTAGATGAGAAAACATGGAAATCAGGGTGTGGAGTCCTAAATCCAAGAAATATAAAGACGTGGAGTCTTGTATATTTAGGGCGCGGAGTCCTAAATATTTAAAAATATCAAGTTATGGAATCTTAGATCTTTGGAATAGGTCAGGTCACGGAGTCCTCAATCTACTAAGGCACGGAGATGCATGAAATAGGGGTGCGAAATCCCTATTCTCCGAAAGAAAAATACCACTCATGGATAAATTTCCTTAAATAGAATCTCAATCTGACAATTTTGGAATGAATTTCTAAAAATAGAAAGTCATGTCTAGCATCTCAAGCATGACTTTCCAAAAATAGTAAATCTCCTTGCATAAATTGGTAATCAAGCATAGTTGAAGGAAAGTAAATTAACTTATCTTTAATCAATCCTAATAGTTCAATATCGACTTAATCCTCAATATTATTAGTATTATCATTATCTTTTATGAGACTATTATATTTTAGTAAAAGGGAATTACAAATTAACTTTATCCATTCAATCAATTCACACATATCTCTTTCATGACTCTCATGGCTCTATGTAACTCTCTCTATTTTAAATATTACATTGCACTCTCTTTTATGCACTCATCCAGGAATGGCATATTCCTCTTACACTCATTAAAGATATGTCATAAAATATTCCTCTTACACTCATTAAAGATATGTCATAAAATATTCCTCTTACACTCTCTTTAATGCATATGTTACACTCTCCTTAAATAAGACATGCATACCTCTCCTTAATGGCATAATTTGCACTTCTCTAAATGGAATACAATGCATGCATATTACTCCTCCTTTATGACAAGAATTGGTTTCTCCTCCTATATATGAGTCTCATGTATTCTCACTTAGGGGAGGAGGGTGATGCCAAGAGTGGAGGAGACTTGAGGAAGGTTGTGAGAGATATGGAGAGTATCCAATTTCTTCCAAAACGTATCTGGATTCCTTACTAATATACTAAGTATCTATTGAGGTTGAACATGAGTGGTATTTAGAGGAAGTGAAAACTATCTTCCTGAGTTGCCTTGCATCTCTCTCTCTCTACTGTTGTATTGTGGTACTGGTTGTGAGCTTTTGCAGCTCGGGGGTTCCAAGGGGAGAATTTCTTCTTGGATATGGTTGGGAGGAAAACCAGGTGGTTCATGATGAGTTGGTAAGGATATTGGCATTGGAGCATACTCTTATTGGAGCTGGAGCATACATCCATCCTCTTGCAGTTGTACAAATTCACTGTTAGGTATGTGGGTCAAATTATATTATGTATTTTTGTATTTTATTTCATAAGCTTTTGCTTGTTTGGTTGTTTTTTGAAACTTACATGTATATGAAGTGTTGCACACCAAATTTGAGGAAATTTCGTAATGATTGTAGAAGCATTTTCTTGTATAGCGTTGAATCGATTGAAATAAAGTCCTAATGGATGAATCCTACAGGCTGTTATGAATTAGATGAAAATGTTTTAATGGCTTAATTTCTATTCTCCTCCTCTTTTTACAGCTCTAGATAAGTTTTCATACTATGTGTTTGATAGAAGTCATAAATGAGATTGTAGGATTTTTGGGTTGTTGTTGTTTTCAAGAATCGAATTTCTAGGCATCCCTATTGTGATTCAGCTCCACTTCAAGGGGTATCTATACCAATAGACCATTTCACCCCGACTTTGATTTCAAAAATCAAGGTTTCGGACATCGATTCTCAAATCTTCTCTATTTTGCAGATTTGTTGCTGCATGTAGAACCGCCTGTTGTTTTTTTTTACTGTTTGGTTCTTTTTATATTGGATCTGCCTGATAATTTGTACTGATGAATCTGATATATGCTAACCACTTGTAAATTGTGTTTAAAGCATAAATGGTTAATAATTTGAAAATTTAAATAACCTTATGGAAACTTGTTTTATGACTGCCAATTGTTTGTCAAAATTCCCCAATGGTTGTACCTTACAACATTGTGAGCTATGTTTGAAATTCCTAAATATTTGTATTCATTGGTATAGATTCAACAATGAATATGGCTGAAAGTCTACTAATATCTTAAGTTCAATTATTGACACTACTTAAAAAAAAGGTCATGTAACTTTGGATTCATGTTAGCTAATTGTTGTGAAAACACCTTAAAGAGATAATTGTTATAAGTGTTTGACAAAATGCCTCAATGGCTGTACATTTCATACTTTTAAATTGGTTTTCATAATGTTCAATGGTTGCATCTAATTACGTTTATGAACCGTCCATAAAACAAAAAGGCTTAAGTTAATTTAAGATTTGCAATCAAGGTATTTCTAGTGTAATAACTCCATTGGGTTAAAGGGTCTTGCTGAAAAGTCAAAATTGTGGTAAGTAATTTGTTGCAATATTAGCTCACATATGAATTCCTAATTATGGGATGCCAACCCTATATAATTTAAATCATCCTTTTAAGAAAATAATTCATAAGCATGTTATTAGTCACTCTTGAACACATTTAATTACAACATAATTAAAAATTAGCTTATTGTAAATTGTGGTTCATAAAGGTTGACATTTATTCATCCCACTACATAATTTATATTTTAAAGGTAATTTTAGTCTTGAGAAGCAAGTATTATGGTTGTATTTTTTGGATCTTGATCAACCTTGAACTTTGTAGCTTTGAAGATAAGTTGGTAGAATTTAGGGTGTAGTGTAAAGGACACCAATAACTTCTATTAAAAAAAAATTTTGACATTTTGATTTAATATAATATTTCTCTATAATAATTATGGTAGGTAAGGTGGGACCTTATAGACCCCCGCTCCTACTGCTTGGATTTGATCCAAAAAAATTTGGCCTCTTGTGCTGCCATGTGGTAGCCTCCGATTGGGCCATGTTGCAGCATGTGGTTGGCCACATACCCAACCAATCATAATGCACCAAATCAAACCAATACCAACGTGCCACTTGGCATAAAATTATTCGGCGAAGAAGACCATTGACCAAGTCAACCTGCATAGTCACCCTGCCATGTAAGCATGCCCAGTCAACTGTACGGACTAATAACTGGGTTGTCTTGCATTTTTTTTAAATTTGCATGTTTAACAAAGTGGAAAGAATGTGTTTTTGGGAGAATACTGTGTCAGTTTACCGTGAAATGAGTTGCGTCGGATTCAGAACGATGAGATCTACACGTTCATTTAGATTCCACGCCATTCAGACAACTTTGATTTTTTAGCATAATTTTAAGCACCTGATCACTCCTCCCCACTAGAAGATTTTGGACCCCAAAATATCACTTTCAGTTGTTCAACATATGAGGGTACAGTTTCATCACCTTTCCAATCTTGATCCATTTGTCCTTAGAAGGATTTATGCCTTTGAGCCCCACATGAAGGTAGTCTACACTCCCTTGTTTTGATGTCCTTGTTCTTCTGTCAAGAATTGTGTCTTGTTGAAGCTCATCAAGGTATTCAGGAGAAAAGTCTTCAATAGAAGGAATCTAAACCTATTATCCTTGATCTTCAATCAATGGAGGTTCATACAACCTCAAGTTCTCAACATTAACAATAGAGTAAATTTTCATGTATGAAGGCAAATCTAACTTGAAGGCATTTTCACCAATTTTTTCCAAAATTTTGAAAGGACCACAATGGATTGGTTTCATTTTTTTACCTTCCCCTTGAAGCCTCTCTTTGCTAATGCGAAGCCAAACTTGGTCACCAACTTGGAACTTGTGATCTGCATGATGCTTGTCATTCCTTTCTTTGTACTTTCCTTGGATCATTTCAAGTTGATCTTGAACTATTTGATGTATCAATTGGATTTTTTTCTATGAAATTATTAGCTTTGTCTATGTCACTATGGCCATCAATAGCAACATCCTTCCCAAAAATTAAATCCAATGGCGATCTAGGAAATTATCCAAGACATGCCTCAAATGGCAATGTTTGTGTAGAGGATTTTTTTGCACGGATATAAGTGTGTTGAATGTAGTGCAAGTTGTCATCCCACAACTTAGGATGCTTGTCGCAGTATCCTTGAAGAAGATGTATGATTTTTTGATTGACCACCTCAGTTTTACCATCTATTCGAGGATGAAAGGTTGTACTCTTCTTCAACTTGGTATCCATCAAGTCCCACAAAATTCACCAAAAATTCCCAACAAATCGAGAATCTTGATCACTAACAATGGATGTGGGAAAACCAAAATGAACCTAAAAATACTGAAAGAATAAGTGATTTGTTTGTTCAGTTGTGATTTTATTTTTACATGGCATTAATATACACATATTTTTTAACCTATCCACAACTACATACCAATAATCATGACCTGTTTTTGACAAAGGAAGACCTCCAAAAAAATCCATATAAACACTCTCCCATGGACATGAAGGTACAGGAAGTGGTGTATACAATCCTAAATTCCTATTTCTAGGATTAATAACTGCACATAATTAACAACCTTTAATGAAATGTGACACACTTTCAAGCATATGAGGCCAATAACAATGCCTCTAAATATGTGCCATTTTTTTTCTTACACCAAAATTTCCAGCAATAAGAGAAGTGTGTGCTTCCCTTATGACATTCACTCTCTTCCCTTATGGAATACAAAGCTTTCCAAAATGATACAAAAATTTATTATGTACATGGTAATCCAATTCCTCTACTTGTTTTCCTTGACTCAATCTTGCATAAACATATTGAATTCATTATCACATGAATATTGCTCAACATAAATTTCATTCAAAACATAATTATGCTTAAATAAAGTAGTTGCACTAATAATATGTAATATTCCTAAATTAGCATGCAGCTAATTGGAATATTAATTTTGCTCTTGTCATTTAGTTAGATGAATAAATGGGTCGGGAGACCCATAAATATCTTTAGTAGGCATAAAATCCCTCTTAATGTCAAAAGCGGTTATATTTATAGCTGGATTAAGCACCCTCAAGTGTGAACAGGAGCTAATGCATGTGGACAAGGTCAATTTTGACCAAGTCAACAGCGCTGGTATGGAGGGATTGGATCACCACTAAGAGACAACGCAGTGTGAATGGGAGGAAGACTCCATGATGGTGGAAAACCTATTGAGTGGGACCCAAAGTGAGAGGGCTCAAATTTTTTATAAGGAAGGCAAGGCAGCCATAGTGAGGGAGGTTATTGATTATTGATTTTGTGGTCTGCATGACTTCTTGCATTCTTCAGCTATTTAGTTGAGCTTGTAGTGATGTTTAGCATAGGGTGTTCCTGAGCAGGAATCCCATCTCGTCCCTTGATTTATCCCCTTGGAAGAGTATTGTACCATCATTTCCACACATCCAGCATTTTGGCCAAGCCTCAATCTTCAACTACAATGCAGTTTCTACAGAGTATTGTGTTGTGTTGCAGGGTGTTGCAGTGGAGGGTTGAGAAACCCACTTTCTGAGCTAGTTTTTCAGAAGAGGAAGCATTATTCTCTTTAGGAGATCAGTAAGGGAGGTTCTTGAGCTTTCTTTCACATCTTGTCACTACGCCAACCTATTCCCATCATCTACAATGCAGATTCCCTCTTTGATTGCGTTATTTCAATGAGCATTTGCAGTGGAGGTTTCAGTGCTTGATTTGGAGGGTGAGATCTTCAGTGTTAGGATCAGCCTTTCACTAAAGGATCTATTGGAGGAGATCTATTCATTATATATATTATCTACAACCATCTTCATCCAGTTACTCAATAGCAGTTGATATTAATCCCTAGGGCTGCATTCCGGCATTTTGGTAGTTTGGGTATTTCCATAAACCCTTCTTAGGTTGTCTTGGAAATGTGTTTGGGAGCCTATATCTTCACTCCCAACATTGTTTTAGCTATAGATCAGCAGATCCACCTTGTTATATCTTTCTGTAGCAGTTAATTCCCAAAAACTGTGCTATCATGGCTCATGGCACTTGTATAGTATCATTTCTCTTGTATTAGCATATTTTCCTATTGGAGGCTTGTTTCCCATTGCTTGAGTGACTTGATCCTCAAGATCTTGAGCTTAAATTTTTGCCGATATATTTAATAAAATGGTTGTACATTTGTCTTATATCATAATGTATTGACTTTTTCACTACTATTTCCATTATTGTGTTCAAATTTTGTTGCTTCCCTATTTGAGAATATTACAGTGGTATTAGAGCATAATCTTGGTTTAGCCTGTGAGTTTCAGCCATTATGCTATAAGAAGAAGAAGAGAAGAAGAAGATATCTAAAATGATGGAAGGAATGAGTTTTGTCTCATAACTTTTCAGATCTATGAAGAACCTCTCGAAGGAGCTTAATCAGATGAAAGAGGAGATATACAATGAGACCTCTAGAGGGTTTCAAGAAGAGGAAGGCCCATGTACTTCTTATCAGCAGAAGAAAGAACCATTGTTGCATAGAGCTCCAAAGCAATACACTATGCCCTTTACTTTTGAGGAAGAAGACAAGAGGCATGGAGATGGAGGACACTTGGAACACGAAATTCTAAGTGAATACCTGGTAGAATATAAGTCTCAACCTATAGTTTTCAAGGAGAATCTAACTCTCCCACAGTTCATTCATCTCAAGGAATAAATAAGACCTGGTATCAATAGATTCCTATTGCCTACATTTGATGGGTCATCCACATGTATAGTAAGAGCTTGGGGAATGAAGTTAGATGCATTTTTCTTGCTACATCCAGTAGTAGAAAGAGAATTTTTTGACATTTTAGCGTTGTGCCTTGAGGGTGAAGCAAACATTTGGTGGTTCAACCATTTGAGTCATGCAAGAGTGACTGCATATGCAAATTTTACTCAAAGGTTGATCAAGGAGTTTGACAAGAAGAAAGCAGACGATAAGAGGCCTTTACCACCGCTTGCTGCAAGAGCACTTGCTTCAGGAGAAATAACCCTTGCATCTTTGCAAAGTAGTCTTGATCTCTTGTCATGTAGAGTCCCATGCACTATTCTGAAGATGCATGAGGAGGAGGAGACTTATACTAGCGTTGATTCAGCCATAGAGGAGAAATCATCATCATCAGTAGTTGGGGAAGTCATAAAACTGGAGGAAGGAACCCTTGTATCAGTACAAGATGTTCCAAAGCTTTACCAAGGTATGCATATGTTTCCACTTTATGTTATTTCAGCACATCTTATGGAGGGTTGTGGGAATATGCCATTGCATGACCGGGGGTCAAAGCACATTGTTGATTTGGAGCAGCAGACTATCACTGCGTTGAGCACCATTGAGTTGTTCAGGGAGGGGATAAACACTCATCCTGGGTATTTATTGTTGAGATACACACAACTCTTGGGGTTGGAGTGTGTATTTCTAGAGGATAGGATGAGCGTTGTCCTAAACAATCCAATGCAAAACTATACATTCAACATTCAGCATGAGCATGAGACAGCAAATACACCATTATGGAGATCAACAGTGTTTTCATTGAGAAGCAGTGATAAGTTGGGAGGCCAACTATTATTCAAGCATTATAATTACCATTTTTCTTGTGTGACATTGGATGGGTAGATGATTGATGAGAAACTTCTTATCTTTCATTGTTGTGATGGATCTTTCTTGATGATATTTCACAGGTCAATGAGAAGACTTTGCCTTCAACATACCTGGATCCCTATGGATTCATCATGGCCATTGATGAGTGGTCTCCACTTGGGGATCTCCAAGAGATTGCATTTCAACATCCCATGAAATGCAAAGGTAGAAATCTGATGTGGGAGGGTAGTATTCTCCATTGGAAGAGTACCAAGATGGAGCATGGTAGGAGACACCCACATTTGGATGAATGGGTTTGGATGGTGAGCAAAAGGCTACTGAACCACCTACGTATCTATGACATAGGGCAGCAGGAGGCATGGCTGCGTTGGCTACCCTTGAAAGAGTTTGGCCATCATGTGACATATCCTTCTTCAAAGGGTATGTTGGTGGAGGAAACTTGGCATGGCACTTGCATCATATGGCAGCAAGGATTTTGGGTTCCGCTTATGTTGATATGGAATTCTTCATATCAATCATCATGTTTTCATCTCATGACTTGTATGATGGAGGTGTGAGGAGACAAAAAGAGCTATTGTTGCTTTGGCTACTCTTGGGAGAGTATGGGCTATATTTCTCCCATACTTTGCAATATATTTCAGGAGGAAGGAATGGCACAATCAAAGGGCAAGGAGGCTACCCTTTAGCATTGAAGGATCAAGAGGTACTTCCACATAGGAAGGAGACTCCCACACGTAGTAGCATGATGGTGGATGAATTTTGCATATGGCATGTCAAAGAATGGAGTCATGGAGTGGCAAGAGCCTTATCACTAAGGCCAACAGCAAAGTCACTTGGGAGTATGGATCTATTGTTGGAGTGTTCCAAAGGGAGTATGCATCCCTTCATTTTGCAGAACTTTATGAGGAGATTCCCATGGGAGGGCTCATATATGGACCTCACTTTCATCCTACTCACAATGCATGGTAAGAAATGTATTTATGTACTTATTGATCATTGCATAATGTATTTTCATTCTCTCATCATCTATGTACAGTACATTGCTCCACAAGAAGGAAAGATTATCTTTGGGTTTCATGGTCATTCTAGGACCAACATTGGGGATAGAGATAGCCCTTCTTTGCATGATTTTGGGCAAGCATGGTGTTATTCTTGTTATGCGCAGCTAATATATCAGGCCATTTACTACCTCATAGTGGATGAGAAAACATGCACAGCTAGAAACTTGTTGGGAGACAACTTGCCACATGATGTTCTAAAATAGCAGTTGGTAAAAATGTGATGTATCCACTGGAGAAACCATTGGTACCATCCAAAATTGCACATAACCTTCAGCAATTTTCTGATTTGGATACCTCATGATGATGATGTACCTTTCACTTTGTATGGGATGGTTTAGGCTCATGAAATTAGAGGAGGGATCTTTGGAGATCCAGTTGTCCTTTTGTATCTTAAGGAAAACAATATTGCAACCCAATATCAGCAGCAGCTCTACACTTTCCATAAGCGGAGAGAGAGACAGTGTGGGGTAGGCCATTTTTTCTACCATGTTCAGTTATGCATCCCACCTCCACTGCAGGAGCCTAAGGTGGAGGATATTTCTCATGAGTTACCATTTTGGAAGGTGGCTCATTTTGTATGGATGATATCTTGGGAATGGGAGACTCACATGGGAATGATAGTTGCCAATATATTTCAGATTCCATGCCTCAATAAGGCCTCTAGACAACACATTGTTGTCTCCATGGGTGTTTTACTTCTTCATGATAATAGCTATTTGGGATGGTTATTGAAAAGCTAACTTGCACAATTGGGAGGGGCAACTTGGAGATTTATTGATGAGACAACATCTTGTTCCTTGGAGGATTTTATCATATGAGGATGCTACAGGAGTAGGAGAGGAGGCTCTTCAGTTCTATCCTTGCAGTTGCTTAAGGACAAGCAACATTTGGGAGGGGAGGACTATAATATTCCTAAATTAGCATGCAGCTAATTGGAATATTAATTTTTCTCTTGTCATTTAGTTAGATGAATAAATGGGTAGGGAGACCCATAAATCTCTTTAGTAGGCATTAAATCCCTCTTAATTTGAAAAGGGATCATATTTATAGCTGGATTAAGCACCCTCGTGTGTGAACAGGGGCTAATGCATGTGGACAAGGTCAATTTTGACCAAGTCAACAGTGCTGGTATGGAGGGAGTGGATCACCATTAAGAGACATCGCAGTGTGAATGGGAGGAAGACTCCATGATGGTGGAAACCTTAATGAGTGGGACCCAAAGTGAGAGGGCTCACATTTTTTATAAGGAAGGCAAGGCAGCCATAGTGAGGGAGGTTATTTATTATTTATTTTGTGTTATGTGTTATTTCCCAAATCCACCTCAGGCTGAAAGAAGGTGGGATTCAGGGTAACACCAAACCACGCTCAGTCTGGTAGCTAGCCCTACTAGAACAGGAGAGGGCTCTCTCCGAGTCAATCTCAGGAAAAATGTATCAATAGGGCTTGAGATGACTGAAATGAGTGCTAATTTTAGGCTAGGTTTATTAATCAAGGAGTTTGGAATTATTTTTAGGGGTTTTGTTGGAAAAAAGGGAAAGGCAATTTTGGGCTTGGGGATGAGGCCAAATTCTTGCAGAGTTCAAGTTGGGGCAGGGAAGGCAATGGCTTTGATGTCTTAGATTGAATGAATGGATAGAAAAGACTGCTGAGGTGCTGAAGAGGGAAAGAAGGTGCAAGTATACTCTTCAAACTGACGAAAACATATAAAACTAAACAAAATTTTAAGGCAGAGCACCAGCAAACTAATGAATTCTACCTTAGTTACTCATTTGTTTAATTTTGGAAGCAAAGAGAAGGGAAATGGAATACATAAAACATTAATGAAACTTACAGATACATGGAGAAAAACATCATCAAAACTCAGAGCCACAAGGATCCCAACAAGTGCTGCAAAACCTTGGTCTTTCCTTTGCCAAAAATGCAGAAGTGTATGTACAATGAAGTGCCAAGCTTTTCCCAAGTATCCAACCATGAAAATGTCTCAGAAAATACAATATATAGACAAGTATAATCCCTTCCCATGCCTCTAGGGGTCGAGCTCATACTTCTAGGAGCTGTTTCAACCAATTCTAAACAAGGAACTGAAATCTAGGCAATCAAACAACTTGCCTCTATATGGTAGGAAACTGATTCATTCATTTAATTTTCACTTTTTAGTGAATGAATCCTCTAGAACAAGTAAATATGAGCCAAAATTACATCATAGTCATAAAATTACATCAAGATAGATCAATAGTTACATCAAAAAGTGAAACTAGTCAAAACTGGGCGAATTTCTGAGCTAAAGAGTGAAAATGAGGCCAACTTTCTCTATGCGCCGCGCCCAAAAACTCAATGTGTCACGCCACTTTGAGCCTATTTTTGAGGCACTTCTTGAAGTCCAAATTGAGCTCATGATAGCTCGTTGGAAATACCTGTCTTTCTGCTATCCAACCTAAGTGGAATTTTTGGATTTGGATGTAATTTTCTCCTCCAAAACTTCAATCTCCCAAGACTGGTTCCTATGTGTGCAAAAGGTGGCAGAAAGGCCATTTTCAAGGTGTTTTTGACCCTTTAAACCACCCAGAACTTGATGAAATCTCTCAGCCATTCCTAAGAATACATAATTTATCATAAAAAACTCAAAAATATCAAGTTTTCCTCCAGAAGATGTCCCAATCATAAGTGCGCGCCAAGTGGCGCGACGCGTCGGGCGGAAAAATCTGTTTTGCGACCAAAATTTCAAAAATGACAAAATTTACTCCAAATTTGCTGAAATTTGGAGTGAAGGTCTCCCATCAAGTATCATGCTCAGCCAAAGAAGCTTCGGCCAAGATCCGGAGTCTATCTTCCCTTTTTCGCCATTTCAGTGCCCTCCTGGTGCATCCAATTCAGTGGTGGAATCACTGTCTTGTTCATATGATGAATCTATGTCTGTCTCCATGATGCTGCAAGTTATATTTCAAGTGTATGTTTGGTTTGTTGAAAATGAGAAATGAGAACTTGGTTTCTTTGTCTCCAATTGCCAAAATATGTGCCAAATGGAGAGGGACTGTGGTAAAAATAGAACAGTGGGAACAATGGAGTCTTGTCAAGTGGTAGTTTTCCCTTTGAGAATTTGAAAAAATTTGGGAGAGGGGAGAGCCACTGAATGTTTGGGAAAGTGAGGTTTTGGGAATTTTTACACATGAAATGGGAAAAGGAGAATGAGAGGAAATGAAATGACTTGGGAGAGGGAGATGGAGCTTAGGAGTAAGTGACTTTTAGAGATGTAGGGAGATGGGAATGAAATGGGTATGAGTGACTTTAGGGATGAAAGAGGATAGGGGAATGGCCTGTAGTGATAAATTAACAGTGATGAGGGATGGGAGAGATAACAATGTTTTGGGGATATTTGACTAGGGTTTGGGATAGTGGGATTAGGGATTTAGGGTTAGTTTATTAGGGATATGGGAAATGTGGAATGGGTAGATGAGAATGTAAATAAAGGGAGATAATTATTGAGGGAATGAAGGATGAGGGAGTGATGGCATAAGAACCAAACTCTAAACCCTAAGGAAACAATTCTTGAGCAAGAAAATAGGGTTTGAATTTTCTTCACCTATTGAAACACCATAAACACTGATGGAAACTCATACCTTGGAAATATGGAGATGTTAACTTAGTTTTGGAATGAAGAATTTGCAATTTTGGAGCTTTTGGAGGAAGAATTGAATGGTTTTTCAAGCTTTTTAGCCGAATGCGCCGAGCCAGTTCATTTTTTACACTGCAGAGGGCTACCCAATGCGCCGCGCCATCTCTATGCGTCGCGCCATTTTGCAAGAGACTTTTGGAGACCTTCTCGATGTCAAAATTGGGCGTGTGATATCTCATTGGAAATATTATTGAGTATACTTTCCAACACAACTGGAATGTTTCAATTTGGAGTTCATTTTCCTTGTCAAAAATCAAATATCCCAAGACTGGTCAAAATGAGCAGAATGAGGCCGCCTCAAGGAAGAGTGTTGTTGCAGTAAACTTTTGAAAGTCTTACTCAGCTCCAAATTGAGCTCATGATATCTCATTGGAAATCTCTTTATATCTATTTATCATTTGACTCATCAAGCAAGTCCTTTGGCCAACCAAGCTAGGAGAAATCTTGATTTTCCCAAGGTCACTTCATAGGTGCATCAATTCTCCCGAGGCAACGGTATTTTTGAAATTTCTCTAAAACCATGACACCTGTGTAAAAAGTGAAGGAATTTTTTCTTTCTTGGCCTATTTTGGACAAAAACCTCTCTCAGTTTTCCCAAATTCATCTTTTATTTCTCAGAAACATTATTTGAGTGAAACCTATCCCGATGTGTGGAACAAGGGATTTGTCAAAATGAAGCGAAATGAAGGGGATAAGGGGCTTATAAATTCTTGAGAAAATTTTTGGAAGTAGGGAGGGATATTAAGAAGTAGGGGAAAGTGGAATTTTAGAGATTGAGTGAGGGGAAGGGGTCCAAAAAGGAAAAACACTGGCCTAGCCTAGAAAATTGCCAAGTTGTAGCAAGAAACTAATGTTTGTGCAAAAATGAGGAATTTGGGGGATCTCAGTGATGGGAAGTGTTTAATAAGGTACATTAAGGATAAGAAAAGGTGTATGAACATCAGGATACAAGTTTTGCTGATGATTTGACCATCCAAGAGAAATTACCTTCAAAACCCTAGGAGAGGGAAATGAGCCTTACCTAGGCACAACTGAAGCATGAACAAGGTGTAAAATGACCCATTGGAACCTGACATGATGATGAAAACCCTTTGAATGATGGTACACTCAGTTGAATGGTGACATGGATCGACATTTGGACAACTCTGGAAGGAGTGAAAGCAAACCCTAGACCTAATACTTAGTGACCAAATTTTGCTTGAAGGCTCACTGAAATGACAAAATTTGACCTTGACACCTTAACATCACCTTGTAAGAGCATGTTTGATCACTGGAGGAAGGCTGCAAATACTGACACTAACATTGGCTCCAATGGGGATGGTAGCTCCATGGAGGTGCCAAGAGCTGCAGATCTTTGGAAAGCAGACAGTGCCTTCATCCATTGGGAAATGGAATCAAAAACTCAAACTGAAATGCATGACTGAAAACTGACACAAACTAACTTAACAACAAGACTAAAAACTGACTCGCAAATGACTCATGACTGACTTAACTAAAACAAGTACTTACAAAGCTTTTTAATGGCAGCAGTCCATCAAGTTTCGAGGGTTTCAAATCATGATGACAACCAACTACCTGCTAATGGAATATGTACAATCATGTGTAGTGTGCTTTCCAATGTAACCAATCAAGCAGATGCCTCCTTGATTGATTCTCCTAATCAGATCTTCTGGTCAGCAATAGATACTGGTAACTGGGCATCCAAAAACATAATTGACCATGATCTCCTTCATCACTGAATACTGCAATAATCACCTTCACTGCTGACTGCAATAGATTTGCCACTGGATCCTGAAAAACATGAAGATTTACCTCCTACTAAAGAAACAAGGTGTCCTTTTCTCCTGATTCTAATTTGTCTTCATAATGTACTTCAGTAAGAGTATGTTCCTGGTCTTCAAAAAATTCTGAACAAGTAGATGAGCAGATCTCCTCTTGAAAAAACATTTCAAAACATGAGACATATGAAGAAGAATCTGAAAGGCAGTCTTGAATGTTCTGATCTTCTGTAGTCTGAATATTATTTTGATCATCTTCATATGATATAACAGCCAGATTATCATGTTTATCATTACATTCATCAATCATAAGAAAAGAAACTTCAGATGATTCTTGATACTCAAATATGACATTTCTATCATCTACCAACGATTCATCCAAGGAAACTTTTTCACTTACTTGAGAGAAGATCTCATCTTGTTTTTCATAGAGGGAATGGACTACCTCCTCATGAAGATCTAGTTCTGGTGGGATGAGAGAATTTAGGTTTGTAACTTTGTTTTCTTCATTTGAGGCAACCTCAACAATACAACTCTCTTTTATGAGGTCAGGAACAACATGTTTTTCCTCATCATAATTTACCTCTCGATCTGATTTATCGTCATCACTATCTGAGATTGGAACATAATTTTCCTGCTCATCATTTTCAGCCATATGGAAATCTTCAACCTGCTAGTCTTGATAGGAATCCTCTAAGATTTCTGTGTGCTGCTGAAATGAATTTTCATACAATGCTTCCATGATTTCTCCGTCCATCAATTCATTATCTCCATAAAAATTCTTAAGATCTTCAATGAAACTACTAACGTGTTCACAACAATTCTGCACTAATATTAAGGATGGAAAAGATTCTTTATACCTTTCAAAGAATATTGTATGAAAATATTTTAGAAAATAAATAGAAGCAGGTGGCAAACTTTCATACCAATATCGGGCTTCATCTTCCAGAGTAGCCATAAACATTTTCATCAAACAGTCTTCAGGAAAATCGATCTTTAATTTATGCACATGAATGTGAAATTTCACCAGATGAAGAGCAGCGTCATTACCTTCCACATTTCTGAACATAGGAAAATTATGAAGCCAATCCACCTTGGGCATTTTATTTGGAAAACCTGGGATGTGATCTTGGCTCATGGGAGCGTATCTTCTTGCAACCCGTTCCATCTTGAAAATCTTAAAGCTACTGATCTTCCTGCAGTGGAGTCACCATGAAGCATTGATTTCTAGATTTTTCAGTGAATGAAGTCGCCAGGTGAATGATTTCAGCCTTCTTATGTCTGATCGTTGTCCACCATCAACCATCAGATCTAACTTGATACATGTGCTGGGGAAATTTACAAGTTAGATGTTACCTTTACGAACTAGATTGGAGATTGACTGAAGCAGCGTTTATCTACTTCGCTGATGCATAGCAAGAGCGTTTCGAAGGCTACCTGGCGTAAATTCAGGCTCCGTCTGTAGTCTATAAATCAAATAACACTAACAAGCAAACCATTTTCTCCCCAATATGGTCGCCACTATGTTATTTCCCAAATCCACCTCAGGCTGAAAAAAGGCGAGATTCAGGGTAACACCAAACCACGCTCAGTCTGGTAGCTAGCCCTACCAGAATAGGAGAGGGCTCTCTCTGGGTAAATCTCAGGAAAAATGTATCAATAGGGATTGAGATGACTGAAATGAGTGCTAATTTTAGGCTAGGTATATTAATCAAGGAGTTTGGAATGATTTTTAGGGGTTTTTGTTGGAAAAAAGGGAAAGGAAATTTTGGGCTTGGGGATGAGGCCAAATTCTTGCAGAGTTCAAGTTGGGGCAGGGAAGGCAATGGCTTTGATGTCTTAGATTGAATGAATGGATAGAAAATACTACTGAGGAGCTGAAGAGGGCAAGAAGGTGCAAGGATCCTCTTCAAACTGACAAAAACATATAAAACTAAACAAAATTTTAAGGCAGAGCACCAGCAAACTAATGAATTCTACCTTAGTTACTCATTTGTTTAATTTCGGAAGAAAAGAGAAGGGAAATGGCATACATAAAACATTAATGAAACTTACAGATACATGGAGAAAAACATCATCAAAACTCAGAGCCACAAGGATCCTAACAAGTGCTGCAAAACCCTGGTCTTTCCTTTGCCAAAAATGCAGAAGTGTATGTACAATGAAGTGCCAAACTTTTCCCAAGTATCCAACCCTGAAAATGTCTCAGAAAATACAATATATAGATAAGTATAATCCCTTCCCATGCCTCTAGGGGTCGAGCTCATCCTTCTAGGAGCAGTTTCAACCAATTCTAAACAAGGAACTGAAATCTAGGCAATCAAACAACTTGCCTCTATATGGTAGGAAACTGATTCATTCACTTAAATTTCACTTTTTAGTGAATGAATCCTCTAGAACAAGTAAATATGAGCCAAAATTACATCATAGTCATAAAATTACATCAAGATAGATCAATAGTTACATCAAAAAGTGAAACTAGTCAAAATTGGGCGAATTTTTGAGCTGAAGAGTGAAATGAGGCCAAATTTCTCTATGCGCTGCGCCCAAAAACTCAATGTGTCGCGCCACTTTGAGCCTGTTTTTTAGGCACTTCCTGAAGTCCAAATTGAGCTCATGATAGCTTGTTGGAAAGCCTTGTCTGTCTGCTATCCAACCTAAGTAGAATTTTTGGATTTGGATGTCATTTTCCCCTCCAAAACTTCAATCTCCCAAGACTGGTTCCTGTGTGTGCAAAAGGTGGCAGAAAGGCCATTTTCAAGGTGTTTTTGACCCTTTAAACCACTCAGAACTTGATGAAATCTCTCATCAATTCCTAAGCATGCATAATTTATCATAAAAAACTCAAAAATATTAATTTTTCCTCCAGAATATGTCCCAATCATAAGCGCGTGCCAAGTGGCGCGACGCGTCGGGCGGAAAAATCTATTTTGCGACCAAAATTTCAAAAATGACAAAATTTACTCCAAATTTGCTGAAATTTGGAGTGAAGGTCCCCCATCAAGTATCATGCTCAGCCAAAGAATCTTCGGCCAAGATCCGGAGTCTATCTTCCCTTTTTTCGCCGTTTCAGTGCCCTCCTGGTGCATGCAGTTCAGTGGTGGAATCACTGTCTTGTTCATATGATGAATCTGTGTCCATCTCCATGATGCTGCAAGGTATATGTCAAGTGTATATTTGGTTTGTTGAAAATGAGAAATGAGAACTTGGTGTCTTTGTCTCCAATTGCCAAAATATGTGCCAAATGGAGAGGGACTGTGGTAAAAATAGAACAGTGGGAACAATGGAGTCTTGTCAAGTGGTAGTTTTCCCTTTGAGAATTTGAAAAACTTTGGGAGAGGGGAGAGCCACTGAATGTTTTGGAAAGTGAGGTTTTGGGAATTTTTACACATGAAATGGGAAAAGGAGAATGAGAGGAAATGAAATGACTTGGGAGAGGGAGATGGAGCTTAGGAGTAAGTGACTTTTAGAGATGTAGGGAGATGGGAATGAAATGGGTATGATTGAATTTAGGGATGAAAGAGGATAGGAGAATGGGTTGTAGTGATAAATTAACAGTGATGAGGGATGGGAGAGATAACAATGTTTTGGGGATATTTGACTAGGGTTTGGGATAGTGGGATTAGGGATTTAGGGTTAGTTTATTAGGGATATGGGAAATGTGGAATGGGTAGATGAGAATTTAAATAAAGGGATAAAATGATTGAGGAAATGAAGGATGAGGGAGTGATGGCATAAGAAACAAACTCTAAACCCTAAGGAAACAATTCGTGAGCAAGAAAATAGGGTTTGAATTTTCTTCACCTATTGAAACACCATAAACATTGATGGAAACTCATACCTTGGAAATATGGAGATGTTAACTTAGTTTTGGAATGAATAATTTGCAATTTTGGAGCTTTTGGAGGAAAAATTGAATGGTTTTTCAAGCTTTTTAGCGCAATGCGTCGCGCCATCTCTATGCGTCGCGCCATTTTTCAGGAGACTTTTGGAGACTTTCCCGGTGTCAAAATTGGGCATGTGATAGCTTTTTGGAAATCTTATTGAGTCTAATTTCCAACTCAACTGGAATTTTTCAATTTGGATTTCATTTGCCTTGTCAAAAATCAAATCTCCCAAGACTGGTCAAAATGAGCAGAATGAGGCTGTATCAAGGAAGAGTGCTATTGCAGTAAACTTTTGAAAGTCTTCCTCAGCTCCAAATTGAGCTCATGATAGCTCATTGGAAATATCTTTCTGTCTAGTTATCATTTTACTCATCAAGCAAGTCGTTTGGCCAACCACTCTAGGATAAATCTTGATTTTCCCAAGGTCACTTCAGAGGTGCATCAATTCTCCCAAGGCAACGGTATTTTTGACATTTCTTTAAAACCATGTACCTGTGTAAAAATTGAAGGAGGTTTTTCTTTCTTGGAATATTTTGGACAAAAACCACTCTCAGTTTTCCCAAATTCATCTTTTATTTCTCAGAAACATCATTTGAGTGAAACCTATCCCGATGTGTGGAACAAGGGATTTGTCGAAATGAAGCGAAATGAAGGGGATAAGGGGCTTCTAAATTCTTGAGAAAATTTTGGGAAGTATGGAGGGATATTAGGAAGCAGGGGAAAGTGGAATTTCAGAGATTGAGTGAGGGTAAGGGGTCCAAAAGGGCAAAACACAGGCCTAGCCTAGAAAATTGCCAAGTTGTAGCAAGAAACTAGGGTTTGTGAAAAAATGAGGAATTTGGGGGATCTCAGTGATGGGAAGTGTTTAATAAGGTACATTAAGGATAAGATAAGGTGTATGAACATCAGGATACAAGTTTTGCTAATGATTTTACCATCCAAGAGAAATTACCTTCAAAACCATAGGAGAGGGAAATGAGCCTTACCTAGGCACAACTGAAGCATGAACAAGGTGTAAAATGACCCATTGTAACCTGAAATGATGATGAAAACCCTTTGAATGATGGTAAACTCAGCTGAATGGTGACATGGACCGACATTTGGACAACTCTGGAAGGATTGAAAGCAAACCCTAGACCTAATACTTAGTGACCAAATTTTGCTTGAAGGCTCACT
Organism: Pinus albicaulis; assembly: GCA_034641835.2. NCBI lineage: Eukaryota > Viridiplantae > Streptophyta > Pinopsida > Pinales > Pinaceae > Pinus > Pinus albicaulis. Next base: position 1,102,709,463 of record CM076581.1, read on the forward strand.
GAAATGACAAAATTTGACCTTGACACCTTAACATCAACTTGTAAGAGCATGTTTGATCACTGGAGGAAGGCTGCAAAGACTGACACTAACATTATGCATGACTTCTTGCATTCTTCAGTTGTTTAGTTGAGCTTGTAGTGATGTTTAGCACAGGGTGTTCCCAAGCGGGAATCCCATCTCTTCCCTTGAGGTAGCCTCTTGGAAGATTATTGTACCATCATTTCCACACATCCAGCATTTTGGACAAGCTTCATTTTTCAGCTATAGCGCATTTTCTGCAGAGTATTTTGTTTTGTTGCAGGGTGTTGTAGTGGAGGGTTGAGAAACCCACTTTCTGAGCTAGTTTTTCAGAGGAGGAAGCATTCTTCTCTTTGGGAGATCAGCAAGGGAGGTTCTTAAGTTTTCTTTCACATCTTGTCACCAGGCCAACCTATTCCCATCATCTACAGTGCAAATTCCCTCTTTTACTACGTTATCTCAGTGAGCATTTGCAGTGGAGGTTGCAGTGCTTGATTTCGAAGGTGAGATCTTCAGTGTTAGGATCAGCCTTTCACTAGAGGATCTATTGGAGGAGATATATCAATTATATATAATATCTACAGCCATATTCATCCAGTTACTTAGTAGCAGCTGATATTCAGCCCTAGGGCTGCATTCTATCATTTTTGTATTTTGGGTATTTCCGAAAACCCTTCTTGGGTTGTCTTGGAAATGTGTTTGGGGGCCTAGATCTTCACTCCCAACATTTTTTGAGCTATAGATCAACAGATCCACCTTGTTATATCTTGTTGTAGTAGTTAATGCCCAAAAACTACGATGTCATGGCTCATGGCACTTGTATAGCAGCATTTCTCGTGTATTAGCATATTTTCCTATTGGAGGCTTGTTTCCCATTGCTTGAGTGACTTGATCCTCAAGATATTGTGCTTAAATGTTTGCAGATATATTTAAAAAAATGGTTGTACATTTGTCTTATATCATGATGTATTGACTTGTTCACTTCTATTTCCATTATTGTGTTCAAATATTGTTGCTTCCCTATTTGTGAATATTACATAATAGGCCTAGAAAGAATATCAGCAACCTTGTTGTAAATACCTTTCTTATACCCAATTACCAAGTGGAATTGTTGTAAGAAACCCATCCATCGAAAGTGCCTTGACTGCTGCAACTTACTTTTTGATTGCAAGTATTTCAATGGTTGGTGATCGGTATGTATGATGGTTTCCTTTCCCATCAAGTAGTGTTTCCACTTTTTCACACTTTGAACCAATGCATAAAGTTCCTTGTCATAAGTAGGATAGTTAATCACTACATCATTAAAAGTTTCTGAATTAAATTAAATGGGCTTACCATGTTGCATAACAACTGTGCCCATGGCATAGTACCTTGCATAATTTTGAATATCAAAGGGTTGTCTTAGGTCTGGTACTGCAAGTACTATTGCTGAGTGCATGCAAAGGAGTTGTGATAGAAGAGAAGTTAGCAATAAACTTCCTCCAATATTGGGTTGCTCCCAAAAAACTTCTTACCTCGGTGGTTTTCTTGGGTGTTGGCCAATTCACAATGACCTCAACCTTAGAGGGGTCTATCCTCAACTTGCCTACTCCAACAATATTCTCCAAGTACACCAAATAATTTTTACCAAAATCACATTTTGACATCTTCAAAAACAAATGTTCTTTCCTTAAGACATCAAGTACTTTTCTTACATGCATGACATGTTCATCAAGTGATTTATTGAAAATTAAGATATCATCTAAGTAGACGATAACAAACTCATCAAGAAATGGCCTTAAAACATCATTATTCACATGAATTAAGATAGCAAGAGCATTACATAAACCAAAAGGCATAACAAACCATACAAAAAAACCTTTCTTTGTCTTGAATGTTGTCTTCCAAATGTCACCTTCAACAATTTAATGGTAGCCACTCTTTAAGTCCAACCTAGTAAAATACTTTATGTATTTCAATTGATCAAGTAAATCATCTATTCTAGGAAGTGGATAATAGTTATTTACTGTAACCTTGTTCAATGCACAGAAATCTACGCACATGCGCCACGTTCCATCCTTCTTTGGCACCAACACAATAGGTGACCCGCATGGTGAAGTACTTGGTCATATGATCCCTTTGTCCGACAACTCTTGAATTTTCTTTTTGATTTCAGCACTCTGCATCACCGCAATCCTATACATGCCAATGTTAGAAGAGTACAATCTTGCAGCAACTGTATTTCATGCTGGATTCCCCTCTTGGGAGGCAACCCCTTTGGCTCCTGAAACATCTCATTATTTTGATTAACCACCTCAATCAAATCAAATTTCAAATTTGGAACACAACCTTGAAATGCTTCATAATCAACATCATTATTTGGTTTAATCATAAGAAGCACAAAATTCTTGCTTGAATTCACTAGTCTTTTCATTTTCCCTACATTAACTAATGAAATATTTAGCTTCTTGTGATGAGCTCTCATAATATACTCCATACCATTTTCGAACAAGTGGTACTTTTTTTCATGGCGATAGAAGATGGATTTTCTATCATTGAGGTAAGGAATACCCAAAACGATTCGTGAAATATCAAGCAGTACAACATCTAATTAAACTTCATCAATGAAGTTTGTTGTGATTGCAAACCGAAGAATACACTTTCTTGTAACCTACAATTTTGTGTTCTTGCATATCCAACCCAATGGATATGGTCTATGATGAGGAATGGTTCCAAGAATAATTTTATTGACTAAGTATTCAGATATGAAATTTGCTTGAGACCCACTATCAAATAGTGTGTATGTTTTTGTATGTTTTGAAATAACTCTCACATGAAATAATTCAATCCGTGTTTATTCATTTGGAGTACTAGTGTGACAATTTGATGAACTAGTGCTATAAATTAATTCTTTTCCTTTCATACCCATGGTTGTAATTTTAGTTTCATCACCCGAGTCAGATCCCAAATCCTGTTGAGTGGTTGCATTTATTTTTTTATTTCCCGTGTTGTTGAATTGCTTGGGCCTCATCGTTGGATGAAGCTTCCAACAATGTTCCTCATCGTGACCTTCTTTGGAACAATGTTTGCATGTCATTTTATCTCCTTCCTTTTTAACAGATGCATTTTTCTTTCCCTTTCCTTTGAAACCCTTTCCTTTCTCTCCACCCTTAAATGGATTCTTTTTACCCTCTTCTGGAAAAAAATTCCCTCTTACCTCAAGGTGAGTTGATTGCACACAAACCTCATCTAGACTAGTGGGATTGAAGATAAGGATAGTATGCCTTAGGTAGCTATGTAAACCCCCTATATACTTCAATAATGTGTCTTGTGAATGCAAATAAACACCTAATATAAGAGCTCTTTTTCTAAATTTTTGGGTGTAGTCATGCACACTTTGACCATCAAGTTGTCTAAGTTCTGCCAATTCATGATGGCTTTTTGAATATATGCTAGAGGGTAAAATTTTCTTTTAATTTAAGAAATGAAATTATACCAAGAGATTGATATCTTGCCATGTTTTTTAATCTCATCTTGTAACTTGGCTTCCCACCGTACTAGTGTTGCACCCTCCAGTCTCAAGGAAGCTAGCTAAATCTTTGTATCATCATCTTGAAGGTTTTGAATTTTGCAATGATCTCCAACTGATGAACCCAATTTTCAAGCTTCTATGCATTCACTTCACCATTATACATTGGCATCTCAAATTTAATATCAATTTTTAACAAGGGTTGTTTACCAATTCCTTTTGAGGGTAGTTGATGAGTATGAGTAAGGGTTGTAGTAGTGGAAGAGGATGAATATGAAGGTTAATATGGTGGTGAGGATGATGGTGGAGTATATGGTGGATTATCACCATTTCCATTACCTTTTCCTCCTGGAGAACCCTCTACTCTTGGAGGCCTGGAGCTTTCACCCTGCAACCTTGTGTTCCTCTCTTCATAGAGGGTGTTCACCATCTATATCATGTCAAAGAAATCCTTCCTAAAATCCTTCTCATCCTCTGACATGTTATCATTTCCTCGTTCATGAGACATGGTTACTAAAGCTTCTACTGCAACTAGATGTGAATCTTGTAGTGGAAATTGTGACAATTGTGCCATACTTCTCCTTGCTCCAACTATAGAACCTGAATGCACAAGCTTGCCTTCTCCTCTCTTGAGCTTCAACCTTGTAAGCATTTAAACACTTGCAAAAAAAAATTAATCCTCCTTGCACAAGTAAACCTAGTGCTCTGATACCAACTTGATCTGAATGGGAATATTTGTTTTGTTGTGCTTGTTGAATCCTTAGTTAAACTTTTGGGGGGGGGTGGGGGGGGGGGGGGTGAATCAGTTTAACACATACATGAGATTTTTAACACTTTTCATCAAGATTATTTACAACTTGATTTTATAACCAACTTAATATGTGAACAGTTTTAATATGTAGCAGCAAGTATTAAGATAATGTCACACCAAACTTATTATGAGAGCAGCAAGCATTAAGCAGATTGGATAGAACATATCAACATATAGGAAACACACACAGAGACAATAGATATAAGTGGAAACCCATAAAGGGATAAAACCACATCTTATTATTGTTGTGATGCAAAGGCAAGCTCCAACTCCCTCTCACCACTGATTTTATGCAAGCACCAACCTGCATGAGGCTCCAACCTCAGTCAGCTACAACTGAAATCTATCAAGCTTCAACTTGATAGGGAAGCTCCAACTTCCTCATTCTATCAAAAGAAAATATTTTTTGATTTACCTTAGATATCATCTCTGTTCTGTAGCATCTCTTTCTACTTCTCCTTTTTCTTATCTTCTCTGCCTCAATTCTTCATACTCTGCATTCTCTAACCTCTTTTCTGCATCTCAATATGATATCCTTTATACATTTTACCTCATAATTGTTCGCATTCTACATGGAATTCAAATTGAATAGCCCTGACTCTTCGCCTTCTGCCTCCTCACTTCTTTATCCAGCTCATTCAGAAAACTACAGCAATTTGTATAACTTTCAGTTTTACAGTGGAGTTTTGTTTCCTATGGAGACTTGCCAGTGCATCACAAACAATATAAACCAATTAAAACATTTACATTTAGTTACAATGAGAAATCCAACTCAACCCATTTAGCCTTTTGGATCACTACGTGTTTTCTTTTCTGCAGTTGTCTCTGTCATTTTCCTCTCTATATGCTTTTCTGTTTACTGTTGTTGCGTAACTCCTGCACATATTTAACTGCGCTTTTTATATAACGCAAATCAACTCTCGGTGTAATAATAAAGGCGTTTTAACACATAAACTGCCCTTTCAATATAACGCAAATGCCTCTCGGTGATATAATCATAATGGACCCTTTTAATATATTAAAAGCCTTTTTCGTTCAACTAATCGATCTTTTCTTAAGTTCTGATGTGATTACACCTCCTGCGATGGTTCCGATGCGATTGATCGCAATCGGAACTTTCAATGGTATGTTCTGATGTTCTGCTTTACTTTGATGTGATGGTTCACTGTTCACTACACTTCACTGTGCCGATGCGATTGGAATTCTCCGATGCGATTAGCAAAGGCCCCACCATATAATGTTTCGTAATTTCAATGTTCTATGTTACAATTCTTTTACCTGTCGAAGGGTTTTAACAAAGTAAAATCTTAAATTTATGTGTTTGAATCTCCGCCGATGCGATGGGTCACTGTAGACCCCACTCTGACTTTCTTTAGATCCAACGGTTGCAATCTTCAATGATCTGACGGTTTCGATTGGATCGTACCATCGCGATCGCAATATTCAACAGTTTGTTCAATCGCACTTTTACTTTCGATGTGATGGTTCACTGTGCTGCACTTTACACCGGAACTCAATCAAATATGAGTCACCATGTATAACATATCGGGTCTGCAATCACCATCGGAACTGTTATTAACATGTTTTGCTGCCATAATTTTCTCCGATGCGATTCATGAGGGTCCCACCTTATAATACTTTGTTTGTTTTAAACCCGAACAATAGAACCTTTTGTTATTTTAATCTCGCGCACAAGAATATAATACATATGCTCTTATATTGCAACCTTGGTCCTTTGTATATAAAGTGCTACACACACACACACACACACACACACACAGATATATATATATATATATATACTTTTTTTCTTATCTTTTATGTATCCTTCAGCTTAGGTTAAGATTCTTGGAATAAACATGTATTGAACTCTTCCGTTTTACATAGGGTCCCACACTACACATATAATATCCTCCGTCAACATTATATTAATTCTTTGACTCAGACTTAAGCCCAGCACTAATATATATAGTTATATAACCTTTCAGGCTCCATAGTTTATTTAACGCTTCCGCTTACAGCATAGACTTAGCCATGTAACATATTAACATTACAATAGATATCAAACCCCGACTTCATGTAATAGCGCTCGGGCCCATAGCGTACTGCTATATGCTAACCATCATACGTAGCACCCCTTGGTGACTTGCACATCCATTATAATATATGGACATATATTACAGCCCTGTTCAATTTATTATGAACCTTATAATAAAACCCACGTATTTAACTTATATGTGAACACTCCACCATGTATTCAAATTCGCGTGGACTAACTCAACCTACATTCGACCCACCTTAGGCTTTATCACAATTCAACATAGGTATATACCACGCATATGAATATGTTGTGCTCAGCATATAAATCCAATTACACAGGTCCACTTCATATATATCAACCTATATTAATATACATTATAACCTCTGCCTTTCTCAACATGTTAATAAGTCTTGACCTTGGTTAATAACCAACCATCAGCACATTATAATATAAAGGCTCGAACTTAGGAATTTTAATGTCGCTGCCCATTTAATTCATCCACCCTGACATCAACAAACACTATATGAAACCTCCATGAAAATTACCAAAGTCAATATAAGATAACGATTGGCCCCATAGGATATTTCTTTGCATTAAACATTGCATAGATCAGACGGTCAATGTACTCTCGCGCTCCAACTAAAATTTGGACCCCCATCCAACGGATGACGCGCAATATCGCGTTTTTCTTTGGGCCGAAGTTTAACGCACAAAAATTACGCAATGTAAGTGGTATCCAAATACCACCCAAAGACACGTGTCCATCAGCAACATAGATCGCGTTAAAAAGGCGAAATCCACTTACCGCTCCCAAACGTATGCGATAATGCTGGTTTCCAAAACTCTGGTTTCACTGTTTATTCAAGGTTTCGTCTAGCACATGGTTCCGCTTCATCAAATTTTAACTCTTATTAAAAGAATTCCCTCTTTCGTTCTTGTTTCCTCTTGCATTCTTGACATTATAATATAGTGCTTCCATATGTTGAACGCCCAACTCCATTAGGTTTTCACTGTGTAATTACAACTCATTTCTTGGTTCTGCGCCCTTACTGGTTCCACCTCTGTTATTCTCTGTCTTCGCCTCTGTTATTCTCTGTCTCTGCCTATGTATTCTCTGTCTCTGTTTCATGGTACTCTCTGCAACCTTTCTCTGCTGCTCGACCGTTTCATCTCACGGCTCTGCCTCTGTATTCTTTGTCTCTTCATCCTCTGTCTTGTGCATGATTGTTTTACTGTGTCACTGTACTTTGTATTCTGTCTTTGCATCCTCTTCTTTTACCGCCTTTCTTATTTTGTTGTTGCTCGACCCTCTCTACATCTTGCTGCCTATTTTTCTCTCTCTGCTTCTATGTTGTCTCATTTGCCATCTCCTTTTCCATCAATGACAACATTTCCAATAGTCTCCCCCTTTGGCATTAATGGCAATACAATTCCTCTGCTTGCCTTTTAGGACCCTTTCTTCTATTCCTTTCTTTTCCTCCCCCTTTGACATCAATGGCAAAGGGTTGCTCATTTCCCAGTGTGCTTTTAAATCTCATCCATGTTACTCTGATCTTGAGGACCTATTTCATGCTCTGCTTAGTTTCTCTGGCTCTTTTGTGACTCTCTTTGTTGACTGATATCCCCTTGGAATGATGTCTTCTTTTCTGTTCTCCCGCTGGAATGAAGCTTTCTTTTTCTGTCAGAGAGTACTATCTGAAGACACTACCCCTAGTTTGTTTCTCAGATATTCGAATGGCTCTCTAGCAAGAAGTTTTGTGAATATATCTGTTGTTTGTTCTTTTTTTGGCACATATTCCAACTTCACTACCTTCTGTGCTACTTGTTCTCTTAGGAAATGGTACTTGATTGGGATGTGTTTAGTTTTTTAATGAAGTACAGGATTTTTTGATATACTTATTGCACTTGTATTATCACATTTGATAGAGATAGGTTCATCAATTCTAACCTTCATGTCTTGGAGGGTTTGTTTCATCCACATGACTTGTGTGCAACATGTTGTTGCTACTATGTATTATGCTTCTGCTGTAGATAGAGAGATAGATGTTTGTTTCTTGCTTAGCCATGCCACCAGACTTTTTGCCAAGTAGAATGCACCTCCACTTGTGCTTTTCCTGTCATCCACACAGTTGGCCCTATCTGCATCTGTATATGCTGTCAAAGTGAATCTCTTGCCTTTTGGATACCATAGCCCATACTGTACAGTTCCTTGTAGATATCTTAATATTCTTTTGACTACTAGAAGGTGATTTTGTTTTGGTGCTGCTTGATATCTAGCCACCAGTCCTACTGCCAACATAATGTCTGGTCTAGATGTTGTTAGGTATAGCAGACTTCCTATCATGGATCTGTAAATTTTTTGATCTATATCAGCAGATCCATCATCAGCACATAGCTTGCATCCAGTGATCATGAGAGTTGACACAGGTTTGCAGTCTTCCATTTTGAACTTTTTCAACATCTCTTTTAAGTATTTTTCTTCCAATGTTCTTTTGTTGAATTTGAAGTCCTAAGTAGAAGGTGAGCTCTCCAATCATAGACATCTCAAACTCTGATTTCATCTCTTAAGCAAAACCTTTTGCTAGCTCATCTTTGTTGCTTCCAAACATAATGTCATCAACATATACTACAATAATCAGGAGTTCATTTTCATGGGCTTTTATGTATATATTGTTGTCTACTCCTCCTCTCTTAAAGCCTTGTTTTTGCAAGTACTTATCTAGCCTTGAATACCAAGCACAAGGAGCTTGTTTCAGTCCATATAGAGGCTTCTTTAGTCTGCACACATAGTCTTCTTTATCTATTAATGAGAATCATTTTGGTTGTTCCATGTAGACTTCTTCTTCTAGATCTCCATTCAGGAAGGCAGATTTCACATCCATTTGTATACCTTGAAGTCATGGTAGCATGCAAAGGCCAGAAACATTCTGATAGCTTGCATTCTGGCTACAGGGGAAAATGTTTCATCATAATCAAGACCTTCAATTTGTGAATATCCCTTGCATACAAGTATGGCTTTATTCCTGATTACATGTCCTTGTTCATTCATTTTATTCTTGAATACCCATTTTGAGCCTATGACATTTTTCTCAGTGGGTCTTGGAACTAATTCCCAGATATTGTTCTTCTCAATTTGGTCCAACTCTTCATTCATATCATTCACCCAATACTTGTCCTTGCTGGCTTCTTCAAACTTCTTTAGCTCTATTTGTGATAACATAGCTAGGTATACTTCTTATGTCTGTTCAGTTAGTTGTATTCTTGTCTGGACTCCTACACTCTTGTCCCCAATGATTTGATCTTCTGGATGGTTCTTTTGAGTGTATCTTGAGGGGGCTTTTGAGCTCAGTTCAACATATTCTATTGTCTTTCTTATTTCATCATCACCTTGGTTCTCTTCTTCATAATCTTCTGGAGGATTGCTGCAATCTTTACTTCTTGTCTTGTTTGGTAGTTCTTCATCAAATCTTACATCAATGCTTTCCACAATTTTCCGAAGAGTCTTGTTGTAGCAACTATAACCTTTACTCTTGGATGCATATCCTAAAAATATTCCTTCATCTGCTCTTGCATCAAAATTCCCCAGATTTTCATCATTAGTCTTTATGTAACACTTGCTTCCAAAGACTCTAAAGTGCTTGATTGATGTTGGTTTACCATGCCATAGTTCATAAGGAGTCTTGTCACTGTTTGGTCTTAAATGAGCTTTGTTTAGAATATGCACAGATGTGTGTATTGCTTCTGCCCAAAAGGTTTGGGGAATGTTACTTTCTTGCATCATGGCTCTGGCAATTTGTTGTACATACCTGTTTTGTCTCTCTGCCACTCCATTCTATTGAGGTGTCCCTGCAATAGTAAACTGTTGCTTTATCCCATGTTCATTGCATAGGTCTGCAAAGCCATAGTTTGTGAATTCGCCTCCTCTGTCTGATCTGATGCATTTTAGCTTGCATCATGTTTGATTTTCTGCCACTTCCTTGAATATCTTGAATTTCTCAAGTGCTTCCGATTTATATTTGAGAAATGCAACCCATGTCATTCTTGAGAAATCATCTATTATTAGCATGAAGTAGGATTCTCCACTTGGTGTTTTAGTTCTTGAAGGTCCACACAGGTCCATGTGTACAAGTTGAAATGGCCTACTTGTTGATAGCTCATCTTTGGTCTTAAAGGATGTCTGGGTCTGTTTGCCCAATTGGCAAGATTTGCATATGGTATTTGAAGGCCTTTTTATTGCTGGCATATCTCGAACTGCTTTCTTCTTGCTCAATCTGATGATATGGTCGAAGTTAAGATGTCCCAATCTCCTATGCCATAACCATGACTCCTCAAGTTTGCTAAGGTGGCATGCTTCATTCTACTCTTTTACTATGTAGACATTACTCTCGGTTCGAACACCTTTGATCAGAGTCCTTCCTGTGGTGCTTGATCTGACTTCATAGTCTTGTGCTCTAAAAAGAACTTCACAGCCTTTATCACACATTTGACTGACACTCAGCAAAATTTCTTTCAGCCCATCCACAAGTAGTACATCTTGGGCCTTTCCTCTACCATTATCTAAACTGACTAAGCCTTTTCCTTTGATTTCCTTGCTTTGTCATTGCCAAAAGTAACATTTCCAGATTTCTTTTCATCAAAGGTTATAAACTTGCTTCTATCTCCAGTCATATGCTTTGAGCAACCACTATCCAAATACCATTAACTTTTCAAGTCTTGAGCTATTAGAGCCAGGTCACACTTATTCACCTTCTTTTTCTACTGCATGCATCCTTTTGTTTGGTACCTTTTCTGAGATGATGACCCACATTCTCTGAGAGGACATTTGGAAGGCATATGTCCAAGTTTATTGCATACACAACATTTAATCATATTTTTAGCGGAATTATGAGTATGAGTAAACTATCCATGATTCATAAACCTCCTTGAGGTTTTGAATAGCAATCTTTGTCCATATTTTCTGCATTCAATGATTTTATGGCCAAAGTCCTTACAGTAAAAACAGTATCCATAGAAACAATTTGCATACCTAATGAAAGGTTGTCTTCTCCATTTGTTTTCTTGAGACAGCCTCTTCACTGTTTGCATCCTTTTCTGGTTTGAATTGATCCTCACTGTATGCAGCAATATGTCCCAACTTGTGGCAGGCATAACAGGTGGCATTTTTCATAGGAGGGAATAATCTCCTTTGATGGCTTCCAAATTTGACATACTCAGGGGTATATGAGCCTTTTTCTGTTGGCTGAGTATTTAATTCATTCTTTGTTATTAGAGGTTCCTTCTGGTTTCTGTCTCCTTCATTGCATGTTTCTTCTTTTGTAGGAATCATTTGAGCTGCTTCATCATCCTTATTTTCTTTTACAAAAATAATATTTTTGTTTTCCTTTTCTTTGCCTTTACTTGATTCTCCTTCATAGCCTATCCCAGTTTTTATCAGAGGAGATCTTTGAGCATCCAAAATTTCATTCAACTTACCAGAGCTTGTCATTTGAGAAGAATTTATTGACACTTTCCTTTGGGCATTTTCTAATTTCTTCCTTAGGCATACTACTTCTTCTTCCAATTTCTCTTGTTCCTGAATTTTATCCTTAATTTGCTTAAGTAACATGTCTTCTACCTTCTTGGCTTCTTCAAGCTCTATTTTCAACTGAATGAGAACTTCTGAATTTTGTTCTTCTCTTACATACTTGAGAAGAATGTCTTTCTGTTTTTTGCACTTTAGTTTGAGTCTTTCAATTTCCTCCAGGGCACTTCTTAGCTCCCCCTCAAGATCAACTTCACCTTCTTCTTCATCTTCTAGAAGGAGTCCCTCAAGCTCTTCTATGGCCATCAACATAAATTCAGAGGTTCCTTCTTCACTTGAGGGTTCATCTGAGTCTTCAGATGCACTGCTGTCTTGTTGAGCATAGAAATATTTTCTATTGAATTTCTTTCCTTTCTGCCAGTTCTTTGATATAGTTTTCTCTGATTCTTGAGCTTGATTCCTTGTTTTCTTATGAGGACACTTAGAAACATAGTGTCCAACTCTTCCACAGTTAAAGCATTTAAATGGAAGTTTACCTTTATATTTACCTGAGCCTCTATCCAGTTTCTTGACAAATTTGGCATCTTCTTCATCAGAGCAAGAGCATATATCTTCCTTTTCTTCTTTATTATTCTCTGTCTTAAAGGCTACCTCCCTCACATTTGACTTCTTTTGTGGCAATCCCATCTCATAGGCTATTAGATTTCCAAGTAACTGGTTCATGGTCAAGATTTGATAATCAGTTGTTTCTTCTATGGTAGAAACCTTGGGGTTAAAGCTGGGTGGAAGAGATCTCAGAATATTTTGAAAAATTATAGCTTCTTTTATGGTTTCCCCTAGAGCTTTCATGTTATTTACTATTTCTTCAACCCTTAAAAAGAAGCTGGAAATGTCTTCATCATCATTCATTTTTAAGTTCTCAAACTGGGCTTTATAGACTTGAAGTTTGGCAGTCTTCACCTTTTTGTCTCACTCATGGATGTTCTCTAGAGTATCCCACATCTCTTTGGCAATCTTGTTGTGCATTAATTTGATAAATTCTACCTCACATAGTCCATTTAAGATTGCATTTGTGGCCTTTGCATTGGCTACAAAATCTTGTTTAGCTTCTTTCTCTGAGTCAGTTGCCTTTGGGGCATATCCAAATTCCACAGCAGCCCAAACTTCTATTCCTAGAGACATTATGTATGTTCTCATTCTGATCTTCCAGAAGGCATAATTAGCACCAGTGAAAAAAGGGGCTTTATTGGTTGAGCTTCCTTCTTGACTAGCCATCCTGGGGAGCTAGGATCTCCTTTCAGTTGTTAAACTGGTACAAAAGGAACTTGGCTCTGATACCAATTGTTGAATCCTTAGTTAAACTAAGAGGGGGGGGTGAATCAGTTTAACACATACATGATCTTTTTAACACTTTTCATCAAGCTTATTTACAACTTAATTTTATAACCAACTTAATATGTGAACATTCTTAATATGTAGCAGCAAGTATTAAGATAATGTGACACCAAACTTATTATGAGAGCAGCAAGCATTAAGCAGATTGGATAGAACATATCAACATATAGGAAACACACACAGAGACAACAGATATAAGTGGAAACCCATAAAGGGAGAAAACCACATCTTATTATTGTTGCAATGCAAAGGCAAGCTCCAACTCCCTCTCACCACTGATTTTCTGCAGGCACCAACCTACAGGAGGCTCCAACCTCAATCAGCTACAACTGACATCTATCAAGCTTCAACTTGATAGGGAAGCTCCAACTTCCTCATTCTATCAAAATAAAATATTTTCTAATTTACCTTAGATATCAGCTCTGTTCTGTAGCATCTCTTTCTGCTCCTCCTTTTTCTTATCTTCTTTGCCTCAATTCTTCATACTCTACATTCTCTAACCTCTTTTCTGCATCTCAATATGATATCCTTTATACAGTTTGCCTCATAATTGTTCGCATTCTACAGGGAATTCAAAGTGAATATCCCTGACTCTTTGCCTTTTGCCTCCTCACTTCTTTATCCATCTCATTTAGAAAACTACAGCAATTTGTACAACTTTCAGTTTTACAGTGGAGTTTTATTTCCTATGGAGACTTTCCAGTGCATCACAAACAATATAAACCAATTAAAACATTTACATTTAGTTACAATGAGAAATAAAACTCAACCCATTCAGCCTTTTGGATCACTGCGTGTTGTCTTTTCTGCAGCTGTCTCTGTATTTTTCCTCTCTGTATGATTTTCTGTTTACTGTTGTTGCGTAACTCCTGCACATATTTAACTGCGCTTTTTATATAATGCAAATCAACTCTCGGCGTAATAATAAAGGCATTTTAACACATAAACTTCCCCTTCAATATAACGCAAATTCCTCTCAGTGATATAATCATAACGGACCCTTTTAATATATAAAAAGCCTTTTCTGTTCAACTAATCGATCTTTTCTTAAGTTCTGATGCGATTACACCTCCTACGATGGTTCTGATGCGATTGATTGCAATCATAACTTTCAATGGTATGTTTTGATGTTCTACTTTACTCCGATGCAATGGTTCACTATTCACTGCACTTCACTGTGCCGATGCGATTGGAATTCTCCAATGCAATTAGCAAAGGCCCCACCATATAATGTTTCGGCATTTCATTGTTCTATGTTACAATTTCTTTTACTCGTCGAAGGGTTTTAACAAAGGAAAATCTTAAATTTAGGTGTTTGAATCTCTATCAATGCGATGGGTCACTGTAGACCCCACTCTGACTTTCTTTAGATCCAACGGTTTCAATCTTCAATAATTTGATGGTTGCGATTGGATTGCACCATCGCGATCGCAATATTCAACAGTTTGTTCAATCGCACTTTTACTTTCGATGCAATGGTTCACTGTGCTGCACTTTACACCGGAACTCAATCAAATATGAGTCACCATATATAACATATCGGGTCCGAAATCACCATCGGAACTTTTATTAACATGTTTCTTTGCCATAATTTTCTCCGATGCGATTCGTGAGGGTCCCACCTTATAATACTTTGTTTGTTTTAAACCCGAACAATAGAACCTTTTGTTTTTTTAATCTCGCGCACAATAATATAATACATATGCTCTTATATTGCAACCTTGGTCCTTTGTATATAAAGCGCTACACATATATATATATACTTTTCTGCTTAGCTTTTATGTATCCTTCAGCTTGGGTTAAGATTCTCGGAATAAACATGTATTGAACTCTTATGTTTTACATGGGGTCCCACACTACACATATAATATCCTCCGTCGGCATTATATTAAGTCTTTGACTCAGACTTAAGCCCAGCACTAATATATATAGTTATATAACCTTTCAGGCTCCATATTTTATTTAACGCTTCCGCTTACAGCATAGACTTAGCCATGTAACATATTAACATTGCAATAGATATCAAACCCCGACTTCATATAATAGCGCTCGGGCCCACAGTGTACTGCTATATGCTAACCATCATACATAGCACCCCTTGGTGACTTGCATATCAATTATAATATATGGACATATATTACGGCCCCGTTCAATTTATTATGAACCTTATAATAAAACCCACGTATTTAACTTATATGTGAACAGTCTACCATGTATTCAAATTCACGTGGACTAACTCAACCTGCATTCGGCCCACCTTAGGCTTTATCACAATTCAACATAGGTATATACCACGCATATGAATATGTTGTGCTCAACATATAAATCCAATCACACAGGTCTGCTTCATATATATCAACCTATATTAATATATGTTATAACCTCCGCCTTTCTCAACATTTTAATAAGTCTTGACCTTGGTTAATAAACAACCATCAACACATTATAATATAAAGGCTCGGACATAGGAATTTTAATGTCGCTGCCCATTTAATTCATGCACCCCGACATAAACAAACACTATGTGAAACCTCCACGAAAATTACCAAAGTCAATAGAAGATAACGATTGGCCCCACGGGATATTTCTTTGCATTAAACATCGCATAAATCAGATGGTCAATGTACTCTCGTGCTCCAACTGAACTTTGGATCCCCATCCGACGGATGACGCGCAATATCGCGTTTTTATTTGGGCTGAAGGTTAATGCACAAAAATTACGCGATGTAAGTGGTATCCAAATACCACCCAAAGACACGTGTCCATCAGCGACATAGATCACATTCAAAAAGTGAAATCCACTTACCGCTCCCAAACATACGCGATACTGCTGGTTTCCAAAACTCTGGTTTCACTGTTTATTCAAGGTTTCATCTAGCACATGGTTCCGCTTCATCAAATTTTAACTCTTATTAAAATAATTCTCGCTTTCGCTCTTGTTTCCTCTTGCATTCTCGACATTATAATACGGTGCTTCCATATGTTGAACGCCCAACTCCATTAGGTTTTCACTATGCAATTACGGTTCCTTTCTTGGTTCTACACCCTTACTGGTTCCACCTCTGTTATTCTCTATCTCCGCTTCTGTTATTCTTTGTCTCTGCCTCTGTTACATTCTTTGTCTCTATTTCATTGTGCTCTATGCAACCTTTCTCTACTGCTCGACCATTTCATCTCACGGCTCTGCCTCTGTATTCTCTGTCTCTGCATCCTCTGTCTTGTGCATGACTATTTTACTGTGTCACTGTACTCTGTATTCTATCTTTGCACCCTCTTCTTTTACTGCCTTGCTTCTTTTGTTGCTGCTCGACCCTCTCTACATCTTGCTGCCTCTTTTTCTCTCTCTGCTTCTATGTTGTCTCCTTTGCCATCTCCTTTGCCATCTCCTTTGCCATCAATGACAACATTTCCAATAGTGCTAAGATCCAATTCAGAATTTAAAGAAAATTCTTGAGGATGATGAGGTTAATTGCAAGTTTAACATGATTTTTTATGTGTTTTTATGTGAATTTCATGAGAAAATTAACATAAACAAAACACTAAACAGCAGGATCTAATAGACATGAAAATTACCATAAACAGAAGCACAATAGCACATGATGGAGTTCACCCCTCCTGGGCTACGTCTCCTTGGTCCAACTTCCAATGGCTCGGCCCTCTTATATTATGCTCAAAAGTGTGATTACATGTCTTTACAATGCTCAAACAACTCTAAAACATGTTCCATCATCTCCAGAATGACCAAAAATGCATGTGTAACATCTTTATGCATCAAATTTGGACAAAAACTAACTTAGTTATGACTTCCCCAAGTTTTTGTACTATTCGCTCCACATTTTCCCCAAAATCTGGCATCATCCTACAAATTCGCCCGAAATCCAGCTAACCGAACGCCAATTTTGGCAAAAACTGGGCAAAATTTTAAGCACGCTAATTTTCCCAATGATGCTTAAAAACCAGATTTTAAACCATATCAATTATGTTTTATAAAAACTTTTTATATAAAACCAAAACCCACATGGTCTGGCTAACTCCCGGACTTGGCATTAATATGGGCACATGTCGGCACTTGTATTTCATGTCAGCGTTGAGGTGGCGGCTCAGTCGGTCATGGTTCCGGAGTGTCACATAGGAGTTAACATTGTAGTTACAGTTAAGGATGATGGCATTAGGCTAGCCTCTCATGCGTTGGAGGGTGGCGCAGGGCTAGCCTCCTACGCGTTGGAGGGTGGCACAGAGCTAGTCTCCCGCCTGTGTTTCTGCCTCCGGTGGTGAGTAGGGCTTGGGCTAGACCCCGGCCCCCACCCCCCTAACACACATTAAACATTACATCAAAACCATGTGGAATTCATACTATGGTAAGGAACATATTTGATGATGCAACAGTAACTCTTGGTGCTTGGTGCTTGGTGCTCGCGCATTCAATCCCTGCTGCTGCTTGGACTTGACCCAGAATTGTGTGGCCTCCCATGCTACCACGTTGTGGCCTCTTGTTGGCCCACGTGGCAGCATGTGGTTGACCACATACCCAACCAATCATAACGCTCCAAATAAAACCAATACCAACGTGCCACTTGGCACAATATGATTCAACGAAGAAGACCATTGACCAATTCAACCTACATAGTCACCCTACAATCTAGGCATGCCCATTCAGTTGTACGGACTATTGACTGGGTTGTCCTGCATCTTTTTTAAATTTTCATATTTGATAAAGTGGACGGAATGTGTTTCTGGGAGAATATGGCGTCAGTTTTCCGCCAAACGAGTTGCACCAGATTCAGAATGATGAGATCTACACATTCGTTCAAGTTCCACACTATTCCAAAAACTTTGATTTTTGAGCATAATTTTGAGCACCTGGTCATTAGTGATGGAATTAGATGAACATTGCATGTGAAATGAGCGAACATGATTTATGAGATCTTCTCCAGGATTTCCTTCAAACTTGGGTATGTTGGAAGGAAGTTTGGTAGGCATAACTGGCCAATTGAGGTTATGGAGAAGAGGATCGTTGATCAACTAGTTAAAATCAGGGAGACTCAAACGAGTCATGAAGGGTAGAAATGAAGTAGGAGTGACCATACCGGAAGAGGTCCCGCTTGTGGAATTACCCAAGTTAGAACCAGGGTTCCCACCTTGGTTTCTCGCACCTGCGTTGGTGCTTAACATGGTGGGGGTACGAGGTTGAGAAGATGCAGAATCAAAGGAAGAAAAAAATGAATCAGTAGAACCAGAGTCAGAAGCAGGACTCGATGGAGGACTCAGAGGATGAACTATAACTCAATGGGGATGAGTAATATGTCCTAACGGAAACTAAGGGTGAAGGCCTAGAATTCTCTGTGAAAAATTCCTAGGGGGTACAATGATTTCCAGGCAATGAAGTAACTAAGGACTAAAGGGGGATAGGATAAAAAGAGTAACAAACAATGAGAAAATACCTAATGCAGTGGTGCCAAGTGTAAAATACTATATAATGATGATACTCTAATATAATAAAACATGTCTTATCAAAGAAAATTACCTCTAGCCTATAAGTTATTTAAATCCTCAAATAATCCTAAATCTATTGTTTTATATGGCCTTCCAAAACTTCTTACTTGAGGGAATCTCATCCCCGCAAGCAGAGTTGTCCAGAGAAAGGTGGGGTAGAGAACCAATTGTTTACCACGGCCAGCCCTATAGGGTGGTTATAATTCGTCACTATGGTTACCTTCGTCCTATAGGGGTGGTCGATTCTTGAGCTTCTTGGTGATCATCCACCGCACAGAATTTGCTACCAATGGTCGGGTAGCCCCGAGGAGAACTGCTCGCACGATGACATAGACTATCCCACTATAAATCGGGTTTTTGACGCACTGCGACTTTAGACCATGGGATGGTGAAGGATTTTAATCTCCCTATAAAGTCAACTTCTATGTCTCAATGTAAATTATCGATGGTTGTTATTAGAGGCCTATCCCACCGATCCTACACCTAACTACACATATTTTTTGGCCTTGATGCCCAAGTTAATTTTTGTGTGTTAAATTATTATAATGTGGCATGTTTCAAGTCTTGGCTTGGTGGTGTTAACTAAACTCATGTTCACTTAGGGTGTACAAATGTGTGTGAGGAAGTGTGGTCAGTGTATGATTTAACTGAGCATGTTTGATGATGCCATGTGTTATTGAAATAAAATGTTGTAAAACTGTAAATAATGTTGGAAAATGACAGTAAAATAAATAACCAATCAAGCACAAACCCCACCAAAAGAAGGCTATCAAACAACAAAATAAGGAGAGGTAAACAAGCTACTCAAAAATGCACAAAAGGCCTACAATATCTAATGTCAAAGGGACTGTGATCTAAAGGTAATAAGTTGTTGAAAATGGTGCAAACAAACAGCAAAAATCATAGGTGAAATATGTTGCAAAGGATAGAAAAGAAGCTCAACAACCTAGGACACTCAAGGGGATCCTATGGGGGAAGGAAAGGAAAAACTCCAAGTGGAGTTAAAATGGTGAAATAACCTATCCTAAAGGGTTGAAATAAAGTGGATCGGACCCGAAAAACCACTGGCCAAAAATGTTGAAATCCAAGACTCCTCGCCCAACATATCTCTTCCTTAAAAGGTGGAGGTGCACTCCAAACACTGGAGTTTTTTTTCCTACTTCAAAGAGAAAACTAAGAAAATCCATACCTAAGGGATATTGAAACAGAGGTAAAAACCCTTCCCATTACAAACACAACACTCTCGGCAAATCTGGAAAAATCTCAGAGATTTTTCAAAACGTAGGTATTGACCTGAAACAAGTGGAAAACACATTTTTTGGGCCAAAAATGGCGTTATGGAGCTTAAAGTGCAAATCTGGGCTAAAAAGGGAGTTTTTCTCCGAGACATTCTTTCAGCAGATCTCGCACAGATGTTGTCGTCTCCTAATCGGTTGGTACCGATGACCTGCGGAAAAAAGCGGAAAACCATCAGAATCCGAAAATTTTACAGAAAAAAAGGAAAGAAAAGCTATAAATAGAAATTGAGAGGCTAAAAATAGATGTAGAAAAAATTGAAAACATTGAAACTGCAGTCACCCGGGAAACTGAATTGTTACACCAGTGGAGTCGTCATTTGTTGACGACAAATGTGGCTAAACACCCAGTGGAGTCACCATTTGTTAGTGTGAAATTTCTTGGAAGGTCTACCAAAATGGTCTCACTTAAGTCACAGGTGACAAGTGACCCTAATAACAATTGTGGTTGCTTATACTTCAGATCTAAAATAATAATGTGAGAAAAACCTGCAAAAAAATAGATGTATGTGATCTAAAATAATAAACAACAAATTAAATCCAATGTAATAACCCAATTATGGAAAGGAGTTTAAATAAATCCTTTATTGATATCACCCGGTGAAGGATATTTACAAAAGGGTCACAAATCCCACTCTATGGAATGGGTATTTTGATGTCCTTGACGCTTTAGTGATTGATCTTCCTCTCTCAATATGTGAAAAAAACCAAACAATGTGTAGAACTCTAGTGGGAACTCGAAAATATGGAGACGATAATAGTGATGACAATAATGATCATGGTGAAGAATGAATGAAAACCTTTCTTATTTATAACAAATTATTGGGTTGATCTCAAAAATGGAGAATAATAAAATATTTTTGACCAAAATCAATATCTAACCGTTAGGAATACTTTATTATATTTTTTGGAGAGGGAAAAGATATTCAAAATGGTCAAATATATTTATTTATAAATAATTAACAAATAAAATGGTTTATTAATTATTTCGTGAAGATTAAGAAATGTGTGAAAATGAAATCATTATTAAATAGTGATTTAACAATTATTCCAAAAAATGAGCTAAGAAATAATAAAAAATGATGATTTCTTTAATTATTCCTAGGTGATTTAGTCAAATGTGACAAGGAACCATTATCAAACAATGATTTAATAATTATTCCTAGATAAAATTAAATAAATAATAACTTATTCAATTATTCTCATGGTTTTTTCTAATTTTTCATTAGAAATAATTTAATAAAAATGGTTTAATAAATTATTTCCTATAGTGAAAATGATTTTACTACGGTAAAATTAAGCTTACATGGTGAATTTCGATCCACTTATTTAGAAATGGCTAGGTGATCATTTTTTTGTGATAACAATGGGAGGAGACTTAATATCAAATTCTTTTACACTAGTACTCAACTCAAACACCACGTAAATTAGACGACACCATCTCTCGCTTGATTTCTTTCTTTCAATGCTATGCCAACCTTAATGGTATGGTTTTGCAATATCTTCACTGGTGGTGTGCTACCACGTCCCTCAGTTCATTGGTCAAGTGGGACAACAATAACTTGCCCCTTGCCTCCCCCTACCTTGGCAATCATCCCATTCGGGGGATTCGTATATAATTTTAACTCCATCTCTCTATTCTATTGTTTTTTTAATGCCTATAATTTTTACTATAAATTTTGGATGTTTCAAAACCCCACATATAATTTAATCTCAGTTTAAACATATATTTTATATTTGTCTAATTAAAATTATTTATAATAATTGAAAAATAATAATAATAATAATAATTTATATAATTACCAACTTATATATATCTTCAACCCAAATCTATCAAAGGATCAAATTTCTTAATGTGTAAATATTCTTATTATTTCATTTCATTTCATATATCAATTTCTCCATATTAAAAAAAAATACACATTCATAAATTTGATTCTTCTTTGTGCTTAATGGATCTGGGTTTAAGATAGATGTAGATTGTTTTTGTTTTTTAATGTTGTCACGCACGCACATTTCCAAGGAAAGAAATCAACCTCCCTCTCATACCCCAGGCTAGAATGATGTTCGTCATGTCACTAGTGGGAATTGTAGAAATTTGATAGAAATTGCAACTGATCAAGATTTCAGCCTTAAAACAAGAGACACATATTTACTCTACTGATCTGCGGAATTAAAATTACAATTTAGAACAACATGAATAGACATGCAATAACAAAAACCAAAAATACACAGTGAATTCTAAGGGAACCCAACTGGGAAAAACCCCTCAAGCATTTTTGCATTAATCAGTTGAATAGAGAAACTATTACAATTGCTAGCTCCAACTCTAAGCTCAACCTGAAAAAGCATAATTGTTCTCTTTGATCAATGACAAACTTTGGCCAAAACTTAGCCAATTATTTTCCCACAGAGAATCTTATTTCCTTGCGCAAATCCTAAGGAAATTAGCCCCTAAAAGATAGGAATTTCCTCCACCTTGTTTACGCAATTCCAAGGGATGGATCACCTGACCTCATGCAACACCTATACACTCAAACTAGTGTACAACTAATGTAACATTGCCTTGTCATCTCCACTTCAACTGAGTTATTTGAATTCCTTGCATGCACTAGCTATTTTGGTTTGATTTTTCAGTTAACTGACGGATCTCTGAGTTAGACTGTTGTCCCATTGCATAACTAGCCTTCAACTGACTCCAACAATAGTTAGAGGTCACTGAAATGAATACAACTGAAAATAACTGAATTGGATTACCTAAATTTAGCAATCACACATGCATAATTGAACTCAAGGACCTCTAAATCAAATTTACTAAATTAACTGAGTGGCAAGATGCATATCACACTAGTTAACTTCCTCCAAGTTGTCATGTTGTTATGGAAATTCGATTTACTCAATTTCACTAAGGCTAAAGTCAAATTGAGCCTTGCTTACGACCTTTTTTCAACACTCCCTGTTATCAAAAAAGGGATTTTTCACTGCCAATTTCCTTCACCTGTGGAATTCAAATTTACTTCTTGACAATGTCATGTTTAAGATGTCAACATATTTCACCTCTGTTGGAATGTATTGTAGCAACATAATTCTCCTCTACACACAGTCCTGCAAATGATGATACCAGATATCAATGTGCTTGGACCTGTCATGAAATACAAGATTCTAAGAGCTCTTAATGAAAATATGATTATAACAATTATCATTATCAGATCCATCTCCAAACTAAATAGTCCTGCAAGTATTTTTCTCAACCAAATTTCTTCACATGTTGCTTGCCTTGAAGCCATGTATTCAGCCTCTACTGAGTTGAATGCCATAGACCTCTACTTCCTACTGTACCAGGAAATAGTTGTGGACCCAACATTAAAGATTGCACCTGAAGTACTTTTCTTTTTTGATGGGCTCCCTGCCCAATCTGCATCGTTGAAGCCATGGATATTCAATCTCTCTTTCCTCCTATACTATAATCCATAGTCAGTAGTTCCTTTGAGGTACCGTAACACATGCTTTGTTTCCTTCCAATACAACTTGGTAGGCCTAACCATAGCTTTACTAATTTTTTTTACTGCATGTCACATGTCAGGTCTTTTGTTCACAAGATACATCAAAGACCCTACAAGATGCTTGTAAATAGTAGCATCAACCTCTTCACCTGAAGTGGCATTCTCCTTCCTCCCGTTTGTAACTAGAGGTGTGCCCATGGTATTACAACTATCAATGTGAAATCTCTGAAGTATTTCAAAGGCATACTTCCCCTCAGACGTAAACAATTCACCATCGTCTTGTCATACTTCTAACTCAAGGAATTAATGAATTAGGCCCATGTCTTTCATCTCAAATTCCCTTGCAAGAGTGGATCAGTTTCCCATCACCTGTTAATATTAAATCATAAACATACAAAACAAGAATAAGAAACTTACCATCTACCATAATGTGATAGAGATTTGCATCTGCTTCACTTTTGGTGAATCCCAAACCACTGATAACTATCGATCTGAGTGTACCAGGCTCGGGGTGTCTGTTTGAACCCATACAATGATCTCTTGAGTATGCATACATGAGACTCTCGATCATATGTCTCAAATCATTATGGATTCTCTATGTAAATTCCCTCCTCAACAACCTCATTGAGAAAGGCGGTCTTCACATCCATCTAGTGGATTTTCCACCCAATCTACCTGTTATCACTCTAGTGATTCCCAAGTTGTGAGATTTTGATTTAAAGTTTAAGAACACTAGAGGTAACCACAAACCTACTTTTAAACTCTAGGATCTAGCCTTCCTAGGGTTCAAAGAGGGCTCTCTCTGTAAGATTTAACTTTGTTTTAATTATAATATATTAGGCTAGTTATGATTGTGCAATTTGGTTTTGATTTGGTTTGGTTTGGTGGGAAAAATCACATAATGAGATGGATAGTGGGACATATGATTATCCATTGGGCTAAGGAGTCAAAATTCAAGCAGACAGAACTAGGATCAAGGTCAAAAATTCAAATGTTTTCAATTAAGGGTTCCCTACTCAAGAAATCAGCAGAAAACATAGAAATGATAAATAGTAAAGACATGGTGCTTTTAACAAATCCTGAAATAATACTCCTATTTATTCATTCAAATTTGGAACACATATATGGATGCATGAAACAAAGAATATAAACAATGACAAGTAGAAAGTACTTCACTTAAACGGCTCATCACATGAATCCTAAAATATGATGCTAGTTGATCTGATCCAGTCTGCTACTCGAAATTTGCAACACAAAAGCCTTCAAGTCCAATAAAAATGACTATAGAAATATTCAGAAATTTATTCCACAACAATACTTCAAAGAGCGAAGTATTTATACAAAATTTGTTTACAAAATATCCTAGAATGCTTCTAGGAATTATCTAAGTGAAAATAAAATATCTTTACAACAAAATAGTGACAGCTTCTTAAAAAATCAGCAAGTTGTCCTATTGATCCAAATAAAATAGGAAACTGCTTGTGGATTAGGTGCAGCTGGCTGCCTTGGTGTCCTCTTTGCTAGCATACATATTTCAAATATGTTTTGAAATATTATCTTCAATATCTTATACTCTTTAACTCTGATTTATCTTTATCCTCTGATACTCTTTAACTCGGATACTCTTTAACCTTTGTAAAACTGCCTTACTGCTGTAATAAATTCTGCTTTGATTGTAAAAATCAGCAAACTCTTTTGTCTTTCTCTCTGCATTTTTACTTTTACAATAAGTCAGTAAGTGATTGCCAAGCTTCATCATTAGGAATTTGTATCTTTTTCAGCCTCCTGAAATTTTCATCTACCTCAGTATATCTAGCAAATGTTGGTTTTATGATAAATAAATGTCTTATCTCATGATGCAGATAAAATAAGTCTTCAAAACTTTTGAGTAAGACCTTCCCTGTTGGAATGCCTTGTCCACTTGTCTTTTCAACCTACTCTTTTGCATACTCTCTGATTTTCTTATTATAATCTTCCTATTGCATAAGTTTGTCATTAATGAGCAGAATGTTAGGCAAACTTCTTTGCCTCAAATGTTCAAATATAGCCATAAACTTGGTTATGTCTATGCTCATGTTTTCACATTTCTCTTCAAGTTGTTTCATTAGATTCTTCTTTGAGATGACTTTCCTTATTTCAAGGATTGTCTCTATCCTATCAGTGATTTGTATTTCTTCCAACTCCTGTCTATTTTTATTGTTGAGAAACTTTATCAATTCTATGGCTTGCTCAGGTTTGTTACCTAGCTCATCTTTTGTTTTTTGAATCTCTGCTTGTGCTGCCTTCAGTAAATCCCTCTGTTCATATATTACCTGGATTGAGGACCACACATCATTGACAGCTTCATTGATTTTGTTCCATAATTGGTTTTTCACATATGATATTGGCTCCTTCAAGGTCAAATCCTTTTGTAGGTTCTTCAATTCTTCATTTAACCTATTAGCCCTTTGCTCATGAGTTTTGACATTGATTTGGGCTAACTTCTTTGTATCCTCAAGATTGTCAATTACTTTTTTCAATCTGTTAATCTCACTTGTTTGGAGTGTCATTTCTTTCGTGGCTTTTACTATTTTACTGGCCTCATCTGAAGGTTGAGCTGTTGTAGTAGATGACTCTATGGCTGAAGTTGTAGATGATGTCACTGGCACTGCAGTAGCCAGTGGTTCTTTGGGTGCAAACTACTCTACTAGAGTTGAAGGCACAATGGTAGTAACCATGAGAATTATTGAAGGAACTTCCTGTGCTTTTGTAGTTTCCCTTTCATGGACAAGCTTGTCCATTTGAATTTACAATTCTTTGATCTGTCCTATAAGTTTATCATTTCATCCTTCTGAGTATGTTCTTGTACAATTTCTTTGGCTTGAGGATGTTTAGTTGATGGCAGTTTAAGTTGTTTCCTTAATTCTGCAATGTCTTCATCCTTTTTCTTCACTAACTATTCTGTTGCTTTAACATTTGCAAGATCATATCCTACTTGGATAACTAAGTCTTCTAAAGACTTAATTCTAAGATCTTTAGCATATGATGAGGTTTTTTCAACATTCATTTGATCCCTCATGTTTGTGATTGTATTCTGAAGCTTGTTGATACTCATAGACTTGGTAGTTATAGTAGAATATAACATCTCTGAACTCTGCCTATGAAACTCAATCTTATCTAGTGCATGAATGCTTTCTGTGGGCACTTCAAGATTAATTTTCTTGTAGTCTGCAACTATCTTTGGAGTCTTCACTGTAGGCTGGAGCACTGACATTATTAATTTTTTATTTGAATATTCAAAAGCTGATAAAAGTTTATTTTGAACACTTGGTGTTTGCTTCAAATATTGAGAGTAAATCTCATTTTTTATCTCTTCATTCTTTGTTTTAATCTGTTTATACTTTTCCCTAATATCAAGATCCTTTTCCTCTGTTGTCTGTGAAGATGATGCTTCCAAATTATGATTTTTTTCTACCACCTTTGTATTTGAATTATATGGATTTCCCTCATTCAAATTCTCTATAATTGGCTCATTTGTGATGATTGTAGCAGCATCTATATTTTTTACTGGGACATTTGTTTCTTCAACTTCAATAGTCACTTTTTCTTTATCAACTGAGTTTATGTTAGGCTTTTTATTGTATCTTAATTTGAACCTAGTTTCAGTTGTGGTTTCAGCAATGTATGTTCCTTCTTCAATGACCCTTTTGGTGTCTTTTTATCCTTAATTAGCAATTTGTAAGGTGTGACTAGTATCACCCTGTTTATCTGCATCTACCAAAGTTTTTTCTACCCATTCAATTTGATTGAAATACTTCTCAATATCTGGTTTTTTCTCATTAGGGTGTTAGTTTGCACTTAACCCTCATTTTGCTCAGTATTCCTTGTGGGTCATAGTTCCATGAGAAACTCTCTTCAAATTTGTACTCAAGTAATTGTTTGGTTGCTTCTGTCTCTACATCTCTGTGATTACAAATAAATGGCCCCACCTTATTCTTTAACTTGAATTGTGTTTTCTTTTTAGCTACTAAGAAATTGATGGAATCGGAATTTAAGATTTGCCTAATATATTCCAAGGCAAAACCCCTCATTGGTAAATATTTAGGTAGTTTGTAGGGTAAAATATTAGAGCCAAAAACTCTAATTTATGTGCGTTTCTCATATAGGTACCAATCACCAGTGTTAGTGTGCTCTCATAGCTGTAGGATTTTCTTCATTTCATCATTGATCCTTGGTTGTTCAATGTTGGTCAACATATTGATCAATGGGTGGACAAATTTATCTATAAACTCTGCAAAAGTGAATTCTGAGGACTCTTTTCTGATCAATGAAGTCCAAAAGATGACTGAAAGTGGATTTTCTTCTATATCCAGCTTTTGGGGAGTTATAAGGAAAATTACAGAGAAAGGTTGTCCTGGTGAAAAATTAGATAGAAACCCTAGGATGGACTCATCAATATGCTCATCTATAAAGTATCCCAGGATAAATGACAACATGGAAATGACATGCCTATACCCTTCTAGAAATTTTGAAGTAGAATATGGAGGATTGATTTGAGGAATTTCAACATGTAAGGGCATGAATACTTGGAAGATCTGAAATCTTTTGGGAAAATCAAGTCCAATGTACAACTTTGTAAGTGTTTCTATTGATAAAGGAACTACTTTAGGATCTGGTTGAGTTGTAACATCTAGTTTATGGATGCAGCAATAATTGTAAATATTACCTCTTTGTTTGCATTCATAATTGTCCTATTTTCAGGTGAATAATAACTCTGACACAACCTAATAACCTTGGGGCATTGATAAGTGACTAGAACAACATATTTGGGAAGGATTGATTCCCAAATTTGGACTTTTTCAACCTGATCTAATGACTTTTCATAGCTCCAGAAATCGAGGTCTAACAAATTAAATTCAACAACAGGATCTACTATTTTATAGTCTACATCTACTAAAGGGATGTGCTCAATGTCTACAACAGGAGGTTGTAGAGGATTCACAAAAATTGCAGTCTTATATGACATAGATGGATTGGATTTTGACATTTTTAGGCTTGGATGACTGAAACTCTATTTTTTAGACTTTCTGGTATCTTCTGTAAAATTAAATGGTTTACAGAAGTATTCTTGACTTTGACAGAGGTTCTTGGATAAAAATGGGTAGAATCTGGGTCTTTCCTTGGATTTTAACCTTCAATTTTGGCTTTCAAAATGTATTTCAGACTCTTACTTGTTATGAAATAAGAAACTGGGGTTTCTTAGGTTTTTTTCAATGGGTATTGGACTAAAAATTGCTTCAAATTGGGCACTGAGTGTTGGGTTACCTACAGAGGATTTCTAGGCTTGATTGGAGTTTTATATAGTCTGCAAAAACTAGAATAAACTCAAGTTTTCCTTTAAAACTAAATGCAATATAAAACAGGGTTTTATCGAAATTTTGACAGGGTTTTGTCTCTTTTTGGGCCTTTTTGGGTAACTAGAAGCTTTCTTGGAGAAATTAGGCTTTTAGTGTCTTCAATTTCTTTATAAAATTCCTTTTCAAAATGATACAGGCTTGTTTTTCTTGAAAAATACCTGTTTATGCATGTATGGGTCTTTGGAAATATGTTCTGAGGCATTTGGACTGGTATCTGGTATCTTTTCAAGTCTCTGGAAGCAATTTGAGTCTTTCAGTAATCTTCAACAGCAAATGCGAGCTTTTTTCACTAGTTCTGAGTATAAATCAAAGCACAAACTTCATTTTCAATAGGGAGCACAAATTCAGTGAGATAGTGCAGAAAAAAGGGATTAATGGTGCGATTTCGGAGTTTATTTGGCAATTTAGGTTTAAAACGGCCTGCAATTAATGTCAATCACATCGGACGATGCATGGTTTTTGAGTTTCAAAGGCGAAAACCACAAGTGGTTATCGCGCTAGATTAAGGTGGTAAGCGGTTTTAGTTGGATCGGATGCAATCCAATAGAACTGGGCCATGTGGAGGAGAGAGGAAAGGGTGAAATAGCCCATTTCGCATGGATTGATATGGGTTATCATCGCGCAATTAAAAATGTGATAGGACCTTTGGGTCGTCAGATTTGGGAGGGCCAATACGAATAGCTGCAATTATTTATGAAGTTGCTCGGCGTTCGAAGGTGGGGTCCAGGGTTTGTCAATGCGGTGGGATAGGTTTGAACTTTATAAATATATTATATTTATAATGTAAAAACTTTATATTATGTGTTTGGGCAGGGGTTAAATGTTTTTTTGTTTTCAATTAAAACATTAGTTGAATGTTTCAACCAATGGCGCGAGTATGTATTTATATGGTAAATAAACCTTTTAACAAGTGTTTAAAGACCATAGGGGCGGGATATTTATAATTTTGATATGTTTAAACCTATGGGGAAAGGGCGGGTTTATTTTTGGCACATGGGATATATAACATAGGTTAAACTTAAAATAGTGGGTTTGGGGATATTTATATATAATGGATTTAATAAATACGGGAGGGATATAATATAAGGATTTAATACTTTAGGTTAGAGTTTAATATGAAATGGAAAATGTAATGAACGAGACGAATAAAATACATAAATTTAAACTAAGTAAAGTGTAAATAGGTCTTTTAACACAATTTGTCCCATTTTTTATTCTTTACACACGAACTTGGGATAAAATGTATTTTATAGGTTTTTGAATGTTTTTTTAATGAAAATGAAATTAATTAAGTAGGGTTTTTTACTTTCACAAAGAAAAAGGTATTTTACTTAGGAAAAGGGATCATAATCTTGGAAAAAAGGTAGATATGTTGATGAAATGGTTTTTATGTAGGGAATCCAATATTTTAACCAATCAATTATTAAGCTTTGTGTCCAGTCCCAACAGAAGTCAAAGAAATTCTCTAAGCCTCTTTAACTGAAGGTTTAGAATACTGGATGATTGTGGGGAAGGGAAATTAGTAATTTTTGTCCGATGATGCTTTATTACATGTCTTGCACAACTGCTTTCTACCTACCTATCATTATTTCTAACATTTTTTACTTCATTTTCATGAGTGCATTTAAGCTTGCAACCCTAAATCCATTTTTCTTTCAAAGCATAAATCTACATAAGTCTAACCTTAATTCATCCAAGGGCTTAGATTAAACTGTGGGACTCCTCATTTATTCTCTAACTATATATTGATATGTCAAGTTTAAACTATTTGACATGTTTTTATTCTCTATCTAAAACATGAAATTCAAAGCATGAAAAGTTAATATTAAACTATTTAGCTGATCATGGATTATGGCATTTATTGACAATATGCACATAATCATTATTCTTGCATTAAAATTAAATAGTAGTGGCATTTTGACTTGCTCACTTTTAGGTTTTATTTTTATCTTTTTTTCTTTTGGAGTCTATTTTTTTCTAGGTCCTTTGATCTTTCTTTTAGGACTTTTACCCTCTTTTCATTTTTTTATTTTTTTGAAATATGGGAAAACAACTTGCAAAAAGCAAGGTATGTACATATTTACAAGACTATCAAAGTCAATTCAAAAACTATGAACCTTATTATTATAGGACCCTAACATTGGCTCCACATGGAGATGGAATTTTCTGGTGAAATGTCAAGAATTTTTAATACTAGTAGCCTTTGAACTTTGACTGTGATGACCCTGTAAATGTCTTCTGATCTCTACAATTATTCATACTTATGATATTTTACCTCTCAAATCTTAGGGCCTTCTCTCCGGGATTCAACTCTATTTGGAAAACATCCAATCCAATCTAGAATCTTCAATGTATATGTACAATGGTCAAAGTAAATGAAACTAACTATTTTTTATCTCAGAGGACTAGTAGTGCTTCAACATTCTGCCATTTACTGGTCCATCTAACATATTTAATCCATCCATTTCTTTCAGATAAAAGGAATTGTTACCTCTGTAACCATAAAACACATAAGGTCATTTCCATAGAAAATCAAATTTTCTATGTTTACCTTTTCCTTCTCTTCTTGAATCCCATTTTAACACTTTATCTACAATGTAGAAATCATCTTCTTTAGTCTTTTTGTCAGAAAAATTTTTATCTTATCCTAGATAACTTGAGACTTAATGTAAGCCTCTTCCCTTGTTTGTTTCAAGTGAATGGTTTGATTTATCCTTCTTTGAATGTCATTTGGTTCAACTTGTAATTCTTGGATAATCCTCATTACTGGTACTCCTAAGGAAGATGAAAAAATAGCATCCATTCCATATACAAGCTGGTAAGGAGATGTACCAATGGACTTTTTGGTTGTAAGTTTATATGCCCATAAGGCATTGACTAACTTCTTGTTCCAAGTCTTTTTGTTATCTTCAAGTAACTTTTTGATGATGTTTATAAGGCTCTTATTTGAAGATTCAGCTAGACCATTACCTTGTGGGTAATATGCAGTAGAATGGCCTAGGGTAATGTGATATTTATGGAAAAATTCAATCATATTTTTAGATTTAAATGTTGCTGCATTGTCAGTAATTATCTTTTGAGGACATCCAAATCTTGAAAGTATGTTGCTTTCTAAAAAGGAGATAATGACAGTATCTGTTGCTTGCCTAGAGGGTATGGCTTCAATCCACTTGGTAAAATAGTCAATGGCTGTCAGAATCCACTTGTGTTGGGTTGATGATGGGGGGTGAATTTATCCAATGAAGTCAAGACCCCATTATTGAAATGGTATTTCTGTTGAAATTGGATTTAAGGCAAGGGTAACAACTTTCTCTTACCCTCAAATATTTAACACTTGTGACAAGTGGTCACATAACTTTTAACATCTGCAAACAAAGTAGGCCAGTAAAAACTAGCTCTTAGGATTTTGTCTGTAGTAGTTTTCCAATAGAAATGCCCTCCACAGTCACTTACATGAAATTCTTGTAATACTTTGTCAGCTTCTTCTTTTAACAAACAATTTAATAAAATCCCACTATAATATTTCCAAAAAAGTACATTCTCTAATTTACAAAATCTTACTTCCTTAAGCTTTAAGAATCTAGCTTTTGTTCTTGACAATCCAGGAGGAGCTTGTAAGTTTAGTAATAAAAATATGATATCTGCATACCATGGTGAGTTTGAAAAGGCTGCAATGATCTCTGGTGTCGCCATCTCTTCCTGATCATCTACTTGGGCAATAAAATTTATGTCTAGGACATGACAATTTGATTCAGCCATAAGTTTAGCTAAACCTTGACCTTTTATCAATTTTGTGGGTTTTATCTCTATGTCATATTCTAAAATTGTGGCAATCCACTTACCTCTTCTACCATCAGGACCATCCTGAGTTAGAATGTCTTTTACTACCGCATTTGGGACATAGGAAATGACGTGAGAATAGAGAATGTATACCCTAGAATCTTTAATGGCCTTTACTAAATATAGGGCATGTTTCTCCATAATATTGTATTTCAAAGTGGCATCTCTAAGTGTTTTGCTAAATAAATCTATGGGTTGTTCATATCCCTGGTCATTTTTCTGCAATAAAACTGTAGCAATGGTGTGTTCTGAAGCAAATGAAAAAATGATGAAATCATTTTTAAAGTCAAGACTTATAAGGATTGGGGTTTTGTTTAAGGCTTGTTTGATGGATTCAAATGATTGTTTGGCCTCAATAGTCCATTTAAGAACTGAATATTTTTTAAGAATGTTGTTTAATTCTCTAATTATTTCATTTAAATTGGAAATGAATCTTCTTAAAAAGTTAATTTTTCCTAGAAAAGCTTGTAAGTCTTTTATGTTTCTCGGAGGACTGATGTTAAGAATTGCTTCTATTCTTGCAGGATCTATTCTAATTCCTTCCTTATAAATTATGTGTCCTAGTAAGTTACCTTCTTCTAATCCAAATAAGGTTTTCTTAGGGTTTAAAGAGATACCAAGCTTTCTGCATTTTAAAAATACTTGTCTAAGATGATCCAAGTGTTCATAATCAGTCTTAGAAAATACAGTTACGTCATCTCAGTAAATCACTAAAAACTCATGAATTTCCTTTGCAAAGGCTATATCCATAGCTCTTTGAAAGGTAGCCCTTGCATTCATTAAACCAAAAGACATTTTTACATACATAAAAGTGCCCCAAGGAGTAGTAAAAGTTGTTTTGGCTTGATCCTCTGGTTGGACTAAAATCTGGTTGTATCCTGAAAATCCATCTAATAGAGAAATCCTAGAAGAACCAACTACTCTTTGTAAAATGTGATCCATTTTTGGTAAAGGATAATTATCTTTTAAGGATAATTTGTTGAGATTTCTAAAATCAACACATAATCTAGTCTCTCCTATCTTTTGTCTAGTTGGAACTAGGTTAGAAACTCAATCAGAATATCTAATTGGTGCAATTATATGTGCATCATAGGTTCTTTTTACTTCTTTTTCTATTAAGGGCATCAAAACAAGATTGATTCTCCTTAACTTTTGTTTAAAGGGTTTTTGATCTTCTTTTATAGGAATTTTATGCTGAATTATGTTGGTGTCATAGGATTTTAGGTCCTCATAACTCCAAGCAAAAACATCTTGGAATTTCTTAAAAAGAGCAATATATTGTTCTTTTTCTTATTGAGGTAAGGCTTTGGAAAGTTTGATCACCTTGGGTTTTAACTCTGTGCCTATGTTGCATTCCTCAATGTCAGATCTAAGTGGCTCCATTTTGGGTTTTCTAGCAACATCATTTGATTCAAATAAATCTTCTAAAGGAGTTAAACATTTTGGTAAGAAATTATATCTGAGATTTAATATATCAGATTCATCATCAATTATCTCATCAATTTCTACTCTCTCTAAGTTATTTATATGTGATTGATTAAACTTAGTTGGTCTATCAAACTTTAATTTATTTACATCTATATTATTCAAATCTATTTCACTATCTAAATCTTGATCTAATGTACAATCAATGTATATTTTACAGTTCTGAAATTCACCTCCATTATTCATAAAATGGTAAATCTACTGGTCTTGTGAAAAAATCTACCAATATTTGAGGTTAACTGGAATTATTGGTCTGTGTTTTACTTTTGCAGTATATTTATGATTAGGTTGAAATGGTAAATTACAATTACTAGCAAAAGTTGCTAAATAGTGTGCTTGTAAATTTTGTTTTCTAGGTTTTGCAGAGAAATTACATTCCAACAAATCATCAATCAAATCTAATACAGTCTCTCTATATCGGCCTAGTCTAGGATTGTAAACAGAATATTCAACTTTATATTTTTTTAGAATCAACTCTGAGTCTCCCATTATTGCTATTCTTTTTCCTCCTAAGTTTTTGATTATCTGGAGTCCTAAATTGAGGGCTTCATACTCAGCCATATTGTTGGTGCATTTGAAATTCAATCTGAAAGCATGGCCTTCTGCATGATTTTTCTCAATGTTAGTTATCCAAACTCCTGCTCCTACTCCTAATTTTTTTACTAAACCATCAAAATCTAAATTCCATAAAGATTCATGAAAGATATTATCATTGTTTTGTGTTTTATTTTTGTCCTTAAGTTCAGTTTTGATTTCATTATCAGTTTCAAAATTACATAAGATGAAAAAATCTAGATCGGTAGGTGTATCATAAATTGGGTAATTTATTGATCTTGTTGCACTACTTACCATATATTTCATCAATGTTTCCCTATAAAGCTTCTTTGGTTGACCAAAGAATGATTTAGTAGCATAAGACATATCCAACTGTATATATCCCTGTAATTTTTCTCCCCATGAGCGAGATAATAGTATTCCATATTTGGGTGGGATATCAGCTACTACAATATCCATTAGTATACTCTTACCGGGATATTGAACTAATGTTACACACAAATCTTTAATTAAACCTAGGAATTTTACTTTGCTTGAATCAAATGAAAATAAATCTTTGTAAGGCCTTGTAATGTCTAAATTCAGAGTTTTCATTATTGCTTTGGGAATTAGATTGTGTGAAGCTCTTGAATCTAACATTAAATTGTGTAAAATTTGGTCATGTACAGTTAAGCTAATGTAAAAGGGAGGAATTTCTCCATCTTGATGCTTTCCATTCACATCAAGGCCAAAAATTAATTATGGTTGATCATCATTCAAGTTTACAGAGTCTTCTCCATCATTCATGTTTAATGTTTCAGTGATTGTTATTTTATACAAATCATGTTTTACCAATTCTGTTAAAGGAATTAGTATTTTTAACTTTGCAATTTCACTTTGTATATTGAATGAAGGTTGTGATTTACTTATTTGAATTAACTCTTCCTTAGTAACTGTATTTTGAGTGGATTTATCATGTTTTTTTACAGTTATGTTTTCACTTTCTGTTTGAGTTTCTTGTGTCTTACTGCTCCTGGTTTTCTTTTCAGGAGTGGTTTGGGAAGCAGTAGATGTTTTTTCAGATTTTGAGTTGTCAAAAGCTGTTTTTCAGTGGCAGCTTTTGGATTTACTGATTTTGGATCAGCAGTGGATGTTTTAGGATCTAATTTTGATGTTTTAACAGAATTAGGTGTTTTTGCGGCAGCAGATTTTTGTGAATCTTTTGTAGCTTGAGCAACTTCATCTGTTATGTCAATAATCTTTGGACTTGGTGAAATTTTGGGGCTGGAAAATTTGTGGGATGAATTAAAGTTTTGCCTATTTTCCCTAGGGATAATTTGCAGAACTTTTGTTGTTGGGGCTTCTACTGTTTTCTTATTTTCAGTTTGAGGAGATTTTTTAGTACAAGTTTCAGTATTTTTCTTACTCCTAAGGTTATATTTCTTTTTTACTTCATTTATAGCAAAATCATAACCTTGCTTGTAGTCAAATGATTCACCTAAATCTAATCGAAGTTGTTGCATTTCAAATAACTCTCTATCTTCTTGAGTGAGAAATATAGTGTTATCATCATGTATTCCCATTAAATTTATGGTATCCTCATCATCTACATTGTTTTGAGAACTTTCAGCATAGTTCTCCTAAAATGGGGGTCTTATTGTTTGATCTAGAGCTTATTCTTTTAATTTTCCTGAATTTGTATGTTTCCTAAAGTTGGGATTCCTTATTTGTTGTTGATTATCCCATTGAGGTCTTCTTTCTATGTTGTCTAATCTATCCATCATTCTCTCTAAAGTCTTATCTAACTGATCTATTTTTTTATATGAATCAGAGGCTTCTTCTTTCATGGTTACTCTCCTCTCATTCCTTAATGTGGCCTTTTTAGCTAAAATGTTTACTTCTACACCTACATCATCTGTTTTCATTCTTTCTAAAGTTTCTGCATTTCTTTCTCTTAACTGATATGCCATGTCTGTATCAAATCCATCTAGGAATTTAAGTAAGACAAGGTCAAGAGTGGGTTTGAGATTTGCAGGAATTGAATTGTAAACACTGTTATATCTAGTGCAGTAGTCTTGGACCGATTCATTAGGAGCTCTTTTCATTGTATCAAATTCAGACAATATTTGGAGTGGATTTTTCTTCTTTTCCTATTTATTTAAAAATAATCTATGAAAAATTACTAAGTCAACTATACTACCAGCAGTAAGACCTTTAAACCATTTTTTGACTTCCCCTATTAATGTTTGTGCAAACAATCTCATTTGTACATTAGAATCATCTATTTCATGGAGTTTAAAGTAATCTGTCATTTTATTTATGTGTTGTTGGGCAGTGTATTGTGTAGTAGCATCAAATTGTGGTATCTTACTTTGGTAATCCTGAGTCATGTCATGTAACTATCCTGGAAGAACTAGGGGAGCATATCTAGTGGCCATAGCTTGAATTCTAGCTTGGCTTGGGGGTAGATTGGAAGTGCCTGGGGCTAAACTAGAAGCAGTAGTTGATGTAGTAACAGAAGTAACTGATGAAACTGGAATATAGGATGGTGAACTATAAAAAGTAGTAGATGAACTAAAGGATGAAGTGGAGATACTAGGAAATGAAATTGGAATATATAAGGAACTAGTAGGAAATGAGAATGATGTGTTTGAAATAGTAGACGGTAAACTAGTGGATGATGGAAATAATATTCTAGGTTGTAAGGGTTGTCTATGGATAAATGGATCTATAGATTGGATGGTAGCCGAAACTATATATGATGTAGTGGTATCTAAATGAGAAATAGAAGGTTTAAATGTGTAAGCTAACAATTGGGCTAATTCAATAGCTTCATCTATTTCTTTGAGAATAGTAGCATTTATCTCTTCAAGTTTATCCTGATTTTTAACTTTCTTTAATTCAGAATATAATACAATATTTTCCTGTTTTGTTTCCAAAAATGAAATAAAAATAGGGTCTAAAATAGCAGTACTTAAATTACTTTCATATTTTCTCCTGAATAAAGAATGTTCAAATTTCAAATCAAATTGTATACCTTGTAAACTTACTAACTCTTATGGTAATGAATTAGCTCTAATTAACGAAACTTTAGCATCTACATCTTATATATGTTTATTATTTTTCCCAAACTGTCTAGATTGTCTACTATAACAACAGGCTTAGGATCCAGGTTAGACCTAGTATAGTAAATTTTTCTAGAAGCCAAAATTACATTTTTTTATAAAATGATACTCACAACTTATAAAAAAGTCTTAAAGTCAAAAAGATAATGAAAAATATTTCTTTAAGACCTTTTTAAAAACAGAGGATTGGTTAGTTCCCTTGTATGGTCGCTAGTATGTTATCACTCTAGTAATTTCCAAGTTGTGAGATTTTGATTTAAAGTTTAAGAACACTAGAGATAACCACAAACCTAATTTTAAACTCTAGGATCTAGCCTTCCTAGGGTTCAGAGAGGGCTCTCTCTATAAGATTTAACTTTGTTTTGATTATAATATATTAGGCTAGTTATGATTGTGCAATTTGGTTTTGATTTGGTTTGGTTTGGTAGGAAAAATCACTTAATGAGATGGATAGTGGGAGATCTGATTGTCCATTGGGCTAAGGAGTCAAAAGTCAAGCAGACAGAACTAAGATCAAGGTCAAAAAGTCAAATTTTTTCAGGGAAAGATGGATAATTCTTTGAATATCTTGGAAGGTTGATTTGGTGAAGTGGATTAATCAGGATAAAGGGCAATGAAGGGTTCTTCGATCCAGGAAAAGGAAGGAGTAGATAGAGGTCAAACGAAAGAGGGAGAAATTAAGGGTTCCCTACTCTATAAATCAACAGAAAACATAGAAATGATAAACAGTAAAGACAAGGTGCTGTTAACAAATCCTGAAATAATACTCATGTTTATTCATTCAAATTTGGAACACATATATGGGTGCATGAAACAAAGAAGATAAACAATGACAAGTAGAAAGTACTTCACTTCAATGGCTCATCACATGAATCCTGAAATATGATGCTAGTTGATCTGATCCAGTCTGCTACTCGAAATTTGCAACATAAAAGCCTTCAAGTCCAACAAAAATGACTATAAAAATCTTCAGCAATTTATTCCACAATAACACTTCAAAGAGTGAAGTATTTATACAAAATTTGTTTACAAAATATCCTAGAATGCTTCTA
Organism: Pinus albicaulis; assembly: GCA_034641835.2. Classification (NCBI taxonomy): domain Eukaryota; kingdom Viridiplantae; phylum Streptophyta; class Pinopsida; order Pinales; family Pinaceae; genus Pinus; species Pinus albicaulis. The sequence continues at coordinate 1,102,748,480 of CM076581.1, forward strand.
GGAATTATCTAAGAGAAAATAAAATATCTTTACAACAAAATAGTGACAGTTGCATAACAAATCAGCAAGTTTTCCTATTGATCCAAATAAAATAGAAAATTGTTTGTGGATTAGGTGCAGCTGGCTGCCTTGCTGTCCTCTTTGCTGGCAAAGATATTTCAAATATGTTTTGAAATATTATCTTCAATATCTTATACTCTTTAACTCTGATTTATATTTATCCTCTGATACTCTTTAACTCAGATACTCTTTAACCTCTGTAAAATTGCCTTGCTGTTGTAATAAATTCTGCTTTGACTGTAAAAATCAGCAAACTCTTTTGTCTCTCTTTCTACATTTTAACTTTTACAATAAGTCAGTAAGTGATTTCCAAGCTTCATCATTAGGAATTTGTATTTTTTTCAGCCTCCTAAAATTTTCATCTACCTCAATATATCTAACAGATGTTGGTTTTATGTTAAATAAATGTCTTATCTCATGTTGCAGATAAAATAAGTCTTCAAAACTTTTGAGTAAGACCTTACCTATTGGAATGCCTTGTCCACTTGTCTTTTCAACCTACTCTTTTGCATACTCTCTGAGTTTATTATTATAATCTTCCTATGGCATAAGTTTGTCATTAATGACCAGAATGTTAGGCAAACTTCTTTGCCTCAAATTTTCAAATTTAATCATAAACTTGGTTATGGCTATGTTCATGTTTTCACATTTCTCTTCAAGTTGTTTCATTAGATTATTCTTTGAGATGACTTTCCTTATTTCAAGGATTGTCTCTGTCCTATCAGTGATTTGTATTTCTTCCAACTCCTGCATGTTTTTATTGTTGAGAAACTTTATTAATTCGATGGCTTGCTTGGGTTTTTTACCTAGCTCATCTTTTTTTTTCTGAATCTCTGCTTGTGCTACCTTCAGTAAATCCCTTTGTTCATATATTACCTGAATTGAGGGCCACACATCATTGATGGCTTCAATTATTTTGTTCCATAATTGGTTTTTAACATATGATATTGGCTGCTTCAAGGTCAAATCCTTTTGTATATTCTTCAATTCTTCATTTAACCTATTAGCCCTTTGCTCATGAGTTTTGGCATTGATTTGGGCTAACTTCTTTGTATCCTCAAGATTGTCAATTAATTTTTTCAATCTGTTAATCTCACTTGTTTGGAGTGTCATTTATTCCATGGATTTTACTAATTTATTGGCCTCATCTGAAGGTTGAGCTACTATAGTAGATGACCTTGTGGCTAAAGTTGTAGTTGATGTCATTGGCACTGTAGTAGCCAGTGGTTTTTTGGGTGCCAACTCTTCTGCAAGAGTTGAAGGCACAACAATAGTAACCATGGGATTTACTGAAGGAACTTCTTGTGCTTTTGTAGTTTCCCTTTCATGGACAAGCTTTTCCATTTGAATTTCCATTTCTTTGATTTGTCCTGTTAACTGAAAAATTAAGTTCATCATGTCATCCTTCTGAGTTTGTTCTTGTACAATTTCTTTGGCTTGATGATGTTTAGTTGATGGCAGTTTAAGTTGTTTCCTCAATGCTGCAATGTCTTCATTATTTTTTTTTCACTAACTGTTTTGCTGCTTTAACATTTGCAGGATCATATCCTATTTGGATAATTGACTCTTCTAAAGACTTAATTCTAAGATCTTTAGCATATGATGAGGCTTTTTCAACCTTCATTTGATCCCTCATGTTTATGATTGTATTATGAAGCTTGTTGATACTCATAGCCTTCGTAATTATAGTATAATATAACATCTTTGAACTCTGCCTATGAAACTCAATCTTATCTAGTGCGTGAATGCTTTCTGTGGGCACTTCAAGATCAATTTTCTTGTAGTTTGCAATTTTCTTTGGAGTCTTCACTGTAGGCTGGAGCACTGAAATTATCAATTTTTTATTTGAATAGTCAAAAGCTGATAAAAGTCTCTTTTGAACACCTGGTGTTTGATTCAAATATTGAGAGTAAATCTCATTTTTTATCTCTTCATTCTTTGTTTTAATATATTTATACTTTTCCCTGATATCAAGATCCTTTTCCTTTGCTATCTGTGAAGATGATGCTTCCAAATTTTGTTGTTTTTCTACCACTTGTTTATTTGAATTATCTGGATTTCCCTCATTCAAATTCTCTATAATTGGCTCATTTGTGATGACTGTAGAAGCATATGTATTTGTTATTGGGAAATCTGTGTCTTCAACTTCAATAGTCACTTTTTCTTTATCAAGTGAGTTTATTTTAGGCTTTATATTGTATCTTAATTTGAACCTAGTTTCAGTTGTGGTTTCAGCAATGTATGTTCCTTCTTCTCTGACCCTTTTCGTGGTTTTTTCTCCTGATTGGCAGTTTGTAAGGTGTGACTAGTATGACCCTGCTTAACTGCATCTACCAAAGTGTTTTCTACTCATTCATTCTGATTGACATACTTCTCAATCTCTGGTTTTTTCTCATGAATGTAGGGTGTTAGTTTGCACTTAACCCTAATTTTGCTCAGTATTCCTTGTGGGTCATAGTTCCATGAGAAACTCTCTTCAAATCTGTACTCAAGTAACTGTTTGGTTGCTTTTGTCTCTGCATCTCTGTGATTACAAATAAATGGTCCCACTTGATTCTTTAACTTGAATTGTGTTTTCTTTTTAGCTACTAGAAAATTGATGGAATCAGAATTTAAGATTTGCCTGATATATTCCAAGGCAAAAACCCTCATTGGTACATATTTAGGTAGTTTGTAGGGTATAAGATTAGAACTTAAAGCTCTAATTTCTGTGTGTTTCTCATATAGGTACCAATCACCAGTTCTGGTGTGCTCTGATAGCTGTAGGAATTTCTTCATCTCATCATTGATCCTTGGTTGTTCAGTGTTGGTCAACATATTGATCAATGGGTGGACAAAGTTATCTGTAAAATCTGCAAAAGTGAATTCTGAGGACTCTTTTCTAATCAATGAAGTCTAAAAGATGACTGAAAGTGGATTTTCTTCTATATCAAGCTTCTGGAGAGTTATAGGAAACTTGTCTGCTTGAACATAAAAAAACATATGGAAGAGAAAAGATGTGTATCTAAACACTCCTTCAGTTGCCAACTTGATCAGCTGACCATGGATATTGTCAGCAATGTACTCAGCATAATTTAAAATTACAGAGGGAGGTTTCCCTAGTGAAAAAGTAGATAGAAACCCTAGGATGGACTCATCAGTATGCTCATCTGTAAAGTATCCTAGGATAAATGACAACATGGAAATGACATGCCTAGACCCTATTGGAAATTTTGAAGTAGAATATGGAGGATTGATTTGAGGAATTTCAACATGTAAGGGCATGAATACTTGGAAGATCTGAAATCTTTTTGGACAATCAAGGTCAATGTACAACTTTGTAAGTGCTTCTATTGACAAAGGAACTTCTTTAGGATTAGGTTTGAGTTGTAACATCTAGTTTATGGATGCATCAGTAATTGTAAACAGTACCTCTTTGTTTGCATTCATCAATGTCCTATTTTCAGGTGAATTATAACTCTAACACAACCTAATAACCTCTGGGCATTGATAAGTGACTGGAACAACATATTTCGGAAGGTTTTATTCCCAAATTTGGACTTCTTCAACCTGATCTAAGGACATTTCATAGCTCCACCAATGGAGGTCTAACAAAGTAAATTCAACAACAGGGTCTGCTATTTTATAGTCTACATATACTAAAGGGATGTGCTCAATGTCTATAACAGGAGGTTGTAGAGCATTCACAACAATTGCAGTCTTAGATGACATAGCTGGATTGGATTTTGACATTTTTTAGGCTTGGCTAACTGAAACTCTGTTTTTTAGACTTTCTAGTTTCTTATGTAAAATTCAATGGTTTACAGAAGTATTCTTGACTTTGACAGAGGTTCTTGGATAAAAATGGGTAGAATCTGGGTCCTTGGATTTTAACCTTCAATTTTGGCTTTCAAAATGTATTTCAGACTCTTACTTGTTATGAAATAAGAAACAGGGGTTTCTTGGGTTTTTTTTCAATGGATATTAGACTAAAAATTGCTTCAAATTGGACGTTTAGGGTTGGGTTACCTACAGAGGATTTCTAGGCTTGATTGGAGTTTTGTATAGTCTGAAAAAACTAGAATAAACTCAAGTTTTCCTTTAAAACTGAACGCAATATAAAACAGGGTTTTATCGAAATTTTGATAGGGTTTTGTCTCTTTTTGGGCCTTTTTGGGTAACTAGAAGCTTTCTTGGAGAAATTTGGCTTTTAGCGTCTTCAATTTCTTTAGAAAATTCCTTTTCAGAATGATATAGGCTTGTTTTTCTCGAAAAATACCTGTTTACATAGGTATGGGTCTTTGGAAATATGTTCTAAGGCATTTGGACTGGTATCTAGTATCTTTTCAGGTCTCTGGAATCAATTTGAGTATTTCAGCAATCTTCAACAACAAATGCGGGCTTTTTTCACTAGTTCTGAGTATAAATCAAAGCACAGGCTTCGTTTTCAATAGGGAGGACAAATACAGTGAGATAGTGTAGAAAAAAGGGATTAATGGTGCGATTTCGGAGTTTATTTGGCAATTTAGGTTTAAACTGGCCTGCAATTAATTTCAATCACATCAGACGATGGGTGTTTTTCAGGTTTCAAAGGCGAAAACCGCTAGTGGTTATCACACTGGAATAAGGTGGTAAGCGGTTTTAGTTGGATCGGATGCGATCCAATAGAACTGGCCCATGTGGAGGAGAGATGAAAGGGTGAAACAGCCCATTTCGCATGGATTGATATGGGTTATCATCGTGCAATTAAAAATTTGATAAGACCTTTGGATTGTCGGATTTGAGAAGGCCAATGCGAACGGCTGCAATTATTTCTGAAGTTGCTCTGCGTTCGGAGGTCGAGTCCGGGGTTTGTCAATGCGGCAGGATATGTTTGAACTTTATAAATATATTATATTTATAATGTAAAAACTTTATATTATGTGTTTGGGCAAGGATTAAATGTTTTTGTGTTTTCAATTAAAATATTAGCTAAATATTTCAACCAATGGCGTGGGTATGTACTTATATGGTAAATAAACCTTTTAAAAAGTGTTTAAAGACCATAGGGGCAGGATATTTATAATTTTGATATGTTTAAACCTATGGGGAAAGGGCGGGTTTATTTTCAACACATGGGATATATAACCATAGGTTAAAATTAAAATAGTGGGTTTGGGGATATTTATATATAATGGATTTAATAAATATGGGAGGGAATAAATATAAGGATTTAATACTTTAGGTTAGATTTTAATCTAAAATGGAAAATGTAATGAATGAGATGAATAAAATACATAAATTTAAACTAAGTAAAGTGTAAATAGGTCTTTTAACACAATTTTTCCCATTTTTTATTCTTTACACATGAACTTAGGATAAAATGTATTTTATAGGTTTTTGAATGTTGTTTTAATGAAAATGGAATTAATTAAGTAGGGTTTTTTATTTTCACTAAGAAAAAAGGTGTTCTACTTAGGAAAAGGGATCATAATCTTGGAAAAGGGTAGATATGCTGATGAAATGGGTTTTATGTAGGGAATCCAATATTTTTAACCAATCAGTTACTGAGCCTTGGGTCTGGTCCCAACAAAAGTCATAGAAATGCTCTGAGCCTCTTTAACTGAAGGTTTAGAATACTAGATGATTGTGGGGAAGGGAAATTAGTAATTTTTTCCCGATGATGCTTTATTACATGTCTTGCACAACTGCTTTCTACCTACCCATCATTATTTCTAACATTTTTTACTTCATTTTCATGGGTGCATTTAAGTTTGTAACCCTAAATCCATTTTTCTTTCAAAGCATAAATATATCTAATTCTAACATTGTTTCATCCAAGGGCTCAGATTAAACTATTGAGCTCCTCATTTATTCTCTAACTATCTACTGATATGTCAATTTTAAACTATTTGACATATTTTTATTCTCTATCTAAAACATGAAATTCAAAGCATGAAAATTTAAGATTAAACTATTTAACTGATCATGGATTATGGCATTTATTGACCATCTACACATAATCATTATTCTTGCAGCAAAAGTAAATAGTAGTGGCATTTTGACTTGCTCACTTTCAGGTCGTAGTTGTACCTTTTTTTCTTTTGGGGTCTATTCTTTTTCTAAGTCCTTTAATCTTTCTTTTAGGACTTTTACCCTCTTTTCATTTTTTTATTATTTTGAAATATGGGAAAACAACTTGCAGAAATCAAGGTATGTACATATTTACAAGACTATCAAATTCAATTCAAAAATTATGAACCCTATTATTATAGGACCCTAACACTACCTAATCAATGCTAGAATGGATCTAATTGAGGAATATTTTGCAACTGGTGCAAAATTTTCCTCATATTACACTCCCTCTATATGAGAGAATACTTTGGCTACAAATCTGGCCTTGTACTTGTTGATGCTCCCATCGGCTACATGCTTCATTTTGTAGATCCATCTGGAACCAACCATGGATTTCCCTTCTGGTCTCGACACCACCTCCCATATAATTTTCTTCATTAAGGATTCATATTCTTCCACCAAGGCATCAACCCAAATAGGTTGAGAAACTTCTTCCTCAAATGAAGTAGGCTTTATCTCAATGAGCTCTATCATGAAGTCCATGTAACCAGTGTACCTCCCAGGTGCCCTTCTCTTCCTTTTTTGTGATGTAGGGCCTCCCACATTCTCCCTAGCATCCTGCAACAATCTATTAGCTTTTTTGGTTCTCCTTCTCCCCTCTCTAGAAGATTATGGTTGAGTGGGTGCCTCCATTATGCCTCTTGTCTGCTCCAATGCATGTGGTTGCTCCACAACCTCCTAAAGCTCATCCTAAGGCTCCTCCTTTTGAGATATAAGATCCTACTCTAGTGGGATATTCAATTCTTATTCTAGAGAGCATCACATAGCCTTGTGCTCATAAAACTAGACATTTTTCCTTACAACTGTCATCCTCAATGAAGGAAAATACACCTGGTAATTGTGTGGAGTTTCAGTGTATCCTACAAAAAATCCCAACTCTTTTTTAGGCTTAAGTTTCTTCCTTGAATCCCTAGATACATGAAAATAAACTAAAGCTCCAAAAAATCTAAAATGAGACACATAGGGATTTCTCCAAAAGAAAACTTCCTCTGGTGTGACCATACCAAGTATCCTATGAGGACTCAGGTTATGCAAGTACACTACAATGTTTCATGTTTATGCCTGTAGATGTAATGAAATCCCCTGATCATGCGACATGACCCTTTTTTCTCCCACTATTCTCTTGTTATTCCTCTCAGATACCCCATTTTGTTGTGGGTTATGGGGTGTTGTCAGTTCTCTTTGAATACCTTCTTTGGTACAGAAATACTTGAAGGCATGCAAAACAAATTCACCTCTATTGTCACTCCTGAGAGCCTTCACCTTCTTCTCATTTTCTTTCTCAACCAATGCCTTGAATTTAACAAATTTTGAGAAAATTTAATCATCCTTCCATGAAGAAGATCCAACATTTTCTAGAGAAATCATCAATAAAAATAACATAGTACTTATGTTTTGATATGGAGGTTGTAGAAAGGGGTCCACAAACATTTTACTGGACTCACTCCAAGATTGCATTTTCTCTGCTATCTCAGCCATTGAAAGTGGATTTGACATATTTCCCCAATGTGCAACCCTTGTAAACATCCTGCTAGTTAAGGGAGCCTTTAGGGTGACTGGTGGTATTTTGTTGCATCATCTTTAAGGCACCATGATGTATATGACCCAATATTTTGTGTCAGAGTTCTCCAACATCTCAACTCTTCACTTTTTCATCCTTACTATTCAATGTAGTGCAATATCCCACCTCAATTTTGTATAGATTCTTGACTTGAACTCTAATTTTCTTCACTTTCACGGTAGCTCTGTGGCTTAGAAGGGTTTTCTCTTTACTAAAAATAACATCATAACCACAATCCTCTAATACTGATATCAAGATTAGGTTCTTCTTCAACCCAGGTACAAACATAACATCTTTGAGGTGAACAGGATAGGCTTTTTCCCTCTCAAAGGTGACAATATTGATTCTTGTAGCACTATACCTCCCATAATCCCCCATTTTGATATGCATCTGGAGATCCTTCTCCTCTAGACTACTGAAAAACTCCTTGCACCCTATCATATGGAATGAGGCATTGGAATAAAGGTACCACACAATCCCCATAACAGTGTTGGCCCTACACGTTATTAGGGTGAAGTATAATTTGAATTATGAAGCCAATGTTTCACTTGTTGTTTCTCCTCCTAAAGGATTCTTGGTAGAATTCTTGTGCAGAAAATTTTTTTTGCATAGTGCCAAAATTTGTGGCAATGGAAGCATTATCGCTTTCTCAAGTCTTTCTTCTTGCCATTATTTTGGTTGGATTCGGGTTTTCTTTGGGTCTTCTTTCCTTTTCCCTTCTTCACCTTTCTAGGCAATGAAAAATTCTCTCCATCCTCAGCTTTGGATGATGTTCCATCTATGTTATTTATCCCGAACCCTTATTGAACAAAATCGAACCACAACCTTTCCCAATTTGGTAATTTTTCCCTTCCACTCACAGAGTCCTAGTAATTGTGCCATGAATTTGGAAGGCCTAGAAGAGCTAGGCTCACCCTAGCCCCTCTAATATCATCTTGAACTTGATTCAACCTAGAGAGTTACTATGGAATAGTATCATTTGTTTGCATCATGATGTTTCGAAGTTTGTCTTTTAGTGCCAATTTTCTACGGTTAATGTTATTTTCAAATATCTCAGTCAGTGTCTTCCCTGTAGAAAATGGTGTCTCTTTTCCATGGAGATTTGAGACCACATGGTATCTCACACCTTCTAGAATAATTATTCTCGCCTTTCCAACATCCTTCTTCCACTGGGCTAATTGTTGTGCATCTGACTATGGAGGTTTTGCAATATTAGTTTTCACATATTCTAACACACCATTATCATCAAGAATTTCTTCCATTTAATTCTTCTACGCTAATAAATTCAAACTACCCTCTAGGGCATACTCCAATCTCAATTTTTTGAAAGAAATTCTTATGATCCTGAAGAAAAATTGTTGCACTAAAGTTGCTACTTCGAAATTTTTGAGAGAGAGGTTTGAAATATTGGTTCTAATGTGATTTCAGGGCTCTATTACCATGTAGAAATTTGATAGAAATTGCAACTACTCAAAATTTGACCCTAAAAACAAGAGACACAATTCTACTCTACTAATTTGCGGAATGAAAATAACAATTTATAATAACATGCATAGACATGAAATAGGAAAACCCACAAATACACAGTGATATTCAGGGGAACCAAACTAGGAAAATCCTCAAGCCTTTTTGCATTAATCGGTTGAATAGAGAAACTATTACAATTGTTAGCTCTAGATTTGAGCTCAACCTGCAAAATAATAATTGTTCTCTCTTATCAATGAAAAACTCTAGACAAAACTTAGCCAATTATTTTCCCACCAAGCCTCACATTCCTTGTACAAATCCTAAGGAAATTAGCCCCTAAAACATAGGAATTTCCTCCAAATTGATCATGCAATTCCCAAGGATGGATCAGATGACCTCATGCAACACTTGTACACTCAAACTAGTTTACAATTGATGTTACACTACATTTTCATCTCCACTTCAACTAAGGAATTCAAATTCCTTACATGCAATAGCTATTTTGGGTTGATTTATCAGTTAACTAATAGATCTCTGAGTTAGATTGTTGTCGAACTGCAAAATTGACCTTCAACTGAATCCAACAATAGTTAGAGATCAGTTAATTGAATACAACTAAAAATAAATGAACTGGATTACTAAAATTTAACAATCACGTGTGCATAACTGAACTCCAATCCCTCTAACTCGAATTTACTGAGCTAACTGGGTGACAAGATCCATGTCACACTATTTAATTGCTTCCAAGTTAGTCGCGCTCATGTGGAAATTTGATTTACTCTATTTGAATAAATAAAGTCAAATTGAGCCTTCCTACTACAGTTTTTCAATAGAAATATGAATCTAGGTAGAGAAAATAACAATTGTTCCGCTTAAAAACTCAAGATAACGCCAATTGGCACACACACATAATTATTTATTTATTATTTAATTTAATATTGCGTAAATTAAAATGGAGTAGATTTGTATTCTTTTTCATTTTTTAATGTAAAGTTATATTCGTGTTCGCTATTAAAAATTCTCTCCACTTTAAGTTGTAGAGCATCTAATTCCTCTCAATTCACATGATTTGAATCAATAAATTTTAATATATACTAGTTTACAATTTATTTAATTAAACATATATATATATATATATATATATATATTAAGACATGAATTTATTTATTCAATTTTAAATTAAGTTTTATCAATTGGATGTACTTTAAATAGTGAAAAGGATATCGTTATCTTTTTCACTTAAATATCGCTCATAATAGGTATAACTTTTATCAAATTAATTATTAATAAATTTGAAAAGAAAATAATATTTTTTACTTATGAATTTGAAAATAAAATATGTACATTTTTAAGTAAAATTTGATTATTCTCGTGTTGGTTAATGGAGGTTATTATCCATTGATATCATGTGGACAAATGTTGTATCTAGGAAGTATATGCATCCCTATACTCTTGAAGAATGGATACGACTCCCGAAAAAGTAGAGGCAGAATGTTTCAGTTATATGGAAAGCAGTCTTATCCTCTTTCTCAATGTTTGAAGAAGGTTTGGCTTGTAAAGTTGGGAACGGTGAAAAGGTGAGGGTTGGTATTGATCCCTAGGTGGGATGCGGAGAAAAATTTCATCTGCCTCAAGTGCTAGTTGAATTCCTAAATATAAATGGAAGGATTACCTTGAACCTAGTGGCTGATAACAATCTTACTTTTATTTGGGCACAAGGATGGGTGACACAAACCAGCTAAACTTGCCAATTGAATTCTTAAGACAATGGAAAAATTATACTACTGCTCTCAATATCTCCCATGTTCGCCTTAGAGACAAGGAAGATTTTTTATGCTTGGTGCATTCTCCTTTTGGGTAATATTCACCAAAATCGAGTTATATGTATATCATTGATGACGAGAGACCAAGAGAGTTGAACTAGTGGTGGAGAAATTTATGGAAGCTTTTTTTCCCAATTAAAGCTTGGTTGTTTTAGTGGTGCATCCTGGAAAATAAGGTTCCTATAGGAGACAATTTTTAAAAAAAACAAAAAAAATGTATGGCTCAGCCAAGTTGGTGTGCCCTATGCAAAAATGCTAAAGAGATGGTGTATCACCTCTTTCCTCATTGCCCTTTCACCTTTTGGGAGTATGGAACATTGTTCGAAACTACTTGGGATTAGATTTAATATGGAAGGGTACATCTTACAAAGATGTGTGCAATCAGTGGTGGGAACAAGCGAATCCTAAAAATAATAGGATTTTATTGCTTGTCATTAGCTAGGGAATATGGATCTCTAGGAATATTGAAAATTTCAAGACAAGCCTCAGAATATGGATCTCTAGGAACATTGAAAACTTCCAAGACAATCCTACCACTCTTAAAAGGGTGGCTACATAAGTCATGGCCACTTTTTCTCTACTTTTTTTGCTGAACCATCACACCATCTATGCAACATCATAACTAAAGTTATAGATTGTTCTTATCCTCGGACTTTCTTTGATGGGGCCTCACCTGCTGGGGGTAAATGTAGGGGGGGTGTATTATATCTTTGGGATAATAAATTTTTAAGCTTCAATTGGGTTGGACAGAGGCACAAATAACTATGTTGAGTTACTCAGCCTCAAACTTCTCCTCTTGTTTGTTGTAGAGAAGGGATGTCATCAATTACAAATTTTTGGTTACTCAAAGATTGTTATAAATTGTTTTAATGAGATTAAAAGATGTCACATGCACACATTTTTCCCAATCCTTAAAGATATTTTATAATTAAAACATGCTTTTGATCAGATTTCATGTTGCCATATTTACAAGGAAAGAAATTCCAATGCAAACACATTATCTAAAGTGTAACCACCCCTCCCACATTTACCCAGTTTCACTAGTCTGCTAGGGTAAGCATGATACTATTAGACAAAAGTAATACTAAGAGGGGGGGGGGGGTGAATCAGTATGACGGAAATATAAAATTATTTCTTCAATTATAACTTATTAAAAAATTCATTTCAGAAATATATAACAATATCATGCACATGAAAAACACAAACAATCATCACATGTAGACACTTAGATTTTAGGTGGAAAAATAGAAATATATAACGATATCGTGCACATGAAAAAATCAAACAATCATCACATTTAGACACTTAGATTTTAAGTGGAAAAACCACCGAACTCTTTGTTGCTTCTTCTTGTTATCTATTTCTTCATGATATTCTCATTTACATTACATCAACTAGCACCCACTAGCAATGGAGCACCCACCCCTTGACTGGAATTAGAAATGTTGGCCAAACCAACTTGGAGCACCCACTCCTACAATAGACAATCAACATGCACTTAGCTTGAAGCCTCCACTCCAAGTGCAAACAATTCTTCTACAATAAAATATGATTCAGAACTGAAAATAACGTTGCATAAAAAAACATGCAACAAATAAGCACACCCATGCAACCACAATTCCACACTCCATATGAGAGAACAAATATCTCCACACACACTCTCCAAAGTGATCTTAAATCTCTGCATAGAATTCTGAAACATTGTTGAAGGATAATCTCTAAAGCACACTATAATTCTGAAGCTCTCAAATTAACACAAATCTCACTAGTTGCGCACCTACAAGTTATGCACATTCACTCACTCACATTGTTAGAGAACCAACCAAATGATCAAATTTTATCCACATATTTGTAATATCTGAGACCAATTAATTCTTCAGGTGATGGAGCTCACCCAAACCATGTTCACATGCTTCAGATTTCATTGAGTTGGACTTTTGACCAAATCAAACCACGCATTCCACTAGCTGATAATTTCAACTTTGATCACCTTCTGGAGGCCCCACCACTTGTCCTGACCTTTTTTAGGAAAATTTTAACAAAAAAATTCACAAAAAATAATTTAATTCCAAATGAGTGCATGAAATTTGGAGATTTTTTCATGTTTTTCCTTGGTCGCACGCACAACACTGAGCAGATCCAACCCATCACTTCCACAACACAACAAGCCAGTGACTAGAAAGTTTTAGTTGCTCCCACAAGCCTTCATGCATGCGACTGTGGCAAAGCATAAGGTAAAAAAAGAGATATTTCCCTCAAAATTGCAACAAAGCCTCAAGGGGGTGATATTACCTGTAAACCATCCTTCCAATCCCATCTTGACATTAGGGAACCAGTTGCATGACTCAACAAGACTCTACGCATATCATCAACTAGACCTCTAGCACACATGTAGCTCAGCTTTAGATGAGGCATCATTACCTCATGACATATCTTCTACAAACCTTCTAAGACTTCTGACAACATTTTACATCAGCATGACAGCCTTAAACAAGTGTAATATAGACTTATACATAGGGACTCATTAGTACATACTTCAACAGGTGATATCAATGGCAACACAAATAGGCCAACAAACTCCCCCTTTGCCAGTGATGTCAACATGTAGCTTCTGAAAATAAATATTACAAATACATACAAAAGTCTGAAGCTGAGCACATATACAACTGATCTAAAAATTTGGAGGAGAACTTCTCCTTTCAAAAATGATCATTCACTGATGCTTTGCAAGGAAAAATGGGTCTTAACACAAAACAAGTTTTCCAAATGTCTCTTCAAGTTGAGTTAGATTTCACATGTAAACTTAAAAATAAGTAACATCACATCAGATAACTCATACAGGCATTCATGAAGAGTACAACAAAGAATTTGGTGACTAAATTAACCCCTCTTGGGCTAAATCTCTAGGCCTGCCAACATAGCTAGGCCGCTCCATATATTCAATGGAAAAGGAGTACTTAAAAATTTGTTGATATAAACAAGTGGTTATTTCCCCTTCAAGGAAATGTTCTCCTACAAATAAATCTCACTATAAACGTCATGACAACCTACATTAAGTCATGAAAACATCAGTAACACAAGGTGTCTCCTACAAATACCCTGTACTCTATCTAAAAATGAGAATACATGAGCATATAAGCATTTCAATTCCGCATTAAAGGAAAAAAATGAAGCTTTCTTGAACAAGACATAGTCAGAAAAGAATAGATGAGTTGAATCCTGCAAGTAAAAGCTATTGCAGTAAACTTCTGAAGGTAAGAATACCCCTACAAGTCCCTCTCCATGCTCAAACACCTTAAATAACTGCTCCAAAACATTGATTGATCCATACAACCATGGACTTGAACCTATGAAAAGTCTCTTTAGATGTGCTCAAATCAGAAAATATATTTCACCATTGGATCCATAATGTCCAAAAACCCGTAGGTAGCCTCTTATTGAGCTCCAAAAGGCAAAAAACTCACAAATATATGGCTCTCCAAGCTCTAAATGAATTTTTATTGTTATCCATCCTAAAAATCGGACCAATAATCTAATTTTCCTACAAATTTGCCTTGTTTTCCGCTGTGGAGGCGACAAATTCACCCTCCGATGGTGAAATTTGTTAGATAGTTAAATTGACCAATAACCCTTAAAGGGAGAAAATATGTCCGCACGGACCAGCCATAAGGTCGTGGGATGGGCCTTAATGCCCACCCCCGCCGACCTAGCCCCTAACTATCAGGATCGTGGTCTTCTGGTGCCCATGGGTTTGAGGGTTAGGCCAATGGCCTGCCTATTCATATGATCCATTTTCTTCCGTGCCCAGGTTCCTGTGGTTGGCCATATGGCCTGGGCTTGGCCCCCTTCCAAGAACCCTTCGTCTAAGGCCCTCACCATGGTCTTGTGCAATTATGCGAGACGTGAGGTTGGGCTATACCCTAGCTCCCCATCGATCGAGTGCTCCAGTTTAGCTCCTACCTTGGATTGTGTGGGAAGGCATGCAACCAAGGTTCGGGCTAAGGTCCTGAGCCCCCTCCTCCTTACACCGTGCTTATGTTTCATGCAATGAACAGCGACCAGGAGCTTAGCCCCAAGCCCTTCCCCCATTGGCACTTTGACCAAACCTTAAATAGAAGTTCGTCATTATCATTAATAAGAACAATTTTCGGATGAAACGATAGAGCGTTGCACTATTAGAGTTGAGGTCGGGGGTTTGACCGCGCCTAGGCCTCTGGCCAAGCAAAAAAAATTTACACTACTCGCGAGTGCCACATGGCAGCCCATGACTGGGCCACATGGCACCATTCCATTGGTCCACAACAACAACCACGAACCAATAAAATATGACCACCTATACAAACCAAGAGATGCCACTTGGCAGCTACCAATTGGTTTGTACCTTCGTATTCACCCTGGATGATGTCAACAGTATGGAAGCCCAGTCAATAGACTTGCTCATTTTTTAGTTGTTGATCAGAACATAATAACTTGAGCATACGGTGTCAGATTGATATTAAATGAACCTTGTTGGATTCAAAACAATGAGCTCTTCGACTTGACTTCAGTTTCAAGACATTTTGGGCACTTTAATTTTTGAGCTAAAATTTGATTACCTCATCACACCTCCCCACCAGGAATTTTTGGACTCCAAAAGTTTACTTCTCCCAGTAATAAAATGAGGCTGAAACTCAAAATTATCCAAAAACACAATCCATAATTTTTTTTTGATGCCCTTCAAGCTCTAATCAAGGCACTTCACCTATCTTTTTCATGAAGACCTGTTGTCCTGTTAAGAATTGAGCCAAAATTCTTATCGTTGATGCAGGAACAAAAATATTGATGAGTGGAATCTGAAAATTCTCTTTAATCTCATTTTTCACGGCTCAAAATAATTTCATCTTTAAGTTGAACTATTGAAGACAAACTTGACTTTCCATCTTGGAAATCAGAAGCAATTCAAACTTGCTTTACTGTCCTCAAATTGAGCTTATACGAAAAATTACATTGCTACAAAAATTTAATGCAATAATTGGCTTTTCCTATGAACATAGTCATCTTGTACAATTTTAAACAAATATTCTATTCACAACAAGTTTCATCTTGAATACTTATATCGGTGAGTACATGACAAACTTGTAGACAAACTTTGAAAGACAACTTGTACGTTCCAAAAGTCCTTAAACATATGGACTTATAAACAAGCCAATAACATAACGTCAATGAAAAACACATATTTGTTGGATATCATCTCTAGAATCTCTTTCCCTATGCATATCATGTTTATGTTTTTGTGTATGTTTTTTTATTTTCAAAATAAAAAGACAAGATTCCTATTTACACTTCCCCGAAAATGGTGCCAAAATTTTTGTCAATTTAATTTTTTTAAATTGATTACATAAATTATCGACCATGGCTAGTAAACTAACGAAATGTGAGTACACTATTTGTGCTAGAAATCCTTAATTATTGAATTAAAATGCTAATGCACATTATTGAATTATTCATTTAAACTAATTCTAAGAAACATGGTCATATTAATATCTAATTATGAAATCCACACAACCAATAAAGATCTCAAACTCATAAATTAATCTCACACTTGCAAAATGAAATTTAACTCATAAAGACTCACACACACACACTCTGTAAAATATCTAAAATGTGCTTTGAAAGAAACTTGATTTGTAAAATAATAAACTCAACTATCAATATAACACAATCAAAATTAATTTAAACTATGTTCACACTTGCTCCATTCTTACTTTGAAATAAAACTCACAACACTCATGCTCTGAAATGAAACCTACAAACTAATTCTCTTATTCTCAAAATTACAATCTTGTTCTCAATTCAAATTCTCAATGCGAACTCAATTCGTGTGCTCCTTAATTAACAAAAGAAAATGATTAATAAAATAACCAAATTGTTTGCTATCTATGAACTCAATCATATGCTTGACATGAACATTACACATCTAATCTTTTTTTCAATTTAGAATCGACATAAAGATACGTTAGGGGTTGCATCCATCTAATTGATCATGAAATTCAAAAATCGAAATGACATAAATGAAAAACCATTATTGCTTGAGGGGGGCCTCCACAAGCATATGGTTGCACAATTCAACTAATCAACCAACCACACATTGAGATAGGAAACTTATTCTTATATTAAAAAAGAGTTTAAGAGTTCACTGATGCATAACACAAAATAATAACAACGATGCATAACATCTCTGCTACACGGTTTTTATAAAGCCTCTATCATAAATGTTCATATTTTATTTAGCTAATGGAATACTAATTTAATCTTAGAAGATATTCTTATCAGAAATCGCTCACGATTTGCTATCTGACAAAGCGAATCGTAAGGTGTTTGTTTTACTTCTCGCTCGCTTGTTGTAGCTAACCCGTTGACCTTCATCTTTGACTATTCGATTGGAACCTCATTTCAAAAATTTGATTCATGAAGATAGGAGGAAAATGTTGATTATATTAATAGTTATCTTCCCATATATATTTTTCTCTAGTTGGCACCTTGGATCCTGTTCAACAATGGACTCAGCTTCATAATCAGATTTTGGCTGCAGAAACATCAAAATCTGGTAGCTTATGAAAATATTAGGCAAATAATAAAGAACATTAGTAACATATGAGATATGAGACAATTATATACCTGTCAAGATTTGAATCCACTGATTTGATTCTCATTAAGGGTTATGGTAGTCAAAATAAGTGAAATTTTTTTTTAAAATAAATAATTATAAAGCTCAACATTCCCCCACACAGAGGCCATTACATGTCCTCATGCAAAAATTCAAAACCGATAGCCTTTCTCTGTCACTACATTTCTTCCTAAACTTGAGCTAGAACATCTAATTTTGTCTTCTTTACCCTTTTATTAGCAACTGCCATCATGGGCTTCTTCATCAAAATTTTGTATTCCAAACTTATGACCTTCTTTCTGAGAGACTTGTTATTTTCCTTCAGCTTTTTATTCTTCTTATGCCATACACCTAAGTGAAAGAGCATGTTATCATTATGGGTCCTTTGTATTTCATTTTGTGCTTTTAAGTTCTCATGTTCTTGTTTCAGGTATTTGTTCAATGTCTCCAATTCAAAGATTTCTTGCTTTAGAGTATTAATTATTAGAGGTCCTTGTGGACTGACAGACTGAATTCCTTCTGCCTGATTTGAATCATATGTTCTATTTTCTAGAGACTCATTATAATCATATATCTCTTGTTGTACTAGGTCAATTTGTGGTGACCTTCTCTTTGGTGATGAAACAGTAGGTGAGAGAAATTTTGATTCCTCCTCCTCTTCTAAATCAACATACTCTGTGCATGGTTCCTTTATTACTCTGTGAATCCTTGCACTTCTCCTTATAGTGTATGAAGGAGGTACTTGTTTTTTAATGTTTCTTTGTTCTATTTTAGTTGCTTCTGTTTCTTTTGTGGATGTATTTTCTTATTTTTTTCTAGCTTTATTTCTTCTAACATTTCTCTTCCTTATGTTTTCCAAAATATTCACCAAAGTTTTTTCATCTTCTAAATTTTGTTCTTGTTCTACAGGGTTTCCAATAGTTCTTTCAGACATTTTCCTTCTACTTCTCCTTATTTTCCTACTGCTGTCTATTGCTTCTTTCTCTTCCTTAAAGTGGTTTCTAACTAGAAAATTTTCCCAATTATCTCCTAAGCTCTCTAAATGAGCTTCAATGAGAATTTTAACAAGACCGTGGTGGTATATAGTGCTGTCAATAAATTGTATTATCCTCTGAGTATTACCAAAAATTTTCCTTAAGCTATTCAGTAGGAAATAAGGTAAATTTATTTCATTCCCTTCAATAAAGTGCATCATGAGACCAATATGGTAGAAAAAAACACTACCAAACCTACCCTCGCATGTAATAAATTTATGGATAACTAGAATAAAATTCCTCTATATAGTTTAATAGGTCGTGCTAGGAATACCTTTCTTGAAAACATTGATGTCCATGCCTGGATTCTTTAAGAATGTCCTCCAGTCGTCCCCTTCAATTCCTCTATTTTTAAACCATCTTTCTCCAACCCTTTGGAGCCTGGTAACATCAGCTATGAAAGATTATGTCACCATTATTCTGATATCTCCAATTTCGTCCTTTGTTCCATCAAAATCTCGAGCAAATGATTTGGTCACCTCTCTGTCAAAACCATCGAATTTTTCTATAAATTCCCACCATTGCACCTGCTCTGACATTTTCCTTACTTGGGGATATCCTCCCATAAATTTAATCCCATTAGGTTCAGTTCGAACAATTACCCCCATGGTGGTGAAGTCTCATCTCACAATTGTTTCTGTGACAAGGTTATGGAAATGGGGTATGCTCGAGAGCGAAATGAGGGATATAGCGAGGTCGAAAGTGGAATGAGAGATATGAGTAGGGTTTATATATGATCAAGGATGAGAATGGAATTATTTTCAAAATAACATAGTATAAATGAATGATCAGAAGAATTATCATAACACATGGTTTTTGAAATGGAGTGTTAATGTAATAATGGATGACATATGGGCTTCTACGGCTAGTTTGAGATGATATGACAGAATAATTATGATTTAGCGTATCTATTATTTCATAATTCTAATGTTTTACCTTTAATATAAATCTAATACTTACATACCTATGAATTGATAATTCTGATGCTTAGTTGTTGCTTGTGATTTTTCCTTAGGTACTTTCATTTGTTGACTTGATCATTCCTCTTGTAGAGTCTTCAATTGTTCCAATCAATAATTTCTTGTCAGTATCAGCTGCAAAAAAATTTCAAAGCTACAGATTCTTAGCAATATTGTAGTTATTTATTTTGAATGAAAAAGTGGGATATAAAGAAAAAGGGGAATAAGATTGGGGTTCAAAAAGAAAATTTGATTTTCACCCTAGATTTTTTGTATAAACATGCCAAAATTTGTTGGTTTTCATGTTTATACAATTTGTTATTATTATTATCGCTATTATTATTATTATTCATTATTATTTATTTGGGTGAAAAAACGATGGTGGTTGGAGGTAGAGCTAGGGTTTTCAGGACTGGACTCCATGATCACGTGACGACAGCCTCTCATGGATGCGAAACAAATGGGAAGTGGAAATGGAGGCACCCTCACTCTGTAACTATGCCGGAATGGATTAAATACTGGCACTGGGGTACCACAAACCCTTCTGAAGTCGTCCCCCGCGACCCCATCACTTTCTTTGGCCTTGTGCCATGGACTGCTTTGGCTACACCATACACTCACCCGGCTACTGCACGAATGTTTCGCTCCGGCATACAGGCACCTATTTTCGGTGGCAGGGGCATGAATCAGATGTTGGGTCAAAAAAATCTGAAGACCAAACCAAGTCTGGTATCGGTAGCTACAAGGTGTGGTAGAGACCATATACTCCCTCGGGGTACTGTGCATGAATAGGGGCATAATGGTGGAAGAGCGCACAACACTCAGTGTTATAAGCCTGATAGAGAGGCCCTGAATCTCGCTAATGATCTCTATCGAGATAAGGAACTTGGCACCCATTGGACCTTATCAACACAACCAAAACAAACCCCCATAGGAGCCTACACAAGTGTCACAGACAATGAGAAACATGTAAGTTTTTTTCGCTTTCAAATTTTCGTAAAACCCCCTATGGGGAATAGTTTTTTAATATGGGCACAGGATACAGACAGGGTTACAAGCCTAAAGAAAAATATCAAGCTATCCTCAGTATACCCTTGCCATTTTCAATCCTTAATCTATTGTGGTAGATACTTACAATACTCCTGCACAATAAAAGATTACTCCATATGTCCATGATACACCATTTATCTCAACCTGCGACTGAGAGGAGACACAACCGAACAGAAAAGAACTCATGGACCCACAAGGGGAACCAACACTTCCAAAACTGACATTCCAAAATATCCCTCATACAGGAACATTTTACAGGGGGGAAACAAAGCAGAAACACCAACCGAACCAGCCAAGAATAACTCCAAATCATATATTGTGGAGCAACTAAATTGTGTGCTAGAACTGAAAATAGATATTCCAGAGATTGACGAAGATCGCTCCACATTCAAATCCCAAGCAATAATATGCAGATCTAACTACTTCTGGCCCAAACTAATGGAGCTCTTTCATTAAATTTTCACCAACTTGACCATGGGCTGTGAAATCCATCTCTGTTCTAAGGGGTTTTTCATTGTCAAGTTTCAATCCTCGAAAGCGAGAGACATCATTGTTAGGGTTGGACCGTGGTTCTGGGGATCCACCAGACTTTTCATCACACCATGGTTTCTGGATTTTGACACAAACACTATGGAGGTAATCAAAATTCCAGTCTGCATCCGGTTATACAACCTCTCGCTTCATTTTTGGAATGAATGTGTTTTAGAAGGCATAGGGAACATCATCGGGAGATACATAAAATTAGACACCCAACGCTTTGAGGAGATGATCTACACCTTCGCACGAATCTGTGTGGAAGTGTATCTCAGCAAAGGGCTACTAAAGAGCATTCAACTAATTCATAAAAGGAAAAAATGGACACAACACCTAGACTATGAAAACATTGCATTCAGATGCAGAATATGCAGGAACACTAGTCATTTTCAAAACACATTCCCGAAATAAATAAATAAATAAATAAGGGAAAGATACCAAAGGATGGAAATTTCCTTAGGTGGACCAGAACAAGAGACAAAAGAAGAACAGGATGTCCACATCCCAAATTAGAATAACCAGATAGCAACTGATCCAAAGATACAAGAACAAGAGATGCAATATCTATTTGACCTTACCACCACGGTTCAGCCAGCAAAGGACCTTGGGGCACCAGACAGCGGGGGAACAAAAGACAACAAAACTCAGATACTTCAGATTCAGATAAGGACAATGGAGCAATCACAGAATAAAAGCAGCTCACCCTTATCTCTTCCACACCAACACAAGGTGCTTGGTGAAAGGTTGAAAAGAAGAAAGGGAGAAAATATTAATTTCTCCCCATGTATTATAGGTTCTTATTTGTAATTTGATAGCCTGTCTTGATTGACAATTACCAGCACATGCAACATGTAATTTTGTTTTCATTACTAATATTACGACTTTTTCCTTTGAAAAAAAATTATTTATTATTTATTTATTTATTTATTATTATTATTATTATTATTAGAAAACAAAGAAGACTTGGTGATTCAGGGTGAAGGTGAAGTAAAATATTTCTTAACCAGCTTTAAGCCAATTTGATTTTGCAAATTTTCAACAAATTCCTCCCTTGTTAATGGCTTATGATATAATATCAATCGATGACCTTTTACAAGGAAGGTAATTTTCTCTTCATTAATGGCTTTGATCCTGACTGCACCATTATCAAAGATTGTTTCAATCTCATAAGACCCAAGCCAATGATTTTAAAATTTTCCTTGAAAATATTTGAACTTTGAATGAAAAATTAGGGCTCAATCCCCTGGCTGAAACTTCTTCCCTTTTATATATTTATCATGCCACTTAGATCTTTGTTTTTGAACTAGATTGGCTCTTTGGATAGCATCTTGTCTTATCTCATCTAGTTCATTTAGTTGCTACATCCATTGTTTTTGTGCTTCTAAAAGAACAAGACCCAATCTGACTGTTGTCTTGAAAGTATTTATTTGAAATTTAATAGGAAACAAGTCTTTCTTCCGATAAACAAGTTCATAAGGAGTATGTCCTGTAGTGTTTCTCCATGTGGTATGGTATGCCCTTAAATATTCTGAAATCTTTTCTGCCCAATCTCTTCTATGGTGATTCATAGTCTTGGTAAGAATGGCTTCAATTACTTTATTAGTGTACTCCACTTGTCCATTTTCTTGTGGATGCTATGGAGTATACTTCCTATGTTTGACTTTGCATTCCTCCATTATCCTATGTACCAACTTGGATGTAAATTGAGTACCTTGATCTGTCACAGTTTCCCTCGGGACACCAAAACGAGTAAAAATATCCTCAAAAATAAATGAGACTACAGCATTTTCAGTCGAAAAAGGAAGTGCTTTAGCTTCTACCCATTTTGTAACATAATCAGCGCAAACAATAATGTACCTTTTCTGTCTTGATGGTATATTAATGTGACCAACAAAATCTAAAGCCCATTTCTCGAGGGGTTCAATGAGTACCTGAGGTTGTAGAGGAATTTCATCTGAAAGGATAGGTTTCCCCAATATTCGACAACTATCACGTCTCTTAACATATTCTTTGGCATCCTTGAAAATAGAAGGCAAATAATATCCTAAGAGAAGGATTTTGTAAGTTGTTCTTTTATCAGCAAAATATCCTCCACATGGTTCATCGTGACAAGCTTTTAGTATTCCAGGTACTTCATCTCCTCAAACACATCTTCGAATAATTAGATCTGTATAAATTATATAAAATGCATGTATATCTTGGATTCGCCCGATCTAACAATGTACTAAAGTTAAATATTGAATCGCTTCTACAAATATTTTGCGGAATTAAAAACACAATCACTGCTCACATGAACATGAAGAAAGATCAATCACACAAAACACAGATAATTTCCCAGAGAAATCTTACAGCTAAAAACCCCACTATCTTATATTGTATATTAAGCATGGATCGTGAAACAATTACATACAAAACTCTTCTAACAAGAACCCTCCAGTACTCAGCTTATTGTCTCACACTGCCATATGCAAAACTGACCAACACATAGCCAATTCTCAGCCTCCAGACAGCCTGCCTTGCTTGCGCAATCCCTGATGGTAAAGATCCTTAAAAGCTAGGAATTCTTGCTTGCCTTGACAGTGCAAGTATCATGGGCACTCCAATGGGTGTTTGGTTGCATGTGTGCAAGCCAGTAATCCTACGATTGATATCAAACTTCCCTTTCACCAAGAAATCAACTGGGTCTCCACTAGATTTGACATGCATGCAGCTAATAATAGTAAATCCTCAGTTGCATGTGAGATAAATGATTGTGAAATAATTAATATTTAATTTAATTGATCTCTCACTAGTGTATCTTCAGTTACAACTAGCACAATTGAGTTTAACTCACTTAAATGAGTTAAACTATTTACAACTTGCACTAACTCATGCACCACTGCACTTCAAACTATGTTACAACAAGAATTACTCTGCATGCCTCACCAACTACCTCTAACTATAAATACACTAGCTAACTGAATTTATCACTTTCAGTTAACTGATTCAAGTCCACATTGAGAATAGAATAATTTGAATGTCCATCTTAATTAAGGGATAACCAAAATAGACATGCACCCAAAAATAGCACTGTGGGCCCCACCCTAGTCTGGGTGCTTAATGCACTAGGCATGGGTGCTGAATTTTCTTGTTGAATCTCAACACTCCCTCTCAACAAGAAAGGGATTATCCTTCACCCTGATCTTGTCTCTATGGTATTCGAATTTTCTCCTAGTGAGCGCCTTCGTCAGAATATCTACATCATGATCTTTCGTGTGAATGTACTGAAGCAACATGATCCTTCTCTGCACACAATCTCTGAGATGATGGTGCCGTTTATCTATATGCTTGGACCTATCATGAAACACATGATTAATCGAGAGTTTAATGCAACTCTGATTATCACAATGAATCATTGTCGGATACATCTAAGAACCAAAAAAACCAACCAAGATCTTTCTCGTCCAGATAGACTCACATGCAGCTTGACTTGCTACCATGTATTCTGCTTCCGCTGAACTAAGTGCCACGGATTGTTGTTTCCTGCTGTACCAGGAAACTGTTTTCGATCCAATGCTAAATATCCCCCCTGATGTGCTTGTTGGCCCTCGTTTTTTATCTCTTTTTGTTTATGAAATACATCTTAATTTTCCATACTATCCATCTATTCACCATCATATCAATCTTATTTTGACCAAAAGATGCATATACAGGTATTTAAATTATATTTTTCAATTATTAGATGTTTTTGTAAAAAATGAAATTTAAGTGCATATTTGGACAGCATCATAAATTCCCGTAATGGCCTCATGGTTTTCATATTTGCATGACACTTGGGCTCAAGATAGATATATTTGTAGAAGGCTTGGGAACTAAGAATAAGTGTACACCTATTGGTACAATCAAACCGAGCTATAATAGGCCCGGTCAAAGGCGGTCAAACAGGACCTGTCTTTATGGAGGATCCCTAGAAACTAGGTCAAAACTCTTATTTTGTAGGATTTTCTAGATTTTGATGGATCTGATGGATGAATTCGACTTGATTTGATCAGATAAGGATATTTATGACTATAGGAGCTATTTTATATGAATTTGTTAGACACTTTGTCTATTTAAGCCTCAAACTTTGAAGGCATTGATATGTAGAACTTGTATGACTTAACATTATTATTTCTGAGACTTGGAGACATAATTGAAGATCTGTTCTATCATATTTTTTTTTGTTATATGTTGGTTGATTGATTGAATTTTTAAGCAGTTGAATTCACCTTCAATGTGTGAGGCAAGGGTGGAGGGCCCCCACACCGAGCTAAGTGCACTTCTTTGGTTATTTGTAGTTGCAATTTCTGAATTAGTTTGCTTATGCTTAATTTGCTTATGTTGATTATTTCTGAGTATTGATGAAGCTAATGATCAATATTAACTTGCATATGAAAGGACAAACAAATTTATAAGTTAAACATTCTTTCTATCTATTCAAGATCTTCAGTTAGAATTCATATTTTCATGCTTTTACATGCTCTTCCTAAATTCATGTTTCTAACAATAGCATTACTAATAAATGAATATATGATGAAGGACAATTATGACCTCTTTAGTGAAGAGCCTCTTCAATTATTGCTTCATGTATGTTAATCTATTGTTCAATTAAGTAGTTTTGATTTCTAATTCATGAGGTAATCTTGTTAGAGAAGGACAAACAAATCTCTTATGTTAGGAGATTCTTCTACTTCTGATTGCACATTTGAATTTAGAAATTGTTTAAGTTAGATTTATATTTGTAATATGCATTTCCCTAATCATTAATAAACCATCTTCTAAATTGATCACGACTGAAACCCATATACTTTGGGGATGCTTCTAAGTTCCACTAACCCAGATTGATAATAAATACTTGCGTTAGTTTACAACTGTAAATAGACCCAACAGTGCTCTTTCTGTCCGATGGACCGCTAGCCCAATCTTCATCCATGAAGCCATGCAACTTCACTCCCTCTGTCCATCTGTACCATAGACAATACTCTGATGTGCCCCTTAGGTATCTGAGGACATGCTTCCCCGCCTTCCAAAAGATCTTGGTAGGCTTAACCATAGCTTGAATCAGTTTGTTAACTGTGTAGCAATTGTCTGGTCTCATGTTCACCAAATACATTAGTGAACCCACTAACTGTCGACAGACAGTAGTATCCACTACCTCTCCAAAAGTAGCATCCTCTTTCCTCCAATTTCCTGGAAGAGGAGTATCCATGGGTTTTCAACTCTCCATGTTAAACTTACCCAGTATCTCCTTTTCATAATTGTCTTAAGACACAAAAATTTCACCATATCGCTGCCATATTTCCAATCCAAGGAAATAATGAAGGAGTCCCATGTCCTTCATTTCAAACTCCTTTGCATGATCCTTCTTGCATGAGTGTGTCATCTGCTCATCACCGGTCAAAATTAGATCATCAACATATGGAACAATAATCAATAGCTTTCCCTCAACCATAATCTGGTACAGGTTTGCATCTGCTTCACTTTTGGTGAAGCCCAGTCCAGTGAAATAGATGTCTATCCCAGTGTACCAAGCACGGGGTGCTTGCTTTAGCCTATACAATGTTCTTTTGATACTACATATGTGTGACTCACTGTTGAATATTTTGAAACCTTCAGGCTTCTCTACGTACACCTCTTCCTGAATGATCCCATTAAGAAACACAGTTTTCACATCCATCTGATGAATGCGCCACCCCATCTGTGCTGAGAGTGCAAGGATGGATCTTATGGAAGAGTACCTTGCAACAAGTGCAAAAGTCTCATCATAATCAATCCCCTCGATCCTTGAGAAACCTTGGGCCACAAATCTGATCTTTTATTTCTCCACACTCCCATCAATAGCTTGCTTTACCTTGTAGATCCATCTCGATCCAACCACTAATTTGTCGATCGGTCTTGGGACTATCTCCCATGCATTTTTCTTGACAATGGAGTGATATTCCTCCACCATTGCATCAACCCAAGTTGGTTGCTGCCCTGCTTCCTAAAAGGAAGATGGTTCAGTCACAATACATTTTTTCATAAGAGCCATGTATCCAGTAAATAAATCAAGAGACTATCTCTGTCTACGCTGTGAAGTAGGGGCTCCTACATTCTCTGCAGCATCAAGTCTCAATCTATCAGCTTCTGTGGTGCGCCTTCTGTCATTTCTGATGGATGGGTCTACATGAGTGTTTTCCTCCACTCCATGAACCTCCTCATGTGATTGATCCACATATTGAGACTCATCCTTGGGAACCAACAGTTCTTCCTCTGCATGCAAGTCTATCTTTCTCTCAAGGGACAACCGCATGGCTTTCTCCTCATCAAATTTGATATCTCGTCGCACAACAATCATTCTGTTGTTTGGAAAATACACACGATATTTATGGGGTGTTTCAGTGTACCCCAAAAAAATCCCAACCTCATTTGTTGGTTCCAGCTTCTTCCTATATTCCTTGGTCAGATGCTCATAAATAGATGAGCCAAATATCTTAAAGTTTGAAACATCAGGTTTCTTACTAATGAAAGCCTCTTCAAGGGTACTCATTCCAATTACTCTATGAGGACAACAGTTTTGCACATGTACCATTGTATTGCATGCTTCCACCTACAGATGCATCGGTAGGCCTTGATCATGCAACATCGCTCGTGTTGCACCCATAATAGTTATGTTCTTCCTCTCTATGACCGCATTCTACTATGGGCTATGAGGCACTATGGGTTCTCTTCGAATTCCATCTTTCCTGAAAAAGTTCTTGAATTTGTTAGAGATGCATTCTTCACCATTATCACTCCTAAGAGCCTTCACTTTCTTCCCTGACTCTTTCTCAACTAGTGCCTTAAACTCACAGAACTTAGAGAATGTTTTATCTTTCTTCTCCATGAAGAAGATCCAACACTTACAAGAAAATTCATCAACAAATATTACATAGTACTTATGTTTTGATGTTGAAGCAACCGAGAAATGACCACACACGTTTGTGTGAACTCTCTCAAGGATCCCTGAAGCTCAGTTTTCCTTCTCATGAAAGGTGGCCTTTACATATTTTCCCATAGTACATCTATTGCATGTGTCTGACTACGCAAGTGTACCCCTGGGAAGACCAGTAGAAATCTGCTACATGACTTTCAAGTCTCCATGGTGAAGATGGCCCAATCGCCTCTACCATAATTCGCCCTCATCCTGGCTCACCACTTGATTTTCCTTGCCCATCATTGATGCGCAGCCATCTACCTCTAGCTTGTAGATATTCTTAACTTGAATCCCTATCCTCTTGGCTTGTCCCATTGTTTTATGTCATAGGAAATCTTTTCCATCACTAAAAACAACATCATAGCATGTATCCTCCAACATTGCGACTGAGACCAAATTTTTCTTCAAACCTGGTACATGCATCACATTTTTTTATTGAAATGGTTTACCTGAATCCCTCTAAAAGGTAATGATACCAATCTCGGTAGCACTATAACCATCCGTCGTCACCCATTTCAATATGCATTTGGAGATCTTTCTCCTCCAAGTCACTGAAAAATTCCTTATCTCGCGTCATGTGAAAGGAAGCGCCACTATCCAAATACCACACAGATACCAATGCACTGGACACCATGCATGTGATCAATGAGAATTAACCACAAATTGTGAGGCAAGGGCTTCACCAGTTGCAGATCCTCCATCCTTCTTGTTCTTCTTCTTTTGTGGATAGTTAGTAGCAAAATTCCCATGCTCATGACAGTGAAAACACTTCACCTTGGACATGTCCTGCTTCTTGCCATTCTTGGACTCATATTTAGAATGGAATTTATTTCCCATCCCCTTCCTCACCTTGGCAGCCAAAGCACAATCCCCTTCATACTCATTCTTAGATGAAGATCCATATCTGGTGTTCTGTGTGAACTCCTCCTGCACCAAATCCGACCACAGTCGTTCCCAATCTGGCAATTTTTCCCTTCCATTGGTAGAGTAACTGTGCCAACTCTTCAGAAGTCCTAGGAGAGCCAAGCTCAACAAATCATCATCAAAAACTATTATTCCAATGCTCCCGAGTTCATCCCGACATTGGAAAAACTTTGTTAGATATTTTGGAATAATGTCGCCCTTTTCCATCTTAATCTTCCTATGTTTATCTTTGAGCGCCAATTTCCTATGGTCACTACTGCTTTGGAATAGATCCGTCAAAGCCTTCCACATTGCATATGGTGTGGATTTCCCATGGAGGCTTGAGACAATGTGGTCTCGTATTCCCTCCAACAGGATCATCCTCGCCTTTGCCACTTTATTTTTCCATGCATCAAGACTTGCAGCATCTACAGTAGTGGGTTTAGGAACATCATTGCCAATGAATTCCTTCAAGCCATTGTCTTCGAGTACTGCCTCCATCTTGTCCTTCCAAGAAATATATTTCGAGCTTCCCTTGAGTGCATACTCCAACCTTAATCCATTGAAATCCATTTCAATTTTGAATGAGATGTAGCACAAAGAAATTTTTTCTGCAAATTCGAATTCTATCCAGTCACAAACTCAGCTCCTACTTCACTTCTGCAATTTCATGTGCTTTGATACCGTGTAGAAATTATACAACATGTATGTATATCTTGGATTAACCTAATATAGCAATTTAATAAAGTTAAATACTAAATCTCTTCTAAAAATATTTTGCAGAATTAAAAACAAAATCGTTAATCGCATTAACATGAAGAAAGATCAATCACACACAACATACATAATTTCCCGAGGAAATATTACAACTAAAAACCCCAATATATTATATTGTATATTAAGCATGGATCATGAAACAAATACATACAAAACTCTTCTCATAAGAGCCCTCCAGTACTTAGCTAATTGTCTCACACTGTCACATGCAAAACTGACCAACACATAGCCAATTCTCAACTTCTAGACAGCATGCCTTGCTTGCACAATACCTGATGGTAAAGATCCCTAAAAGATAGGAATTATTGCCTACCTTGACTACGAAAATATCATGGGCACTCCAATGGGTGTTTGGTTTCATGTGTGCAACCCAATAATCCTACAATTGATAGTCAAATTCCCTTTCACCTAGAACTCAACTGGGTCTCCACTAGATATAACATGCATGTAGCTAATAATAGTAAATCCTCAGTTGCATGTGAGATCAGTGGTTGTGAATTAATTAATATTTAATTAACTTGATCCCTCACTAGTGTATCTTCAGTTACAACTAGCACAACTAATTTTAACTCACTTAAGTGAGTTAAACTATTTACAACTTGCACTAACTCATGCACCACTACACTTTGAACTCTCTTACAACTCGAATTAATTTTCATGCCTCACCAACTACCTCTAATGCGAAATCTTGTAGCTAACTGAATTTATCACTTTTGGTTAACTGATTCAAGTCCACATTGAGAATATATTACAGTTTAATGTCCATCTTAATTAAGGGATAACCAAAATAGACATGCACCCAAAAATGGCAATATGGGCCCCACCCTAGTCACGGTGCTTAATGAAACCAGGTGCTTAATGCACTGGGCTTGGGTGCTGAATTTTCTTGTTGAATCTCAACACTCCCTCTCAACAATAAAGGGATCATCACTCACCCCGATCATGTTTCTATGGTATTCGAATTTTCTCATGGTGAGCACCTTCGTTAGAATATCTACATCCTGATCTTCCGTGGGAATGTATTGAAGCAACATGATCCTTCTCTGCACAAAATATTTGAGATGATGGTACCGAATATATATATGCTTGGACCTATCATGAAACACAAGATTAATCGAGAGTTTAATGCAACTCTGATTATCACAATGAATCATTGTCGGATCCATCTGAGAACCAAAAAAAACCAACCAAGATCTTTCTCATCCAAATAGCCTCGCATGCAGCTTGACTTATTGCCATGTATTCTGCTTCTGCTGAAATAAGTGCCATGGATCATTCTTTCTTGTTGTACCAGGAAATTTTTGTTGATCCAATGCTAAAGATCCCCCGTGATGTGCTCTTTCTGTCTGATGGATGCCAGCCCAATTTTCATCTGTGAAGCCATGCTGCTTCACTCCCTCTGTCCGTCTATACCACAGACCATGCTTTGATGTGCCCCTCAGGTATCTTAGGACATGCTTCCCCACCTTCCAAAAGAGCTTGGTAGGCTTAACCATAGCTTGAATCAGTTGGTTAAATGTGTAGAAAATGTCTGGTCTCGTGTTCACCAAATACATTAGCGAACCCACTAACTTTTGGTAGACAGTAGCATCCACTACCTCTCCAGAAGTAGCATCCTCTTTCCTCTAACTTTCTGGAAGAGGAGTATCCATGGGTTTGCAGCTCTCCATGTAAAACTTATCCAGTATCTCCTTTGCATACTTTCCTTGAGACAAAAAAATTTCACCATCCCGCTGCCATATTTCCAATCCAAGGAAATAATGAAGGAGTCATGTGTCCTTCATTTCAAACTCCCTTTCAAGATCCTCCTTGCATGAGTGTATCAGCGGATCATCATCGGTCAAAATTAGATCATCAACATATAGAAAAATAATAAATAGCTTACCCTCAACCACAATCTGATATAGTTTTGCATCTGCTTCACTTCTGGCGAAGCCCAGTCTGGTGAAATAGTTGTCTATCCGAGTGTACCAAGCATGGGGTTCTTGTTTCAGCCCATACAGTGCTCTTTTGAGCCTGCATACATGTGAATCATTGTTGAAGATTTCGAAACCTTCAGGTTGCTCTATGTACACCTCTTCCTTAATGATCCTATTGAAAAATGCATTTTTCACATCCATCTGATGAATGTGCTAACCCATCTACGCTGAGAGTGCAAGGATGGATCTTAGAGTACCTTGCAACAGGTGCAAAATTCTCACCATAATATATCCCCTCGATCTCTGAGAATCCCTGGGCCACAAATATGGCCTTGTAATTCTCCACACTCCAATCAGCTACTTGATTTACCTTATAGTTTCATCTTGATCCAACCATTGATTTTTCTACCATTCTTGGGACTATCTCACATGCACTGTTCTTGACAATGGATTCATACTCCTCCACCATTGCATCAACCCAAGCTGGTTGTTGCACTGCTTCCTGAAAGGAATATGGTTCAGTCACAATACATTTTCTCATAATATCCATGTATCCAGTAAATTGGTCAGGAGATTCTCTATCTCTCCGATATGAAGTTGGGGCTCCTACATTCTCTGCAACATCAAGTCTCAACCTATCAGCTTCTGTGGTGTGCCTTCTACCATTTCTGATGGATGGCTCTGCATGAGTGTGTTCCTCCACTCCATGAACCTCCTCATGTGGATGATCCACATCTTGAGACTCATCCTTGGGAACCAATAGTTCCTTATCTACATGCAATTCCAACTCCCTCTCAAGGGACAACCGCATGGCTTTCTCCTCATCAAATTTTATATCCCGTTGCACAAAATTCATTATGTTGTTTGGAAAATACACATGATAATTATGGGGTGTTTTAGTGTACCCCACAAAAATCCCAACCTCAGTTGTTGGTTCCTGCTTCTTCCTAGTGTCCTTGGTCACATGCTCATAAACAGATGAGGCAAAAATCTTAAATTGTGAGACATCAAGTTTCTTACCAATGAAAGCCTCTTGAGGTGTACTCATGCCAAGTACTCTATGAGGACAACGGTTTTTCACATGTACGATTGTGTTGCATGCTTCTACCCACAGATGCATCGGTAGGCCTTGATCATGCAACATCGCTCGTGTTTCACCCACAACAGTAATGTTCTTCCTCTCCATGACCCCATTCTACTGTGGGTTATGAGGCGCTACGAGTTCTCTTCGAATTCCTTCTTTGCTGCAGAATTTCTTGAATTCGTTAGAGATGTATTCTCCACCATTATCACTCCTAATAGCCTTCACTTGCTTCCCCGACTCTTTCTCCACCAGTGCCTTAAACTCCAAGAACTTAGAGAATGTCGGATCTTCCTTCTGCATGAACAAGATCCAGCACTTATGAGAAAATTCATCAACAAATATTACCTAGTTCTTTTGTATTACTGTTGAAGCAACAGAGAAAGGACCACACAGGTTTGTGTGAACTCTCTCAAGGTTCCCGAAGCTCAATTTTCCTTATCATGAAAGGTGGCCTTTACATATTTTCCCATAGTACATCCCTTGCATGTGTTTGACTACAAATGTACCCCTGAGAAGACCTGTAGAAATATGTCGCATGACTTTCAAGGCTCCATGGTGAAGATGGCCCAATCTCCTGTTCCATAATTCGCCCTCATCCCAGCTCACCACTTAATCTTTCTTGCCCATAATTGCTGCACAGCCATATACCTCCAGATTGTAGATATTCTTAACTAAAATCCCTATCCTCTTGGCTTGTCATGTTGTTTTATGTCGCAGGAAAGATTTTCCTTCACTAAAAGCAACATCATAGCTTCTGTCCTCCAACATTGCGACTGAGACCAAATTTTTCTTCAGACCTGGTACATGCATTACATATTTTAATTGAAAGGGTTTACCTGACTCCCTCTAAAAGGCAATGGTACCAATCCCAGTAGCATTGTACTGCCCTTCATCACCTATTTCAATATGCATCTAGAGATCCTTCTCCTCCAAGTCACTGAAAATTTCCTTGTCTCTCGTCATGTGAAAGGAAGCGCCACTATCCAAATACCAGACAAATCGCAATGCACTGGACACCATGCATGTGATCAATTAGAATTCAAGCTCAAATTGTGAGGCAAGCGCCTCACCAGTTGCAGATACTCCAGCCTTCTTGTTCTTCTTCTTTTGCGGACAATTAGTAGCAAAATGCCCATGCTCGTGACAGTGAAAACACTTCACCTTGGACATTTCCTGCTTCTTTCCATTCTTGGACTCAGATTTAGAATGGAATTTCTTCCCCTTTCCTTTCCTTGACTTGGAATCCAAAGCACAATCCTCTTAATCTTCATTCTTAGATGAAGATCCATCTCTGGTGTTCCATCTGAACTCTTCCTGCACCAAATCCGACCACAGTCGTTCCAAATTTGGCATTTTTTCCATTCCATTGACAGAGTCTTGATAACTGTGCCAACTCTTGGGAAGTCCTAGGAGAGCCAAGCTCACCGAATCATCATTAGCGAATGTTATTCCAACGCTCCCCAGATCTTCCTGACATTGGACAAACTTTGTTAGATATTTTGGAATGGTGTTGCCCTTTTCCATCTTGATCTTCCTAAGTTTATCTTTGAGCGCCAATTTCCTATGGTCGTTGTTGCTTTGGAATAGATCCATCAAAGCCTTCCACATTGAATATGGTGTGGATTTCCCATGGAGGCTTGAGACAATGTGGTCTCGTACTCCCTCCAACAGGATCCTCCTCACCTTTGCCACTTTCTTTTGCCAAGTATCAAGATTTGCAGCATCTGCCACAGCGGGTTTAGGAACATCATTATCATTGAATTCCTTCAAGCCATTGTCTTCGAGTACTGCCTCCATCCTATCCTTCCAAGAAATATAGTTTGAGTTTCCCTCGAGTGCATACTCCAACCTCAAGCCATTGAAATCCATTTTGATCTTGAATCAGTTGTAGCACTAAGAAAGTCTTTCTGCAAATTCAAATTCTATCCAGTTACAAAGTCAGCTCCTGCTTCAATTCTGCAATTTCTTGTGCTCTTATACCATGTATAAATTATACAAAATGCATGTATATATTGGATTCACCTGATCTAACAATGTACTAAATTTAAACATTGAATCAATTCTACAAATATTTTTCGGAATTAAAAACACAATCGCTAATCACATGAACATGAAGGAAAATCAGATCAACCACAACACAAATAATTTCCTAGGGAAATATTACAGTTAAAAACCCCACTATCTTCTATTGTATATTCAACATGGATCATTAAACAATTACATAAAAAAAATATTCTCACAAGATCCCTCTAGTACTCAGCTAATTGTCTCACACCGTCATGAATAAAATTGACCAACACATAGCCAATTCTCAGCCTCTATATAGTATGCCTTGCTTGCACAATCCTTGATGAATGAAATCCCTAAAATATAGGAATTTTGGCCTTCCTTGACTGTGCAAGTATCATAGGAACTCCAATGGGTGTTTGGTTGCATGTGTGCAAGCCAATAATCCTACAACTAATAGTCAACTTCCCTTTCACCTAAAACTCAACTGGGTCTCCACTGGATATGACATGCATGCAGCTAATAATAGTAAACCCTCAGTTGCATGTGAGATAATTGATTGTGAATTAATTAATATTTAATTCACTTGAGCTCTCACTAGTGTATCTTCAGTTACAACTAGCACAATTGAGTTTAACTCACTTAACTGTGTTAAACTGATTACAACCTGCATTAACTAATGCACCACTGCACTTTGAAATCTGTTACAACTAGAATTACTCTGCATGCCTCATCAACTACCTCTAACTTGAAATCCACTAGCTAACTAATTTTATCACTCTCAGTTAACTATTTCAAGTCATAATTGAGAATAGATTACAGTTTATTGTCCATCTTAATTAAGGGATAACTAAAATAAATATGCACCCAAAAATAGCATTGTGGGCCCCACCCTAGTTTGGGTGCTTAATGCAACCAGGCATGGGTGATAAAATTTTCTTTTTGATGGTTGAAAGAGAAGCATCCTTCCTATCAATTTGTAGGATACATAGGAGAAAAATTCCCGCAGACACAAGTATTAAAGAGAAAGACCCTGAGGTACAAATTGTTGAAACACCTCCCACAACAAAACAAGTTAATGAAATCATTGAAAGATTGCAAAAAGAAGCCTATGAAAAGACATTGGAGAGAGATTCATACTTCTATAATGTTGAGGTATAATACAATTCATTTTCCAAAGAGATAAGAGAAGAAGAGAAAGAGCTACACCTTAGCAAAATAAAAGAATTGACAGATCAATTTGAGGTAAGAAAAATTCTGGAGAGGCATTTGAAGCAAGAAAACAAGACATACAGGAAAAACAATGCCAAATTAATCAAGGAAAATGAAAATATGAATGAGAAATTTTGAAAATTAGAGACAAAGAATACCCTTCTTTCTAAACAAGTTTACAGGTGGCTTACTGAGAAAAACAAATGGAAATACAAGTATGAAAGGCAAAAGGTCGTGGCTTCAATCTACAAGGGAGAAAAGTATAAAGGGATAGATTTTATTTTGAAAGCAGCACAATAGGAGGCATCTGGATCAGGTACAGTGTCGAAATCATAGCTCAGAAGGTCCAAGAGGAAGAAGCAAGCATGAGGACATGCTTGTACATCAGCAAGGGGGAGATGTTGGCCCTCGTTTTTTATCCAATTTTGTTTAATTAAATACACTTAATTTCCATGCTATCCATCCATATACCATCCATATTCACTCTATTTTTCCCAATTTATGCGTATCCAGGTATATAAATTAAGTTTTGCAAATTTTAGATGTTTTTACAAAAATTGAATTTTAAGTGCATTTTTGGACAGGACTAAAAAATCTCGTAATGGCCTCATTGATGTCAAACTTGCAGGACACATGGGCTCGAAATAAGCACATTTATAGAAAGCTTGGGAACTAAAAATGGACGTACACTTTTTGGTTCGGTCAAACCGAGCTTAAATAGGCTCGGTCAAAGTCAGTCAAACAGGACCTGTTATTCTAGAAATCCCTATGAAATAGGCCAAATTTAGCATTTTATGGGATTTTCTAGATTTTGAGGGATTAGATGGATGAACTCAACCAGAATAAATAGGATAAGGATAGACATGGTTGTTAGAGAAATTTTAGTTAATTTTGTTTCATATTTCCCTATTTAAGCCAAAGACATTGAAGGCGTGGATATGTATAATTTGTATAATTTCACTTTCATATTTATGAACTTTGGAGATCTAATTGAAGAACCAGTTATATCTTATTTTCTAGTTTTATATATGGTGAATGTTGTATTTAGTTTCAGTAGCTGAGAAGTAATTTCAGTGTGCGAGGCAAGGGTGGAGGGCCCCCACACCGAGCTAAGTGCACTTTCTAGTTAATTTAGTTGCAATTTCCTGAACTAGTTTTGTTTCATGTTTAATCAGTTAAAAATATGTATGATGATGTGTTATGATTTCTGATGAATGTTAATCTTAATTCTAATCACCATATGAAGGGTAAAACTAGTGTTTAAGTTAAACTCTCCTTCTATCTTATTAGAAACTAGAAACTAGAATTCATCTTTCTTTATTTTAAGTGATTTCTGAATTTCCAGTTTTCTAACAATGGCATTAATGATGAATGAATTTGTAATGAAGGATGGCAAGGACCTCCTTAGTTAGGAGCCTCTTCTATTATTATTTTATGCATCTTGAGCTATTATTCATTAGTGGCTTTGATTTATGTTCACGAAGTAGTATTGTAGAGAAGGTCAAACAAGTTCTCCTAAGTTAGAAGCTTCCTCTTCTGCTTATTACATAATTGCATTAGAAATTCTTTAGTTAAGTTTTATATTTGTAATATGTATTTCCTTTAAATTCAATAATTCATCTTCTAAACTTGACTGTAGTTGAAATCCATATATTTTGGAGATGCTTCTAAGTTCTACAAGCCTGGATTAATAATAAAATAATTGTGTTAGTTTAACCAGTAAACAGACCTAACACCCTCCACAAGCATATGGTTGCTCAATTCAACTAATCAATCAACAATGCATCGAGATAGGAAAACTTCTTCTTATATTAAAACAAATTTTAAGTGTTTACAATTGCATAACATAAAATAATAACAACGATTCATAGCATCTCTCCCATGTGATTTTTATAAAGCCTATGTCATAAATGTTGAGAGTTTCTTTAGCTAACAAAATACCAATTTAATCTTAGAAGATATTCTTATCAGAAATCACTCACAATTTGCTATTTGACAAAGCAAATCGTAAGGTGTTTGTTTCACTTCTTGCTCTCTTATTGTAGCTAACACGTTAACTTTCACCTTTGACTATTTGATTGGAATATTCTTTCATAATTTCGATTCATAAAGGTAGGAGGAAAATTTTGAGTAGACTAATCATTATCTTCCCATATATATTTTTCTCCAGCTGGCACCTTGGATCCTGTTCAACAATGGACTCAATTGCAGAATCAGATTTTGGCTGCAAAAACATCAAAATCTGGTAGCTGATGCAAATATTAGGCAAATAGTAAAGAACATTAGTAACATATGAAATATGAGGCAATCATATACATGTCAAGATTTGAATCGAATGATTTGATGCCCATTGATGGTTATGATGGTCTAAATAGGTGAGAAAGGATTGTCAAAAATAAACAATTATGAGGCTAAACAGATCCCTTCTTGAAGTCGTGTTGTTAGAGATGTTTGTCAAGCTTTGCATACCATACTCTTGGATCTTGTTTCAAGCCGTAAAGAGCCTTTTTCAACTTGCACACTAGATTCTCATCATCACCAAATAAGAAACCTTAAGGATGCTCTATATAAACTTCCTCTTCTAGATCACCATTCAAGAAAGTTGATTTTACATCCATTTGATAAACTTTAATTTTCTTGTAGCATGCAAAGGAAAAAACCATTATTATAACATCTAATATAGCTACATGTGCAAAAGTTTCATCAAAATCAATACCTTCTACCTAATTATATCCTTTGCACACAAGTCTTTATTTGTTCCTTACCAATTTTCCTTCTTCATCTAGTTTGTTCTTGAACAACCACTTGGTTCCAATAATGTTTTTGTCCTTTGGCCTTGGCACAAGATCCCATGTATTTTTCTTCTCAATCTGATCTAATTCTTCATCCATTACTTTGACCCAAAGTTGATCTTCTTTATCCTCATTGAAGCTTTTGGGATCGATTTGAGACAATAGTGCAAAATGTGTTTGATTGAAGTTATCCAACAACTTTCTCCTTGTTTTCACTCCAAGCTATTTGCTTCCAAGAATTTGAATTCTCGGGTGCTTCATTTGGATGTGACTTGGTGGAGTCTTCTTTGTAGTGGAGGTCTTTTTATCTTCTCCCTCTTCTTTAGAAATTTCTTGGTCCTCATATTCTATGAAATCATGATCAGCTGCAACATCTTTGGAATCATTAGATTTAGGAAAATCTTCATCAAAAACTATATCAATACCTTCGATTTCCATTTTGGTTCTCTTGTTGTAGGATGTGTATCCCTTTATCTTGAAGGAATAGCCATGTAATATGCCTTCATCAGCTCTTGGTTCAAAATTTCCAAGTTTGTCTTCCGTCCTCTTGATGTAGTATTTGCCCCCAAATATTTTGAAGTGATCTAATTTTCTTGGCCTTCCTTTCCACAACTCATATGGATTTTTTCATTGTTTTTCATAAGAAGAACTCTATTGGCCAAATAAATTGTTGTTTGAGTTGCTTCTCCCCAAAAATTATCTAACACACCAACTTCATCCAACATAGATTGTGCCATATCTTGTACCAACATGTTTTTCCTCTCCACTACACCATTTTTTCGTGTTGTTCTAGCTATGGAGTAATGTATCTTGATTATATGCTCCTCAAAAAAATCATCAAATTATTTCAACATGAACTCACCTCCTCTATCATATCTAAGACACTTTATCTTTTAATCAATCTCATTTTCAACAAGTTCCTTAAAATACTTAAACTTGTTGAAATATTCTGATTTTTCTTTCATAAGCATATATTGTGGCTCTAGTAAAGTCATCAAAAAATAATATGAAATTATCTCTCACCTCTTGGAATTTTCTTCATTGTAGGGCCACATACATATGCATGCACTAGCTCCAATGGTCTACTTGTAGTGAACTCCTTTTATCTGAAATGCACTCTTGTTTGTTTCTCAAGTTGGCATGACTTGCATATGGTGCTATTTCGATTAGCCAACTTTTGTAAACCTCTAACTACTCAAATATTGCTAATATTAGCTAAATTATCAAAATTAACATGCCCAAATATTCTATGTCATAACCAATATTCTTCTATTTTGCTCGTGCAACAACTGTGTCTAGTGTCATAAAAAATTACATCTTGTTGTCACTTCTAATAGCCTTTGCCACTATATTTCCTGATTTACAATTTCTGATCTCACACTCTTTGGATCTTAAATTCACCTCATGCCCATTATCGCACACCTGACTCACACTGAGGAGATTGTGCTTCAATCCATCAACATAAAGCACATTTTGAGCTTTGGTCTTCTTTTCCAATCTAACTATTACTTTGCCTCTGATGGGAACTGTTGCATCATTTCCAAAGCTAGCATTGCCCTTTTTGTATTATTTTAGTTGCAGGAATTCGCTCTTATCACCAGTCATGTTCTTGGAGCAACCACTATCAGTAAGCCATTACTCATGTTGATCATGAGCTATCAAAGCAAGCTCACAATTTTCTTCCTTTTTCTTCCATATTTTCTCAACTTTCTATTGATTAGATTTCTCTTGAGTGTACTGCATGAAGTAATTTGGAAAGCTAGATATGCATTCACTAGCTTTGTGACCAAACTTGTTGAATTTTAAACACTTGATCTCATTCATTAGTCAAGAAAAAGTATTATTTTCGTTTGCATGCAAAATTTTTAGATCTTGAGCAACTCTTGATTTATCAACATATCTCCTAGGAAACATCTTCAACCTACAATTTATGGCTTTGTGTCCAAAATTATTAGATGCAAAACAATAACAATAAAATAATGTAGGATACCTGACCTTTTGTTTCCATGATGGAGGAGTGAAATTTGAGGATATTGCTTGCTTCACTTGTTGATTTTCTTATTTGACTTCAACTTCATTCTTTTGCTCATTCTTGCAAGTTACAACAATATTTGCTTGAATTTATTTTCCTTTCAAAGCATTTGCATAACTGGTACTTGGTTGATATTTGACATTTTGTAGAGAGGGCTTAAACACCAAACCAGTTTTGTCTTCCGACGACCTTTGCATGTTGAGGATATTTTGCAAGGTTTCAGATCCCTTGACAAAAATTTTATTTAGGCATGCTTTAGTTTCTGCTTTTGATAGATTGGTCCTTAATGCAACAATTTATTCCTCAAGTTTGTGACAATTCTCTTTATATTCTTCTAGTTGATTGGTGAGCACATTCTCCTTCATGTTTTCTTCTTCCAATTCTCTCTTTAAGAAGATGATGTATTTTTTATGGGTGTGTGCAATGGGAGCTCCTTCAATATTCTTCTTCAAATATTCATTTTATTTCTCTGATTCGGCCATATTATTTTTTTGAACCACAATTTGTTGCATTATTTTTTTCTTGAATGTCTCAAGTTCATCCAACTGGTTCTTAAAATAATTATCAACCAAAGAAAGTGTATTCTCCTTTAGTTTGCATATTTCCTCTTTCAATATTTTTTTTTTTGTTTCCAGCTTTGCTTATCTCATCAAGTTTAGTAATGAGTTCACCTTCATAATCAATTTGTAACATACCTCTCCTCTCACATGTACTCACTTTCATTGGCTTACCCAAGGAAAACATGAGATGAGGGGCAGTTATGACCGGACTCAATCTCATAGGTGAACTTAATAAAATGGAGTCGACAAAACATATCTCACGGAATTCCCTCTGGTGCTTCGGGACACTCCAGGAGTAACCCAACCCCTCCAGGTGTTCATCCCCTGAGCCAACTTACTTTTCCCTGAGCTAGAGCCCCAGTCGCTCCCATAGGCCTAAATCAGTGTGACTGTGGCCTTTTCTTCCCAGTGTTGTGCCAGCAACTGTGGAATTTAAGTCTATTTTCCAGGGTTGGGGCTAGGCCTCTTCCCATAAATCCATATAACTTTCATAACTCATAAAGTACATGAATACAATGATTATAAACCCAAAATGGAAACAAGGACTAGGTCTGGCCATCCCCAACCATGACCGAAATTTTGTCAAACAGTTGGTAGATAAGTAACCTACATGTCATGAATGCAAGTTTGAGCATAATGGATTGAAAACTCATATGGGACTTAACAAGAAGGATCACCACCCTCTTCCATTAGTTGTCTTAACATAAATTAGGTCTTGCATCCATTATTCTTTCAGTTAGAAGTAAAAACATGAAAAGAGCCATGACTAAAACCAACCATATATCCATGCTTATAACCAATATATAACATATAAATAACCATAAGATAACAACCCTTAAAGCCACATAATAACAAGTACATTTACCAATCAAAAGAAAGAGAACTTAGCTTTCATTAAACATAGGCAAGATTCGACCAGGTTCGAGACTTCCACATACCACTTGACCATATACATGTTTGAACCAAATATTTCTTTCAGCCAGTAACCCATGTGCCATATTCCAATCATGAATGTGGGATATCATGGGATAAACCAATCCAAAACAACCAAGGGAATCCAGAGGGTAAACCACCTCCACCCTCACCATACTCTGATCTCTCATAAACTAGCTTTGAGATCACAAAACCAAACCGAGCTTGGAATGCCTCTGGATTCCTCCATCATCCTTGAGGTATTTTCTGTCTCCAAGTCTCTAGGCCTTACCGCAATCCACACCGGATCACTAGGCCCTAACCGAGACTCCACCCTTAAGCTTTACCTTGTATCCCACCATTACCTGTCAAGGGATTCGTAGGCCTTTGAGAATGTTCCTGAGACCACCTCTGCCTCATATTTTGAAACCTTCTGGTAATTCCAAAGCTCAAAAATGAGAACAAACCCATCACGCCATTGTTATCTGGAAATGGAAAGGCAAGGTTGAAAACCACTCTCAAAACCCAGAAAAACCATGCCACTGACAAAAAAAGTACCAAATACTAACATGCACATACCATGCATGTCAAAACCAACTAGGAAATCATACATGCAATGTGTTACCTATAAGTATTATTGCTTAAGCTACTTGATCCCGCTCTTCCTTGCTTGATCTTTGTTTTCCTTCCCTTTCATTGTCCTTCCTTTAATTGTGTTTCCTTCCTTTGCTTGCTTGATCTCTTTTACCTCTTGGTTCTCTTCTCCTCTCTAAGACTAACCCTGAAAATGAACTGAGAAAAGGTTACCAATTGATGCTCTGGGGTCTTCTTATTAATGTGGCCTCTATTCTCTTCATTTTCTGTTATTTTCCTGCATTTTCCTCCTCACGTGCAACTTGTAACCTTTCACCTTCATTTTCTCCTATTTTCCTTTATTTTCATAAATAAATGTGCCAAAAATACGTTTTTCCTTTTCAAAGCCTTAGCCATTTCCTTTTCCAATTTCCCCTTATCCATAAACACATCAAGTGATGCCTACTAGGTTATCTTTCCCAACATTCAACTTGGAATAAGTGTCCCTTAACTATGGTCTTATTTTTGCCTTTATTAACTTTTATTACATTAACTTCTATCCCTAGTTTGTTACAGAACCCTTCCCCTTGGGGAACACTATCCTTGGTGTTAAACCACACTTATGCCTTAGGAAACCATTGATAATCAAACATACTTCCCATGGAAATTTATAATTTAGCTCGATGTAGTATTTACTATTGGTGTCCTGTGATTTAGCAGATTGGTAGACCAAATGCACAGGGTAACATTAGACCAGTCTTTGGAGTCTTAGGTTCTAGCCTTCGTGGACTCATAGAGGGCTCTCTCTATTATGCGAAGGATGTGAACTTGTTCGCTTTAAGTGTTTGATTTTAGGCTAGTTGTTAAGTGTAGGTTTATTGTTTTTTTTTGTTTGGGGTAAGATGATCAAGTAGGATAGATGGAGTGAGAGGTTATCAAATCAATTTGGGCTATGGAGTCAATGAAGTCCTTGATATCTCAATAATGAATCGGGGTACATCACAGGGAAAATCTAGTATAGTTAATGGATCTTTAAAGTTTATGTGTGAGGTGAAATGGACATTAAGTTTGGGAACAAAGGTAGGGCAAAGGGCAGTTAAGAATCCTTTGTCAAATACCTATGAACAGAGAGATCTTAAATACTGATAAGCAAAAGATACTAGTCATGATATAGGGTGCACCATTTACTCAATAACAATATTTTTAAACAAATACACATTCAAGATATACAATCCAGTGGAGAAAATGAAGTAAGACAACTTATCTAACTTCAATGATTCTACTTTCAAGATTTGAAAACATATGAGAGACAAATAGAATTAATAAATTAAGAGGGAACTCGTAAACATCATTCATTCAACTATAAATAACTTTGAAGCAAACTGATAAGCATATAGAAAGGGAAAGATCGAAACAAGACCTCTTTGGCTTAACCTAATCAATCAATACATCAAAGAGAGATTTCAAGACAAATTTTAGATAGCATAAAACAAGCAGGGCTTACCATGAATCATGTTTGTGAACTATCATATTAACCCAATAATGAAATAGACAAGCTTAGGTGGGCCTAAAGAGCAACTAAGAATTCCTTAAACTAACCTAGCAGAGGAAAACATGAAGACAATAGAAAACGGCAAGACTGAGATGCCTCAAACAACATTTCTCATCCTATACTCTTCTAAGCTATTGCAATATAGAAAGACGGACATATGAAAAACAAGAAAAACATGAAAAAATAAGAGATACTTCACCACTAACTAAACTCAGAAATCCTGCAAGCAAGCCTTCATCATTATCAACCAAGGCAAATCATCCACAAGCTCTACAACACTAGATTGTTCTTCAACTTCCAAAAACCATGTATTGCTCTTAAACACATCAAAAGCCCAATGTTACAATGAATCATCATGCCTTATATAACAAGTAAGGAGGA
This sequence comes from Pinus albicaulis, assembly GCA_034641835.2. Taxonomy (NCBI): domain Eukaryota; kingdom Viridiplantae; phylum Streptophyta; class Pinopsida; order Pinales; family Pinaceae; genus Pinus; species Pinus albicaulis. Next base: position 1,102,793,384 of record CM076581.1, read on the forward strand.
GGAAATCCTAATAGAGAATCTATAAGTCTATTGGCTAATCAGAAGTATCTATATTGTCCTTGAGACCTTGCAAGGCCCAAGGCACAAAAATATCTAAAATAAATATCTTTCCAGCCATTTTTAGCAATTAAATTGACCTTTAGGCTCTCACAAGCCTACAAAAAGTTGCTAAACGCACATTCTGACTTTTCAACCACAAGAGCGTAGCAATCTGTGTCAAATTTGAATTTGCATGCTAGGAGCGTAGCACGGGAACATAAAAAAATGGGTCTTCTTACAACCATTGTTTGAAGGCCTTCCCGATGTAGGAAAAGGCTCCGTGATGGCTCGTTGGAAATCCCTTGAAGTCTAATTTCTAGATCTACCTTTGGTTCTTCAATATGACCTCTGAAACCTATCCAAAAAGGGAAAATTCCAAGACTGGTAGGAGCGCAGCACATGCTCTCAAAAGTGGGCAGAATCGTGAAAAAATGAGTGTTTTTTACCCTTTTGGGGGACCAAAACAACTCCAATTGAGTTGAAAACTGGTGAGCATGCTCCTATCATGATGAGGAATCCAAAAATTCAAGGCTTTTCTCTTGAAGATGCCCTGAAAAAGCGTAGCACCGGGTGTGCTGCGCTCCTAGCCTCAAAATTTGCAAAAAACAAAAACTTGTTCAATTTCTCCCAAATTTGGTAGATAGGTGCCTCATGGGTCCTGGCAGACCTGTAGAGAAGCTTGAGCCAAAATATCAAGGCTAGCTTGGTCCTTTTCCTCCTTTAGCACTTGGATCTCAACTTTGGCCCTTTTGAGTTCTTGCCTTACAAATTGTTCTCTTTGAGCATAATGCTTGGCCATCCTTCTTTGCAGATCCAAGTCTCTATTGGCCTTACCCAACTAGCCTCAAGGTGTGTGTTATCCCTCTCAAGCCATGATTCCCTATCATGTTCAATTTCTAGTGCAAGGAGTTCTTGGAGAGAAAGTTGTTCCACTTGGGTTGATTCTTCTTCTCTCTGCTTTGCCAATGCTTTCCTAAGACCCATAGTTCTAGGTCTCCTTCTAGTTTGACCCTCCTCATCACTACTCTCCTCATAAGTGCCCATGAATTATACCAACTTCACCTGTGCCTTTTGAGCCTCTTTTAGGTACCAGAGTGTTCTTGTTTCATGGATGGCTTGTTGGGCACTCATTTTCTTTTTTTGCATTCGATAAAAGTGAATGAAATACTTTTCTCTTTATAATTCAGCCTCCAAGTCTTTGATTTGTGCATTCTTGCCTTGGAGGAGGGAGTTTGAAATTCTTGTTTCGTTCTCCTCATCACTATCTATGTGAATAATTTCAAATTCCCTTTCTTCTTCATGATTTTCCTCTTCCTCTTTCATTTTTTGCTTACCTTTGTCAATATTTTGAGTTGAAGGATTTTGGATGCTTTAGATTTCTCCCACCTCTGCGCGCGCTGCTCTCCACCGTGCCCTGAAGCTAGGGTTCCCGGAGTCCTCTGCGCCGCCCTGGCTGCTGCGCTCCTGCGCGCAGCCCTGCTCCCTCTCCCTGCTGCTCGATGGGATCGCCTGGGGGCTCTGCCCCCCCTCCTGTTCCACCTGAAGTCACTGCTTTTCGAACATTGATAGCTGCCGGATCGAAACGCCCCCCTTCAGCCATTCAACAGAAATTCATAAAAAAAATGGATTCGATCCCAGCTGTTGCTTTGCCTGAGGAAGATACATGTAAAGCAGCGCTTAACCTGGCAGAAAGGGGCCTCATCGGCCAGTTTACGGGTCTTTGGCCGTCCCCCAAATCCGTGGATGATTGGTCACAAAGAAACTGGAAAACCTTGATAAAAGACGACGTCAAGAGTTACTTCGTGGGTAAAGGGTTCTTCGTATTCGTCTTCGAAAATCCAGAAGACAGAAGTTTAATCTTCAGAAATGGCCCCTACTTCATGGGGCCGCAAGGCTTGTATTTAAACAAGTGGTCTCCGGATTTTGACCCCACACAGGACGTTCCATCAGCTGTGCCGGTGTGGGTGAGACTACCACATCTGCCCCTCCACTGCTGGAATCAAAAATCGCTGCAAGTCATCGGGAATGCGTTAGGCAAATACATTGATCAAGCAGTTAGAAAAGACCAGTACTCTTGCGCCCGAATATGTGTCGAAGTTGATCTCGAAGAAGGACTGCCTGAAGCGATCAAGCTCACGGTAGCAGGATGGACGCATGTCCAAGAACTCGACTACGAATAGCTTCCCTTTAAATGTCGACATTGCCACGGACATGGGCACTTTGCAAAGCATTGTAAGAAGCGAGCAGAGGAGCAAACGGACAAACATAGCAGGGATCAATGGACCCTAGTCCAGAGAGCTGGCCATGCAAAAAAAGATGCAGGAAAAAGCGCCGCAGTAGGAGCTAGGAACATCCCCACACCCACTCAGGAGACTGAAGAAAACTTAAAAGAAACTGAGGGAGCACATATTGATCCACCAACCGCTGCTCAAGAAAATGAGAATCAAAGAGAAGTATCTCCTCCAAGCAAAGAGGGTGGGGCTGCCAATCAATCTGAAGTTCCTCAAGGTAGCCCCCCCAACCCTACCTATGCAGAAGTCACAAAGAAAAAGGCAGTTGAAAGCTCAGAATCCTCAGAAGAAGAAATCTATGAACGTCCATCAAAAAGAGCTGGAAGGAAATCCCGCAAGGAACAGAGAGAAGAAGAAGCTGAAAGGCTTAAGACACAAGGAAGCCAGTCCACGATAGAAATGTCGATTGGAAGAAATAGCAGGTCCAGGCCACACAAGGGTGGCACCACTCCTCTCTCAGGTAAATAATGAAGCTAGTCTCTTGGAATTGCAGAGGACTGGGGAACCACGCAAAAATAGAAGCAGTAAAGGATTTATCAAAATTGGAACCTGCAGATATCCTCATGCTCCAAGAGACAAAGATAGCAGGGCAAGCTCTGCTAGAAATCAGTAAGACAAAATGGAAAAAAAGTGCAGGCAAAGCGGTCAGTGCGAGGGGATCATCGGGTGGCTTGGCAACTCTTTGGTCCGAAGATAAACTCCAGCTGATCAAATCTCATGAGACCCAACACTGGATCTACACGGAAATCAGCCATATCGCAAGTAAGTTGAAAATTTCTCTTGTCAATCTCTATGTCCCTGTCATTTATGCAGAAAAAAGAGAATGCTGGAACTCTCTGGCTACCTTTTTAGAACAAGAATCCCCCAATAATATCATTCTTGCTGGGGATCTCAACATTGTTCTGAAAGCCAAAGAGAAAAGAGGTGGATCCAATTCCAAAGATCACATGGTTGCCATAGTTGAAGAGCTTGCACAGCAATGGGATCTATTAGACCTTAACCCAACTCAAGGCCTCTTCACTTGGTCTAATAATCGAACTGGGACAGAGCATATTTCTGCCCGGCTAGATAGATTTCTAGTCCAATCCTCTCTTCTCATGAACAAGAAGATCTTAACAACAAAAATCCTGCCCAAGCTCACCTCTGACCACAAGCCTATTCTGCTCAGTATAGACGATGAAGAGGATCTGGGCCCCATCCCATTCCGCTTTTCCCCTCTATGGATTGAGAGAGCAGGCTTCTCTGAAACGGTGTTTGCTGCTTGGGCCTCCTCCATCTCAGGTTCTCCCAGCTATGTTTGGGAGCAAAAGTTGAAAGCCACCAAAAAAGCGTTGAAGGAATGGATCAAAAATCCAGCCCCCAATCCTTCTTCTCAAAGAGCTGAAGCAGTTCTGAATCTGCACATTCTTCAAAATGAAATGGAAAGCAAAAACATAAACGATGAGCTGCTGGACAAGGAAACTAAAGCCCAGAGAGCTGCCTTTCAATCCTTTAGAAAAGAGGAGGAATACTGGAGATTAAAGTCCAGAAGCCTTTGGTTAAAAGCTGGTGATCGTAACACCTCTTTCTTCCACAGACAGTATCGTTCTAGACTGTCAAGGAACCATATTGCAGAAATAAAGAATGCTGATGGTCATATTTGTAAAGGACCCCAACAAGTCAAAGAAGCAGCAGAACTGCACTTCAAAAATCTTTACAGTTTAGACATCCAATGTGAAGAAGAAGAGGAAGCAGATTTCCTCAGTCACATCCCCCCCCTCATCTCTCCGGATGACAATTCTAATCTTTGTAAACCTGTCACTGAGGAAGAAATAATCAAAGTTATCTGGTCCATGGATTCAGATAAGGCCCCAGGCCCCGATGGTTTCACAATTCATTTCTACAAAGCATGCTGGGACATAATCAAACATGACCTGAAAAGGATGATTTGGGGATTCATGAAAAAAGCGAAAGTAGGGGGCAGCACCAACTCAACCTATTTAGCTCTGATCCCCAAAGATACCAATCCAGAAACCTTCACAAGATTCAGACCAATCTCGCTATGTAATGCATCCTACAAGATATTGGCAAAACTATTGGCCAGCAGACTAAAGCCCTTTCTCCCACGACTGATCTCTAGCTCCCAAGGAGGTTTTGTAGAAGGCAGACATATCTTGGATAATGTCATACAGGTGCAGGAGACCATACACTCAAGCAAGCAAAGAAAAGAGAAAGGCATGATCATAAAGCTAGACATGGCGAATGCATTTGACAGAGTCAATAGAACTTTCCTCAGTAAAGTTTTTCTCTCCTTTGGATTTGCTCCTCAGTTTGTAAATCTCATCAAAGCATGCACGGACAACCCATGGATTTCCCCTCTCATTAATGGCAGGCCAACCAGCTTCTTCCAAGCTAGGAGAGGCATCAGGCAGGGATGCCCGCTCTCCCCCCTCTTATATATTTTAATGGCTGAAACTCTAAGTAGAAAACTCGAAGCAGAAAGAAGGGCAGGCACTCTCTCGGGTCTCAAACCCACCAGCAGAGTTAACTCCCTTAACCATGCTCTCTTTGCAGATGACTCGATTCTATTGGGAGGAGCCTCTTCCAGAATTGCCAAGGCCTTCGACTCAGTCATCAGAAACTACTGCAAAGTTTCGGGAGCCCAAGTTAATGAAAGGAAAAGTGAAGTTTTTAGCTGGAACACTGGTCAGCAGGAGCTCAACAACATAGCTAATATACTTGGTTTCAAAGGGTATTCCCAATGGGACAAGATTAAATACCTTGGGCTTCCCATTATCTCTGGAACGAACAGGAGGTCGCTCTGGAGTGACATTATCTGCAAACTCAAAACAAAAATTTCTTCATGGGGAGGTTTCTGGCTTACAAAAGGAGGAAAGGTCATCTTGATAAAATCTCAATTGTCTGCCTTGCCAATCTATCAAGTTGCGTTCTTTCTCGCCCCTAAGATTGTAATGGACCAGATCTCCACTCTCATACGAAACTTCCTCTGGCAAGGAGGGAAGGGAAATGAAAAGAAACTCCACCTGGTCAATTGGGACCTTGTTAAAAATCCAAGAGATGAGGGCGGTTTGCAAATCCGGGACCCCTCACTAGTCAACCAAGCTCTTGGCTGCAAAATTGTGTGGAAGATGCTCAAAGAGCCTCTGCACCCTGTCAGCGCTCTGTTGAGAGCTAAATATACAACTAAGGCAGCGTTTAGAAATATACAGTTGGACTACACAGCAAACAGCACGCTGCTGTGGAAGCTTTGTTATAAGAGCAGCAAGGTTTTTAAACGATTTGCGTACAGGATCCCAGGGAATGGGAAAGCAACAAATCTCTGGCACGACAGCATTATGGGGAGAGCGCCTTTGAACGTTCATGAGGAAATCGCTGATTTGAAAGAATGGTTAATCACTGAAGGCAAGAACAGAGTATGTGATATCACGTCATGGGACGCCCGGGGAGAGTGGGCCGGTTGGGAAATCGACTCCCCTCTTCGGCTGCAAGCTCAACGCAACAAATTGACAGATCTTCTGGAAGGCGCAGCACCAATCCACAGCACCATGAAGGATCGATGGGGATGGGGTATTTCTGGTGAATACACAACTTTTGCTGGTTACAAAGCCTTCCAAACCACTAGGAACAGCAAGCACAACAAAGAATTCTGGAAAAACGTATGGGAGCCACTGGCACTCCCAAAAGTAATTTTGTTTTTCTGGACATTGGTCCAAAATAAGATCTTAACGGGAGACAATATGGCAAAAAGAAATTTCGTCGGCCCTTACAGGTGCGCTCTCTGCAGGAGCAACAACGAAACCTCACAGCATCTTTTTATCGACTGTCTATTTGCCAAGGCAGTATGGGAGCTTATGCTTCAGGAATTTCAAATGAATCCGCCCTCACATAACTCTGTTTCGGAGCTGTTTGCAGATTGGAGACATCTCTACCCTCATAGTATCCCGCAAAAGTCCTTTTGGCGCAAAGTCTGGAATGCCTTCCCCAAGTTTGTGTGCTGGCAGATTTGGATTGCGCGTAATCAGAAGATTTTTAATGAACTGTCTCAAACTCCATTGCAGGTTGCTGCAAAAGCCAGAACATTCCTTTTGGAAGCAGCCCAACAGCAGTACTATAAAGAGGATACTTCGCTTCAGCCCATCGAAAAGAGGTGGCTAGAGTCTCTGGACCCCCATTGCAGAAAGTACCTCCTCCCTCCCCAAACTTCTTCCCCCTCTTGGAGAAAGAGAGACCCTGATGCTTCATTTCAGCAATGGTGGAGAGCGCAAAAGACAAATTCCATCTTCTTCGACGGGGCGTCCAAAGGGAACCCTGGTCCTTCCGGTGCCGGTGGGATCATCTATTCCCCAAATGGCGCCTCCCGGGACTCTTTCTACTGGGGTCTCGGTCAGAAAACTAATAATCAAGCAGAGCTGCTAAGCCTCCTCAAAGCCTGTCAAATTGCAAGGGAAAAAGGGATCAAAGACATACAGATTTTCGGTGACTCGGAGATCCTCATCAAAAATCTGAACATGGAAGAGAATTTTAGAAATGCTGGCCTAAACAGGATTCTGGAAAGACTGAAAAGGGTACTCACAGCTTTCAACTCTTATAAATGTTACCACATCCTCAGAAGCTCAAACAGCGAAGCAGACTTGATGGCCAACAAAGGGAGCGCAACGCAGAAAGGACTACTCTTCATAAACGAAGAAAGAAATGTTGAAATGCCTTGTTAAAGGATAGTTTTAAAATCAGCTGATGATGAAACTCTAAGATGTACTCGGGGTCGTTAAGGCACAGCCCTGCCCTCTCCTTTTCTTATCAATAAAAATCTCATACCCGTTAAAGTTAAAAAAAAATATTTTGAGTTGAAGGAGATGGCAAGGTCCCTTGCCTCTTAGAGACAGCAAACACTTGCCTTGATCCTCTTTGGTAAGTGAGAGTACAAGTTTTAAAATGTTTTACTTGAATACCTTGATCATTGGTGACCTTAGGGTTGTTTTTCTTCTCATTGATGATTTTTGTATGTGTGTCTTCCTTACTTTTCCCTTGACTGCCTTTTTTAGAGACATTTTCACTTTCTCTCATGCTAGCATCACTGCCAAGATTTTCATGATTGTTATCTTCTTCCATGTCCTCTGCATTGTCATCTTCCATACTTACATCATTTTCATTTTCATTTTCATTTTCTGTGTTGTCATGATTAGAGGTGTCCTCATCATGGCTTGATGCATTCTCATCTTTAGGATTGTCCTCCTCTTCATTATTTGACCCACTGCATTCACTTTCAAGCTCTGCCTTTGTATCACTACTTGCAATTGTACCTTCTTCATTGTTTTAATGTTCCTTACTGTCATGCATATTGTCTTCTTCTTCTAAATATACCTTTGTCTCTTGGTTGCTATCTCCATCTTTGTCACTGCCCATTTTATCACTGTCATTAGGCTCATTGTTTTCTCTTTCATCTTGACTGTTTTTTTCCTCAAAATCTTCTTTTGATTCTTGGTTGTCATCTATTTCTTCATATTTACCTCTGCCCATTTTATCACTTTCATTAGTCTCATTGTTTTCTCTTTCATCTTGATTGTTTTGTTCCACAAAATCTTATTTTGTTTCTTGGGTGTCATCTATTTCTTCATATTTACCTAGCTCACTGCCTTGGCCTTCTTTGTCTTCTTCACTGCTTTCATCTGCCTCTTCATCATCGTAATCACTTTCTTCATGACTGTCACGTTCATCTTGGTCACTGTTTTCTTCCTCTCTGTCATCACTATCTTCTTTGTTTGATTCTTTTTCATCATTTAGCCCACTACTTTTGTCATTGTCTTCTTGAATGCTTTCATCTGTTTCTTCATCTCCATTTGGCTCACTGTTTTGGTCTTCTTATTGACCCTTTGGCTCACTGCTTTCTTCCTCGTTATTTCCATTATCATTACTGCTTTCATCTGCCTTCTCTTCACTGTCTTTAGTATTTTCTCCATCATTTTCACTTTCTTCACTTTCACTTTCCTCCTCTTCATCACTTGTTTCTTCTCCTTGACTATCATTTTCTTCCTTGTCACTGCTTTCTTCATGTTCTGAGGATTTAGGGGAAGGTGACAGAGGAAGGTTTGTTTGGGGAGAGGATTCATGTGAAGAGGATGAATCATGGTCAGTGGAGGGTGATGGAGGTGTGGGAGGAGGAAGCTGAGATGATGATGGTAAAGTTTGCAAAGGAAGAGGTTGTGAGTTTGTGAAAACACCATGGGTGATGAAAACTTCCCATGGGATGCCTTGTTGCTCCAATTGGTGTAAGACAATCATTTTGATGATGGAATGGTGGAAAAGACTTGACATTTGTTGGGAGGGAGGCATTTTTTGCACAATGGATGACATTTTCTCAATACTTTTACAAAGGTAGTAGGGTAATTGGAGCAGTTTGGCTTTAGTAAAATGCATGAGTAGTCTTATGTGGTATGAGTAGACTCTAGAAAACCTACCCTCAAAGTGAATTATTTCATAATGATCTTCATCAAAGGAGCATATATGTCCAACAAATGATAAAAGGGGAAAATGGTTTTGCAATCAACTTGGAAACTTGGTTTTAAGAAGGGATGATAATGGCCTAGGTCCAAATACACCTGTTTGAACCATTTCTCCCCCATGCAAGGTATTCCAGTGGCCATAGAGATTGCATTGGTGTTCAGCTCAAAATTCACTCCAGCTAGATGTACATGGTGGTCATGGAGGTTAAGGACAAAAATTTTGGTCAATTGAGGGTGACTTTGAACTCCCCGCACTTTCCCACAAAACTCATAGCATCCTACTTCTTGGAAATGTGAAACTATGGTAGGAGAGGCTGTCAATTATTTAATGTTTATAGGCTCAAACCTATTTTCTTTTCCACCCTTCTTATGTTGTTCTCTAGGCCTTTGACTTGCCTCACCACTATCAGCACTTCCCTCTCTAGGAATTTTTATCTTCAATGTGCTTGCAATGTGTGGATGGATAGGTGTTTTTTCAATTATCTATGTCTGCAAACAAGGGGACCTTACTTTATTTCTTGGGATTTTTCAAATTCCCTCTGAGTTTTCCCTCCACAATTCTCTCTATTTTACCCTTAAACAGTATTTATAAGGTAGGTAAAAAACTTTTAAATACCTCTCAATTATTTTAGCTAGAGAAAAGGGTCACAGGAGCGTAGCACGGGCTGGTCGGGTGGCTTCTGCATGTTCAGTTGGGCAGACTCTGCACGCCCAAGAGCGTCGTGCAGCAGGCGCTGCATGCCTAGACTCTGCACGCGCTTCTAGGTCTTCCAGGCGGAGACTGCACGACCTGAAGCGTAGCACAGTGCACAGTGGGAAACCCCTGCACGAGGAGTTAGGATATTTGATGCATGGGCCATTTGGGTCCCTTTGGGCGGAGACTACATGCCTCTGCGCATAGCAAAGTGTGTGGTCGTGTCTCCCGGGCGGATTCTGTATGACCCGGAGCGTAGCACAGTGCATAGCAGGCGGTTTGCTGCACGAGGTTTGTTATACAAGCGCATAGTTCTCTTTGGAGAAATGTATGAGTAGTGCGCACAGGAGCGTAGAGCAATTTCTCAGGAGCACAACGCAACAGGATTTCACCCGAAAACTCTGCCAGAAACTCTGAAAACCCAAAAACCTCCACCTTTTTTTTTACAAATGTAGAAATGATGTTGAGTGATGAGGGCTTTAGACTTTTATACCCTTTGTAAAATTAAAATGATAACCCACTTCTACTAAGTTTTATTTCTAGTTTTCTCCCTTTTTACCTTTACTGATATTTTCATTTCTCTTGTGCAAGAGGTGATTTAAACAAAAATTGTCCTTTGTTGGATGTTTCCAAGTACACCTTTTCCTTTGGCCACTTCTATTTATTGCAGGTGCCCTAATACAGTGTCTTGTTTTCTTTTTCAAACTTTTTTGGGATTCTTGGCAGTTTTAGTCATTTACTCAGTAAACTGATGATCTCCTTGGTTTCTCCAGTTTTACATATTGAACCCATGCATCTCTGTCCCTTTTCACCTTCTGCATGGATATTGACTGTAAATGTATCCCTTTGGTTGAGTGGAACAATGCTGCATTAACAAACTTTATAAGTTATTCCCTGACATCGTCTTTTAATCTCTACCTGTAGTCACCAAGGAGGCCTTTCACTCTGATTTTTTGTTCATTGAATCTTTGATTTGTGCACATTTGTGCTTATGTACCACGGTCTCAATGATCCTATGCATGGGCTCTTTTGCTGGTCAGCACATTACAAACAATTTGTCATGACACCACTGATGCTCTTTGTAAACTCAGGCATGTTGCATTCCTCCTATTGTGGATGCCTTTGAGGAGTTTTTGGCTTGGAATTTTCAGTCCTGCATCTTTTATGCCTTTTATTGCTTGGTGGATGAAACTAAAGAGAAGAATTTTGACCTCCTTTCCACTGACATTCTATCATGTTTTCACTTTGAAGCAGTGAAAAACTTTTGGTGTGAAAACCCTAGCAGTTGATATCAATAGCTCCTTTACTCTTTAAATGTGCCATCGTCATGAGATACATTAGGTTTGTTTGATCTTATCAATCTTTATGTAGGTAGCCATCTTTGACATTCATGCAGAAATGTCACTCATGGCTAACTATATTTTGCAGAATATACTTTTGATAAGGATACCCTTGTTGGAGGCTTTTCTGCTTTGTTTTAGACCAATTACATGTTTGCTCCTTTGACCTGATTCCAGCTTTCTTATTACATAAAAAAAAAAATGTTTCTTGAACACAAAGGCCAACCCTAGCACCTATAAACTCTAGTGACCTAGTGGAAGGGGTTTTGACTCTTCTATGGACTGAAGTTTTGACTTGGGGTTTTTTTAGGACAGAGGAGGGAACCGAGTTCTTTTTGACAAGCTAGATCATTTTGAATATTTACAAACCACTGAAATTGATCTGCCTATGGAGTTTTCAAAGGAAATTTTGGGTTTTTGAAGGCTTTGAGGCATTAGGTCAGCATGGTAAAAAGTAAGCAGAGGAAAAATGGAGTGTCCAAACCATAGGCATAAAAAATGGGATGGGGATGAGTGAATTAGGCTTTATGAGGGACTCTTCAGGAGTGGTAGGCTAGTCAAGGCATGGTAGAGTAGTGGAAGAGTGAAAAAATTATCTTGAGGATAATGAAGGCAGTGATATTTCTAGAACTCACAAGATCCATGAATCTTGTTTCTAGACATCTAGGACAAGCATTTATTCATCTAAACAGGTAAAAAATTACTGATGACTAACAGTGGCTCCACTTGGGAAGGGCAGCTCCTTTTCAGGAGGTGTCCAGAATTTCAGATTTCTTGGTTTACGAAGACCAGTGCCTCATCCATTTGGCGTATTTTCTTCTTTTCTTTTTCTGCTGCTTCCCTGAAGTAGTGATTTTGATAATTTGAAAGCATGATTAGGTCAACTTCATCTCTACCTACCCAACATACTTTCCTAACATTTTTTTTTTCTTCCTTGGCTGCACTTGAACTGGCAAACCCATTGACACCTTTTCTTTTAAAAGCAAAAACAAACTACCTACTTCTACACTTATTTCTTCTGAGAGTTCAGATTATGCTAGTGAACCCTTCTTATTCTCTACCTAGACTATTTGACTGTCAAGATTAAGTAGTATGACAGACTTCATTCTCTAAGCTATTGACAAGAAATTTAAAGCATGAATTGAACCAGGATTAGGCAATCTAATTCATCATGAGTCATGGCATCAAGACAAACTACACACAAAATTTATTTTCATAAGTAAAAAACTAGAAGGTGTGAGGACTATGTTTCATCATTTGCTAATCATCCCTATCCTTCTCTTTGGTTCAGATTTAAGCATGTGGAACTAGTATCTTTCATTCTTAATCTATTTCCTTTTGACAAGTCAAGCTTAAATAATTTTACCAGCATTCTTTCACTAACTTATCAACAATAAATTTAAAACATGTTCAGCCATGATTAGGCTAAATGACTTAACAAGGCAGTCTTTTTGCACCAGTAGTGGCATTTATGCTTGCACACTTTCAGTACTACTATTTTTTGGGTATGGGGTTGTACCTTTTCTTTAACTCTACCCTCTTTTTCTATCTTTTCTATGTATTTGTGTTTTTCTCTTTATGGCCTTTTATCAAACAATGGTATGTACAGTAATGGTGTTTGAGAATCCTGTCTTCAAAAATATCCCCTAACGTTCTTTGTCCGTTCAGCTCTTTTAAACAGAAATCATAGCTACCTTCATTTGAAAACATGGTATAAAGATTTTTCCAAGAATTTTCAAACAATCCATGTTCTCCTTGGTGTTTCTTCTTTGAATCTTGCTCCCCAAATTTATTTCTGTCAAAGATCTTCCTTAGGTAGAAGAAGTATTCTTTATCATCTTTGAAACAAATGAAGATGTCATCAATGTACACCATAGTGAACAAATTGCAAATAGGAGTCATAGTTCTTCGGAAGGTGTCTCCAGCACTTTTTAGTCCAAGAAGCATTTGTTCAAATATGTAATTGTTCCCAGGAAACTTGAAAAAGTCTTTAAGCTGATTGATTTGAAGTGGTATCATCTGATGGTAACCTGAAACATTATCATGAAATGCCATCTGGTTAGAAAACCCTACCCTTTGTAAAGCATAATCTATCTTGGGAAAAAGGTATTTATCCTTTAGGAAGGGTTGATATAGGTGTCTGAAGTCTACACACAGCCTATGTCCTTTTGTCTTCTTTCTAAGTGACAAAATTTTCCTAAGGTTTTCATGGTCTTTCTTGAAAGAAGACCCTGTAGAAACAATGTCTAGGTTATTAGGCTTTAAGATTTTACTCCTATATACAAGAGCGTCCTGAAAATTCTTGCATAACCTTATGTATTTTAATTTTGTGTGTAATGACAAGGTTCTGGACAACTTAATCATTTTGGGCCTTCCTAGGCTGCCCACATTATATGTCTCTATATCAGTTTCAACAAACATCCCTTTGGGATTCATAGCAATATCTGTGAGAGTCAACAGCCTTTCTGGGGGACAAAAATTTATGATAATGAGGTGTCTATATAAGGTAAAAACATTAGACTCTTTTGATTCAGATTCCCAAAGTTTTCTATTATGTGAGAGTATTTTAGCTCTTCTGGATTGGGAAAAGGGAATAGTTGTGTTTTTGAGGTTTGTCCTTTATTTGAGCAACTTGTTTCAAATTCTAGACTGATTTTTGGTTTTGAAATTTCATTTTCAATTTGCAGAAAGTCAAGTTCAGTTTTATGAACATGTGGTTGTTCAGGGTCGTGATAGTTCTGACTGTCGAACTCATCATAGAGGGACTGATTCGGCTGTTGTAGTGTGCCTAGATCTTCGCGATCTTCATTCACTTGTTCATCAAGGTCATTTTCATTATACAAGATGAATGAGTACAAGTCTGAATGAATGGAATAGATAGGTGTGTTGTTGGGTGTATCTAGGCCACTTACCATATATTTCATGTGAGATTCCCAGTAGAGTCTCCTTGTTTGGTTAAAAATCAGGATGGTAGCATAAGACATGTCAAGTTGGAGGTTCCCCAACAGCTTGGCTCCCCAATATCGGGACAAAAGCATGCCATGCTTGGGGGAAATGTCAGCCACTACTATGTCCATGAATAGGCTCTTAGAAGGGATTTGTGTCAGATTGACACATAAATCTTTGATTAGGCCCAAGCACTAAACTCTGCTTGAATTGAAGGAATACAGATCTTTGTAGGGCCTGGTTATTTCTAGGCCTAATTTCTCCATCACTACTTGTGGCATGAGGTTGCGAGAGGCACCAGAGTCTAGCATGGCAATATGTAGTATTTTTTCATGTATGTTTAGGCTAACATAGAAAGGGGGAATGGCTCCTTCTTGGTATTTTCCATTGACTTCGGGTCCAAACAACAGCTCTGGGTTGTCATCTGTCAAACTCAGAGTATTGGTATCATTTCCTATGTTTATAACTTTCAGAACTTGTGACCTGTAAATATCCTGAGCTACCAGTTCAGTTAGAGGTACGGTTATCTCAATTTTAGCAATTTATCCTTCGAAACTGAAAGGTACTTGGGTTTTAGACGTATTTACATCAATTTTATCAGCCATAAATTTTTCTACATTTTTAATTTGCTGACTTTGATTTGGAGCTTTGGTCAAAAGAGTATTGTCAGGGCCACTAGTAGAGGTACTAGGGCAGCTTGTGTCACCACTTGGTTGGCTAATTTTACCTTTGTTAGGATCAGTTTTATTAGCCATGTTGCTGTTATTTTCTGCTATTCTTTTAAGAATTTTTTCGAGGGTTTTTCTAACAGCAGTGTCTAAGTTGTTTTTCTTGGATTTGTCTTGGTTTTTCTTGCTCCTAAGGTCATATTTCATGTGGAATTCCATTGTGGAGTTTTCCAATCCTAACTCATAGTCTTCGGAATCTTCATGGTTTGTTTCATCTAGATTCGAGGAGAAGAAACCTTGTTCTTCTTCTGTGAGAAAAACTTCGCCCTCGTTATCAGAGCCTATTAAGTTTAGGTGATTTTCATCCGGCTGTTCAATATCTCTTTCCCCTTCATCTACATAGTTATCTTGGAAGGGTGGTTTGATTTGTTGATAATTTTCCCTTTGTCTGATTTGGGGTGGGTCTCTTCTAAATTTCTGATTCTGTTTTCTGTTTTGGGGATTTGATTGGTTCTCCCTAGGAGGCGTTCTTTTGTTTATGCTTATTCTCTCCATCATTATTTCCATGGTTCTAAGTAGGTTGTCAATCTTGGAATCAGATGAGGAGGTTGAGGGCATGGTTTCATCCTTGTAGGTTACCCTCTTTTCTGATCTTAGCCTAGCTCTTTTTTCAACTAATTTGGCCTCTACAATTATAGCTCCCTTTTGCATGTCTTCTAAAGTTAGGGGCTCTCTTTCTCTTAGCTGATAGGCCATGTCGGGGTCAAAACCTTCCGGTAATTTAGCTCAAGCTAGGCCCAGTGGGGGTTTCATATGAGGTGGGAGGGCATTGTAGACACTATTAAACTTGGTGCAATAATCTAGGACACTCTCCCCCATATTCCTCTTAATATTTTTATATTCAGAAAGGATTTGGAGGGGGTTTTTCTTGATTTCCCACTTGTTTATGAAAATTTAGTAAAGGGAAGGGAGACCATGTATGTTGTTGGGAGTCAAGTTCTTAAACCATTTTTTAGCTTCTCCTCCTAGGCTTTGGGCAAACATACCCATCTTCATGGTTTCCTCTTCTAACTTCATGTAGTCAAAAGCATCATTTATTCTATCTACATGCTATTGGGCAGTGGTAGATTATGCCCCGGTGAAGTGTGGGATTCTGGATTGGTAATCATTTGGAAAAGGTACCAATGGTTGTGGTAACACAAGGGGTGCATACCATGCTGCCATGATGGGATCTAATGGTGGATTTACAAGAGGATGGTTTGTGAAATGAGATGGAGTGGTTTGCACAGTGGAGGTGTGAATGGGTGTGGCGGAAGTATTTGGACCAGTAAACTGATTCTAAGCAGACTTGAGGTGAAAAGAGCCAAAGTGGTGGAGAAGTTGGAAATCAAGTGGTGTAGAAGAATAAGCTTCTCCGCTAGGACTCTGCTGTGGGTCTATGGGCTTAAGTTCAATATGGTCAATCCTACTTTGTGACTTGGTTCTGAAAATGTTTCTTGTATGGTGCAAGTCAAACTGGGGATCCTGCAAGGTTGTGAGATTTTCACGTATAGAGCTTGCTTTATGAATGGTCCTTTTAATAGCTAAGTTTCCAATTTTAGAAGTTTGCCACAAAATCTTTTCTAGGTCGTCAACTATAACAGGAGGGTTCGGGTCCAGATGAGATCTGGTATTGATTCTTCGTGAAACCAAATTTCAAATTGAAAATGTAAAGAGGCTGAAATTTTTTGAACTTTTTCAAAAAGCTTACCTCGTTTTGTGTTTTCTAAACTCACACAGTGTGAGACTAGGATTCTAGACTTCTCAGGGTTGATTTGGAACAATCCTTTAGGAGTCTTATGGACACTAATAAAGTCAAAAGGCCTACTGGAGGCTAGTGGAGTCGCCAGGTGGATATTTTTAGTTGTTTTGAAGATATGTGTCTATGGTCCACCACCAATACTGACAAGAAGCCAATCTAGGAATGTTTTGGGGTTTTTTGAGTTTCGATGTGTATTCCTAAGGTTTGTAAGAGTGTCCTATAGCTGATTCATATTTTTGTTAGGATGGTGAGACAACTAGATTATACTCTTTGGCTATTAACTTGAGTTCTCTATGATTTAATGAAGGTTTCTGAAGTCCTAAGGGATACTTATATTGTCACTAACATCAGAGTTTGCATCATGATCACCATTGTGTTAGTGATAGCGATGAGGTAGCTATAAATCATAGGATACTGTTTAATCAAGGGATCCTGCAGTCCTAAGGGGTACTTATATTGTCACTAACTCAGAAGGTCCCACCGTGATCGCCATTATGTTGGTGTCCCGTGATCTAGTAGACTGGTAGGCCAAATGCACAGGGTAACATCAAACCAGTATTCGGAGTCTTAGGACCTAGCCTTTCTGGACTCAGAGAGGGCTCTCTCTATTATGTGAAGGATGTGAACTTGTTCGCTTTAAGTGTTTGATTTTAGGCTAGTTGTTAAGTGTAGGTTTATTGTTTGTTTATTTGGGGTAAGATGATCAAGTAGGATAGGTGGAGTGAGAGGTTATCAAATAAATTTGGGATATGGAGTCTATGAAGTCATTGATATCTCAATAATGAATTGGGGTACATCAAAGGGAAAATATAGTATAGTTAATGGATCTTTAAAGTTTATGTGTGAGGTGAAATGGACATTAAGTTTGGGAACCAAGGCAGGGCAAAGGGAAGTTAAGAATCCTTTGTCAAATACCTATGAACAGAGAGATCTTAAATATTGATAAGCAAAAGAAACTAGTCATGAGATAGGGCGCACCATTTACTCAATAACAATATTTTTAAACAAATACACATTCAAGATATACAATCCAATGGAAGAAATGAAGTAAGACAACTTATCTAACTTCAATGATTATACTTTCAAGATTTGAAAACATATGAGAGACAAATGGCATTAATAAAACAGTTTTTAACTCAAAAGACCACCATTAAATCATTTATAACTTCAGCAAACTGACAGATATATACAAAGGGCAAGATCGAAACAAGATCTCTTTGGCTTAACCTAATAAATCAATACATCAAAGAGAGATTTCAAGACACAGTTTAGATAGCATAAAACAAGCAAGGCTCACCATGAATCATGTTTGTAAACTAGCATATTAATCCAATAATGAAATAGAAAAGCTTAGGTGGGCCTAAGGAGCAACTAATAATTCCTTAAACTAACCCAACAGAGGAAAACACGAAGACAATAGCAAACAGGAGGACTGAGGTGCCTCAAAAAACATTTCTCATCCTATACTCTTATGAGCTATTGCAATATAGAAATATGGACATATGACAAACAAGAAAAACATGAAGAAATAAGAGATAATTCACCATTAAATAACTCAAGAATCCTACAAGCAAGCCTTCATCATTATCAACCAAGGAAAATCATCCACAAGCTCCACAACACTAAATTGTTCTTCAACTTCCAAAAACCATGTATTTCTCTTAAACAATAATTTAAAAGCTCAATGTTGCAATGAACTTTCATGCCTATATAACAGTAATATAGAAAGCCTAATAGAGCATTTAGAATTCTAATAATAATCTTAAGATCTATATTGTTCATTGTCCTGAGGGCTTCATAATAGTATGTTAAAATATCTAAAGAATATCTTTCAAAGGCTTTAGTAATTAAATTAATTCCAGGGGTTTCTACTATGTTGCCAAACGCACATTCTGACTTGTCAACCACAGGAACGTAAGAGGACTGTAGTTTAAATTTGACTGAGATGTCAGAGAGGTTATAATGTGAATGAGAAACAATTTGATTCATGGGTCCATACTAAGGCTATAATATACGGGTAATAGACACGTTGAAAAGCCTTGAAGTTTAATTTCCAGATATACTTTGGTTCTTCAATATGACCCTGTACCCCATCCAAAGTAAAATTCAAGATCTAGGAGTGCATTGTGACATGTCAAAAAGGGTGAACAGAAAGATGAGTGCTTTTACCTTTTCGGGATCAACGGCTCAAAGACCCCAACTTAGAGCTGAAATTGTGAATTCTCCTCCTCTCATGATGAGGAATCCAAAATGCAGGTGCCCTTTCTCCCCAGATCTGTGAAAAGAGCTGAATGTGGGGCAGTGCCTATCATACCTAAAATTTGTAAAACAAAAATTGTTCAATTTCTCCCAAATTGATATGTGCCTCATAATCCCACTGTAGAGATTGAGCCAAAATATCATTATTCATCCTTTTCCTCCTTTAGTGCTTGGATCTCAATTTTGGCCCTTTTGAGTTCTTGCCTTGCAAATTGTTCTCTTTGAGCATAATGCTTAGCCATCCTTCTTTGTAGATCCAAGTCTCTATTGGCCTTCTCCAGCTTGGTTTCAAGGTGTATGTTAGCCCTCTCAAGCCATGATTCCCTATCATGTTCAATTTCTATGTTGAGTTCTTAGAGAGAATTGTTCTTTTGTTGATTCTTTCTTCTCTGCTTTTTCCAATTCTTTCCTAGACCTGGTAGTCTTATGTCTCCTTCTAGCTTGACCTTCATCACTATCATACCCTCATGAATTCTGCTACTTTCTACCCATTCTTTTGTTCTTCTGCAATTTGAGGTTCTTGCTCATATATTTGTTGGCATCATTTGTTGTTTTAGTTCTGATAAAGGAATGACATCCTTTGCTCTTTCTAATTCAATCTCCAAGTATTTGATTTGTGCATTCTTTCCTTGGAGGAGGGAGTTTGAAATTCGTTTTTCATTCTCATCACCACTATTTATGTGAATAATTTCAAATTTCCTTTCTTCTTCATGATTTTCCTCTTCCTCTTTCATTTTTTTCTTACCTTTGTCAATATTTTGAGTTGAAGGAGATGGAAAGGTCCCTTACCTCTTAGAGGCAACAAACACTTGCCTTGAACCTCTTTGGTAAGTGAGAGTACAATTTTTAACATGTTTTACTTGAATACCTTGATCGTTGGTGACCTTAGCACTGTTTGTCTTCTCATTAATGATTTTTGTATGTGTGTCTTCACTTGGCTCCCGCTTCCAGTAGTATACCTCCTTAGTTCTCTTAGGATGCTATCTTCTTCCATGTCCTCTACACTGTCATCTTCCATACTTACATCATTTTCATTTTCTGTGTTTTCATGATTAGAGGTGTCCTCATCATGGCTTGATGCATTCTCATCTTTAGGATTGTCCTCCTCTTCATTATTTGACCCACTGTGTTCACTTTCAAGCTCTGCCTTTGTCACTACTTGAATTTGTACCTTCTTCATTGTTTGAATGTTCCTTACTGTCGTGCATACTGTCTTCTTCTTCTAAATCTGCCTTTGTCTCTTGGTTGTTATCTCCATCTTTGTCACTGCCCATTTTATCACTGTCATCAGGCTCATTGTTTTCTCTTTCATCTTGACTGTTTTGTTCCTCAAAATCTTCTTTTGTTTCTTGGTTGTCATATATTTCTTCATATTTACCTCTGCCCATTTTATCACTGTCATTAGGCTCATTGTTTTCTCTTTCATCTTGACTATTTTGTTTCTCAAAATCTTCTTTTGTTTCTTGGCTTTCATCTATTTCTTCATCTTTACCTAGCTCACTGCATTGGCCTTATTTGACTTCTTCGGTGCTTTCATCTGACTCTTCATCATCATAATCACTTTCTTCATGACTGTCATGTTCATCTTGGTCACTGTTTTCTTCCTCTCTGTCATCACTATCTTCTTTGTTTGATTCTTTTTCATCATTTAGCCCACTACTTTTGTCATTGTCTTCTTGAATGCTTTCATTTGTTTCTTCATCTCCATTTGGCTCACTGTTTTTGTCTTCTTGTTCACCCTTTGGCTCACTTATTTCTTCCTCGTTATTGCCCTTATCATTACTGCTTTCATCTGCCTTCTCTTCATTTTCTTTAGTATTTTCTCCATCATTTTCACTTTCTTAACTTTCACTTTCCTCCTCTTCATCACTTGTTTCTTCTCCTTGACTGTCATTTTCTTCCTTGTCACTGCTTTCTTCATGTTCTGAGGATTTAGGGGAAGGTGAGAGGAGGAGGTTTGTTTGGGCAAAGGATTCATGTGAATAGGATGAATCATGGTCAGTGGAGGGTGATGGAGGTGTGGGAGTAGGAAGTTGAGATGATGATGGTAAACTTTGCAGAGGAAGAGGCTGTGGGTTTGTGAAAACACCATGGGTGATGAAAACTTCCCATGGGATGCCTTGTTGCTCCAATTGGTGTAAGACAATCATTTTGATGAGGGAATGGTGGAAAATACTTGACATTTTTTGGGATGGAGGCCTTTTTTGCACAATGGATGACATTTTCTCAATACTTTTACAAAGGTAGTAAGGAAAATGGAGCAGTTTGGCTTTATTAAAATGCATAAGTAGTCTTATGTGGTAGGAGTAGACGCTAGAAAACCTACCCTCACAGGTGAAGTATTTCATAATGATCTTCATCAAAGGAGCATATATGTCCAACAAATGAGAAAAGGGGAAAATGGTTTTGCAATCAGCTTGGCAACTTGGTTTTAAGAAGGGATGATAATGGCTTAGGTCCATATACACCTGTTTGAACCATTTCTCCCCCATGCAAGGTATTCCAGTGGCCATAGAGATTGCATTGGTGGTCAACTCAAAATTCACTCCAGCTAGATGTACATGGTGGTCATGGAGGTTAAGGACAAAAATTTTGGTCAATTGAGGGTGACTTTGAACTCCCTGGACTTTCTCACAGAACTCATAGCATCCTACTTCTTGGAAATGTGAAACTATGGTAGGAGAGGTTGTCAATTCTTTAATGTTTATAGGCTCAAACATATTTGCTTTGACACCCTTCCTATATTGTTCTCTAGGCCTTTGACTTACCTAACCACTGTCAGCACTGCCCTCTCTAGGCATTTTTCTCCTCAATGTGTTTGTAGTGTGTGGATGGATAGGTGTTTTTTCAATTATCTATGTCTGCAAACAAGGGGACCTTACTTTATTTCTTGGGTTTTGTCAAATTCCCTTTGATTTTTCCCTCCACACTTCTATATATTTTACCCTTAAACAGTATTTAGAAGGTAGGTAAAAAACTTTTAAATACCTCTCAATTCTTTTAGCTGGAGCAAAGGGTCACAGGAGTGTAGCACGGGTTGGTTGGGTGGCTTCTACACGTTCATTTTGGCAGACTCTGCACACCTAGGAGCATAGCGTGGCAAGCCCTGCACGCCCAAGAGTGTAGCACAGCAGACTCTACACACGCTTCCGGGTCTTCCTGACGGAGACTGCACGACCCGGAGCGTAGCACAGTGCACAGCTAGTGGCCCTTGCATGAGGAGTCGGGCGATTTACTGCACGGTCCAGTCGGGTCCCTTTGGGCGGAGACTGCATGCCTCTGCACATATAAAAGTGTGTGGTCGTGTCCCTCGGGCAGGATTTGCATGACCCGAAGCATAGCACAGTGCACAACAGGTGGTTTGTTGCACAAGGTTTGTTATACATGCGCATAGCGCTCTTTAGAGAAATGTATGAGCAGTGAGCACAGGAGCGTAGCGCAATTTCTCAAGAGCATAGCGCAACAGGATTTCGCCCGAAAACTCTGCCAGAAACTCTGAAAACCCGAAAACTTCCACCCTTTTTTTTGCAAATGAAGAAATGATGTTGAGTGATGAGAGCTTTAGACTTTTATACTCTTTGAAAAATTAAAATGATAATCCACTTCTACTAAGTTTTATTTCTGATTTTCTCCCTTTTTACCTTTAGTGATATTTTCCTTTCTCTTGTGCAGGAGTTGATTTAAACAAAAATTGTCCTTTTTTGGATGTTTCCAAGTACACCTTTTCCTTTGGCCACTTCTGTTTATTGCAAGTGCCCTAATACAGTGTCTTGTTTTCTTTTTCAAACTTTTTTGGGATTCTTGGAAGTTTTAGTCATTTACTCAGTAAACTGATGATCTTCTTGGTTTCTCCAATTTTACATATTGAACCCATGCATCTCTATCCCTCTTCACCTTCTGCATGGATATTGACTGTAAATATATCCCTTTGGTGGAGTGGAACAATGTTGCCTTAACAAACTTTATAAGTTATTCCCTAACATCATCTTTTAATCTCTGCCTGCAGTCACCAAGGAGACCTTTCACTCTGATTTTTTGTTATTGAATCTTTGATTTGTGAACGGTTTTGCTTATGTACCATTGTCTCAATGATCCTATGCATGGGCTCTTTTGCTGGTTAGCACATTACAAACAATTTGTCATGACACCACTGATACTCTTTGTAAACTCAGGCATGTTGCATTCCTCCTGCTATGGATGCCTTTGAGGATTTTTTGTCTTGGAATTTTCATTCTTGCATCTTTTATGCCTTTGATGGCTCGGTGGATGAGACTGAAGAGAATAATTTTGACCTCCTTTCCACTGCCATTCTGTCATGTTTTCACTTTGAAGCAGTGAAAACCTCTTGGTGTGAAAACCCTAGCAGTTGATTTCAACAGCTCCTTTAGTCTTTAAATTTGCCATCATCATGAGATACATCAGGTTTGTTTGATCTTATCAATCTTTCTGTAGGTAGCCATCTTTGACAGTCCTGCAGAAATGTCACTTATGGCTAACTATATTTTGCATAATATACTTTTGATAAGGATACCCTTGTTCGAGGATTTTCTGCTTTGTTTTAGACCAATTACATGTTTGCTCCTTTGACCTGATTACAGCTTTCTTTTTACCTAAAAACAATGTTTCTTGAACACAAAGGCCAACCCTAGCACCTATAAACTCTAGTGACCTAGTGGAAGGGGTTTTTGACTCTTCTATGGACTGAAGTTTTGACTTGGGGATTTTTTAGGAAAGAGGAGGGAACTCGGTTCTTTTTGACAAGATAGATCATTTTGAAGATTGAAAAACCACTGAAATTGATCTGCCTAAGGAGTTTTCATAGGAAATTTTTGGTTTTTGAAGTCTTTGAGGCATTAGGTCAGCATGGTGAAAAGTAGGCAGAGGCAAAATGGAGTGTCCAAACCATAGGTGTAAAAAATGGGATGGGGATGAGTGACTTAGGCTTTATGAGGGACTCTTCAGGAGTGGCAGGCTTGTCAAGGCATGGTAGAGTAGTGGAAGAGTGAAAAAATTATCTTGAGGATAATGAAGGCAGTGAGATTTCTATAACTCACAAGATCCATGAATTTTGTTTCTAGAAATCTAGGACAAGCATTTAGTCATCTAAACAGGTAAAAAATTACTTATGAATAACATTTACAATGAATAACCTTCTCAAAAGCAAAATCCATCATGACAACATGACAATATAACAACATACCACTTATTGAAGCTTTATAACTTAGCTCATGGTGGTATTTACAATAGAAACCATACATAAATATGTACAAATACCAAAACGTATTTGCCTCAACTAGAAAACAATGAAGGATACATAGCCTGCATCTGATCTATCATCTCCCATGCAACTTATTCAGGCCCAAAGTTCTTCCACTTCACTTTAACTTTATTGATGGCTCTTTTCCTAAGCATGAGTTGTTTCTGCTGCAATATGCACTGAGGTTCTGACTGGAATTCTCCTTCTTGCTCCACCTATAATACAGAATAATCAATAACATGATCAACATCATTTATACACCTTTTAAACATGAAAAACATCATGGACTTTCATAGTTGGAGGTAGTGCAAATCGATAGGCCACTAGCCCAATCCTCTCAAGTATCTCATAAGGCCCACAATACCATGGTTTCAACTTGGAACATGATCCAATCCTCAAGGAGTTATTCTTGGGCTTGATGCACAAATACACATGCTCCCCAACCTAAAACTCCTTAAATTCCTTCTATTGGTCTGCATATATCCTCTATTATTCTTGTGCTTCCCTTAAATTCTTCCTTATAACCTACATTTCCTACTCCATGTCTTCCAACATGTCCGGTCCAATAAGTACCTTTTTCACTAGATCACTCCAACTGATGGGAGTATTCCAACTCTACCCACATAGTTCCTCAAAAGAACTCATCCTCGGCGACTCCTGATAACCATTTTTGTATGCGAACTCAACCCATGGAAGGTACTACTCCCATTTCCTTTCCTGGTGCATCATGTACATCCTCAACATGTCCTCCAAGGTCCTATTGACCCTCTCTGTTTGTGGATGATATGTTGTTACAAAGGCTAACTCTGTCCCCAAACCTACAAACAGCTCCTTCAGAAACTTGGAAGTGAACTTGGCATCTCTTTCTGACACAATATTCTTCAGAAAACCATGTAATATCACAAATCTCCCTGATGCAAATGTGTGCCACCTCACTAGTTGAATATGTAGTCTTCAATGGAATGAAGTGAGCCACATTGCTCAACCTATTGACCACAACCATGATAGAATCATGTTGCCTCACTGTCCTCGGAAGACCTGTAATAAATTCCATGGAAATGACCTCCCATTTCCATTCTAAAAAAGAAATATGCTATAGTATACCACCTGGATTCTTACATTCTGCCTTCACCTGCTGACAATCCAAACATCTAGCCATGAACTTTGCCACTTCCTTCCTCATTTTCGGCCAATAGTATAACTTCTTCACTGTCGTCAATGTATTTTGATATCATGGGTGACCCGAGTATGGATTGACATGAAAATACCTCAGTACAATATTCTTGAACTCACTTTCACCTGACACATAGATCATGTCCCTGAATCTTACCAAACCATCTGTCGTGAGATGATAGTCTACATCTTGATCACCTGTACCTGCACCTGCACATGTACTTGCACCTATACTCTATTTTAACCAGTGCCTGAGCTCCATATACCTTTCATCATGATGTCCTGCTTGTAATCTGATCTTATAATTCTGTCCCATAGGAACTGATACTTGCTAAATGATTCACTTGTACTTTCCTGCTAAGAGCATCTGCAACCCTATTCTCCTTTCCCTTAATGTATATGATCTTGAAGTCAAACTTACTAAGGGTGGCCAACCATCTAGATTTCCTAGAATTCTGATTCAGTTGGTCAAATAGATACCTCAAACCACTTTGATCGCTCATCGATAAAAATCTCCTGCCAAGAAAATAATGAATCCACATCTTCAAAGCATGAATAATAGATGTCACCTCAAGATCATGAGTCACGTAGTTTTTCTCATGCTCATTTAATTTCCTAGACTCATAGCATACCACATGTCCCTCCTATATAAGGACTCCACCAAGGACTCTCTTACAAGAATTTGTACACACTATGAACTCTTTATCTGGATCTACAATATTTAACACTAGAGCATTGGTGAACAATTGTTTCAACTACTCAAAGTTGGAGACACGTTCTTCTGTCCACTCAAACTTCTTACCTTTTCTTTGCAAATATGTAATAGGATATGCAATGTGTGAGAAGTTCCTGATGAAACTCTTGTAATAACCTGCTAATACCATAAATTATCTTAACTTCCTCCACATTCTTAGTAGCTACCCACTCCATGATGTCCTTTATCTTTTGCGAATCTACTGTTATGCCTTCCTTGGAAACAACATGTCCCAAGTAGTTTACCTTTTTCTGAAATAAATTTCACTTGCTAATCTTGGCATATAATTGATGCTCTCTTATCAATATCAAAATTGTTGTTAAATGCTCGGCATGCTCTTCCTCATTCTTAGAATATACCAAGATGTCATGAATGAACACAATAACAAACTTGTCCAGATAAGGATGTAACACATTATTCATCAAACACATAAATGTAGTTAGGGCATTGGTCAAACTGAATGGAACTACAACAAACTCATAATGCCCATATTTGATCGTGAAGGCGGCCTTATAGATGTCCTCCTCTTTGATGTGTACCTAATGGTATCCTAATCTCAAATCAATCTTTGAGAACAATGTTTCTCCCTTCAACTGATCAAACAAATCATTAATCCTTGACAATGGGTACTTATTCTTGATCATCACTTTGGTCGGCTACCTGTAATCAATGCACAACCTAAGAGTACCATCCTTCTTCTTTACAAACAACATTGGTGCACCCCAAGGTGATACACTCGGCCTAATGTATCCCTTGTAAATCATTTCCTTCAACTGCAACTTCAACTCTACTAACTCTGGTGTGCTCTCCCCTAGTACCAACTCAGTAGAAAAGCCCACTTCCCTATGTTGAGGTAACTCAGGAATCTCTGTTGGGAACACATCCTGAAATGGTTGCAATACAAGATATCTTGAATTTTTATGCATCCTCAACATCTTTAACCTTGTCACTATAAATATGCATTGCAAACATCACACAACCTTTTCTACAACTGCGCTTAGCCTGCGTAGCGGTGACCATCTTCACTGATGTAGGCTTATTATTTCCCTACAAAATTATATTTTACCCATTATCATCCAGACACTAAGTGGCATTTTCATAACAATCCACTTTGGTCCTGTGAAGTTACATCCAATCCATACCCAAAAGCATGATATACGACCCCAATGGCAGTACATTCAAATGTGTTGATGTAGGCATACCATTTAACTCAAATGTGTAAGCTATTACCCAATGGTGAACTCTCTTCTTAGTACCTATAGCCAACTGCACCAACCAAGATTCTACATGCACTTATTTTCTCAAGGCACACCTATCCATCAGGCCAGGATTAACATTCTCAAGCCACACTTATCCATCAGACGAGGATTAACACAACTATAATTAGATACAGGATCAATCAAAATGGAAATAACTTGATCACAAAGCTTATTGTCCATTTCAATGATAGATTCCTGGTGATATGCCTACCTATTGTCCACAACTACGTAAATTTTAGGAATGTTATGAACAACATCCCTAACTATTTTCACCTCTTGAGCACTATATATTTGAGGTATACCACCCTGGTACAATGGAAAATCCTTCTTGTGATGATCCTTGATACATATCCAACACTACAACGATGCTCTACCATCACCTCTAGTATACTTCTCTCCAGGTTGTGATCCATGTCCCTTCTCAATTGTATTGAACTTCTTGTAAGGGACCACATTTTATTTCTCATGTGCATCATGAGGCATTCCCCGCTTTGGTGGCCATATTCCTTTAGGTTTATTATTTCCTTTCAAGTCACACATAGGCTCAAATTTGCGCTTTGACTGCTCATAATAATGCTTCAAATTCCGAATGGATTCTTCTAGTGATCTAGGCTCGTCGAACTCAATCCACCACTGATGAATCTCTGAACCTTGGTCTTCTCCTCCTTGAGGTAAGGAAAATATCTCAATAGCTCAAGGAACCTGCTATTATACTCATCATTTTTCATGGAACCCATTTGCAACTCATAAGACTCCTTATCTCTGGTAGCATAATACCTCTCTAACAGGTACTTCTTCTTGAAGATCCTCTCAAACTCATCCCAAGTCAATTCTTCCTTTCGAATACCTTTAACACTCTTCACATCCTCCCACCAAATATATGCTTTCCCTTTAACACTGAAAGTGGCTATCTTGGCTTTCATGTTATTTGTATAGCTATGCAATCTGAAGAATTTCTTCATCCCAAGAAACCATGCCTCTTCATCTTCTGACATCTTCATATCTCCATCGAATGTATGAGGCTTAACTTTATTGAACTCCTTTAGGAAATACTCATCCCTCCTATAAGGGTGAAGACGGTGATGACTATGATAATGCCTCCTTGAAGATAAACTAGAATGATGTCCATACATACCAATCCTCCTGTCAGGTGTATCCAATGATTTTCCACCTTTAACTATGTCTCTAACCTGTATTCGGACTAAGACCTGCTACCATAGGATCCATTATTATTTTCCTCCTGCTCTTGATTGCTCTTCATTTTCCCCTATTTATAAAACTCTGACAAGCTCTGAAGAAGTGTTGCATTGACCTCTATATGTTTTTCCTGAGCCCTTGCAAGTATTTCCTGGGCCTCAACCAGCCTATCATTATCTGCCTTATAACTTATGATCTTTGCCCTCAATCTCCTTGATGTATCTACGACACCAGGAGAAATCTAATCTCCTTACTACCCAACTGATATGTAGGGAGAGTCACGGGAACTATAGTTTACCATTTTTCTCGTCATCCTTGATTCTCTTTTTCATGCATATCATGTCAGATAAACCAAATAGATACCAAAATAAAATCCATGCCTCATTAACATTTAGGGGAGGCTTATCTCATCTGCAATATCAATACACATTAGCATGTACATGTATAATCATAAACATATCTGATGCATGGATTCTGATAGAAAGCATATCCTAGCATATAGAAATTCACTGCTTCACTCAATATGAAAATGCTCAATTTTTCTTCAAATAAAACCATAAAAACATTCAAGTTAAAATTCACATGAAAGAGAAAGAGCCATTTAAATCAACAACAGATATAAAAATATAAAAATTCTCAGGCCAAATATTACATTGGGCAGCCTCTTCGCTCTTGGCCCTTCAAACCATCTCTCACGCTTATTGTACTCCTCACAACATTCAACTATTTTTATTCCTCACAAAAAAACTCCTATTTATACATAAATAATGTATTTATTTCACCCCATAAATTTCTCCACCCAATCCTCAACTAAATATAATTTAGATTCATTTTAGGTGTGGACTCAACAAAGTCCCGTACATAGAATTCCTACTCCCTAAATTAGCTAACTAACTCATATCTTTTTAATTATTAAAATAATATATACATTAATCCTCACCTTTACATTTTCCTCTCTTAAATTAGAAAAATGAATAAAATAATTAAAAAGTCTCACCCCCTATTTCACACAATTAATTAATAAAAATTGAGCTTGATGCTCCTGCATCAGACTCCCAAGGTTGAAATTAATCATGATCGCCTGATCATGTGTTCGGATCTTTGTCTACCTGGATCCCATATCTTGTGCTGCAACTTTTCATTTGTCGCTGCTTTTGTTTGTTTTTCTTCTCTAGGTCTCCATACTTTATGTTGCATCACCCCACTGGCTATGCTTCCACAGTCTTATGTTGTTTTCCTCTTGCTGCTTCGTCTTTGTTTTACTACTGCTTGCTTCTTCCAGGATACTTTCATCATTATCTGCCTTATCAATTCAATTTCTCTGTCCAATAGATTTTCTCCATCATTTTCAATAAAACCTGTACTCACAAAACAATTGTTAAAATAAAAAACATAAGGCCTCACTGCCTCTTTCTCTTATGGCAACATTTCAGTATGCTGCTCTGAAATTTCCTCGTCCATCAGCACATCAGTATGCTGATTCAAATTCTCTCTGAGACTATCAGTTATTCCTTCCTCCATATCATATGTTTGAAGAATGTTTCTCTGTTCTGGTTCACAATAATGAACTTCTCTAATTTTTTGAATCATTCCTACATCCTCATCCTCTGTTTCTTGATTATTATTTAAGACAATTTTCTTGTCTTTTCCTTTCAGCAACTCACCCTGTGTATAGATCCTCTGCTTTTCCAACTCTCTTCTCTGAAGATCTAACTTTCTATATAATTCAACAATTTCAATTAGGGTAGAACTTGGAAATTTTACACAATTTTCCATACCTTCATTTGTTGTTGACCAATCATCAGATGGCCCTTCTTCCTCTGCTTCAATATTCTATTGAATATTTCCATGAGATCCTTCTATCTCCTTTTGTTTCTGAGATCTTGCTATCTCGGCATCATTTTGAACAAGTTTCAGATTCCACCCTTCCTCTTTGACAAACTTCAAAGTTTGTTTAACATCCTGTGATGTATCTGCAATCATACACAAATCATTAGTTTTAAAAAAATCAGACCTTGTGGTCTCACTTGATGCTTCAATCAAAACCTCTCTTTGCTGCTCTAAATCCTTCATTTGATTTAGTTCCTCTGTAGATTCCACTTTTGTCACATTATCACTTTCAGGAAGCAATGAACCATATTCCGGCTCACATATCAAATCTTCCTTTAAACTAAGTAATTCTTCCTTCAATTGAACATTCACTCTATGATCCCACTTCACTTGCAATCTATGCCATGTGACTTTCCTATTCATACTCCATCCACATCTCTGGTCTACTTTACCTCTCTGTAAATACGGAAATTTATCTCAGCTCTCTCTCTGTCAAACTGCTCTTGACTCATTCTCATGCCATTTGACTTGGCATATTCCTTCTCATTTCCTCTGTTGTGGTCTTCTTTAGAACCTCTGCAATGACCTTCAGTAGTCATATTTGTTTCTATCTTCATGATTTCCTCACTCATTCATCATGAACTGTACTAAAGCCTCTGCAACAGTAAGTCTTCCCTGCTGCCACTTACCTCACCAATCCTCTCTCTAGACTTGGTCTTTGGCAAGCACTGATTCTCTATTCTCTGGAACCTCTTGAGCATCCTCTCTGCTCCCTCTAGGCTTCAACTCACCTGCACACAATTGTTCTTCTTATCCAATCTCCGTTGGAATCCTTCAAGGTTCTGTCCACCCTTTGCTTTCATTCAGAAACTATTTCTAGTCTCTTTCAACAGTACTTTTAAAACTGTGATCTTTGTTTGCTGAGATTTCCTTCAACTGTCTCCAACCTGTATTTTCAAATATCATCTTTAAAACCAGAGTTTAAAATAAAACATATCAACTCACCTTCAAGATCTTTGTGTGATCTTGTTCCATCTCTCATCTGCATTGTATCTCTGTGTGCTATCATCTTTCAGACTCAAAGTCCGATCTCCTTTTAATGCATTCTCTGCAATTCTAAAAAAAATTTGAATCTTCAAAAAGAGCTATTTCCAACTACAAGCCTTGATTCAAATTGTCACAACCAAGACTACTAAGAATCCACACTATACAAAATAAACCCTGTCATAAAAATGATGTAGAGTTACAACAACTCTTGCTTTGGAAATTTCTTCACACAATCAATTCAAGATTACCCACTTCCATGAATGCTCAGGCTTATTTTCTTTCATAAAGAAATTGATTCAATTTTCAATTTAGTATGCAATTCCAATAGAAATATTTCATTACACATGCAATCTCCACTATCCATATTCAGTAATACATCACTCCACCCCTAAATATCTCCCAGCTAACACTCAGATATGGAAGATATAAAAAAGCTCAAAAACACCCAATCAAATGTGCAGTATAGTGAAAGATCAAACTACACCAACCTTGTATCAGAAATAGTCTACAGCCAGGAAAATCAAGAGATCTATGTAGAAATCGGCCACAACACCCACATAATAAAAAAATTATATCACCAGAAAATACATAACATGGTACAGACTTATATTCAATCTAAGTGCAACTGCATAGGACGAGCGGATACTAACCAAATTCAGCTACCGCTATACTACAATTGATCCTATCACTTGAACCCTCATCACTCTACGGCTACCATTTTACCCATCGGAGAGTTTTTAAGTTTGCCGCAATAGAATGGTAAAAGAAAATCATGGTTACACCTAAACTTAATAACACTTAAGATCATGGAGAATGGAAAATGCATCCACACAAGAGCGCTACAAACCACTGCTGCCTCAATTACACAGCTCGAGTTTTGTTGAGCCATCTTTAATGCATAACAGCGTCCCTGAAGATGCCTTGAGCCCCCTTCAATACTCGGCAGGTCTCCCCACAGCACCGCCTTCTGACAATTGTGTTTAAATGCCATATACGATAATACAAATTTCTAATGGTCGTGTTTCCAATGGCATGTGCGGCAACATAGCCTTCTAACAGTCGTGTGGTAATGTCGTATGTGCAACCCCATATAGTAGGCTTTTTATATTTGGCTCGTTGCTCCGGTGTGAGATAGCTCAAATGCGGAATAGCTCCCTCGCTGTGGCTTAGTACCTACAATCTCTGCAATGACTCCATGCTGATATATATTAACCACGTCTTGAACGCAGACCCTTGACTTACCAACACAGCAACTCAAGTAAACGTTCCTCAGTTGGCTACATTCGATACTCAAATAGGTGTGCCACTCTTCAAAGCAATTTTTGTGAGCGGCTTTAATGCTGTATGATTTCACCACATTCGAACACAGACTTTTAACTTACCTTAATGACAATGTTGTCATTCGATTTCTTATGCAGACACTTATGTATCAACAGCTTGTATGTTGATTCAGGTCACCGGTAGGCATTAGTGTTGGCTGCAACTCAGTCTTAGGACGCAGATTTGACGGTCGAATTCATACGAATTCCTTTGTCATTGAAGTCACCGCCTTTCCAAATTATATGCGGATTTCGTTTGTTGTAGAGAGCACTGCTTACACCACTCTTGTCACTGTGATGAAACGCAAATTGTTTACTCTACGGCTAGCGAAAAGAGGTGTCTCCTACGATGGTTATCACGCCCTTCTCTGATGCACATTATTCCTGCATCCATAACTATCACACACATTTTCTATGCATATATAAAGTTGCAGATTCAAAATAGGCATCTTTCCCTAGCTTTGATACCAAATGATGTAGGGATTCTGTTAGAAAGCGGATCCTAACGTATAAAAATTCATTGCTTCAATCAATATGAAAATGCTCAATTTTTCTTCAAATAAAACCATAAAAACATTCAGCTTAAAATTCACATGAAAGAGAAAGAGCCATTCAAATCAACTACAGATATAAAAATATAAAAACTTCTCTGGCCAAATATTACATTGGGCAGCCTCTTGGCTGTTGGCCCTTCAAACCATCTCTCACGCTTATTGTACTCCTCACAACACTCAGTTGTTTTTATTCCTCACAAAAACACTCCTATTTATACATAAATAATGTATTTATTTCACCCCATAAATTTCTCCACCCAATCCTCAACTAAATCTAATTTAGATTCATTTTAGGTGTGGATTCAACAAAGTACCGTACGTAGAATTCCTACTCCCTAAATTAGCTAACTAACTCATATCCTTTTAATTATTAAAATAATATATACATTAATCCTCACCTTTACATATTCCTCTTTTAAATTATGAAAATGAATAAAATAATTAAAAAGTCTCACCCCCTATTTCACACAATTAATTAATAAAAATTGAGCTTGATGCTCCTGCATCAATATCCATATAAAAACATATCAATATACCAATGGTATACCTTGACCCCATGCATGACAACAATGACCTTGACAACATCAGAATTTTCCCAAATATATCACAACCCGCTCTGATACCACCTGTAATGTACCTCTCCCCTCACATCTACCCACTTTCACCTACTTACCTGGGGTAAACATGAGATGAGGGAAATTTATGACCAGACTGAACCTTCTAGGTGAACTTAAGGAAATGGAGTCAACAAAACGGGCCTTAATGACTTCCCTCAGGTGCCTCAGGAAACTCCAGGAGTAACTCGACCCCTCCAGGTGTCCATCCCCTAAGCCAACTTAATTTTCCCTAAGCTAGAGCCCCAACCGCTCCCTTGCAAATCCCTCCATGATACTGGAAACCCCCAGTTGCTCCCATAGGCTAGCATCAATGCAACTGTGGGCTTTTCTACCAAGTGTTTTTCTAGCGACTGTAGCATTTTCTGCCAAGTGTTGTGCTAGCGAATGTGGCCTTTTCTGCCGAGTGTTGAGCTAGCGACTTTGGAATTTAAGGTTATTTTCTAGGGATGGGGCTAATCCTCTGCCAAGAAATCCATTTAACTTTTAAAACTCATAAAGTACATGACTACAATGATTATAAACCCAAAACTGAAATTGGGACTAGACCTGACCATCCCCAACCAAGACTAACATTTTGTCAAACACTTGGTAGATAAGCAACCTACGGGTCACGAATGCAAGTATGAGAAAAAGGAACTGAAAACTCATATGAGACTTAACAAGAAGGATCACCACCCTCTTCCATTAGTTTTTTTAACATAAATTAGGTCTTGCATCCATTATTATTTCAGTTACAAATAAAAACATGAAAAGGGCCATGACTAAAACTAGTAATATATCCATGCTTATAACCAACATATAACATATAAATAACCATAATATAACATCCATTAAAGCCACATAAGAACAAGTACATTTACCAATAAAAAGAAAGATAACTTAGCTTTCATTCAACATAGGTAATATCCGACTAGGTGATCCAGGTGGCTCCAGACACCCTCAGGAAACCAAGAGGGTTGATGATAGGTCAAACTTCAAAGTGGTTAGATGACTCTCGAACCAGGTTCAGGTTGAAGTACTCGTCGCCTTGATTCCAATGGTGTAAACGGATCTCCAATCCGAGCCAGTATGGAGAAGTTAGAGTGAGTCAATTTTTTTGTCAAAGTTTGGCAGCAGGCCAGGTTTAAGTGTCCCACAAATTCACCATCAATCGGCAGGAAACCCAGCTCTCGAAAACGGGCGAAATTGTGGCCTCGTTAATTTTCCCAGTGACCCTTATTTTCATTAAAACCAAAAATTTCCATTTTTATTAAAAAAATATATATATATATATATATATAAAATGGGGGGTGGCAAGCCACCAACCCTACCACCCCACCGCATGAACCAAACAACATATACGTTATGGTTCGATGGGTCAGGACCCCCGTCGGAACCTTCATATATCAAATCAAACAACATATTAAATGGGATTGGGTCGGGGTCATGGGTTGTGGACCCCACCCACCCAAAAAAATCCATGGTGTATTAAAATCAACGCCATATATATAATAGGTCAGAGTTGGTGGGAGTTGAACCCACTACCGGCGGACCGGCTCGGCCCACGCGGCGACTCCACGAGATTCAACCCAATAAACAACAAAATTTAACAACCCAAACCGCAGTTAAAACTTCCCATATATCGCAATGTATATATAACATAACCACAAGCGGTTATGCGCCAAGTTTAAATGTGCTCTGGAATAAATCAAAACCAAGGTTCAAATACGGAGAGGTGGGATTTGATCCCCCTACCTCTCCTCCAACAATTACCTTTAATCACCACTAGGCCAACAGCCTATTTGTTGTTAATTTCACCCACCAAAACATACATAAAACTTCATTTTTCCATTCAACCCCAACGAAGGAAGGAGGAGCATGGAGTTCGAGGCAAACACTATTTTATTGCAGGTATAGTCGAGCACGCAGTTCGAGGCGGTGGAACCTTGAGCCATTTAGGAGGGAAATGGAACCATGACCTGAGCCACAATTTCAGAGGGAAAAAAATTGGTCGGTGTCCAAATTGGAAAAATTTTATACGGATTTTACACCTTTCAGCGATGGGAATCTGATGGCGATGTCAGTTTCTACAACAAAGGTCTCGATTTTTCAGCCATTTTCCAGATTGGGATGACGGTGTCAGATTTCAGAGTGTGGACAGTCGATTTCATGCCATTCGAAGCCATGAAATCGATGGTGCATTCAGATCCAGCAACTGGGCATTCTATTCTTCAATTAACATCAGAGTTGAGGTATATGAAGTGTTGTTTCCATGTACTTCATTGATTATTGTTGTGATATGTTTTAAGTCGTTTCGATTCCTCCTTGATGTATGATCCGGAATTTTTATTTCTATGTCATGTGATATGTATTCATCATGGATGGTTATTTATGTTCTGAGATCCCTTTGTTGTCTTCATGGAAGGATACTCTTTGTCACCATGTGCGAGGTTGTCATGCTGATAGGAGGTTTGTTATGAGTGAGAGTTCCTTGTAGCGGAATGTCTTGTGGAGATACTTTCCCACTCATGTCAAGGGCACATTTCCTTGTATGACAAGTAAACAGTGTCCATGTACATCATCACATTTTCCAACGCCAAATGAAGCGGCCAACACTATCGAGACATCGAGGCTCGGACATGTAGTCCACACTCGACGAACTCTGTTATTAAACGTCTTGCATTTTGTTGTTTGTTTATTGACATGTTTTCCTCTTAATTATATATGCATATGTGTTCTTTTATGGTATTTCAAAATGCAATCATAATACATCATATAAGTAAGAGATCATGGGTAAATATGGTAGCTGACAGATCTGAATCAAGTGGTATAAGAGCAGTCTTCTTGCTTATGCGAATTGCAAGCAATGATTGAATGTGTAGCAATGGAGGATGGAAAAGACATGTTCGTGGGCATGCTCAGGATGTCCAAGATGGTGGACATGATGTATGCAGCTTACGAGAAATAGGAGAAAGAAGAAGCAGAAAGAGATGCTTCATCCACTTCTTACAGTGAATGTTCCTCACCTTCATTGTATTCTCATCATTCAAATGAGGAGATCAGCTATAGCCTTCAAGCAGATAATTCTGAATTGAATGTGCTTCTATGAGAGGAGAAAGAGGATAAGAAGAGAGTGCAGTTTCAGTTGCAAGCCACAAAGGCAACCTTGGAAGAACTAAAGTGCAACGACCAGAGCCTTTAAGCAAAGGATGTCAAATTAAGGAAACTTCTACAATAAGAGAAAGTAGAGAAGCAGATATTGCCACTTCAATTGCGAGTCGTGGAAGAGGATTTGGAGCAATTGAAGCACAACAAAGGCTTGAAGAATCCATCATCGTCGGTTTCTGAATTAACATATGAGGTAAACAATGTTGATGTTTCTTCAGTTTCATCTTCACATGCTATCATTTCTGTGGGAAATGTGGAGATACCCCTTACAGGAATTGGCATGAGACTCCTCACCAAGATGGGATACAAAGGACAAGGACTTGGCATTAATGGAAAAGGCATGATTTAGCCATTAGAGGTAGTGTAGAGACCTCAATTAGCAAGTTTGGGGTACACTGAAGGACAGTACTCGAAGGTGTCAGAAGCTCCCAATGCATGGTTGAAACCATTGGGGAAAGAGAATGATGGAAACACTTCACCAGCATCCTATGATAGCACACATGGCAGTGAAAGAGCTGAGGCAAGCTCTCGTCACCATGATTGCACTAGAGACGACCGAAAAATGCATAATAAGTCTTGATATTCTAGTGTTCATTTTGATTACAAGTATGTTGCTAAAAATGAACATGGATCATGGCATCAAAAAAACATGCATTTTTTGTGGGTTACATAATCATGTCTTTCTAAGTGTTGGAAAAGAATGGCAACACAAAGGAGGATGAGGCGTGAAAGGCCTTCTCCATCATAGGAAAAGAAGGTAAAGCATGTATAGAGGATGAAGACTCATTGCATTCATTGCGACAGAAGTGGCCATCAAAGAGCCACGTGTTGGAGGCTTCATCCAAAGCAACACCTTAAGGACAAAGCATCAGTGCAGGAACTAGTTGAAACAACTGGTTGACAAGCAAGTGAGCCATAGAGAGATGAACCATTCACTTTGATAAGTGAGATATGGTTTTTCTAGGTTTGGTGGTGTGGTTGGCCTTACTTTGTAAATCATATGTTGCAATTAAAATGTAAAAGTGATGATGTGTTTTCCATCACTTATGAAGCAACGATGATATTTTGGCATTGTATTGATAGTTCGGGTATTGATTCCATTTAATGTAAACTTGACCACCAATTATGGTTATAAACTCATGGCAAGTGTGGGGAACACTTAGGTCATAGATTTGTCGCTTAGCTAAGCATGTAATTTGCAAAATATTGTACTACAGGTTTGCAGAGGATGCAGGTGTCGTCTCATCGCTTATGGATCTAAGGACAAAGGTGAAGGAGAATGAAGGGTGACATTTCAGTACACTTGTGGTGCAGATAAGGTACAAAGCAGGTGAAAATTATGTTCATGCTTTTGGTAGACAAAAATCTCCTCAGTGGGGAGGATTTATCCAGGTGGCTCTAGACACCCTTAGGAGACCAAGAGGGCTGATGATAGGTCAAAATTCAAAGTGGTTGGATGACTCTCGAACCAGGTTCAGGTTGAAGTACTCATCGCCCTGATTCCAATGGTGCAAACGGTGGAGAAGTTAGAGCGAGTCAAATTTTTGGTCAAAGTTGGGCAGTGGGCCAGATTCAAGTGTCCCACAAATTCGTCGTCAACCAGCAAGAAATCCAGATCTCGAAAATGGGTGAAATTGTGGCCTCGTTGATTTTCCCAATGACCCTTAATTTCGTTAAAACCAAAAATGTCCATTTTTATTAAATATATATATATATATATATATATATATATATATATATATATATATATATATAATAAATTGGGGGGTGGCAGGGGTGGCATGAACCAAAAAACAAATACGTTATGGTTCGACGGGTTGTGACCCCCGTTAGAACCTTCATATATCAAATCAAACAACATATTAAATGGGATTAGGTCGGGGTCGTGGGTTGTGGACCCCACCCACCCAAAAAAAAACCACGGGGTGAAGTCGATGGGAGTTGAACCCACGGCCGGTGGACCAGCCCCACCCATATGGCTGCTCCAGGAGATTCAACCCAATATACAACAACATGTAACAACCCAAACCACATTTAAAATTGCCCATATATTGCAACGTATATATAACATAACCACAAATGGTTATACGCCAAGTTTAAATGCACTTAGAAATAAATCAAAACCAATTTTCAAATACAGAGAGGCGAGATTTGATCCCCCGACCTCTCCTCCAACAATTACCTTTACCACTTGGCCAAAGCCCTATTTGTTGTTAATTCTGCCCACCAAAACATACATAAATATTCATTTTTCCATTCAATCCCAACGAATGAAGGAGGAGCACAAATTTCAAGGCAGACATTATTTTATTGCAGGTACATGCAGGCACGCAGTTTAAGGTTGTGGAACCTTGAACCATTCAGGAGGGCAGTCGAACCATGATCTGAGCCACAATTTCAGATGGGCTAGAATTGTCTGGTGTCCAAATTGGACAAATTTTATATGGATTTTACACCTCTTGGCGACAGGAATCTGATGGTGATGTCAGTTTCTGCAACAAAGGTCTCAATTTTTGGTCATTTTCCTTACTGGGATGACGGTTTTGGATTTCAGAGTGTGGACAGTCGATTTCATGTCATTCAATGCCACGACATCGATGGTGCATTCAGATCTAGCAGTTAGGCATTCTATTCTTCAGTCAACATCAGAGTTGAGGTATATGAAGTGTTGTTGTCATGTACTTCATTGCTTATTGTTGTAATATTTTTTATGTCGTGTCAATTCCTGCTTGATGTATGATGCAAAATCTTGATTTTTATGTCATGTGATATGTATTCATCATGGATGGTAATTTATGTTATGAGATCATTTTTTTGCCTTGATGGTGGGTTACTCTTTGTCACCATGTGTGAGGTTGTCATGATGATAGGAGGTTTGTTATGAGTGAGAATTCCTTGTAGCGGAACATCTTGTAGAGAGACTTTTCCACTCATGTCGAGGACACATTTCCTTGTATGACATGTAAACAATGTTCATGTACATCATCACATTTTCCAACACCAAATGAAGTGGCCAACACCATCGAGACACTGAGGCCCAAAGACGTAGTCCACACTGGACGAACTCCGTTATTAAACATCTTGTGTTTTGCTGTGTAATTGTTGACATGCTTTCCTCTTAATTATATCTGCATATGTGTTCTTTTATGCTATTTCAAAATGAAATTCTAATACATCACATAAGTAAAAGATCATGGGTAAATATGGTAGTTGGTGGACCCAGATCACCAGGTTCGGGACTTCCACGTACCACCCAACCATAGAAATGGTTGAACCAAATATTTCTTTCAGCCAGTCACCCTGTGCCATATTCCAAGCACGAATGTGGGATCTCATGGGATAAACCAATCCAAAACAACCAAGGGAACCTAGAGGTTAAACCACCTCCACCCTCACCATATTGTGATCTCACCTAAATCGACCCTGAGCTCACAAACCAAACCGAGATTGGAATGCCTCTGGATTCCTTCACCATCCTTGAGGAATTTTCCGTCTCTGATTCTCTAGGTTTTACCACAATCCACACTGGATCACTAGGCCCTAATCGAGACTCCACCCTCATGCTTTATCGTGTATCCTGCCATTTCCGGTCAAGGGATTACTAGGCCTTTGGGAATGTTCCTGAGTCCACCTCCACCTCGGATTCCAAAACCTTCTGACAAATCCAAACCTCAAAGCCGAGAATAGACCCATCACACCATGGATATCAAAAAATGGCAAGGCAAGGTTGAAAACCACTATCAAAACCTGGCAAAACCATGGCACTGACAATAAAAGAACCAAATACCAACATGCACATACCATGAATGTCAAAACTAGCTAGGAAATCATAATTTCAATATTTTATCTGCAAGTATTCATGTCGAAGCTACTTGATCCTTCTCTTCCTTGCTTGATCTTTTCTTTCATTTCCTTTCCTTGTCCTTCCTTTGCTTCCTTGATCTCTTTTCCCTCTTGGTTCTCTTCTCCTCTCTAAGACTAAATCCAAAAATGAACTGACAGAAGGTTACCAACTAATGCTCTAAGATATTTTTATTGATGTGGCCTCTATTTTCTTCATTTTCCATTATTTTCCTTCATTTTCCCCCTGACATGCAACTTGTGACATTTCACCTTCTTTTTATCTTAATTTCCTTTATTTACATAAATAAATGTGCCAAAAATACTTTTTTCCTTTTCAAAGCCTTATCCATTGCCTTTGTCAATTTCCCCTTGGCCATAAACACATAAAATGATGCCCACTAGGATATATTGCCCAACATTCAGTTTGGAATAAGTGTCCCTTAATTGTGGTCTTATTTTTTCCTTTATTAGCTTTTATTACATGAACTTTTAGTTTGGGTTCGTTACACAATCTCTCCATCCTCAAGATCTTATTAATCTTTAGACTCAAACACCATAAGAACACATTCATCATTCAATTCTTCTTCTGATGAAGATTTATCATTTCTTTCATCTAATGTATCACTTTCTTCTTTGGAGTAGTAACTCCTTCTCCTTTGAGCTTTATCTTTTCGAAATTTTTGAGTTTTATCCCTGCTCTTCATATCCTTCTTCTTTTCTTCATTTTTTCTTCTCTTATCTGGACATTTTGCAGAAAAATGTCCAACTTCTCCACATTCGAAACACTTGAAAGGAAGCATGCTTTTATACTTTCCAGGACCTCTCTTTAATTTGTTGGAAAAATGAGCAAATTCTTCATCAGATTCACTACTAGAGTACTCTTCTTCTTCCTTTATTTCCTTTTAAAGTTTCTTGAGCTTTTTGGTAATACCCTTGACCTTCCTGGGTACCTTGAATGCAACTTCACTAGATTAAGATTTTTGTTCTACAATGTGCATCTCATAAGTTGTAAGTATTCCAAGAAATTGCTCCATAGTAAGATTGCTCACATCATATATCTCCTCAATAGTCGGATCCTTTGGATTAAATATTGCTAGTAAAGACCTTGAGATTTTCTCAATAATGACTTCCTCTTCAAATTTTTCATCTATGCTCTTGATCATATTGGTCATTGTTTCAACTCTTCAAAAATATTCTGCAATACTTTAATTTTTCTTTATTTTCAAGCTCTCAAAACTCATCCTATAGGTTTGGAGCTTTGATTTATTAACTTCTTATCACCTTCATAGTTATTTTTAAGTTTTTCCCAAACTTCTTTAGTTGATTTTCAATGCATGACTTTTATCAACTCATTCTCACTAAGTTCTACAATGATGGCATTTTTGGCTTTGACATTGTTTTGATACTTCTTATTTACATCATTATCTGAAGGAAGAACATTAGGAAAAACATATCCAGACACCACAATAGAGAATACATCAACACCTAAACTCATGAGATGCCCCCCAATTCTCATCTTCCATAGGTTGTAGTTTTCACCATAAAAAATTGGAACGTTCGCATCATGGCCAGCCAATGTCCCTTTTCAAATTCTCCTTTCAACGGCCAAGTTGCAACAAAGGAACTATATTTTATACCAATTGTCATACAAAATTAATACTGAGAGAGGGGATAAATCAGTATTATAGAAATATAAATATTATTTCTACAATTTTAACTTATACATAAATTTACTTCAGTAATATATAACAAGATCATGCACATAAAACTTAGATTTTAGGTGGAAAAACCCCCCTCCAAGGCAAAAAAACACCAAATTGTTTGTTTCTTCTTCATATTATCTATTTTTTCAAAATATTCTCATTTACATTACATCATCTAGCACCCAATAATGTTGGCCACAACCAACTTGGATCACCCACTCCTACAATAGACAATCGACATGCACTTGACTTGAAGCCCACACTCCAAGTGCAAACAATTATGCTACAAGAAAATATGATTCAAAACTGAAAATATTGTTGCATAAACAAAACATGAAACAAATAAGCACACCCATCTAGCCACAATTCCACACTCCAAATGAGAGAACAAATCTCTCCCCACACACTCTCCAAACCAATCTTCAATCTCTGCACACAAGTCTGAAACACTGCTGAAGAATATTCTCTGAAGCACACTGCAATTCTGAAGCTCTGAACTTACTAAAAAACTCATTAGTTGTGTAGCTTGCAACTTATGCACATTCAATCTCTCACATTGCTAGAAAACCAACCAAATGAGCAACTTTTCTTCACATATTTGTAATATCTGAGATTAATTAATTCTTCAAGTAATTGAGCTCACCCAAAATCTGTTCACATGCTTCATATTTTATTGAATTTGAAATTTTGACCAAATCAAGCCACTCATTCAACTAACCTTTATAATTTAAACTTTGATCACCTTCTGGAGGCCCCACAACTTGTCCTAACCCTTTTTTGGAAAATTAGAATATTAAACTTTGCCAAAAATAATTTAATTCCAAATGAGGGCGCAAAATGCATAGATTTTTTCATGTTTTTCCTTGGTTGCATGCACAACATTGAGGAGATCCAATCAGTCGCTCCCATAACACAACAAGCAAATGACTAGGCAGTTTCAGTCTCTCCCACAAGCCTTCATGCATGTGAATGGGGCAGAGCATAAGGTAAAACAATATATTTTTCCCTCAAACTTGCAACAAAGCCTCATGGGGGTGATATGACCTATAAAACATCCTTCCAAGCCCAACTTGACATCAGGAAACCAACTGCATGACTCAACAATACTCTACACACATCATCAACTAGACCTCTAACATACATGTAGCTCAGCTTCAAATGAGACCTCATTACCTCATGATATCTCTTCTACAATCCTTCTAAGACTTATAACGACATTTTACATCAACATGATAGCCCTCAACAAGTGTACAACAGACTCAATATGATACATAGGGACTCATGAGTACATACTTCAACTAGTGACATCAATGGAAACAAAAATAGGCCAACAAAGACAAATAATACTATGACATGACCCAAACTCCTAGATTCATTTAAGGAAGTCCATTCGATAACTAACCACATACTGAAATCCTACAGGGACTACGGGTCACTTAGGGGCTGAACAATGATCCCAGATGGCAAAAACCTAAGCTAGACCCACTTTTTTCTACCCTGGGCCCACAACCACATCCACAACAAGGTTTCCATGCGGTTGGAGGCCTCCAACGGCTTGCACAACACTACATCCATGCAGTTGTAGACCAATTTCTCTAGTTCTGAGCATGTAGTTCTGGGATCAGTGTCACCTTTTTAGGCCTGCCTCCAAACCACTTCCTGAAATTTCTCGAAATGTTCCAGAATCATATCTAACATGGAAACAATGATAAACATACAAATTTGAAGGAAACAATTTACCTAGACTACATAGAACATAACAAACATTTCATCAAACACATGGAACAAATTTAAGCTACAAGTTATGAATACATATCTGATCATGAAATTCTAAGATTCATTTGAGAATCACCGAGAAGGCCCTATACCCTCTCCACATAGTTGCAACAACACTCATTCCAATACATTCATCAACTAATCAATAACTAAACCATTCATAACAAGATCCATAGAAGATACGCATCATATGAACAACATATAATTAGAAAATAACCAGCATATAAACCATGGCACCCAAACCATAATATCACCAACATAATCTCTACAAATATACATCAATCAAAGTAGATAAATAAGTCTTATTAATACATGAAAATGTCAACCAAGTCAGGGAATTCCATGTACCACCCGATCATAGATTGGGATGAGCCAAATATTTCTTTCAGATAATTACCCTCGCACCATATTCCAAACATGAATGTGGGATATCATGGAACAAACCAAGACAAAACAAACTAGGGCTTCTAGAGGCACAACCACATCAACCTCAACATGTGATTCCACCTCATGGTCAAACATCACTAACACCAACCATATTAGTCTCTTTGTAACACCCCCTTCCCACATCTACCCAAGAAATCGACCAATCGGGGTAAATATGCGATGAGAGGTTACTATGGTGAGATTCAAGCTCCTAGGTGACCTTAAGGAAGTGGAATTGACGGAAAATCTTCACACAAACCTTATACATCAACAATAACAC
This sequence comes from Pinus albicaulis, assembly GCA_034641835.2. NCBI lineage: Eukaryota > Viridiplantae > Streptophyta > Pinopsida > Pinales > Pinaceae > Pinus > Pinus albicaulis. The sequence continues at coordinate 1,102,838,104 of CM076581.1, forward strand.
CCCTAGGTGCTAACCCAACCATTCAGACAACCTACCCCTGGGTCCCTCTGACCCAATTTTCTTCTCGGCCTCTCGACGCATGCACTTGCCTGCAAGCCAGCATCTATGGGTCTCTCAACGCATGCACAATCCCACAAGCTAGCGTCTAGGGACTAAATTCCTTAGTGTTGTGACATCGTCCCCAATACTTGAGACACTTTTTTAGGCCCAGAACCCACTACTCTGCCAAGAACTTAATACAAGTTTAGAGATGAATTAACATGACCAAACGGTGATACATTTACAAAAACATACATGAAGACTAAACTAGACCCCTACTAGCCATGACAGGCATTTCATCAAACATGTCGCAAACATGAAAGTTATAGGTATAAACAACAGAACATAGCAAATGGGTCTCATAATTATCTGAGAATCGCTAAGAAGAATTGCTCCCCTACATCACAAGCTGCATTATAATCTATTTGACCATAGATACATTGTGCATTCATTTACAAGTGAAAACATCGAGAGATCCATACATCATCACTGTTAAAAATACATGCTCATAACCAACATAATAACAATAGAATTACAGTGGATACAACAACAATATAATCCACATAATAACCAATACAATTATACATCAAATACCAAAGCAATGAGCTTCTCATTAATGAATGTAAAAAATTTGGAAATGGGACTTCCCCATTCCACTCAACCATATATTGGTTGAGCCAATTCTCTCTTCAGTCAATCACCCCCACGCTATATTCCAAGCATGAATGTGGGACTCAAGCTGAATGAACCAACCAGGGCATCCTGAGGCTAAACCACCTCACCCTCATCAATAGAAATCGAGCTTTACCGTGATCCACACCGGATCACTAGGCCAACACAATAAGCATGTCATAACCAGCTTTACCATGATCTACACCTGATCACTGGGCTAACACAAGCATGTATATCACTAGATTTTATCCACCTAAACTGTGAGGAAGTCTCTCAGGCCTTACCGCAACTCACAGTCTGAATCATGGATCACTAGGCCCTAAAGTGAGACATACTCTCTAAGGTTTACCATATATCCCAAACCCGGGATTCCTAGGCCTAATGGAGAGAAAACTACCTCTCAGGCTTTACTACAATCCAGACCCAGATCACTAGGCCCTAAATCGAGGTAACACATAAATTGGTTATGTGTCATATAATTTTGAGACCCACCTCACTCAACTTTGAATCCATTCGACAATCCATCTAAACCAAAACATGAGAACTCCACAACACCATGGCTATCCAAAAATGAAAAGGGTAGGCTGAAAACATTGTCACGCCTAGAAAAACCCATGCCAATACATAAAAGAACCACATGCAATACCATGCATTCCTTATCTAGCAAGGAAATCATACATGCCAATCAATACTTGTAAAGAATCTTGTTGTAGTTGCTTGATCCCTGCACCTCCTTGCTTGCTTCCTCCTTCTTCTTGCTTTCTTGCCTTTCTTGCTCCAATTCCAAAATGCGCCAAGAAACTCTAAGTGTTGAAGAGTGAGAGAGAGAGAGAGAGAATAATGAGAGAGCTCCAAAACTAAACTGAAAAAAGTTACTAACTAATGCTCAGAAGCATTTTTATAGATGAGGCCTCTATTTTCTTTATTTTACATTATTTTCCTTCAATTTCCTTCTCACATGCAACGTGTGACCTTTCACCTTCCTTTTCTCCTAATTTCCGTTATTTTCATAAATAAATGTGCCAAATATGTCATTTTGTCTTTCAAAATCCTTTTCCTTTGCCAATTTCCTTAGCCATAATAAACTAATGAACACCCACTAGGATGTTTTTCCCAACATTCAACTTGGAATAAGTGTCCCATCAACTGTGGTTATTATTTTTAACTTTTATTACATGGAATTTTAACCAGGGCTGTTACAAAACCCTCCCCCTCAGGGGACACCGTCCTTGGTGTTCAACCACACATATACCTCAACAAACTGCTAAAAAGTAAATATACTACCCATGGAGCTTTATAACATAGCTTGATGCATTGTTTACAATGATCACCCTGCTGAAAGCAAACCAACATGACATCATAACAACATGACAAATATAATGTCATGACACCCATACTGCTTATGGGAGCTTTATAACATAGCTTATGGCAGTATTTACATCCATATACATATGTACATATACCCGCACATCACATCAAAACATATATCAAAACATCACCAAAGCATATGTCAAACATATGCCAACATCACACCAAAACTGCTTTGCCTCAACTTACAAACAAGTAAGGGTACATGGCCTGCATTTGATCCACCATCTCCCATGTAGCTTCATCAGGCCCAAAGTGTTTCCATAGCACTTTAAATCTCTCTATTGCTCAGTTCTAGAGCATGAGAACCTTTTTCTACAATATACAATGAGGCTCTAGCTGGAATTCTCCATCTGGTTCCACCTGCAATATAAACCAGTAAATCACATGATCAACATCTTTAACATACTTCTTAAGCAATGATATACGAAAAAAATCATGGAATTTCAATGTGAAAGGTAGTGCATAGTGATAGGCCATGGGTTTGATCCTCTAAATGATCTTGAAGGGTCCACAAAACTGTTAACACATGATCTAATCCGCAAGGATCTCTTCTTAGGCTTGATGTGCAAGTACACCTGTTCCCCAACCTAAAACTTCTTGAACAACCTGTATACATAACTCGTATGCCTATCCTACATTGCTTTCAAGTCCTTCTTGATCACCTGCATTTCCTATTCCATCTTTTTCAACATCTCTAGTCCAATCAGTACCCTATTAACCGGATCACTCCAACTAATATGAGTGTTACAACTCTTCCCATACATAGCCTCAAACGAACTCATCTTCAATGACTTCTGATACCCATTTTTGTAGGTGAAATCTACTGGTGGAAGATACTCTTCCCATTTGCGTTGCTGTTGCATCACACACATCCTCAACATATCCTACAATATCCTATTGAGGCTCTCGGTCTGTTCATATGTCTACGGATGATAAGTTGTGTTGAACGCAAACTTGGTGCCCAAACCTGTGCACAACTCCTTCCAAAACTTGGAAGTGAAATTTGCATCCTTGTCTGACATGATCTTCTTTGGAACACCATGCAATCTTATTATGTCTCTGATAAACACATGTGCCACATCGCTAGTTGGGTATGTAGTCTTCATTGGAACGAAGTGTGCAACCTTTTTCAATATGTCCTGGGAAAACATGTGATGAAATCCATGGAAATGACCTCCCATTTCCACTCTGGAATCGCAATCGGCTATAGCAATCCACCTAGATTCTTACACTCTTCCTTAACCATATTACAATTGAAACATCTAGCTACAAACTCTGTCACATCCTTCTTCGGGTTCGGCCAATAATAAAACCCATTTACTACGGTCAATGTCTTCTAGTAGTCTTGGTGACCCGAATGTGGTTTTGCATGAAACTCCCTCAATATCTCCTTCTTGAGATCTATGTTGTCTGACACATATATCCTATCCCCAAATATAACAAATACATATGTCGTGAGATGGTAGTGCAAATATTGTACACTTGCACCTGTACCTGTATTACGACCTATACTTGTACTTGTTGTTGGAAATACTGAGAGGGTGGGTGAATCAATATTATTTTCAATTGTCATTTTTACCAGTTAGATCACTTATATTTCGAACACAAAATGAACAATGAGAATACATGCTTTTATTGATTTCTTCTTTGCAATAAATCAAGTACAATATATGTAGGGCTCCAACCCTCAATGAAGACAACGATCTTCAATCTCCCAGGCTCCAACCTGTATTTTCTGAGCCCCGACTTGGACTTCTAAGGCTCCAACCTTGTCAATTCTAAGGAACCAACCTCAAGGGCTCCAACCCTATATCTGGTTCAGGCTCTGACCTAGTTTCTTGAGGACTCCGATCCTCTAGGGATCCAACCCTATTCTCCAAGGCACCAAACTTTTCTTTTCGAGGCTCTAACCTCTTGGGCTCCAACCCTTTACTTCGTCAAGATATATTTGGTTATACTTCATAGCTCCCACTATCTTCTTCAACGAGCCGTGTCAATCTTCAGTTATCCCCTCACCTAGTCTCCACGTCACGTCATCAATGATGACCTTGATCTCTTAGAAGGTGTCACCATTTCTATTCATCGTACCCAAGAAAATATCGTAAATCACCTCATGATGATATCATGGTCTTCAATGATCTTCACAAATATTCAATGTGTCTTTAATGATCTGCCCTAGTTTTGCACCTACTCTAAGCCTCTTCAATGGCTTTTTCAAGAACTCTCCAAGGGAGCCTTCATAAGGTGCTTCGAGAGTGTCTTCACATGGTGCTCCAAATACTTCAAGATTTGGTCAACAATATACTCCAATAAGCCTATTGTCAAGATCTTCTTCACTTGTACACCCTTTCAAGTTCATTGTTGTTGCTTCAATGCCATTTTCCAGACTTCAACGCATCATTTCAACACCTAATATCCAATATATCAACCCTTCAATTGGAGGACTGAATCTTAAAAACTGAGGTTTGATTTTCCTTATATGCCACAGTGGTATCTGAGCTTCACTAGTCAATTTGCAATTATGTTCCTTTTATCCATAGGTCTCAAAAACAACACTTTGGTTATTACAAGTCTATGGTACAGTTCTCACACTATTCCAAGCTCCAAATTTGTGCTTCCAAGAGACTTAAACAATGATTTGAGCCTCTTTACTGTCCACAGACCAAGCTAAATGAAAAAACAGGTTCGAGTTGGTAGAGCTAACTATCCATTGTTCCGACGATGAATGTTTGAAAGGTATCCACCACATGAAATATAGCAAAATCTGCGTTGATGACTTGTTCTCTGTCTCAAAAATGAACTAAGGTATTTTCCTCCACAGGTGGTTGTAATGTCTATGTTTTGTCACCAATATGAGCTTCAGAAGACTACAGTTCAAGGTGTATATATATATATAGGATTGTTCTCACTAACAGAAGTATGCCCAATAAATCCTCAAGTCTTCCTCAGTGTTATTTCTATCTTTATGCCACTTCTATGAATTATTCACCGAATTATGTACTTAGAATGAGGAGTCTGAACTCATATATATACTTGTTTTGACGTTTAAGATGAATGGACATGTCCTTTTGCAGTGAGGCCAACTTAGGGGTTTTAGCACAGGTCGACTCAAGGGCCAGATATATACCTTTAACTTGTAAAATTCGTATCTCCAAAAATATTTGGAGTTTTGGGGCATGAAATGGCTCATTAGAAAGGCAAAATTATGCCCTAAAAGATGGTATAAGATTGAAATTGAGAAGTTGCCTCTAGGGTATTGAAAATTATGTTTTAATGAGACTGACCTTGAAATTTAGTGCAGAAAATATTTGGGACAAAATGAGGAGTGTTGGGGACAACATGTGGTTATTGATGGCTTCTCCATTTTCTGCACCAATAATAATGAGTGTCATCATGAGAGTATCCAACAAATTCATCATGATAGTGAATCCATAATTTTCCATTTGGATAGCTTCAAAGAGTCTTCCAACCACCATCTAAATCAATAAATGAGATCTTCCAACAATGTCATCATATGCCATTAAGTGTTCTTCAAGTCATTCATGTCATGTCCCTAATCATTGTCCATGTCATCAAATGGTCCTCCATGTCATCATACAGTTTCCAACCATGTCATCAAGACCTTCATCGAATGACATCATCAAGTGTAGTATTCTAGGTTACCAAACAAGGTACATGATTGACCCTTGGCGCCTTAAGAATATTTGCCATCTTGACATCATGCTAGTTCCAGGCTTCTTCATCAAGAGTAAGCACATCATCATTAATGACATCCTTATTAACCAAGTTGGACTTGTTATCATGAGAAAGGACCTCTTCATATGAGGTTTGCATGATATCACTGCAAAGTTTTCCATTAAGGTTTTTAGGTCTTTACAAGAATATTGATCCTCATATTGACATCAATGGCAACCTTAGACTAACAATATCCCCCTTTGTCATTGATGGTAATATTCTTGCCCTTCCAACATTTTATCACCGTTTGACATCAATGGAAAACGGGGTGCCCAAGTGCTCCTCCTATCATGTTTCTCCCCCTATCATGGTACTCTTTCTTCTAGAAATGTGGTCCATGATCAATGTTTTTGCATCTCTTCATGTGATGTACCCACTCCCCTTTCTTGTATAATCTCCTCTAGCTCATGAAGGATTTCTCGCCTTCTGTGATCAAGTAGAAAACATCATTATAATATCATGATTTTTTCATTGAGTTACTTTTGAGGGATGATCTTTCAAGATTGTCCATGTGTAACTCATCAAGGATTTCATAGGGCCCATTCATGGATAGATTTTGCAAGAATGCTCAGGAATCAAAAAACTCCGAAAACTCCCCTTAACTGTATGCATGGTCTCTTTTCTGGTAGAGTCTCATCATCAAATACTTAGAATATCAAGGATGGCTTCCTCAAGTCAACAACATGTGTTGTTGGCTGGAGTGTTCAAGAGACTTATACATTCAACATGCTTATTTCTTCGTAATTGTGTAACTTTCTTTTTTGGCATGGTTCTAGCTTGTGTAGGGGCCCAAGACAAGTTACAATCATGTACCATATGTCCAATGTTATTGAAATTGAAGCACTCTATCTTGCTCATGAATAAGAAATCATGACTTCTTCTTAGAAATTGCTTCTAGGAGATTGACAGGGACGATAATATTTGTCTTTGTGATATGCCCTACAATCTTTTGCCATGTGTCCAAAGTTTGTACAAGAATAGAAATATCTAAGAAATGTACTTTTGTACCTTGAAGATGAATATTTCCTTTAAGTACTTCTAAAGTCTTTTTGCCTTGGGATTTTTTGATGATATTCATTGCCTTTTTATTCTTGACATCATTTGTAAGTCTCCTTGGAGTAGGGTTTCTTCTAATGTCATCTTGGCTCTTGCCTTTGTTGGAACTGGGAGTATCATTTCTTCTTGGCTTCCTCACATCCTTGTTGTTTGACGCATTATCATTCTTGCTTGAGGGTTCACCTACATAGCCAAGACCTGCTTTATCAAGAGGAGATATTTGATGACTTAGGATGTCATCTAGGGTTTGAGATCTTTTCAAGGTCTTATTTAGTGAGACAAATTCCCTTTTAAGAGTGACAATTTCTCCTTTAAAATTTTCACAATCTTCATCTTTCATGATTAGTTGCTTCTTCATTTCTTCCATCACCCTTGTTGCTTCATGTACTTCGATTTTATGGGAGATGATATTTGATTTCATTATGAATATTTCTCTGTTTTCCTTTGCTAGACTACTCTCTATTTCTTCTTTCATTATTTAGCTTCACATGTTTCGGCCTTGAGAGATTGATGTTTGATTTTAGTTTGAAGATTTCTTCATCCTTTTATTTTAGTTGGCATATCATGGTGTTTCTCTCCTTTTCTTCTTCATCAACTTGTCCTTCTATGAATGCCAAATATTTCATCACCTTCTCAACTCTTTGTGCTTGTTTCCTTGCTTCTTCTAGTTGATATCTAAGAGAGGAGACCTCTTCCTTGTATTGACCAATCTCTACTTCAAATTTGTTCAAGCTCTTAAGTCTTTGTTCAAGGTGGCTTGACAAAGTTTCTTCTATTTTCTTTGCCTTACCCAATTGATTTGTCATGGATGTGACTTCTTCATGATGCTTTATTTTGTTTTGATTAAATTCCTCCTTAAGTTTGGTAAGCTCTTCATCTCTTTCTTGAACTTGAAGCTTGACAAGGTCAACTTCCTTTCTTGTTTTGTTTTGGTCACCAACTTGCGCTTTCTTCTTAAGTTCCTCATTTTCCTTTTTCAACCTATTAATCTCTTCCATGGAAGCCATAAGTTTATTCAGGAGATCTTCTTCAAAGTCTTCTTTGTTCTCTTCATCGTTTAGGTCTTTGTTAGCCTTGTTGTCGTCTCTCTTATCTTCAGCTTCCTTGATGGATTCTAGACTTCTTTCTTCTTTTCAATCATCTTCTTGACTAGAGATCATTGTCAACACTCCTTTTGAGTGAATATCATGAAGTTTGTCCCATATGACTTTTGTTGACGAACATTTTTCAAAATTGGCCTTCATAGAATTTGGTAGCCCATTCAAAATTGTCTTCATTTCTCTTGTATTGTACTCCTTGGATTCTTCATCCATCTTATCATCAGTAACCACTGATTTCCAAACTTCAATTCCTTGAGTCTTCAATAAATTCTTCATTCTTGACTCCCATATATCAAACTTTCCATTGAACAATGGAGCATTCACAAATTGATTTACTTCAATTTTGATGGTAGAGGAAGACACTTCTTTAGGAGGATTGGAGACTTTATTCCTTGGCTTCGCCATTTGTGTTCTAATGATCAACCTTCAAGCTGTTAGGCTTTGAGTGAAGGTATTTTCTCTGATACCAGTTGTTGGAAATACTGAGAGGGGCTGAATCATTATTTCTTTTCAATTTTTATTTTTACCAGTTAGATCACTTATATTTCAAACACAAAATGAACAATAAGAATTAATGATTTTTATTAATTTCTTCTTTGCAATGAATCAAGCACAATATATGTAGGGCTCCAACCCTAGATGAAGACACCGATCTTCAATCTCCCAAGCTTCAACCTGTATTTTCCAAGCACCAACTTGGACTTCCAAGGCTCCAACCTTGTCAATTCTAAGGCACCAACCTCAAGGGCTCCAACCCTCTATCTGGTTCAAGCTCCAACCTAGTTAATTGAGGACTCTGATTCTCTAGGTCTCCAACCCTATTTTCCAAGGCACCAACCTTTTCTTTTGAGGCTCCAACCCTTTACTTCGTCAAGATATATTTGGTTATACTTCACGGCTCCCACTATCTTCTTCAACGAGCCCTGTCAATCTTCAACCATGACAACCTTGATCTCTTAGAAGGTGTCACCATTTCTCTTCATCATACCCAAGAAAATATCTCAAATCACCTCATGATGATATCATGGTATTAAATTATCTTCACAAATCTTCAATGTGTCTTAAATGAGTTGCCCTAGTTTTGCACCCGCTCTAAGCCTCTTCAAGGGCTTCTTCAAGAACTCTCCAAGGGAGTCTTCACAAGGTGCTTCAAGAGTTCCTTCACAAGATGCTCCAAATAATTCAAGATTTGGTCAACAATCTACTCCAATAAGCCTATTGTCAAGATCGTCTTCACTTGTACACCCTTTCAAGTTCATTGTTGCTGCTTCAATGCCACTGTCCAGACCTCAACGCATTATTTCAACACCTAATCTCCAATGTATCAACCCTTCAATTGGAGGTCTGAATCTTCAAAACTCAGGTTTGAGTTTCCTTATATGCCACAGTGGTATTCGAGCTTCACTAGTCAATCTACAATTATGTTCCTTTTATCCATAGGTCTGAGAAACAACACTTTCATTATTATAGGTCCATGGTACAGTTCTCACACTATTCCAAGCTCCAAATTTGTGCTTCCAAGAGACTTAAACAGTGATTCGAGCCTTTTAATGTCCACAAACCAAGCTAAATGAAGAAACATGTTCAAGTTGGTAAAGTTAATTGTCCATTGTTCTGATGATGAATGTTTGAAAGGTATCCACCACATGAAATATACCAAAATATGCGTTGATGAATTGTTCTCTGTCTCAAAAACGAACCAAGGTATTGTCCTCCACAGGTGGTGGTAATGTTTACGTTTTGTCACCGATCTGAGCTTCAGAAGACTACAGTTCTAGGTATATATGTGTGTATGTGTGTGTGTGTATGTATATATAGGATTGTTCTCACTAATAGAAGTATGCCCAATAAATCTTCAATTCTTCCTCAGTCTTATTTTTGTCCTTATGCCACTTCTCTGAATTCTTCACCGAATTATGTGCTTAGAATGAGGAGTTTGAACTCATATATATACTAGTTTTGACGTTTAATATGAATGGACATGTCCTTTTGCAGTGAGGCCGACTTAGGGGTTTTAGCACAGGTCAGCTCAAGGGCCAAATATATACCTTTAACTTGTAAAATTCATATCTCCCAAACTATTTGGAGTTTTAGGGCGTGTAAGGGTTCATTAGAAAGGAAAAATTATGCCCTAAAAGATGGTACAAGAGTCAATTTGAGAAGCTGGCTAGGGTAGTGAAAATTGTTTTTTAATGAGACTGACCTTGAAATTTAGTGTAGAAAATATTTGTTGAAGTTTGCAACAAGAAACAGTGAAGGAGGCATCCTGAAACATCATCCTTGATCCTAGTTGGAAAATAATCACCTAAACTAGGTGGGGCCCACACAGGTTATTTTTAGACGTATGTCTATTTTTAGACGTATGTCTATTTTTAGACATGGTGATCATATTCTATATGTAGCAGGAGGTTATTTGTAGATGGTTGGTCAAATGTGAAAAGTAGATGAGATTCTATTTTTAGAAGATTGGGCGAAGTCTATTTATCGATCGTTGATCTAAAAATAGATGCATGTCGATTATTATTAGCTCTTAATAATAATCCGACAATAAACAACAACTTATTCTCTTGGAGCACTTTATTTTAGTGAACAGATTTGGAAAATCAGTGGGTTGAAGGAATTACGCAATTCCTAAGGGTTTATTGGACTTCATGCATGGAGGACTCAGTTAGAACTGAAGTGGCAAAGTTATTGTTGAGCCTCAAATTTGTGCTTTCCTTCACCTCATTTTACCTCATTTTCCCTTGTCCATTTCCATTTTAAACCCAATTAATCAATAAAAATAGTTAAAATTACTTCTAGAATGGTTTACATGACTGACTTGTTGAATTTTGTGATTGTTGCCATTGTTAAGCATTTATTCTATTTAGCTGCATTTTGCATTCACAATCGGCGATAGGTGTTGTACTACTCATAGCCATAATGCATGTTCCAGGTGGCCTCTTGAGGAAAAACGCATATGGGCATGATCCACGTCGTGCCTACATGGTGTTTTGCTCGTCATGGAAGAGGAAATGAATTCTGGGTACGGTTATGCACGTGGGAACACATTTGTGAAGGAAGACTCCTACTAGGACTGTCTCAGTCCAGGTGTCTTTTCTCCTTCACGCAGCCACCTCAAAGACTCCTAAGATGATTTTGATAAGGAAAGACATCATTCCTAAATTATTGTAATTATTGTTACTTGCATTTACTTTATAAACTCTTGAGTAGGCCGAGAGCTTAGTTAGAAATTTTGTGTTAGATTTGCTGCTGGATTTTGTGTAAACTCTGTGTTACGTCTTTGAAGACACAGAGCATTATGTTCAAACTATTGCATCGTTAATGGAGCAGACAAAATTATCTTGAAGGCGTGATTTAATTTGGAGTTGAATTCCGTCAAGTGGTAGAGGGCCCCTGCCCCTTGCACGGATTTCTTTTGCGTAAACTAGATAAGTTTTTCCTAGCTGTCTTTACGTTCTGCATTTAAATTGGTAGTTGTTTTGTTTTATCTACTGTAGTCGTACTCATTCTAGTTCTTCCATAAGAAGACACTCTTCCAACAGACTAAAATGATGAATGTTTAAATGTCTATGGTATTGTAGGATAGGAGTTAAATTTGTATTTGTTTTAACTAGCTACTGTAGTCATATTCGTTCCAGTTCTTCCACAAGAAGACACTCTTCCAATAGACTAAAATGATGAATGTTTAATGACTATGGTACTGTAGGATAGGAGTTGAATTTGTATTTGCTTTTAGCTAGATACTGTAGTTATATTCATTCCAGTTCTTTCACAAGAAGACATTCTTCCAACAGATTATAACAACGAATGATGAATAGCTATAGTATTGTAGGAATTAGTTGTAGTTTTTAGTCTTCACTATCACAGTTGCACTTGTCCTAATCACTCTTCCACAAGAAGAAATTCTTCCAAGACATCCTTAAGAAGTTCAAGATATGACCGTGATGTGACAACTTAGTTTTTCATTTGCTTTCAGCTCATTTGCTTTCAATTGCATACAAGTCCACAGTCAGAATTGTTCTACCTCTTCCACAAGAAGGAACTTTTCCAAAATATCATTAATGATGAACAAACAGATTGTGTAACTTCATAGAATAATGCATGTTAGTTAGAACGCTCCGGAGTTTCATTTTGCATTTAATTCATGTCCAGCTATTTCGTTTCAAGTTTGATGATGGCCTATAGTTTGACATTGTTCTAGTTCAGAAGCATCTTAAGCTCATGTTTAAATTAATTCATTGCACTTACATCTCATAGTCACATTGTCACCCTTTGCATAGTAGATCACTTTAGTTGATAGGATTCATAAGACAGCCTTCATTATTTACAAATATATTTTTGTTCTGAAAACCACCAGTGATCCATAACCTTAGGAACAGAATATAACATCATTACAAGGTCTGAAATATCACTGCAAATTCCTCACCATAAACAGAGCTCTTCCTCAACAGAACTACCTTGAAAAGAAACCAATAACTCTTTGAGTATAAGCTCTGTGACCTTCAATTGAAATTGCAGAATAGAACTAGGACTTAGTCATGGAATAGATGAGCTTAGAATAGAATGTTACATCATGATTAGTGTCTAACTGTCTAGTTAGAAAACTTGCATATTTAGTGATCATTTCTCAAAGTCTAATTTGTGTCATTTGTTTAAGAAGTCATCATCAAGCTCTTGTTTCTATTCAGTCATAGTTCAGATGTTGCTTCAGTGTTTTTGATTACATTTGCCATTCCATACATTAGGCTCAACTGTGGTTTTGACCACCAATTTATTTTCATTAGTTTTCTAGGCATTTTCATTGTAAACACAAAACTTCAAAAGACCAAAAACATCATAAATCAACATAAAAGACCAAAACATCACAAAACACTACACACAACGCACTAGGAAACAAGCACCTAGGTACATATGGTACATTTCTCTTCAGCAGTTTACAAATCCTGGTTGACAATTAAATGACAAGCTTTTAGAGACTGGATTAATAATGTTACATAGATGAATGGAAGAGGAGTAGTTTATGGAGTTGTATTTAGTTTAACTCAGTTAGCCTCAGTTGAGCTAGTTGTATCTGATCTAACTGAATGATACACTAGTGGGAGTGGAGTTAATTAATTCACAAATAATAACTCATTAATCAACTAAACAAATACAGCAGTTAACTACAGTGCATGTCAGTTCCAGCGGAGACCCAGTGCAGAGATAGGTGATAAGATAAAATAGATTATCTGTTGTGACTATAGTGATGCATGGATTGCATCTAAATATACATTGGAGTTGCCAATGATAATAACGCAGTCAAGGAGAGTGGGATTGCATCGAAGTGGTCTTTGTAATCAGCTTGGATTACACAGTGGAGGCAGGCTAGCAGGAGGGAAAGATCGGTGCATGGATTTGCAAGATTGTTCCTGATTAGTGTGTGACGATTGATTGTACTGAGAGCTTGATGTAGTAAGCTTTGTATGAGATTGTTACATGATCTCCATGATACATAATATGATAGTTGGGTTTTTCAGCTTCAGGCTTTCCCGTTAAAAAACTATGTTAGGTGTGTTTTTATTGCTTCATGTGTTTTGCAATTGTTGATTAAATTTCCGCAAGAATTATAGTGGAAGGATTATGTATTTTGCAAGAAGATAAATATTGGGAGATCAGGAGAGTCCAGAGATATACATGCATATTGTATATAATTTCTACAATATTTGGGACAGGATGAGGAGTGTTTAGGACAACATCTAGTTATTGATGGCTTCTCCATTTTTTGCACCAATAAAATTATTATGAGTGTCATCATGAGAGTATCCAAAAAAGTCATCATGATAGTGAATCCATAATTTTCCATTTGGAGAGCTTCAGAGAGTCTTCCAACCACCATCTAGATCATTAAATGAGATCTTCCAACAATGTCATCATATGCCATCAAGTGTTCTTCAAGTCCTTCATGTCATGTCCCCAATCATTGTCCATGTCATCAAATGGTCCTCCATGTCATCATATAGTTTCCAACCATAATGACATCATTATTAACCAAGAGGGACTTGTCATCATGAGCAAGGACCTCTTCATACAAGGTCTGCATGATATAACTGCAAAGGTTTGCCATTAAGGTTTTTAGGTCTTTACAAGAATATTGATCCTCATATTGACATCAATGACAACCTCATACCAACACTTGTATTACATGTACTTGTACATATACCTATACCACCTGTACCTAGACTTGTACCACATGTACTTGTACTTGTACCTATACCCTGCTGCAACTTGTGCACAATCTCTATATACCTGTGATCCTGCTAACATGCCTACAAGATCCTATCCTGTAAGTCTGTCCCGTAGGAGCTCATAGTTGTTATGTAATTTACTTGCATCCACCTGCTAAGAGCATCTCCTAAGGCCAAAAAAATTAAAATAATTAAAAAATAATAATAATAATTAAAATTTAAAATAATGAAAATTAAAAAATTAAAATTAAAATTAAATATATATATATATATATATTTCAAAATCGATCCCCCCCTGCCCACGAGCCGCCCAACCCCAGGCCCATGGGCGGCGAGGGTCGATTCCCATTTTTCTTTTAATAGTTTTTTTAATTATTTTATTTTATTTTTAAATTTTAAATTTTCCTTATTTTGATTTATTTTTAATTTTTTTATTATTATTATAAGTTATTTTTACTTATGCCATTTTTTAACTTTAAAAAATAATAATAATAATTGTTTTTTTGGGTTAATTTTTATTTTTATTTTCTTTAAATTATGTGATTTTTTAAAATTATTTCCTCATTTATTTATTTATTGATATTTTTTATTTTTAGTTTAAGTTTTTTTTTTTTAAACATTTTTATGGGTTTTTTTTATTATATATTATTGGAATTTTGACTTCTGTGATTCATCGTACATCTTTAGGATTCTTTCGGTAATAATCACATGACAGAGAACGATGTCGACGCGTTTCGAACCAACTAGTGTGGTTCATCAAAATGATGTCGAGGCGTTTAAAACCAACCAGTGTGATTATTACCGAAATAATCCTAAATATTTTTATATATTTAATTTTTTTTGTCATGTTTTATTTTTTTTACTTTCTATGTTTTATGTTTTATTGCCAACATGAAAAATCACCAACATTTAAAAAAAAATCCACACTTAATACTTCAGAAAATTTTGTTTTATTTTGATATTTTTAATATTTTATTTTTTATTTTTGTTTTTTATTTTTACAAGTTAATTTTGTGTTTCTTTACATTTTAAGTTTTTTTTTTTGTCATTTTTTATATATTTTTTATATTCGATTATTTCTGTCATGTTTTTAATTTTTTTTTATGTTTTAGTACTTGTTATTATTATTTTTAATTTTTTTTTTAAATGTTTGAATTTTTGTTTTCTTTTGTATTTTTCATTTTTATTTATTTTTTATTTTATTTTATTTTATTTCCTGCATTGTCTGTGTCGATGCTCGACTAACAACCCGATCCCATTATGTGTAATTTGATAGATGATTTTAAAATTTTCATTATAATGAATCGAGTCTCCCCCACAGTGTGTCAATTTCATGGTTGGTCTTTAAGTTTTCATTAGAATGGGTCGAGTTCACCTACACTGTGTGTCAATTTGATGGTTGATTTTAAAAATTTTGTTGCAATATATCAAGTTATCTTAGGTTCATTTAACATTTAAAAACTAAATTACTCTTGGTATAATAACTCTTTCATCGAGGTGTTCATTTTTTAAGTTTTTTTAGTCATAAATTTTTTCCATAATGTCATGATTGAAATATTTTGAAAACTTGTTTTTTTATAGTCAAAATCTTTGGTTTTAATTTCATGGTTGAAAAATTGTCAAGATTTTAATGTTTTTCTAAGTCATGATATTTTAATTTTAATGTTATTGTTGAAAACAATTATAATTATTTTTTCTTTAGCACTATGACTGAAATTGTTGGAATGTTGAGGTTTTTCAAAGAAGTGATATTTTATATTTATTGTCATGCCTAAAAATCATTTGAATTTTAAGGCTTTTCAAAGACGTGATATTTTATCTTTAATGTCATGCTTGAAAATCGTTGGAACTGTAAAAAATTTCGGAGTCATGATATTTTATTTTTAACATCATTATTAAAAATGTTGAAATTTTACACCAAAAAAAAAATGACGTTATTCCAGCATCAACGATTTTCGTTTTCAGGGTGTCTTTTACATTAAAAAAATAAATAAATAAATAAATGGTTTTTACTTTCATTTTTAAAAACTATTGAAAATTTACCCTAAAAAAAACATTATTCTAGCATCAACACTTTTCGTTTTCAGGGTGTTTTTGTTGAAAAATTACCCTTAAAAAGATACGTTATTCCAGCATCAACACTTTTCTTTGTGTTTTGTGTACAAAAAAAATTGGTTTTTACTACCATTTTTTTAAATGTTGAAAATTTACCTTGAAAAAAAAGGTTATTCCAACATCAACACTTTTTGTTTTCAGCTTATTTTTTCATGTTTTTTTGGTGTTTTTTGGCTAGAGTTCTCGTTTTGAGGTAATAGTTCTCGTTTGATTGATAATTTTGTTTCTTGCAAACATATGCACACACTACAAACTCCTTATCCAGATCTGCAATCTTTAGCACTAGAGCATGTGTCAACAAGAGCTTAAGTTGCTTAAAACTAGCCTCACACTCCTTTGTCTAATCAAACTTCTTACCCTTCCTCTGCAATGATGTAATAGGATAAGTAATATGTGAGAAGTTCCTGTTGAACCTCCGGGAATAACTTGCCAATCCCATGAAAGATCTCACCTCATCTACATTTTTAGGAGATACCCACTCCATGATGGCCCTTATCTTTTCTGGATCTACTACAATGCCCCCCTTGGATACAACATTTCCCAAGTAATGTACCTTAGTCTTGAAGAAACTACATTTGTTGAGCTTAGCATACAACTAATGCTCTCTCAACAAACTCACCATTGTTTCCAAATGCTCGGCATGTTCTTCCTCATTTTTAGAATATACCAATATGTCATCAATAAACACAATAACAAACATCTCCAAACAAGGATGCAACACATTGTTCATCAAACACATAAATGTAGCTGGGGCATTAGTTAAATTGAACGAAACTAAAACAAACTCATAATTCCCATACCTAGTCCTGAATGTAGTCTTATAGATGTCCTGCTCTTTGATGCGTACCTGATTATATCTTAATCTCAAGTTGATCTTAGAGAACACTGCAGCTCCCTTCAGTTGATCGAACAAATCATCAACCCTCGATAATGGGTAATTGTTCTTGATGGTCACTTTATTTAGTTGCCTGTAGTCAATGGACAATCTAAGAGTGCCATCCTTCTTCTTCACGAACAACACTGGTGCACCCCATGGTGATACACTTGGCGTAATGTATCCCTTGTCAATCATTTCTTTCAGGTGCAACTTTAACTCCACAAACTCATGTGTGCTCATCCTGTAAGGTGTTTTTGATGTTGGAGTTGCTCCTGGTACCAACTCAATAGAAAATTCTACTCCCTGTGAGGGGGAAACTCTGAAATCTCTGCTGAAAACACATCCTAAAACTGCTGCAAAATTGGATGTCTTTTCAAAACATATGCATCCTCTACTTCCTTACCTTTGTCACTAGAGATATGAACTGTAAATAGCACACACCCTTTCCTGTGACTTCTCTTGGCCTGCATGGTTGTCACCATCCTAACTGATGTGGTTTTCTTCTTTCCCTGTAAGACTTTTGGTTCCCCATTGTCATCCAAGAACTCACTGGATTTTTCATAGCAATCTACCTTGGTCTTGTGAATATATAACCAATCCATACCTAATAACATATTGTATGATCCCAAAGGAAATATGTTCAAGTGCATTGTTTTAGGCATACCATTTAACTCAAATGCACAAGCTCTTGCCCAATGGTGAACTCTTTTCTTTGTACCTATAGCCAACTACACTAACCAAGATTATGCATGCATTTCCTTACTTAAACCACACTTATCCATTAAGTGAGGACTAACATAGTTATAACTAGATCAAGGGTCAATCAAAATAGAAATAACTAAATCACAAAGCTTATTGTCCATCTCAATGATTGAAGCCTGGTAATATGCCTTCTTGTTGTCCATGGTTGCATAAATACAAGGAATGTTCTGCCCAACATCCCCAATAGTCAGCGCCTCTTGTGCACTATATATTTGACGCCTACCACCCTGATTTTGTGGACAATCTCTCTTAAGATGCTCTTCATCACATGTCCAACACTCCAATCATCCAGTACCATTACCTCCATGTTGTTGTTGTGATCTATGTTGCTATTGTGGCCTATGTCCCTATTTACCCACATTGAACTTATTTTGCGGTGCCACATTTTCCTTATCTTCTATATTCAAAGGCCTTTCTCTCTTAGGTTGCCATTTATCTTTACCTTTGTCCTTCCCTTTCCATCTTTGTTGAGACTGAATCTTGCTCATTTATTGTTCATAGCAATGCTTCAGCTTTCCAATGACTTCCTTAAGTGTCTGAGGCTCATCATACTCAATTCGATCTCTGAATGCTAATGGAATACCACTGAAAAATCATTGAACTTTAGTTTTCTCATCCTTAAGATACAGTACATACCTCAATAGCTCCAAGAACTTTGTCGTGTACTCTTCATTTGTGAATGATCCCATATTTAGCTCATAAAATTCTTTGGCCTTACTTTCATAGTACCTCTCTAAGAAGTACTTCTTCCTGAAAATCCTTTTGAACTCGTGCAAACTCAAGTCCTTTGTCCTGATGTGTCTAACCCGCTTCGCATCTTCCCACCAGATGTTTGTTATACATCTAAGGCTGAAGATAAAAACCATGGCCTTCATGTTATCTTAGTTATAATGAAACTCAAAGAAATTATTCATCCCAAGTATCCAAGCTTCTGCCTCTTTTGGTTTCTTCAAGGCCCCATCGAAATTAAATGGATTTGTTTTCTTAAATACATCTGGCAAGTATCCCCTATCACTCCTCTTGTAAGGATGATATCGTTGACGATCATGATGTCTATCTGAACTAGAACTAGAATGGTACCTGTACTCGTCCCCCCTCCTATTTGGAGTGTCCAACAACCATCCATCTCTCACTGTATCAACTCTATCTGACCTATGTCTGCTAGGATACCTACTACCATATCCCTCATTAGTTTTTTCCTCTTGTCCATAATTGATCTGAAGTGGCCCTTTTTTGCAAATTTGAAAATATCTGAAGAAGTATTGCATTCACCTCTGCTTGTTTCTCTTGTGTTCGTATGTGTCTTTCATTATCTACCTTGCAACTCCTTATTTCTTCATTTAGGCTCCTTAATGTGTCTTCCAAATCATTAGAGTTCCCACCACATCAGCTGACTCATAGGGAGAGTCTTTGTAGTCTACCATATTGTTATTCACCTTTGATCTCTTTTCATGCCAAGCATAATATGTCAGCTAAACCAAATCATAATAAACCAATGTACCTTAGTGTAATTTGGGGAGGATACGTCCTGCAAGATCAACCAATTAGCGTAATACATACGAGATGATAACAACATATAAATTCATAATACATGATATATCTCGCATAAACATCATTCTAGTTGGAGTCCATTCATTGATGCATAACCATACCAAGTACACTCCATGGCCTAATTGTTGGGAAAAATACTGAGAGGGGGGGTGAATCAGTATTTACTGCATAATCAAATCTTTTTACTTTTTCATTCCTTAAAATCCATACGCTACTTTCCTTCAGTAAACTAGCGTACATACGCGGATCCCCTTTATGAAACTAGCGTATACACAGAGATTTAGATCTGTCATTAAATCTTCACTTATATTATTTCATCATTCATTCATCAGATGTTCTATAAACAGTAAACATGTGCAGTAAGAACAGAATAAACCATCACACATAAGCATCACACATGAACACCGGGATTTTTAGGTGGAAACCCAAGTCGGGAGAAAACCACCGCTGCAGTTGCTTAGCCTTCAATATTTTATTATAGAGAAAACATCTTACAACATATGTGCTGGTGCAGACTCCTACCAGCACGCAGGCACCCACCTGCGCTCGTTTACCAGCCTCTCCTGAAAGGGAGCTCCAACCCCCTGACTCGTTTACCGGCCTCTCCTGGAAGGGAGCTACGACCCCCCGATCTCGTTTACCAGCCTCACCTGGAAGGGAGCTACAACCCCCTGACTGAAGGCTACAACCCTCAGCACCACCTTGGACCACGTTTCATCAATTTTCACACTGGATCCTACCACTTCAATAGAACACCACTTGCAGGCCACATTTCATCATATTTTCAGACTGGACCCTTTCCATACTTTTAAGCACAAACATACATCACCAACGGATACTTATCAACACAGATCAGATAGCAGAAACACAACAGAACAGATCAGATATTTCATACCCCATGCTTCAGCAAACCCTAGTTTGCATACGCGCTTTCACTTCACTGATGTCGCGTATATACGCGCTTCCGTCCACACAAACCAGCGTATACCTCAGTGTATGTTTTATTGCGCATACGCGCTTTCTCTTCGCTGAAGCCGCGTATATACGCGCTTCCTCCGCGGCGAAGTAGCGTATAGATCTTCAATCATTACAGAGCAGCATACTTCATCAGATCAGATATTCAGTTCAGATCTACCCTTTTGCTTCAGACATATGTTCGCTTGGATGCTCGCCTCATCACGGATCTAAGCCTTCCATAATCAGATCTAGCAAATACAAGGGCAATTCAGATCTAGATCCCCTTCTTCATCATTGGTGCATCATACATTCAGATTTATCATTCAAGTGTAACCCTTTCCATTCAGATATACTTCAGAGAGAAGTATTCATTCAAGCTCAGACATCTTGCACCCACACTCGTGTTATGCACAATGAATTTGTTCTCCTTATATAGGTTTATCCTTTTTCAATACCATGAGCCCCTTTTTCAATACCATGGGCCAAAACAATACCATGAGCCCAAAACTACCTGGACGGGGTCAAATAGGCGGATCATTACCCAATACCATGGGTCAATACCATGGTGGTTACCCTTGGTTTTGCACTTTTTGAGTGCTTTAGCCCATACGCGACTTGGCACGTTCTTTTCCGCGTGCATACGCGACTTCCCTTAGACAGATCCGCGTATACCTAGAGACATACTCTTTTCATCAAGATTGAGCACATGCTGGCTTCTTTTCTTCACTGCCTTCTGTACACACTGTAGATACATCAGTTTTAGTTCATCAAGACATATTCTATCAAGCACAACTTCATCCAGTAAATTGCCATCATCTTCATCAAGTTGGTTTCCATTCAAGGACAACACTTGCCACCAATCTCATGTCTTCATCTTCATTCAGTGGGTTGCCATCAAGGACAACACTCTGCATCATATTTCCAACAATCTCCCCCTTTGGACTTGATGGCAACCACGATGGTGTTTGGTTACCACAACAGATAGGTATATTAAGAATACAATGACACCATGTCACTCTCCCCATTTTTGACACCATTCTTTCTCTTCATTCAAACACCATGTCACTCTCCCCCTTTGACATCAAGGGAAAAGGGCGGATCAAAAACCAACATACTCTCCCTCTTTTCTCCTCATGTGGAAGAAGCGTTCTGCAGATCTGATATGTACTGAAGTGACCAAACTCCCCCTGAGTTCATACTGAATTTTCAAACATATTTTCCAATGAAGTACATGACTCTATGAAGTTCCTATCACCAATGACTCACATTTACATCACATATCCAACCAAGTGGATTTACATATGAGACTCAAATACTCAACCAAGTGGGTTTACAACATTTGACTCAGCTACCCAAACAAGTGGGTTTACAACATTTAACAAGTCCTTACATGACTGAATATTACAAGATTTACATCATGGGTCTCAACATGACCTTTTCAACAAATTACATATATGACATTAAGACCAACACAAGAAAGTCCTCAAGAATGAGAACATATTTCAGAACAATCATAATGCCAACAATGCATTATACTCAACAACGCTAATGCTCCCCCTGAATCTGTGCATCCAAGCATTCTTTTTGTAAGACTAAGGCTCCCCCTTAGTTTGTGCATCCTGAACACTTTCATCAACAAATCATCAAGGCATCTTCATTAAATCATTAGAAAAAGAATTATGAGAACTGGAACACCACCAGAGTTACCAAATAGTATCAGAGATACCAAACAGTACTGCCACTGTGCTGAAGAGAGCTGACTCCAAGCATAAAATTGTCAGCAATCAGACATACGCGGTTTTCTGTGCAGGAACTCGCGTATATACGCGACTGTGTTTCAAGAAACCCGCGTATCCCAAGCCATCTTCTAAATTTATGCAGATTTGTTCTTTTGACTGGCAGAGAATACTCCCAGCTTCTGTCTTAGATACTCGAACGCGTCCCTGGGCAGAGGTTTGGTAAAAATATCAGCAACTTGTTCTTTGGAGGGAACATACTCCAACTTCACCTTTTGTTCAAGCACTTGTTCACGTAAGAAGTGATACTTGATGGGAATGTGCTTGGTCTTTGAATGCATAACAGGATTCTTTGAAATATTGATGGCACTTGTATTGTCGCACATAATGGGGACAGGTGGTGTACACTTGATTTGAAAATCTTGTAAGGTTTGCATCATCCAAAGGAGTTGAGTGCAACAAGATGCGGCAGCCACATATTCTGCTTCTGCTTTAGATAAGGCAATAGAATTTTGCTTCTTGTTGAACCAAGATACTAACCAGGGTCCCATATAGAATGCACCACCACTAGTGCTTTTCCGATCATCAACACTTCCAGCCCAATCTGCATCAGTGTAAGCATGAAGAGTAAGATCGGCATTCTTTGGATACCATAGACCAAAGTCTTGAGTTCCTTGTAGATATTTGAAAATTCTTTTAACAGCCTGAAGGTGAGACTCTTTTGGATTAGCTTGGAATCGTCCAACAATCCCAACTACATGCATAATGTCTGGTCTAGTCCCAGTGAGATAAAGTAGACTTCCTATCATTGATCTGTATTCTGGTTGATTCACTGTGGGAGAATCATCATTAGAACTGAGACTGCATCCGGTTATCATTGGTGTACTTACAGGTTTGCATTCTTCCATGCCATACTTCTTCATAATTTGCTTAAGATATTTTGCTTGAGATAAAAAAATACCATTTTCCGTTTGGTGCACTTGCAAGCCAAGAAAGAATGTTAGTTCCCCAAGTAAAGACATTTCAAATTCTTGCTGCATGACAGAAGCAAAATTTTGACTCAAAGATTCTTCGTTGCTCCCAAAAATGATGTCATCAACATATACAACCACAATCAATAGTTTATCATTTTCAATTTTTGTGTACAAGTTACTATCAGTAGACCCTTTTGAAAAACCTTGTTGATGAAGATATTTGTCAAGACGATAATACCAAGCTCTTGGAGCTTGTTTGAGACCATATAGAGCCTTTTTAAGTCTACAAACAAGATTTGCATCATTTCCCAAAATGAATCCTTTCGGTTGTTCTATATATACTTCTTCTTCTAGATCACCATTAAGAAAAGCAGATTTAACATCCATTTGATAAACTTTGATTTGTTGATAACTTGAAAAAGAAAGAAACATTATTATGGCTTCAAGTCTAGCTACAGGAGCAAAAGTTTCTTCAAAGTCTATACCTTCTTGTTGAGTATACCCTTTGCAAACCAGTCTAGCTTTGTTTCTTACAACATCCCCATTCTCATTTAACTTGTTCTTGAAAATTCATTTAGTTCCAATGACATTTTTATCATGAGGTCTTGGAACCAAATCCCAAGTGTCATTCTTTTCAATTTGAACAAGTTCTTCATCCATGGCTTGCCTCCAACATTCATATTTGCTAGCTTCATTGACATTGTGTGGTTCAATTGTGGATATGAGTGCCAAATGATTAGAAGATCCTACAAGAGTTCTCCTTGTTCGTACACCAGATTCCTTGTCACCCAAAATTTGAGATTCGGGATGATTCTTTTGAACATATCTGGATGGAGCTTTTTCAGATAGATCATCTTCAGGTTCTTCATTGGATCCACTGTCTATATCATTGCTATCTGATGTAGAAGGCCATATGTCGCTATCATCTTCTTTTGTTGTTTGTTTTTCTTCTTTAGGAGCTGCAGGAGACTCATCAATAACAACATCAATACATTCCACAACCTTTCAAAGCCTTTTATTGTAACATGTGAATGCTTTGCTTGACGATGAGTAACCAAGAAATATCCCTTCATCTGATCTAGGTTCAAATTTTCCAAGCTTTTCATCATTATTTTTTATAAAGCATTTACTTCCAAAAACCTTAAAATGCCTCACAGTGGGAGAATTGCCATACCAAAGTTCATATGGAGTTTTGTCACTATTTACCCGAACATGAGCCTTATTGAGAATGTTAAGTGCTGTATGTGCTGCTTCACTCCAGAACATGTCAGGAACATCAGAATCAGCAAGCATAGCTCTAGCCATTTGAACAATTGTTCTATTCATTCTTTCTGCTACACCATTTTGTTGTGGAGTGCCTGCTACAGAGAACTGTCTTTTAATGCCATGTTGTTCACAAAAGTCAAAGAATTCATTTGATGAATATTCTCCTCCTCGATCAGATCTAAGACACTTGATTTTTAGATCTAATTCATTTTCTGCCAATGCTTTGAAGCTCTGAAATTTTTCAAGTGCTTGATCTTTGTGTTTAATGAACCCGATCCAACACATTCTAGAGTAGTCATCAATAAATAAGATATAGTATTTTTTCCCACGTAATGACTTTTTCCTCATAGGTCCACAGATATCAATATGAATGAGTTCAAGAGGCTTACTTTATGATCCTTCTTTGGCATTAAATCGTACTCTGGTCTGCTTACCAAATTGACAAGATTTGCATATGGTACTTTCCGGAAGATTGACCTTGGGAAGATCACGAATAGCTTAAAGTCTGCTTGCTTTGTTGATTTGAGAGAAACTCAGATGCCCCAGCCTTCTATGCCATAGCCAATTTTCTGAAGACTTGCTTAAGTAACATTGATCTATGCTGTTTAGTACATACAGGTTGCTTGGATTTCTTTTTCCTTTTATAATGATTTTACCTATATCGAGATCACGAACCACACATTCTTTGGAACTGAAGACCACTTCTGCTCCTTGATCACACATTTGACTAACACTTAACAGGTTATGCCTTAATCCATCCACATACATGACATCTTTAGCCTTCACCTTTTCTTTTAGAAAAACTGACCCTTTTCCTTTAATTACGGCAGGAGTATCATTTCCAAATGTAACTTTCTTTTCTTTTTCTAGAGCATTATAAGTATGAAGTTTTCTTTTGTCACCTGTCATGTGTCTTGAGCACCCACTATCGATGTACCATTGATTTTCTTCACCTTCCGCAAATAATGCTATCCCACAATTTTCAACTGGTGGTTCTTTCTTTTTCCATATTTTAGAGCTTGAGGGAACATGTTCTTTTGGATGGATCTTGTTCCTGCATTCAGATTCTTCATGGCCAAAGTTATTACAATAAGTGCATTCAAATTCACTTTGAAGAGGAGAAAAATTGTTATAGGTATTCTTCTTTGGTTTAGTATCCAACCTTTTCTTTCTTGCTTCTCTTGTCATGATGGTTTTATATGCAACACATTGGATAGCTTTATGACCAAAATTGTGACAAGTGAAACATTGCCCATTGAAGTAGAAATTTATGCGATCATGGAATCTTCTATTTGAATTTACCTGTTGGTTGTAGTGTCTTTGAAAGCTATCCCTGTTAGTGTTCCTTGAATTGAGATGGTCCTGCTTTCCCTGTAGAGATCCTTTATTCCCTTGCTGAGTGGTTGAATGATGTAAACCACCTGTAACCGCTTTTAGATAGTTTGGTGCTGAAGTTTGAGAAGATTCTCCGGTATAACCAAGACCTGTCTTTATAAGAGGAGAACGTTGTACCTTGATGATCTCATCTAAGGTTTCAGATCCTTTAGCAAATCTAAGATTCAAGGTTTTTGCTTTCTCAACTTCTTTTCTTTGACTTACCATTTCACATTCTAGTTTTTCAATATGTTTCTTTGCTTCTTCAAGCTGCTTTTCAATGGTCTCTCTGATTATCTTTTGTTCTTCTAAGCGTAGTTTGAGTTGATTATTTTCTTCAAGAAAATCGTTTTCCTCTAGAGCATCCATAAAAGTATCATTTTCTTCTTTTTGTTCAAATGCCATGAGAAGTCTAAGATCTTCTTCACATTCTTCCTCACTATTAGATGACTCATCACTATCTTCATTAGCATAGTAACTTTTCTTAGAGATAGATCGGTTCTTATTCCTTCTTACTACTTCTTTTCTTTTATAAGGACATTTTGCAGCATAATGACCAACTTTACCACACTCAAAACATTTGAAGGGAAGCTTACCTTTGAATCTTCCAGTACCTAGTTGGAGCTTTCTCACAAAATTTGCTTCTTCTTCATCGGATACATAGCTGGATTCTTTGAAAACCTCCTTTTCCTTTCCTTTTGTAGATGCCTTAAAATCAGCTTCTCTTATTTGAGAAGGACCTCCTTGTCTCATTTCAAAAGCAGTCAGAGTACCATGTAATTGAACAATAGTAAGTGATTGCAGATCTTGCCTTTCTTCAATAGCTGAAACTTTAGAGTCAAATTTTGAAGTCAAGGATCTTAAGACCTTTTCCACCAGAGTAGTATCAGTTATGGTTTCACCCAAATTTCTCATTAGATTTACAATATCATCCAGACGAAGAAATAAATTGGCAACACTCTAATCACTATGCATCTTCAAATTTTCATATTCAATTCTAAGAGTTAGGAGTTTTGCACTTTTTACCTTTGTGTCTCCTTCATAGCTTAGAATGATTTTGTCCCATATTTCTTTTGCTGAATGTAGCTGCATCACTTTAGCAAATTCTGATTCGGACATGCTTCCTAGCAAGACATTTACTGCTTTGGCATTGGTTTCATACTTCTTCCTTTCTGCTGCATCAGTAGGAATACTTGCCGGGTATTGATAACCTTCTTCCACGATTGCCCATACATATGCACCAAGACTTTGCAGATATGCTTTTGTACGTACCTTCCAGAATATCAGATTGCTTCCATTGAATAGAGGTGGCTTTATAGACATCACTCCTTCTTGACTTCCCATTGCGACGGATCTCCTTCAAGCGATCAAGCTTCTTCAGAAGGACCACGCCTCTGATACCAATTGTTGGGAAAAATACTGAGAGGGGGGGGGTGAATCAGTATTTATTGCATAATCAAATCTTTTTACTTTTTCATTCCTTAAAACCCATATGCTACTTTCCTTCAGTAAACTAGCGTATATACGCGGATCCCCTTTATGAAACTAGCGTATACACAGAGATCTAGATCTGTCATTAAATCTTCACTTATATTATTTCATCATTCATTCATCAGATGTTCAATAAACAGTAAACATGTGCAGTAAGAACAGAATAAACCATCACACATAGCATCACACATGAACACCAGGATTTTTAGGTGGAAACCCAAATCGGGAGAAAACCACCGCTGCAGTTGCTCAGCCTTCAATATTTTATTATAGAGAAAACATCTTACAACATAGGTGTTGGCGCAGACTTGACCAGCACGCAGGCACCCACCTGCGCTCGTTTACCAGCCTCTCCTGGAAGGGAGCTCCAACCCCCTGACTCGTTTACCAGCCTCTCCTGAAAGGGAGCTACGACCCCCTGATCTCGTTTACCAGCCTCACCTGGAAGGGAGCTACAACCCCCTGACTGAAGGCTACAACCCTCAGCACCACCTTGGACCACGTTTCATCCATTTTCACACTGGATCCAACAACTTCAATAGAACACCACTTGCAGGCCACATTTCATCATATTTTCATACTGGACCCTTTCCATACTTTTAAGCACAAACATACATCACCAACAGATACATATCAACACAGATCAGATAGCAAAAACACAGCAGAACAGATAAGATATTTCATACCCCTTGCTTCAGCAAACCCTAGTTTGCATACGCGCTTTCCCTTCACTGATGTCGCGTATATACGCGCTTCCATCCACACAAACCAGCGTATACCTCAGTGTATATTTTATTGCGCATACGCGCTTTCTCTTCGCTGAAGCCGCGTATATACGCGCTTCCTCCGCGGCGAAGTAGCGTATAGATCTTCAATCATTACAGAGCAGAAAACTTCATCAGATCAGATATTCAGTTCAGATCTACCCTTTTGCTTCAGACAGATGTTCGCCTAGATGCTCGCCTCATCACAGATCTAAGCCTTCCATAATCAGATCTAGCAAATACAAGAGCAATTCAGATCTAGATCTCCTTCTTCATCATTGGTGCATCATACATTCGGATTTATCATTCAAGTGTAACCCTTTCCATTCAGATATACTTCAGAGAGAAGTATTCATTCAAGCTCAGACATCTTGCACTCCCTCACACCTGATTTGCACAATGAATTTCTTCTCCTTATATATGATTACCCTTTGTCAATACCATGAGCCAAAACAATACCATGAGGCCCAAAACTACTGAACGGGGTCAATTAGGCGGATCATTACCCAATACCATGGGTCAATACCATGGTGGTTACCCTTGGTTTTGCACTTTTTGAGCGCTTTAGCCCATACGCGACTTGGCACGTTCTTTTCCGCGTGCATACGCGACTTCCCTTAGACAGATCCGCGTATACCTAGAGACATACTCTTTTCATCAAGATTGAGCACATGCTGGCTTCTTTTCTTCACTGCCTTCTGTACACACTGTAGATACATCAGTTTTAGTTCATCAAGACATATTCTATCAAGCACAACTTCATCCAGTAAATTGCCATCATCTTCATCAAGTTGGTTGCCATTCAAGGACAACACTTGCCACCAATCTCATGTCTTCATCTTCATTCAGTGGGTTGCCATCAAGGACAACACTCTGCATCATATTTCCAACACTAATGCATGACAACCTCAACCATACCAATGCACACTTGACCACACACAATCATAAGCACAGACAATACACCATCATAAGCAACATGTAACCAAATATGCACAACCAATGCATGTCCAACATGTAGTATAATACAAGTAAGCATACACTGACAATACACAAGCATGACCAATATGTGACCTAGCATAAACAAGTAATGCATTTTTGGTCATCTAACCTGTTACTATTAGATGGACCTAAGTACACCATGTAAGACCAATTTTACCCTAAGTAAAATTGCTTTCACTATGAAAATAACTTAGTAAACCACATTTATTAAGTTGTTTATGGTCTAAACAGGAAACCCCATGAGGAAATATTAAATAAATCTACATTTGTTTGATTTTCCTCGAGGAATAATTAGTTAAACAATAGTTTAATTAATATTCCTAGTCACATTTAACCTAAAACAGGAAAATTAATTAGATAAATTATTACTTATCTTATTATTTTCTAGGAATAATTATTTAAACCTTATTTTAAATAATATTCCTTGTTAAATCTGACTAAATCATTCATAAATAATTAAATAAATCATTATTTATTAGATTATTGTTCAACTTCATCCTTAAAATAATAAATAAATCATTCATCTATCTATTATTTACAAATAAAGGGATTTGACCCAAGTCAAATCCTTTTTCCCTCCAACAAATATAATAAAATATTCCATAAAATTTGGATCTAGAAATGGTTAATAATATTTTAATTATGCACCAGTATCTATCCTAACTCAATATTTTGTTATAAATAGAAGGGTTTTTCCATTCACTCAGTACCTTTTGTTGCCTAAAGATCACTCTGGATCTATACTTTTGGTTTGACTTTGATCCACCATCATTGTCATATTTTTCTATCTTTTTGCTTGTGAACTCCCTTTGAGTTCCGTTTTTGTCTGGGTTTTCTACACCATCAAGAGAGAGGAATTTAGATCTGAAGTGCTGAGAACTTACAAGAACCCATCCCCTTGAGGAGAACTGGTAATATCCTTTTCTATTTTCCTCCCACGTGCCATTAATACAAAATTCATTCAACATATTCTTGTCTTGTCTATTGGATGCATGGAGCAACTCTTGTTTTTATTTACTGCTTAATGTCTTTTAATGCATAGAGCTATATTTTTGCAGCATTTATCTTGGTCACCTAATTGAAGAACTAAAGATATTGGCATCCATCTCTGTTGTTAGGGTTGTTTGTCATGCACAGCTAAAGTGGTCTTTTTTCGTACACTTGTGATTAAGATTCATACTAACAACTGGCGACTCCACACGGGTTTACGATTACGACCACTGTCGTTTTTCATATCCCTGCATATCTAGCCGCTCCAAACCCTAGGATTTCTCTTCAGTTTCTTATTTTTCTTTTCTTGATGTTGTTTTTAACCTATAAAACCCTAAAACATTAAAAATTCTAACTTCCGTGTGTTTTCGGACTTATTGCGCAAGTGACAGACATCAGCCGCAGCTGAGACGACACATTTTGCTGAAACCTACTCCTGAGAGTGCCAGAAGTGTGGGTCACACTTTTTGGGCCAAAACCTGTGACCTGAACCTCCAGGGCACAGAAAATAGGCTTAAAACTGCGACCTTTGCAGAAATCAAATCAGAAACTGCGACCTGGACTTTTTGAGGGAGTTTTTCTTAAAGTTTTCTGGGTTTGTCTGGGCCTCTATTCAGGGTTGTCTGACCTCCGTCTCCGCCCGTTTTGGACCTATACTTGTTCTTTTTTAATCATCTAAGTGGGAACCTAGCCCTCTAGGGCTTCAGTACCCTCCACATTTTGTGGAAGAGTTTTAGCTGCTGTAGGTTGTCTGAAATTTTTAGAGTGTTCAGCCATTTTTCAGATCTGATACCTTACCTTCAGATCCACTTCAGATTGGCTATTTATCCATACAAAACACCTATTTTCAGGTTTTTTTTGGTTTTCCTCTAGGGTCCCCTCTGCTTCCCTCCAGGAGATAGTCTTTCGCCACCTCATTTACAGCAATTTTTCGTCTGATTTTTTGTTGTTTGTCTGCACCTATTTCCAGCAGATTTGACCATTAGATCCTTGTCCCTCCTGACCTTAGATCTATTGGCTATTTTGGTGTGTATTGACTAGATTTTTTCCCACCTGCAAACTACTTGTTGAGAGGCCCGCCTCCTTGGGTTTAGATTAATGCATTAGTAGTTGTTTATTTTCTGTTATTTCAGTTTCATATACTGTTATTTGTAGGTTTATTAACAGTTATACAACATGCTTTTTATTTTTCTCTACAAACGTCTGGGTTTAAAAACTGAAATTTACACACTTTACACACACACCCTAAGTGAAGAAGAGCTTGGTTAACACCACCAAGCAAAGACTTTTAAACATTGAAATAAATTGATCATGCACCTCTCTGCCCTTGTTTCGACATTGTAATCAGTTGATTATGCACCTCTTCTCCCTTGTTGGTCTCTCTTCCCTTTGTGTCGTGTTTGTGTCGTCATCATTGTGCCACCAAGGCGTTTATCCCGGAGACTTCTTGGCCTTCATCCTCAGTTTTAGGTAGAAATATTTACTCCTTCGCGTAGGATTCGAGTTAGTCCTCCACCGAGTCTGCATTCCGACTCCTCCTCTGGTTCATTGGGTTCCCCTTCTGGTTCTGCCCCTGGTTCTCCCCCTGTCACCTTCACCATGTCTATTTCAGGACCTAACGCTAGTGGTAGCCCCAGCCCTAATGCTGGGAATACTACTAGTGGGACCGCAACAGGAACTACCCCAGCTGCTCCCTTGCTCCCCTATATGGCAGGCCTCAGTCTTCCCGATTTTAACCAGTTGATCAATGACCCTATACACCATGACGCTAGTTGGCCTGCTATGCCGACCAAGCTCCCTTCTGACATTCCCAAGTTTGAAGGTCTTGCTGGAGAAGATCCTACCAATCACATTCGATCTTTCCACATGTGGTGTTCGTCTAACTCCGTTACCGATGCCTTTGTCCATCTTTGCTTGTTCCAATGTATGCTTACTGGCGAAACTTCTAAGTGGTATGTTGATCAGACCTCATCCTCTCATACCACCTTTGCGACTCTTGCCCAGGATTTTTTGTCTTATTCCAGCTTCCCCTTCATTATGACACTGGTACCGAACTTTTGACTTCTTTTCGTCAATCGTCTGTGACCCGCCTATCCGATCATGTCCAAGAATGGCAGAGAAGAAAGAGCCTATGTCAAGCCCCTACCTTTGAAGACAGTGTCTACATGGACTGGTTCCTTGGATCTCTCTTGCCTGCTATCGGAAAGGATGTCGCATTGCATTTCCCTCAAACTAAAGAAGCCGCTCTCCAAATTGCATAAAAATATGACCTGATCTACGCTCAGTCGAGTTATGTTTATACCGTTCTACCTGATCTTCCTAGACCTGGTGGTGCCAAAGCACCAGGGGCATCTCATGCCGCCGACAGTATCATTGGAGCTCTCTCTCATCCATACGCTTAGCCTCCCATGGGCTATGTCTTTCCTCAGGGGGGGTTCAGCACCTCCTACACTTTTCCCCCTCCCGGTAGCATGTATCTAGGATACAGCATGCCTCCTCATTTTTCCCAACCTCTTGTTTACCACAATGTTATCCAACCTCCTTATTATCTGTATCCACATCATGGTGCTCCAAATCCTCTAGCATTAGCGTCTCCGCCTCCCTTGGCTTCTCAACCCCCGCAACAGCAGCCACCACACCCTCAGGGGTAGGTGTATGCACAATAGGGCGCGACTAATCCTCCTCCCTCTAAAAAGAAGAGGAAAGGAACTCAAAATCAATTTTCTCCTGGTAATATTGGACCTAAACCTCAAAATAATGCACCTAACACTGCTAACCAACAACATGGCACTTAGCCCAAGCAGGACAGGTTGGTTCACACGAATAAGCCTTGTTCTTGTTGTGGTTTTTATGGTCATTACATGCATGATTGTCCTATTTTACCACTGATGAAGCAGATGTGGGAATCTCAAGCAACATTGCGAGGACAGCAAGCCTCCCCTTCCGTCCCTCCCAGCACTTCGCCTAGTCAGCCGGCTGTGTTTACTAATCCTTTCCCTCAGCAAGGATTTGTGGCTACCCAACCACCTAATGGTTAGGTGGCCACTCAAACTCCTCCATCTAGTACCTCCGATTACCAGATTCTCATGATGAATTCTGACCAACCTATAACCATAGATATCAATCTTCAGACTCAGTCCCATCAGTACAACAAACCTCCCGCTACGTCTGTCCCCGAGCCACCCTCTCTGAGTTCTACAGAGCCTCTTTCGACAACTAATGGTTGTTTGCAGATCCCTTAGCCTAAGGCAGAAGTTCATACCAAGATCCCTAAGGGACCACTACATCGAAATGTTGCTTTTGGCAAAGTTTCCCATTCGTATAGTATAGTAGATGATTTGGTGCAATCTCCTGCTACCATTTCAATGCTAGAACTCCTCCAGTCGTGCCCTTCACAATGAAAAAATGTACTATCTTCCATGGGTGTTGTAGATCCTTCCAATGATTGCTTGATATTCTTCAATGTTGACCAGTCAGAACATCCTCCTCTTCCTGCTTCCGTCGCCTTCCAAATCCCAGTCAAGATCGAGAACGCCAACATTTCCTGGTGCATCATTGATGAGGGGCATCCACCTGTGTGATGTTCGCTTCGGTTTGGAAGCAACTCGGATCACCTAAGTTGGATCCTTCCATGATATCTCTTCGAGCGTGGGATGGCCACACCTCCTAGTCCATTGGCATATTTTGCAATTGTCCTATTACTCTTGTGGGCAAGACTGTTTGCGTTGATGTAGAATTCATTGATTCCCACTTGGATTACAACATTCGATTGGATTGTACCTACACCTATGCGATGTCTACTATCCTATCTGTGGTTCACCGCAAGATTTCCTTCCCTCATAACGGAAAGATAGTCACCATTGACAAGTTGACATATTACGAACCGAAGTCTCAGACCTCCCCTGAGTCCATCATCTCTTCGGTGGACAATAAGCAAATCGTCGATCCATTGACAAGTGTCTCACCTGGAGTTTACAAAGACTCCTCTTTTCTTGGTACATTCCCTGGTCTTCCTCCTCCTGTCTTTGATCCCATCTCATCGAATGTTTGCATGATGCAATAATCTAGGGCTTCCCTCAAGCGGCCCGCTTCGACTATTCAGCAACCTCACCCTCCACAGCCTACTCCTAGCCATTCGATTCAGCCTTTTGGACCCCCTCCTTCTGGCCCTTCACCTATAGCTGGTATCCATGAGCCGCTCTACCCTCCTGGAATAGTTCCTCCAGGCCTTAACCATCTCGAAGTCGTCCTGCCTAGCCATTACCCCTCTGGTCAAATACAGTTCCTAGCTCCCCCTCCTGCAGTGTTCTCGGTACCTGTCATGGCTACCCTATCTCTTCCCAACCTGACCTTGGAGATTCACGTCTGGTATCTTGATCCCCCAGCCGCTACCCTGCCTGTTCCACCCAAACCTTATCTTGCTTTAACCCCGGTTCAACCGGTCCTTATGACTTCTCCCGCTGCTACAGTGCCTCAGCCACGTCAACAAGAACCCTCTCATGTTGCGACCACTTCGGGTAAGAAGGGAAAAGCTCACAAAAGGGCATTAGAAGGAAAGGTTACCATGATTGACCCTGCTCCTCCTCCGCCTCCAAAGCCTTGTGCCTTGAGTGATGTCGTCGGTCATGCCACCCATACCTGTCCTGAATTGCCCCGAATCAAGCCCATGGTTAATGTTGTGTTCCTTGAGTCTATGGTCCCTGAAGCCTCTGTTTCTTCCTCGACTGTAGCCAAGAAACCTAATACCATTCACACCAACCAACCTTGTGCTTTGTGTGATCTCCATGGCTATTATTCTCACCTTTTTCCCCACCTTGAAGAGTACCATTCCTCTTTGGAAGCGTTCCGCTAATTCGAGGCCAAGCATGACAAGTTAACCTCTCACTTGTTTGCGAGTTCTTCTTCGGTAGAACCAGAGGATCTGCCTACTCCCATTGACATTCCCCCTCCCAATGTCGAAATGACAGAGTCTTCGGCCACCATTTTCTACCTATCATCATCCATAATACCCTCGGTGGAAGTCCCCTTGGAGACTTCCCCTGATGTTTCGCCTGACCTCCCTTCGGCGATCACCCTGGGCTCCACATCGGTAGATCCCTTATCTGCTTACTCTTTTATCATCCCCCATGACGTTGTGCATGTGATCCTTTCTTCACATGATGATGGGACAGGTAGCTCTACCGCATCAGGTGATCTCCCTCCCTCTATTCACCCCATCTTCCATTTGGATGAAAACATTATGGAAGCTATGACTAACCCTAACTTTCCGTGGGATGATATGCACCACCCTGCGTACTTCCTCTCGTGGCAATCCCATGACCAATATGCTGTGGAAACTAAAAACTTCATTTCCAATGAAGTCGGTTGGTTTAGAAATCCCATCCCTGAACCTGATGCTTTTGAAGAAGGAAATATGGCCAATATCTCTCCTACCATTAAAATTGACATTTCTAACAAACCAGGGGTAGTAGAAAATATCACCTTGGGCACCCAATGCACCTCGGAATAGGTTGTGGCTTACACCAAGCTATTTAAAGAATTACGCGATGTTTTCTCCTAGTCCATCGTGTTGCATTGCAAACCATCGAAGCGGCTAAAAAATGCACCAAAGCTCAGTATGACCACAAAGTCCACCCTCGTACTTTTCACAAAGGTGATCTTGTTCTGGTGTATGACCAAGCCCATGATGTCCTCAGTCATGGGAAATTTGACTCATTATGGCTAGGACCTTACATCATCAGTAAGGATTTAGGTAAGCGGGCATATCTCTTAGAGGATTTTGAAGGCCATCCCCTTCCTAATCCTCACAATGCACTCTATCTTAAGAAATATTACCCTTAGTATTTTCTTCTGGAAATGCATGTTTTATTTCTTTTAGGTAGCCAACTCGTGATTTTGTAATTTGATACTTCACCACGACACCTTTTGTCCACGAAGGGTCACTTCACCACTCCTCAAAATCGAATTTCTTCACTTGCAACACTTGTACTTGTGGCACCACTTTGCCTTCATACTTTTTCATGCTCGTGTTGATTTTCGTCGTGGGTAACCATCATGTACTCATGTTTTTATGGTCCCCATTGGACCTTTTTTGTGTGGCAGCATCATCGAGTCACCCTTTTTTAGATCATCCAAGTTGAGTCATCATCGCATTCATGGAGTTTATCCCGAGTCCCTTTGTATCCCGCCATATTCCTCCATCCTTCATTGCTTGGTTCCTCTCTCGTGTCGCATATTATAGCCTTTAGTCCTACTGTCCCCTATCCCTTATGATATTGTGTCAGTCGCTGTCAGGTCATCCATGCCCTTTATGCTCTAACAAGGGAAGTCGTTCGCCTGCTACTCAGTTCCCCCCATTTCATCATCATCCCTGGTGACAGTATGTCAGTCGCTCTACTATTTTCTCTCGTGCCTTAGTTGAGGATCCCTTATTGCCTCACCTATGGTGGACCTCCTTCTATCGACATCGGATCATTCATTCCAGAATATAGGTCTAGAGGGCAGTGTACCTTGGTTCCAGCTTCCACTCTTGTTCGGTGCCTCGGATCAGGCAAAGGGATTCCTTATTTCCCATTGACTTGATTGTTTCCCAACTCTAGCTCCTTTCATCATGATCGAGATCTGTATACTTGATGGTTTAGTGATGCAGCAGATGATATCGGCGATTCCTGGGTGTGTGTGAAATGTTTTATCCCTCATGAGGGGGTGGCCCTACAGGTAGCACCCCACATGCCCAAATGACCTATTCATTACATCCTTTGATGCAGCTCCATAGATTTGATGATGTCGACCTCAATCGCTTGCAACGCCTTTTTGTTTGCATGTATCAGTCAAATTTTCAGAGCCCTTTCCTGTTTACAGGGGAATTTGGGTTGTATTTGTATCTCATGTACTCATATATTATTGTATAAGTCCTGGCTGTTATCCCAGGCACAGAATGTATGTGGGATTCATTATCATATTTGTATATGGCTCATATTTATGCCAGCATGTACTATATAGTTCAGTCCCTTGTTTACTGGACGCATTATTCTTTGTACTTTGTCTCGGCGGGCATAGGTATACCCCCCCCCCATCGCCTATAGCACAGGTACTCACTCATAAAAGAGACTTGTCGCACCTGTAAGTCTTGCCTCCTTAGGGTCTAGTCCTTTAGCGCTTCGGTCTACCTTTTATTTCTCTCTCTCTGACTTCCCCTTCGGTGTCTAGAGATTAAGTTCTTACAACGTACTTCAGTCATACAATTAGCTCCTAACGCTTGCACGCTGGGGATGAATCTGTTACACCATTTTTTTGGTCATCTAATCTGTTACTATTAGATGGACCTAAGTACACCATGTAAGACCAATTTTACCCTAAGTAAAATTTCTTTTACTGTGAAAATAACTTAGTAAACCACCTTTATTAAGTTGTTTATGGTCTAAACAGGAAACCACATGAGGAAATATTAAATAAATCTACATTTGTTTGATTTTCCTCAAGGAATAATTAGTTAAACAACAGTTTAATTAATATTCCTAGTCATATTTAACCCAAAACAGGAAACTTAATTAGATAAATTACTATTTATCTTATTATTTTCTAGGAATAATTATTTAAACCTTATTTAAATAATATTCCTTGTTAAATTTGACTAAATCATTCATAAATAATTAAATAAATCATTATTTATTTGATTATTACTCAATCACATCCTTAAAATAATAAATAAATCATTTATTTATTTATTATTTACAAATAAAGGGATTTGACCCAAGTCAAATCCTTTTTCCCTCCAACAAATATAATAAAATATTCCATTAAAGTTGGATCTAGAATTGGTTAATAATATTTTAATTATGCACCAATATCTAGACTAACTCAATATTTTGTTATAAATAGAAGGGTTTTTCCATTCACTCACTACCTTTTGTTGCCTAAAGATCACTATGGATCTATACTTTTGGTCTCACTTTGATCCACCATCATTGTCATATTTTTCTATCTTTTTGCTTGTGAACTCCCTTTGAGTTCCATTTTTTTCTGGGTTTTCTACACCATCAAGAGAGAGGATCTTTAGATCTGAAGTGTTGAGGACTTACAAGAACCCATCCCATTGAGGAGAACTGGTAACATCCTTTTCTGTTTTCCTCCCAGGTTCCATTAATACAAAATTCATTCAACATATTCTTGTCTTGTCTATTGGATGCATGGAGCAACTCTTGTTTTTATTTACTACTTAATGTCTTTTAACGCATAGATCTAGATTTTTGCAGCATTTATCTTGGTCACCTAATTGCAGATCTAAAGATATTGCCAACCACCTTTATTGTTAGGTTTGTTTGTTATGCACAGCTAAAGTGGTATTTTTTTGTACACTTGCAATTAAGATTCATACTAACAGCATATACAACATGTATCAACATATAAGCAAGTGTGCACGGACAATACATAAGCATGAACAACACATAACCAGTCATATACCAATGACAACATGTTGACAACAACACCATCAACCCTTCCATGGAGACACCATTGCCACCATGGCCAACACAACACAAATACAAAAATCACATCCACCATAGGTATGAGAAACACATATGAAACCAACAGAAAATCATGACCAACACATTGTCCATCCAGTCCAACGGTTGAACCGTGCTATAATACCACTCTGTAAAACCCCCTTCCCACATCTATCCAAGCAACCGACCATCCGGGTAAATATGTGATGAGAGGCTACTATGGTGAGATTCAACCTCCTAGGTGACCTTAAGGAAGTGGAATTGACAAAACACTTCACATAGACCTTGTACATCAAGAATAACACCCCCAGAAGCTAACCCAACCATTTAGGCAACCTTCCCCTGGGTCCTACTGACCTAATTTTCTTATGGGCCTCTGGATGCATGCATAGGTCTAAAAGCCAGTGTATATGGGTCTCTGGACACATGCAGAAGCTGAAAAGCGTGTGTTTAAGGACTAATTCCTCAGTGTTGTCCTAACGTCCCCAGGATTTGAGCCACTTTTTCAGGCCTATAACTTAGTGCTCTACCCAGAACTTCATGACAAGTTCAAATATGAATTAAAATTACCAAACAAAGATACATTTACAAAAATATCCATGAGGAATAAATTGGACCCCTACTAGCCATGACAGGAATTTCGTCAAACATGTCACAAACATGAAAGCTACATGTATAAACAATAGAACAAAGCAAAGGGACCTCATACTTATTTGAGAATTGCTAAGAAACATTGCTCCCCTACAGCATAAGTCGCAATACAATCTATTCGACCCTAAATACATTGTGCACTCATTTACAAGTAAAAACACGGGGAGATCCATATGTCATCATTGTTAAAATACATTCTCATAACTAGCATAATAACAACAGAATTATGGTGGATGCAAGACGAATAAAATCCACATAATAACCAGTACAATTATACATCAAATACTAAAGGAATTATCTTCTCATTAATGAATGTAAAAACCAATCAGAGATGGGACTTCCACGTTACACCCGACCATAGATTAGCTAAGCCAATTCTCTCTTCAGTCAATCACCCTGTGCCATATTCCAAGCATGAATGTGGGACTCAAACCGAAAGAACCAACCATGGCATCCCGAGGCTAAACCACCTCACCCTCATCAATAGAAATCAGGCTTTACTGTGATCTACACCAAATCAGTATGCCAACACAATAAACATGTCATAACCGACTTTACTGTTATCTACACCTAATCACTAGGCCAACACAAGCATAGAGATCACCGAATTCGCTCCAACTAAACCGTGAGGAATTTTGATGTCTCTTATTCTCTCAGGATTTACCGCAGCTCATAGTCTAAATCAGGGGTCACTGGTCCCTAAACCGAGACATACTCTCAACTCTTTATTTTATATCCCAAACCCGGGATTCCTAGGCTTGATGGAAAGAAAACCACCTCTTAGGCCTTATCGCAATCCAAACCCAGATCACTGGTCCCTAAAACGAGGAAACACATCAACCGGTTATGTGTCATATCATTTAGAGATCCACCTCACTCAATTTCGAATTCTTCTGGCAATTCAGCTAAACCAAACAACAACATGGCTATCCGGAAATGGAAAGGCTAGGCTGAAAACATTGTCACACCTTGCAAACCCCATGCCAAGACAGAAAATAACCACATGCAATACTGTGCATGCCATATCTAGCAAGGAACTCATACATGCAAATCAATACCTACAAAGAATCATGTTGTAGCTATTTGATCCCTACTCCTCCTTGCTTACTTGCTCCTTCTTCTTTGTTTCTTGTCTTTCTTGCTCCAATGCCAAAATTCTCCAAGAAACTCCAAGTGTTCAAGAGTGAGAGAGATAATAATGAGAGAGCTCCAAAATGAATTGACAAAAGGTACCAACTGGTCCTCATAAGCCTTTTTATAAATGAGGCCTCTATTTTCTTCATTTTCCATTATTTTCCTTCAATTTCCTCCTCACATGCAACCTATGAATTTTCGCCTACCTTTTCTCCTAATTTCCATTATTTCACAAATAAATGTGTCAAATATGTCATTTCACCTTTCCAAAGCCTTTGCCTTTGCCTTTTCCAATTTCCTTGGCCATAATAAACCAAATGAACACCCACTAGGATGTTTTGCTGAAAATTCAGCTTGGAATAAGTGTCCCATTATCCGTGGTTATTATTTTTAACTTTTATTACATGGATTTTTCACCAGGGTTGTCACACTCTACTAAAGTTGTCAAGGGCTCTAGGAAATAATAACTCAACCCACAACCTTCCATGGCTTCAGAGCGTTTGTCCAACTCGACTCCATAGACTAGTTACTCAACCCACCAACGACTCTAGAGCGTTTGTCCCAACCTAGGATCTAGGACTAGTAACTCAACCCAATTTGTTCCAAGGCTTCCAAAATGTTTGTTCCAACCCAAAACTAGAAGGAATTATGAGGACCAAACCGAAACAATCAAATGGGAAAACCCACAACGCCATGGCTATCCATGAAATGGAAAGCAAGGCTACAAACCATTGTTAATCCAGGTAATCATCCATACCAATGACAACACATAACCAAATAATCACATGCATATACCATGCATCCATAAATCAGCAAGGAAATCACACATGCAACCTTTCACTTGCAAAGCTACCCATATGTAGCTTCTAATCCTATTGTCCCCTTGTGCTTCCCTTCTTTCGCTTGCCTTCTTTCTCCATATCCAATGTATTCCAAAGTGCTCCAAGAATACTTTAAGTGTGCAAGAGTATGAGAGAGTGAGAGAATAGAAGAGAGCTCCAAAACTGATCTAAAAATTTGTGAACTGATCCACAAAATCCTTTTTATCATTGAGGCCTCTATTTTCTTCATTTTCCTCTATTTTTCTTTAAATTTCCTCCTCATGAAATTTTGTGACCTTTCACCTTCCTTTTCTCCTATTTTCCTTTATTACATAAATAAAATTCCATTTAATGCCACTTTGCCTTTGTCAATTTCCATAACCATAAATTAATTACTAGTGATAACCATCACCATGTTTTTCCCAACGTTCAACTTGGAATACATGTCCCGTGACCTTGGTCTTATTTTTATTTACATATAAAATAAACTAAGGGTTGTTATAAATCCCTCCCCCTTAGGGGAACACCGTCATCGGTGTTTGAACACCTATGATGCACATGGATATTTATAACACAACTCGATGCGACATTTACATCATATCATATTGTTGAAGACATAACCAACATATAATGAACAACATACTACTTATTGGAGCTTTATAACACAACTCGATGTGGTATTTAAATACATATACATATACATACATAACCAAAACAAAACATCAAAAATATATCAAGACACATTCTCTCAACCAACAAATAGAGAAGGGTACATAGCTCACATCTGATCAACCATCACCCATGTAGCTTCATCGAGCCCAAAGTGATTCTATTGCACCTTAACTTGCTTGATTTCTTGATTCTAGAGCATGAGAATCTTTCAATGCAAAATGAAATGAGGCTTCGATTGGGATTCTCCTTCTAGTTCCACCTGCAATAGAAACTAGTCAATTGCATGATCAACATCTTTCACATAATTATTAAGAAATCACACATGGAAAACATCATGGACTTTCACTGTCGGAGGCAATGCAAGTCAATATTCCACTGGTCCAATTCTCTTAAGGATCTCAAAAGGTACACAACACCGAGGTGCCAACTTGGAACATGATCCAATCCTCAAGGAGCTCTTCTTGGGCTTGATGCGCAAGTACACATGTTCCCCAACCTGAAACTCCTTGAATACTATGTGTTAATCTGCATAACTCTTCTTCCTTTCATGTGCTGCCTTCAAATTCATTTTAATAACCTGCA
This sequence comes from Pinus albicaulis, assembly GCA_034641835.2. Taxonomy (NCBI): domain Eukaryota; kingdom Viridiplantae; phylum Streptophyta; class Pinopsida; order Pinales; family Pinaceae; genus Pinus; species Pinus albicaulis. The sequence continues at coordinate 1,102,880,524 of CM076581.1, forward strand.
TTTATTTTTCGCATCTTTTCCAACATATCCGGTCCAATCAATACCTTATTTAGTAGATCACTCCAACTGATGGGAGGATTACAACTCCACCCATAAAGTGCCTCAAATGGACTCATATTCAAATATTATTGATACCCATTGTTATACGCAAACTCAACCGGTGGTATATACTCTTCCCACTTCCTCTGTTGATGCATGACTTACATTCTCAATATGTCCTCAAGAATCCTGTTGACCCTCTATGTTTGTCCATCTGTCTATGGAAGGTAAATTGTACTAAATGCCAACTCTGTTCTTAAGCTTACAAAAAAAAAATCCAAAACCTGGAAGTGAACTTGACATCTTTGTCTAACACAATCTTCTTAGGAATACATTGTAATATCACTATCTCTATGATGAAGACATGTGCTACCTCACTAGCCAAATTCGTAGACTACTAGAATTAAGTATGCTTCCTTTTTCAACCACAACCATAATAAAATCATGTTATTGTTGGGTGTGTGTTATATTCTTTCCACGATTAGAAGTAGGTGTGAAGCAGGGGGGTGTGAGGGGGGCGGTGGGCTCCCTTCGCTTGCGTCGAGCATAGCAAGGGGGTCACAGGGGGGCAGTAGCCCCCCTGCACGGGGTCCAGGGCAGTACCATAGGAAACAAATTTGGACCTTATATTAGGTGGGCGAACCCGCCTATGGTTTTGTGCATGGGTTTGCACATTGTTTTGGGCATGATGTTTTCTGCTCATGGTATTTTGTAGATTCGTTCAAGGTAACTACGATTATGATCTAATATAGGGTTAATGGATTGGGATTTATGAATGCTTCGTCATGTATATATATGTGTTGTAACGCTAAAAGGAATATAATGAGAAATCAAGCTAGTAGTTCTAGTTTAGGATCCAGGGGAAAATATCTATGTATATATGTTTTATGTTTTATGCTCTCGCTATTGTTTATTATTCATTTTTTAAGAATGTGTTTGCAAATAATTTTTGTACAGGGTTAAAACCTTATGTTATCTTGATGTCCTCGGTAAACATGTAATGAAATCCATAGAAATCACCTCCCATTTCCACTATGGAATCATAATCAATTGCAGTAAACCACCTGGATGGTTACACTCTGCTTTTACCTGTTGAAAATTCTAACATATCGCAACATACTCAACCCCTTCCTTCTTAAGATTCGATGATGGTAAAACTTCTTAACCATTTTTAATGTCTTATGATATCCCGGGTGATCTGAATATGACTTAACATGAAATTCCCGCAAGATAATCTTATTGATCTCATTTTTGTCTGGCACATAGATCTTGTCCTTAAATCTGACCAATCCATTTGTCATGAGATGATAATCCACATTTCGTTCACCTATACCATATTGCTATAAATTGTGCTTAAGTTGCTAGTACCTGTCATCCTATTGTCCTGCCTACAAGATCTGATCCTGCAAGTTTGTCCCATATGAACTCATTGTTGCAATGTGATTTATCTGCACTCTCATGCTAAGAGCATCTGTAACCCGATTCTCTTCACCCTTAATGTACCTAATCTTGAATTCAAACTTACTGAGCGTAGCCAACCACCTAGCATGCCTAGAATTCAGATTCAGTTGGTCAAAGAAGTATCTTAGCCCATTATGGTCACTCATCAAAATGAACCTCTTTCCAAGAAGATAATGTCTCCACATCTTTAATGCATGAATGATCACTGCAAACTCAAGATCACGCGTCAAATAATTCTACTCATGCTCATTCAGTTTCCTTGACTCATAGCATACTACTTGTCCTTCTTGCATCAAGACTCCACTAAGTCCTCTTTTTCAAGCATCTGTGCATACCAAAAAATCTTTGTCCAAATATGTAATCTTTAGAACTGGAGCATTTGTAATAAAATGCTTCAACTACACAAAACTAGCTGCACATTCCTCTATCCATTCAAATTTCTTTCCTTTCCTCTGTAATGATGTAATAGGGTAGGAAATCTATGAGAAGTTCCTAATGAACCAGTTGTAATAATATACTAACCATATGAGTTATTTGACCTCATCCACATTCCTAGGAGTTTCCCATTCCATGATAGGTCTAATATTTTTTTGGTCCACCGTTATACCTTCCTTGGAAACCATATACCCCAAGTAATGAACTTATGTCTAAAATAAACTACATTTACTAAGCTTGACATACAACTGATACTCTCTTAGCAATATCAACATTGTTGCTAAGTGTTATTCATGCTCTTCCTCACTCTTATAATATATCAATATGTCATCAATAAATACTATCACAAACTTGTCTAGATAATGATGCAACACACTATTCATCAAACACATGAAAGTAGCTAGAGAATTATTCAAACCAAAAGGAACCACAGCAAACTCATAATGGCCATACCTTGTCTAGAAAGCAGTCTTGTAGATGTCCTCTTATTTGATCGGTACCTGATGATATCCTAATCTCAAATCAATCTTTGAGAACATTGTTGCTCCCTTCAAATGATCAAACAAGTTATCAATTTGGGACAAAGGGTACCTATTATTAAATCATCACCTTGTTCAACTGCTTGTAATCACCACACAACCTTAGAGTACTATCCTTATTCACAAAAAACACTGGGTGGAACACTTGGCCTAATGTATCCCTTGTCAAGCATTTCCTTCAAATGCAACTTCAATTCCACTAATTCTGGAGTGCTCATCATGTACGGTGTCTTTGATGCTAGTGTTGCTCTTGGTATCAACTCAATAAAAAATTCCACTTCCCTATGAGGCCGTGACTTTGAAATATCTACTGGAAATACATCCTAGAACTGTTGCAAAATTGGATACCTATTCAAGAATTCCAAGTCATCAACATCCTTACCTTTATCACCAGAAATATGACCAGCAAACAATACAAATCCTTTCCTACTACTGCACTTTTCGTGCATAGTTGTGACCATCCTAATTGATGTAGGAATATTCTTACCCTACAATATTCTCCTCTCTCCATCATTATCCAAGCACTCTGTTATTGCCTAAATCTACCTTAGGCTGAAATAAGGCAGAGTTCAAGGTAACATCAAACCACGCTCAATCTGGTAGCTAGCCCTACCAGATCAGGAGAGGGCTCTCTCCGGGTCAATCTCAACAAAAATAATTGAAGGGGCTTGAGATGACTTGAAATAAAGGCTAATTTTAGGCTACGTATATAAGTAAAGGATTTTGATTTTGATTTTGGGGGTTTTTTTTGGAATCAAGGGAAAGGCAGTTTTGGGTTCGGGGATGCGACCTAGTTTTTGCAGAGTTCTGATTGGGGCAAGGAAGGCAATTGTTTTGATGCTTTATATTGAATGAATGGATGGTTCAGACCAGTGAGGAGATAAAGAGGGAAAGAGGCTTTCAATAATCCTCTTCAAACAGATGAAAACATGGAAAATTAAACAAAACTGAAGGTAGAGCAAAGCAAGCTAATGAATTCCACCTTTATCACTCATTTGTTTAATTTAAGAAGAAAGGAGAAGAGAAATGATACACATAAAAATCAGTGAACTTACAATTACATAGAGAAAAACACCATCAAAACACAGAGCCACATCAAAGATTGCTGCAAACCCTGGTCTATTCCTTTGCCAAAAGTGCAGAGATGAAATGTACAATGAAGTGCCAAGAAATACCAAGTGTCCACCCTGAAAATGACTGAAGAACTACATGATATAGACAAGCCTAACTCATTCCCATGCCTGTAGGGGTCAAGCTCATCATTCTAGGAGTTTCTTCAACCATATCTAAACTAAGAACTGAAAAATAGGCAATGAAACAACTTGCCTCTGTATGATAGGAAACTGATTCATTCACTTACATTTCACTTTTTGGTGAATGAATCTACTAATATGAGTAAAAATGTGCCAAAATTACATCATGTTCATGAAATTACATCAAGGTACATCAAGAGTTACATGAAAAAGTCAAACTGGCCAAAACTAGGCGAAATTCTGAGCTGCTGAATGAAAAATAGGCCAAATTTCTCTATGTGTCGCGCCTGAAATCTCTATGCGTAGCACAAGTTTGAGGCTGATTTTGAGGGCCTTCCCGAAGTACAAATTGAGTGCAGGATAGTTCGTTGGAAAGCCCTACCTGTCTACTTTCCAACCAAAGTGGAATTTCTGGATTTGGTTGCCATTTTCCCCTCCAAAAGTTCAATCTCCCAACACTGCTTCCTGTGTGTGCAAAAAGTGGCAGAAAGGCCATTTTTAGGGTGTCTTTGACCCTTTAAGCAACCCAAAACTTGATGAAATCCTTAGGTAATCCATAGGCATGCATAAATTTTGATGAAAAATCTAGAAATGCAAATTTTTCCTCCTGAAGAGCTGCCAATTATAAGCGCGCGCCAAGTGGCGCTACGCGTCGGGTAGGAAAATCTGTGTTTAGGCTCAAAAATTCAAAATTGACAAAATTTTTCCCAAATTTCTTGAAATTTGGGCTGAAGGTCCCTCATCAAGCACTATGCTGGGCCAAAGAAGCTTCGGCCAAAATTTGGAGCCTATCATGCCTTTTGTGACGCTTTAGTGCCCTCCTTAGCCTTGCCTTCAGGATCTTGATCCTTGCCTTGCAAACATGATGTCGCGCCCAATAATGGTTCTTCATGTGTCTGAGCATGTTATTTTCCTTGTTTGCCTTTTCCAATAGCTTCTCAAGATTAATGTTGACCCTCTCAAGCCAAGTCTCTTTATCAGCCTCAATCTCCCGCTCAATGGGTGTCATCTCTGTTGGGCTTCTTCGGGCAGCCTGCCGGTTCTCACGGATGTTTTGCAACTCCATGATTGTCTGCTGATCCTCCAACTATTTGTTGCGCTGCTCCAGATATTTTATGATCCATTGAGCTCTTTTCAATTTTTCGGTCAATGTGTCGATCTCAGCCTTCTTCTCCTGAATGATCTCTCTCAACTTTGAGCTTTGAGAGCTCAAATCCTCATCAATCAATATGAAATCAGTATCCTGGCCTCCTGAAGAGCCCTCATCCTGCATCAGCCTCTTACCTCTGTCATGTACCTGTAGCTGTGCTGCTGATGATGGCAACGAGACCCCTTCCACCCTGGGTGGAGATAGTACTCGTCGGGCTGCTGCAAATAATCCTCTCGTGCCTCTCTGATAAGTAACATACACCGGCACACTGATAGGCTCTGTCTCAGGACCTTCAGGTTGATGTGAAGGTTCACCTGCATCATGAACAATCTTCGGAGGAGGCTGAGGGGCTGTGAAGAAGTCATGGGAAATGAAATGCTCCCATGCAATACCATGCAATCCAAGCTGATGTACGACAACAATCTTGATGAGTGCATAGTGATAAATATTGTTGTACTGCTGCTCGGGAGTCTTCTTCTGCACAAGAGTGGTCATTCGCTCGATGTTGCGGCACATGAAATACGATATGTTCATCATCCTCGCTCTAGTGAAATGCATCAATAACCTGATGTGGTATGCATAGAGGCATGAGAACCGACCCTCACAACTGAAGTATTTGATAATGAGTCTCATCAAAGGCGCATAGGATTCCTTTAGGAACCGGAATGGAAATACCCTGCTGAGCTGTCTCACATAGCTAGGCCTGATGCATGGTTCATAATGCACTCTGTCCACCTGTTTTCTCTTGTTCCACTGTTCACCCACATTCGGTATTCCAGTTGCTTGAGATATGGTTTCCGGTGTCAAGGTGAAATTTACACCAGCAAGAGTTACCTAACCATCATGCAAATGTAACACAAACAACCGAGCCAACTCCTGATGATTTTGAATCCTAGCAATCATCTCACAATACTGATAACATGACTGCTCTCGAAAACATGACATGGCAAGTGGGCAGGCCTGCAATTGGGTCAATGAGGTGGGCTCTTCTCTCACATGTTTGCCACCTTTACGAGGCCTTCTCGGTGCATGTAGCTCAGTGGTAGAATCACTATCTCTGTCATAGGATGTATCAATGTCTGTCTCCATGGTGTTTCAAGGTTAATGCAAGGTGTATGTTGGCTTGAATGAGATGAGGAATGAGAATTTGGTTGTTTTTTGTTTTAGTGCCAAATATATGGTGGTGTGAGAGGGACTGTGGGAAATACGGGCAGTGGGAAAAATGGAGTCTTGTCAAGTGGTAGTTTGCCCTTTGAGAATTTGACAAACTTGGGGACAATGGACAGCCACTAGACTGTTTGGGAAACTTGGGGTTTGAAAATTTTTATAAGTGAGGTGGGAAAGGTAGAATGATAGGAAATGAAAGGATTAAGGGATAGGGATAAATGGGAATAAGTGATATGAGTGGTTTTGGGATATAAGGGAATAGGGAATTGACAATGATGATAGGATTACAGTGATGGGAAAGGAACCATAGGTGGGGAATGGAGTTGGATTATTTTGGCACCAAAATCAAATTTTAAAACTTCAAATTCAAAACCCTAAGGAGCAGTTTTAACAAGAAGATAGGGTTTGAATTTTGACATCACAAACTCTCATAATCCACTTCGATCAGCACCAAACATGTTAATGGCAATTTCATAAACTTACTTGGAGCGAGGAAAACTGAGTTGATTTGAATTTTATGGAGCAGTGGAAAAAAAATTGTTTGTCGGCCCTGTGCGCCGCGCGCACAACCCAGTGCGCCGCACTCTCTATGTGCGTCGCAACCATTGTGATTTGCACGGTGAAAAACGTTTGTATGCGCTGCGACTTGCTTGTGCGCCGTGACCACCTCCCAACGCGCCGCGACTGTAAACTCACTAACAGTTCGGCCTCCAACAATGGCTTTTGCTTCCTCCGCGATTTTTCTTTGTTCTTTGATGACTCTTATGTGCAACTGAAGTTTTGAATATGAACATATCTTATATATACAAAGGATTTTGATTTTTTTTTTTGGAATAACCCACTTTCTAATGTTTGCATTTTGACACTTTCATATAAACTCTGCTTTGCTTGTTTCCATTTTGATTTTTTAGACTAATGATAAAATTCTTGTCTATTTTTTGCAGGGATAGCTGGCATGGAATTTGGCAAAGGTGACCAGGGCTGCGCCTGAAGAACTTCACAACTGAAACAACTTGGAGAATTACATTACATTTATTACAAAGGATAAATTTGACGATTTTTCTTCAAAACAGAGTTTTGAAGAAGAATCATGATCAAGCATTATATTGATGAAATTTTTGCAATGAAAACTTATTTCAAGCCTCCCTCATGTGCCTGCTGACATTATTAGACATTCTGAAGACTAAATTAATGAAACCCTAGACCTAAAAAAACCCTAAAATGAATCTTTGTTGATCAAGAGACCAAACATGACTGTAAATGACTTTAAAATTTATTTTGATAACCAGACACAGACCAGCAGGTACATGACATGAGGGACATGAGTGAAAATACCCTTTTGTCAGATGATCCATGCTCCTAATGGAATGAAGCTGACTGAACTGAATGAGACACCTAAAATGAAATGCAACAAAAGAGATTTTGATCTCTGACGGAGGGATGAAGATACCGACTCTAACACACTCAATAGTCTTATCATAACAATCCACCTTAGTATTGTGAATGTACAACCAATCCATACCTAACATCATATTGTATGATCCCAAGGAAAGTACATTTAGATGTGTTGATGTAGCCATGTCGTTAAGCTCAAATGCACAAGATATTACCTAATGATGAACTCTTTGAACCAACCAAGACTCTCCATGCACTTCATTATTCAAACCACACTTATCCACAAGGTCATGATTAATATAGCTATAGTTAGATCCAGGGTAAATAAAAATAGAAACACTTGATCACAAAGCTTATCTTTCATCTTGATAATAGATGTTCGATGATCAACATGCTTATTATCCAATGTTGCATAAATCTGAGGAATACTTTATCCAACATCCCCAATTATTTGTGCCTCTTGAGCACTGTAGATATATGGTTTGCCACCCTAATGATGTGGAAAATCTCTCCTGCGATGATCCTACCACATATCCAACACTGCAAAGGCTTCCTGCCATCACCCTTGTTCTGCTCCTTGGACTGAAATCCTTGTCCTCTGTCAACTGCATTAGATTTATTGTATGGTGTTGCATTCTCCTTGTCATATGTATCCTGAGGTTTTCCTCTCTTCTTAGCTCACTTTCCTTTATTCTTATCATTACCTTTCCAATCTTGCTTAGACTCAGTCTTGCACTTTGATTGTTCATAATCGTGCTTCAAATTTCTGATGGCTTCCTCCAGTGGTCTAGGCTCATCAAACTTAATTATGTCTTTAAATGATACCAACAACCCACTAATGAATCTTTGAATCTTTGCTTTCTCCTCCTTAAGATAAGGCACATATCTCAACAACTCTAATAATTTGCTAGTATAATCCTCATCTGTCATAGATCCCATCTTCAACCCATAGAACTTTTCCCTCATCATAGTGTCTTTCAGATAGATACTTCTTCCTGAAAATTCTCTCAAACTCACTCCAAGTCAGCTCCTCTTCTCAAATGCCTCTGACATTCTTCACATCTTCCCACCAAATGTCTGATTTTCCTTTAAGACTGAAAGTAACCATCTTGGCTTTCATATTCTCTGAGTAATCATGTAATCTGGGAAACTTACTCATCCCAAGCAACCAAGATTCTGCATCTTGTGACTTCTTCATTTCTCCATCAAATGTAGGAGGATTTTCTTTCTTGAACTCCTCTCGAAAGTACTGCTTCTCACTCCTCCTATACGGATGGTGATGGTGACGACAATGTTGTCTCTCTGAACCAGAACTAAATACAACCCACATTCATTACCCTCCTGTCAGGTGTATCGAAGAACCTACCATCTCTAACTTTATCATCCCTGTCAAATTTGTATCGCAATTGAGACATGTTGCCATATGCCCCATTTGTCCTATCCTCGTGTCCATGACTGATCCTAAGCAATCCTTGCAAAGCCAATAGACTTTGAAGGATGACTACATTAACCTATGCTTGCTTTTCCTGTGCCTTAGAAATTATTTCCTATGACTAAATGATCGTGTCAATATCTTCCTTACAACTTCTAATCTCTGCTGATCTGAAAATGGGTGGATAAATTGAAATGCTTATGTGCAAGCACCTCCCACCCAATTAAACAAATAAAGATCTAGCTTATTCTTGACTGTGCGGAAATGAATACTTGAAACATGTGTATGTTTTTTAACTATTTAAGTTCTTTAAGATCATTTGTTTTTTGTTGATATTAATAACGTACAACAACCATAAAGTGCAGCAAATAAGCTTCAAGACATAACATCAAATTTAATATATGAGTTCACCCGAATATCGTGGGCTATGTCTCCTTGAGCCTTTGTCAACTGACTTGGCTCTTTGGGATTATGATGAAAATTATATTTTACAAGTAAATAATTAGCTCCAATGGTTATTTGGGTTGTACCATTGCGTTTAGAATATGATCATACCCCTGGAATGGTTGTCATCACTCTGAAGATAGAACTAGGTTCCCCTTAGACTTGACTTCATCTTTCGGTGCCCTTAACCTTCCCTGAGCTTCTCTTTGGCACAAAATCCATAGAAGTCCTCTTCTATCTTTGAAACCTCACCTACTTTCTCCAGCATATATCAAACCTCCAAAATTGAATGATATTTTTCTCCCAATGAGCAGTGGCTCCCCAATCTAGGCTTCCATCCACTAATGGCCCTAGGCTGCCCAAAACTTACCTATGGCTTCTCGACCTTAAAAAGTCTCCAAATGGCTCTTAAAATCCCTTCAATGGATTTAGAATGTCCAAAATAGTCAGAATAGACTATTCACTTGCATAAATTGGCCTCTGGTTGCTCGAGTTTCGCCTCCAACACTTGGTGGCACCCCCTAGCTCTAGGTTCACTGAAAAATTATCTGAAGCATATCGACTTTCAGAAGTCCTCAAAAGCTTCTTAAAACTCCATCAATGGATTCATTAGTATCAATACAGTCATAAATGACTATTGGTTTGCTGAGAATGGATATTGGTTGCTCTAGATAGGCCTCATTCTCCTGTTACCACCTGGTGGCCCTCGTGTCCCTTGGAACTTCTCTAAAGCATATAGGCCTTCATAAGTCCTCTGTTGGCTCTTCAAACCTCACCATTAGTTCCATAATGTCTGAAACATCCAAATTTTACTATTGTCTTGTTGATAAAGGCCTCTAGCTGCCCTGGCTAGGCTCAAACTGTTGTTGGCCCCTAAAACTTCTTTGAAGTTAAACCTTGCTCAAAAGTCCTATGATGGCTCTGCAACCCTCACCAATGAGTCTGGAATGTCTTATATAGTCTAAATTGACTATTCACACCCTCAAAATGGTCGAATCTAGCTCAAGATAGAGCCTAATCAATTTTTGTCTAGTGACCCCTAAATCAGCTCCACTAATTTTGGAGCATTGCAATTAACTGGAGATAAGTTTGGAAAACCGCCCAAAGATGGTGTGCCTCCAATATTTTCCTCTAGGATAGCTGTTAGCATTAAACATGACAGTTATATTTGGGCACATGTCACAAAATCCGCGGTCAATTGGAGGTTAGCAGAACTTCGCTTTAACTGTGGGTTAGGTTCTGAACTCCGGTTTGAAGTCACGTTCCGAAATTGTTTGTGAAACCGTCGCTTTATGCCATTTGAACATGCATAATCTCTGAAATGCTGGAGGTTAGGGCTTAAGCCCTTGGCCTTGGTCACGAGTGACGACCATGTGGGGAGGGGCTAGCCCTCAGGGATGGCCCCTCTGAACCACCAAACACAAATCTATTAAACAATAAATATTACCCGAAAGCTTATAGGTTAAGAAACAATGAATAGCAGAGATGGTAAGGGCGTGCGTGTGCAGGAAAGGAGGTCGCAAGTTCGAATCTTGTCCCCGACCAAAAAATTTACACCACTATTCCTAGGCCACATGGTGGCCTCTGGGCCTGCCACATGGCGGCTTGTAATTGCCCCAAAAAACTTCATACAGTCCAACTGCAAATAACATGATGACACTTATCACAATATGACTAGCCCAGAGGGAATATTCTGGGGAATATTTTAAGGAATATTCCCTGGAATATTATTTTTGTTGACTGTACCCTTGACCAGTCAAACTTGGTCAAATGCCAAAATTTGCAGTATACTGGACTTTTCAAATCGTGATAACTTCTTCATATGGTGTGGGTTTTTCGAACCATTTTTGGTGCCAGAATCAGGAAGACGAGATCTATCCGGTTACTCAAGTTCGACACGCTTTCGAACACTTTGAAATTTGAGCTATCACTTAGGTTCTTGATCCAAATCTAATCACACCTCCCCATTGGGAATCTTTTGGACCCCAAAAGACTGATTACCTGATCTGTTCAGTAGATGACAATACATCACCCTCACTTTTTCCAACCTCCATACACTTTTCCTTGCTTGGCTTAGTTCCTTTGAACCCAACTCGAAGGTAGTCAACACTTCCCTTCTTAGATGCTCTGGTCCTCCTGTCAAGAATTGTCTTCCTTTCTCATCCAGAAATTTCTGACGAGAAATTTTATAGAAGGTAATTGAACATCATGTCCTTGATCATTGATCCAAGGTGGCTCAAACAAACATAATTTTTCAACATAAATGCATACATAACTGAAATTTGCATATGTACAAATGAATGTATGTCTTACCAAGTTAAGAATTCAAACCACTTCTTACCAAGCCACTTCCATAGCGATTTTTGCTGCTGAAAATCTTCTTCTTGTGAAACATATGTTCTTACATCAATGATGGAATCTTTTGTTCCAATTTAGCCAATATTTTTATCCTCTTGCCTCATGTGCTTGGGATGATTAGTTGGATGCAATTTCCAACATTGGGAAATAACATGTCCCTTTCTCTGGCAATGTGTGCAAGTATTTTTCACCTTTTGAGCAAGTTGCCTTCACTTCAAATGTTTCATGTATGCCTTCATCCTCTTCTAGCATTTTGAAGCATGATGGTTACACAGACCACAATAGGAACAACAACTCTTTCTTCCATTCAAGCATGCAGATTTTTCATGCTTATCATAAACATAATCAACTTGGCTATGGGAATAATTATACCTCAAATGCTTCTTTGCATGTCCATCTCTTTTATCTTCTTGAGGAGATGAACTTGTAGAGGTTCCAGCATTCTTTTGAAGACTAACATCAGTGTTCTTGTCTTGATAGCTGTCAGAACACTCTTGCTCGCCATAAGCTGCATGTCTAGAAACATCCTACTACAACATAGGCTTCAAACAATGGCAATCAACTTGAAAACAAACTTGACATGTTTGTGGTTTATAACTTGGAACAAAAGTTCCTTTTTAAGTTGTCTTAAATTCCTTCATGGCTGTAGAGTTTTCGCCATAATATTGAACATAGCCTAGACCAAACTTCTTAGGCTTTTCCTCAACCAAAATAGGATCAATCATGCCTTGTGCATGTTTTCCTAAAACCTTACCTTCATAGCCCATTTTAACATCAACTTGGACCCTATACCTTTAGTGTGCTTTTAAAATGAACCTACACATATTTCTGAAGAGGAAAGTGAAGACAAATTTGAGTGTTTTACCTCAGCTTCAAGCATGTGTTTGGTTAAGGCCTCTTGGGGGCTTGATGTAGCTGCATCTCCATCTCATGCATTCTTTGAAGAAGTCCTTCTTTATCTTCCTTCATAGTAACCAATTTCTCATGAAGTCTAGTGCTTTCTTTTCTATCTTTAAACAAAATTTGCACCCTATCCTTCAAGATGTATAAGTCTTGATTCATTTCTTCATCGAAGAATCTTGTGAAAGAGGAGGATTTTGAAACCTCACTTGATGAAGTTTTCATCTTATGAAAATGAACTAAAGGACTTCAATAAAAATTCACAAAGTTTTCAAAAACAATTGACAAAGCTTCTGAACAACATGGCTGTAAGGTCAAGCTCTTCTTCAAGCAGCCTTTTGCAAACAAACCCTCTTGTGCTTGAAGGGTTGCCTTGAGGTCCTTTTGGTAAGGAATATGCCTTCAGCCCTTCTTCCTTCTTGTCCTATTATGGACTTAGCTATTAGTATCTTTCCCTTCACCTCTAGAAAACTTAAACTTGTAAGCAACAATCAATTTGCAAACAGTTAAATTCTTTGCAATGTTAAAAACCTTTCAAGTCAAACAATTAACCCAGTGCTCTGTCAATCAAGAAAATTAATCTATGTCAATCAAACAACCTAGTGCTCTGATACCATCTTGATCTGAAAATGGGTGGATAACTTGAAATTCTTATGCGCAAGCACCTCCCACTTAGTTAAACAAATAAAGATCTAGCTTATTCTTAACTGTGCGGAAATGAATACTTGAAACAGGTGTATGTTTTTTAACTGTTTAAGTGCTTTAATATAATTTTTTTTTGCTAATATTAAGCATGAAAAACAACCATAAATTATAACAAATAAGCTTCAACACATAACATCAAATTTAATATAAGAGTTCACCCGAATATCGTGGGCTACGTCTCCTTGATCCTTTGTCAACTGACTTGGCTCTTTGGGATTATGATGAAAAATATCTTTTACAAGTAAATAATTAACTCCAATGGTTATTTTTGTTGTACCATTGGGTTTATAATATCATCATACCCCTGGAATGGTTGTCATCACTCTAAAGATAGAACTAGGTTCCCCTTAGACTTAACTTCATCTGTTAGTGCCCTTAAGCTTCCATGAGATTTTCTTTGTAAAAAACTCCCTGTAAGTCCTTTTATATCCTTGAAAGCTCACCTAATGTCTCTAGCATATATCATACCTCCAAAATGGACTGATATTTTGCTCCCAATGAGCACTGGCTCCCCAATCTAGGCCTCCATCCACTGATGGCCCTCAGCTGCCTGAAACTTCCCTGTGGCTTCTAGACCTTTAGAAGTCTCTAAATGGCTCTTAAAATCCCTTCAATGGATTTATAATGTCCAAAATAGTCATAATAGACTATACACTTGCATAAATTGGCCTCCGGCTGCTCCGGTTTCGCCTCCAACACCTGGTGGCATCCCCTGGATCTAGGTTCACTGAAAAATTCTCTGAAGCATCTCAACTTTCATAAGTCATAAAAAGATTCTGAAAAATCCATCAATGGATTCATAAGTATCAATACAATCAGAAATGACTATTGTTTTGCTGAGAATGGATATTGGTTGCTATGGATAGGCCTCATTCTCATGTTGGCCCTTGGTGGCCCTGGTGTCCCTTCGAACTTCTCTGAAGCATCTCGGCCTTCAGAAGTCCTCCGATGGATTTTAAAACCTCACCATTAGTTCCATAATTTTTGAAACATCCAAAATTTCTTATTTTCTTGTTGACAAAGGCCTCTATTTGCCCTCGCTAAGCCTCAAATTGTTGTTGGCCCCTGGTGGCTCTAATGGGCCCTAGAACTTACATGAAGCTAAACCTCACTCAGAAGTCCTCTAATGGCTCTAAAAATATCACCAATGAGTCTGGAATGTCTGAGATAGTCAAAATTGACTATTCACACCCTCAGAATGGTCAAATCTAGCTCAAGATAGAGCCTAATCAATTTTTGTCCAGTGACCCCTAAATTAGCTCCACTATTTTTGGAGCACTGCAATTAACTGGAGATAAGTTTGGAAAACTGCCAAAATATGGCGCGCCTACAATATTTTCTACCAGGATAGCTGTTAGCATTAAACGTGACAGTTATATTTGGGCACATGTCACAAAATCTGCGATCAGTTGGAGGTTAGCGGAACTTCGCTTTAACTGTGGGTTAGGTTTCAAACTTTGGTTTGATGTCACGTTCCGAAATCGTTTGCGAAACCATCACATTATGCCATGTGAAGATACAGAATCTTTGGAATGCTGGCAGTTAGGGCTTAAACCCTTGGCCCTGGTCACGGGCGATGGCCATGTGGGGAGGGGTTGGCCCTCGGGGCTGGCCCCTCCGAACCCCCAAACACAAATCCGTTAAACAATATTTATTACCCGAAATCTTATAGGTTAAGAAACGACGGATAGCAGAGATGGTAAGGGCGTGTACGTGTAGGCGAGGAGGTCACGGGGTTGACTCCTGTCCCCGATCAAAAATTTTACACCACTATACCTGGGCCACGTGGCGGCCTGTGATTGCCCCAAAAAACTTCGTATAGTCAAACTGCAAATAACATGCTAACAATTGTCACAATATGACTGGCCCCGGAGGGAATATTCTAGGAATATTCCCTAGAATATTCTTTTTGCTGACTGTACCCTTGACCAGTCAAACTTGGTCAAATGCCAAAATTTGCAGTTTACTGGACTTTTCAAATCGCAATAACTTCTTCATACGGTGTCAGTTTTTCGAACCGTTCACAGCGCCGGAATCAAGAAGATGAGATCTATCTGGTCGCTCAGGTTCGACACACTTTTGAACACTTTGGAATTTGAGCTATCACTTAGGTCCTTGATCCAAATCTGATCATCTGCTTTCAAACTTCTTAATATATTTGTTATTTCAGGGGAGTACTCATCACCATGTTGTTCATCTGATTTGTAGGGAGAGTCACATGAACTGTAGTCCACCATTTTGTTTTTCATCTTGATATTCTACTTCCTGCAACATACCATGTTAGATAAACCAAATATAAACATGATCAACATACCTCAGTGAAGTTAAAGGGAGGTTATCTCGTCTACAAAATCAATCTGTATTAGCACAACATATGTATATATAATGAAATATACATATCAATCATCTCAACATCAACATCATCAACCTCTACATGTCGATACTACTGCAACAATTAATATCACAATGCATGCATAGCGAACACGTATACGATTGATATGCATGCATGAAAAACACATTCCACCCATCTAGTCCAAGTGCTTGAACCTGGGTGCTTTGATAACAATCTATAACCACCCCTTCCACATTTACCTAGCTTCACTGGTCTACCAGGTAAAAATGAGACAAAGAGCTATTATGGCATGACCAGGCCTCCTAGATTCATTTAAAGAAGTGAAGTTGACAACTAACCACATATTGACATCCTACAAGGGCTACAGGTCACTTAGGGTGTTATCACAAAATTGGACCTGATAGGCTGCTAATCAAATCAATCTTATGTAATTGTTTCAAACCAATCTTTTGATTGAGGCCTAGCCTCCTCAACCTGAGAGGGCTCTCTCAAGGGTTAATGATCTTTGATAAAATATAGATGGCTAACTCTATGTGGGGTAATAATCAGATAGATGATAAATGTAGGTTGAAAATCACATCAGCAAGTACACATTGGGCTTATGGAGTCACAATAGTATCAGTAAACCAATAAATATACTTAACATGGAAGTTGAGGCATATCAAAGTTTTAGTCAAGAGATACACGTGAAACTGTAAAAAACATAGTCAGTTCATCTATATAGGAAGTCAAAGCATCAAATATGAACTCTGAGTAACATAGACAAACTCCACTGCAATGGGATAATAGAGAGATGCAAATAGAATAAGAACACACTAAAAATCCTTATGAATCTCAAGTTGGTTAAGTAGAAAAATCCTTCATTAGTTGAAAACCAGTCAATTACAATAAACACAGTCTTTTGCCAAAAAATGTCCAACCTGATACATTCGACTTCTTGGTCCTTTATAGACCATTTACAACATGAGATAATCCTATCGTGTGCTAGATACATCAAATTCCTGACTCTTGACACCTTGCATAACCATATGACATGGTATTTATTACAACAAGACAACTAATATACTAAACAACCCTATTACAAACAGGATTCAAACTCCTTATCTCTATCCATAACAACCTTATCTAAACTGAATTACATCATTTTCCAAGTGCATTCACACATGGTCGAATATGGATTATAGGCTTCAACTCTTCATGACCATATTTCTGTCCTCCACCAAAATAGGAAACAATCCCCATGTTTTTTAGGCATAGGGTCCTTTGCACTCTTGGAACATTCTAACCATCATGAACTCATTATTTCGAGCTCCCTAGTTGTTATAAATTGAATTAACACATGCAAAACCTCCTCCTTAAGTTCCAACTATCTAAAACCATCTCCAAACTGTTCAAATGGGCTGTAATACATTGCACTATGAAAATAAAATAGTTTCGTAGCGCTTCCTTTTACCCCATTTTTCTTCAAGTTTTTTACTTCTATCCTCCAAAATTATCTTAATTGACTTTAAATACATTCTCCCTATCAATTTTAGTCCTTGATCCATTGTTTTACCCCTCAAAATTTGATGAAAAAGGGCAAGAAAAGATGCTACAGCAGTTTCATAGCGCTTTTCTCCCTTTTTACACTGTCTGCGCTACGTAACTACTAAGTGGGCAGTTTTGTCAAAAAAATTCCAAAATGAAAATTGCAAATGTGCCAAAAACTCAAAATCAATTTGATTTCATCATTTTAAAAACATATCAAGTGAAAAACACAGTCATTAAAGCCGTCATGAGGTCCCTTGCTCCTTTTCATTTGATTTAGCTATATCCTCTTCTATGACTGTTATCTTAATACCTCTGCTTTTTAACTCGTCATGAATCAAATTCATCTGCTGCTCCAAGTCCTCCGCTTGATCTTTAAGTCTCATATTATTAGCTCTCAAGTGAGTATTTATTACTCTAACAAATTTGGCTTCCTTTATTGCTCGGACTATCCATGTGAAAAACTGCTATGCACTACTTGGAGTTTCAGAAATAGAACTAGTTTGACTTTCCCACAGTGCCTTCATTCTTTTAAAATATGCTTTCTCAATACTGTGCTTTCTAGCCCCCTTTCTCATCACAACAATTTCTTGGTTTTCCAACCTCAATTTCTCCTCAAGATGTTGAAAGTCTGTCATTTCTTCTTTCCCCTTCTTTGTTCTGTTGGTTGCATGCTTTACTGTAGGTGATGAGAGATCAACCACTTCTTTAGGGGGTTTGGTTGTCTCAATAGGTTCTTGAACTTCCTTGCTGCCTTCCTTGAGTTTATTAGCATGCCTAGTTATAGGTTTTCTTGCTTGAAAGATGAAGGTTGCATTTTCATCCTCAAACTCAAGCTTCTTTGCAGACTTAGCCTTCTTATGTTTATGCTCATCTTCTCCAATGAACTCAGCTTGAACAATGGTTGTCTCCTCTATGTCAATAGCATGCAGGATGTCAACTAAATTTCCCTTTATTACTGGGTTGTCCTCTGTAGCTGTAGCAATTTCCTTTCCTTTTAATTCCACTACTTGGCTTCTTGTTACTCTTTTGATTTCCTGCTTGCTGAAAACTTGTTTCTGTTTTGCCTCTTTGACAATCTTTGACCTCTGTTTTGCAGGTGAAGGAGTTGGTGTATCAAGTATTTGTGTCTGCTATGCCCTTTTCTCAACCTGTTTCCTTGGCTTCAGTTTTGCAACTGCCTGTGGTTTTGCAACTATAGGTTGACTAGTCTATGCTGCTATTGGTGATGGAACTCCTTTAGTTTTAGGGTTTCTAGCAGGAGTTAGGGTTTCCAACTCAAAACCATTCATAAAAAAAAAGATGACCAATCCCTGCCTATCTTTTGAAGCTCATCTAAAATCAATAACTTCATCAAACCATGATGAAACAAGGATGTTTCACTACCTTCAGATTTGGCTTGTACTTTATTAACCATTTTTGCAAGACTCCTATGCAGATAAAAGGGAAAATCAAGTGAAATCTTACCAGTGAAATGCAGAAGCAGCTTGAAATGATATGTGTAAACCTTATGATATATGCCTTCACATGTAAAATACCTCTGAATGTTGAGCAGCAACTTTCCATAAGTGTCTTTGATGCAACTTCTAGGGATAACATTATTAAGGCCCATATCTGCATACTCAGGTTTCATGAACTCTTTGCATGGCTCCATATCAAATTTGAAACTTTTAAACCAAGTTTATTGACCTCTTGGTATCTCTATAACAGCAGCAATAATCTCTGGTGTAATTGACACACTTAGCATCCCAACCTTGGTAGTTGTTCCATTGAGGTTCAAGGAAAATTCTTTGGACACCTGTGTGTGGAAACCCTGCAACTTTTCACAAAATTGAAGACAACCTACTCTTCTGAACGCCTCTATCACTGCTGGGTCTTCAATTATGGCTTTCATATATTTAGGCTCATGCCTTAAGCAATGTCCCCTCTGTGAACTTTCTTTTCCTCTGCCATGCTTCTTAGAAATCTTGTCAGCCTCGCTTGATAAATTGAATCAACCTCGCTTGAAAATGAGAAACAACAGCCTCGCTTGATTAATTTATATCAGCCTCGCTTGATAAGGATGAAGAAAACCTTTGTATAAAACAGCCACAGGTTTGGCTCTAACACTTCAGTGCTCAGACATATCGAATGGAGGCAAAGGAGATGAGAATGACTAATTAGGCAAGATTTTGAATTTAAAATGTCATCTCATAACTGAATGATGCCACATTCATACCCTATCATGAAAATGATGACTGCAACGTGGGTAAGTACATTGAATCTCATCATTAACTGACTCATCATACCACTAACTTACCATTTCCCAATGGTTTCTAACCTTTTCCAACTCAGATGACAAGACAGTTAAGAAACTGCGTTTTCGTAGCGCCTGCAGTGTATTTTTCCCTGTTATCGCTACAAAACTATTAGCGCTTTCGTAGTGCAAATCAACTTTTTTGAACTAATGGCACTACGAAAACGAGTTTTCTTGGCTAATTGACCAGTTTTGACATGAAACTTTAGGAAATGACCCACAAATGGAAATTATGGATACTTGACAACGAATGGACCTTAAAAAATACTTTATTTGAACTTAAGGATGGGCTTTGAACTTATGAAAATCTAACCTACCCTTGATCAAATCCTAAATTGACTTTTAAACCCAATTTTGAACCATGACCAAAAACAAACTTGACACAATGATGTTTTGAAAAAAAATTGGGTGAAAACATAGGGGCTAAAAAACCACCCCAGGTTGCTAAACCATGAGTTGGACCCTTTTTTTTCTCCACTCGACCCACAATCGCACCCACAACAAGGTCTCCATGTGGTTGGATGCCTCCAACAACATGCACAGCACTGCATCCATGCAGTTGTAGCCCAATTTCTCTAGTTCTAAGCATGTTTTCCTGGGATCAGTGCCACCTTTTTAGGCTTGCCTCCAGACCATTGCCCATAATTGCCTAAGACTTTCCAGAACCATATATAACATGGAAGTAATGCT
Organism: Pinus albicaulis; assembly: GCA_034641835.2. Lineage (NCBI taxonomy): Eukaryota > Viridiplantae > Streptophyta > Pinopsida > Pinales > Pinaceae > Pinus > Pinus albicaulis. The sequence continues at coordinate 1,102,900,668 of CM076581.1, forward strand.
AAACATACAAATTTGAAGGAGAAATTGACCTAGACAGCTTAGAACATAATAGACATTTTGTCAAATACATGGAAAACATGTAAGCTACAGGTCATGAATGCATATTTTATCATGAAAGTCTGAGATTCATCTGAGAATCACCGAGAAGGCCCTATGTCCTCTCCACATAGCTACAAAAACACTCATTAGTCCATACAACCATAAAGTAATCAATAACTAAACCATTCATGACCAAATCCATAGAAGATACACATCATATGAACAACATATAATAAAAAAATAACCAACATATTAACCATGGCATCCCAACCATAATATCGCCAACATTATCACTATAGATATACACGAATCAAAGTAGAGAAATAACTCTTATTAATACATGAAAATGTCAACCAATTCAGGTACTTCCACGTACCACCTACCCATAGATTAGGTTGAACCAAATCTCTCTTTCAACCAATCACCCTCGTGCTGTATTCCAAGCATGAATGTGGGATATCATGGAAAAAAACAAGACAAATCAAAACCAATGCTTCCATAGGCAAAACCACCTCAATCCTCAACCAATGATTCCACCTCACAGTTGGACATCACTAACATCAACCATATTGGTCTCTACCCAAGTTGTGCAGGGCTCTAGAAACTAGTAACTCAACCCACAACCTTCTAGGGCTCCAAATCATTTGTCCAACCCGGCTCTAGGGACTAGTAGCTCAACCCACCAAGGGCTCTTGAGCATTTGTCCCAACCTAGACCCCAGGGACTAGCAAATCAACCCACCAAGGACTCCAAAGCGTTTGTTCCAACCCACAACCATAAAGAATTATGAGCACCAACCATAAACAATCAAATGGAAAAACCCACAACACCATGGCTATCCCGGAAATGGAAAGGCAAGGCTAAAAACCACTTTCAATCTAGGAAATCCTACATGCCAATGACAACACATAACCAAATAAT